>CM055910.1:6334950-7012450 GCA_029582155.1 Panopea generosa
TGATGAAATATAATACTAATTGTGATGCATTATATATACCAATTTCATATGAAGAAATATTTTAGATAGTTTGAATTAAACGTACAAACTGTTTGTCTGGCCCCGATTCGCCATATCTTAGTATGTACAAATAATTAATAAAGTGTTGCCCTTTCTTAATGTTTTATTTAATGAAATATTTGAAAATGGAAACTGTCCTGTGCAATGGGGAGAAAGTATCTCTCCAATACACAATAAAGGGTCCGTAAATGATTCAATCAATTACAGAGCAATATCATTAATCAATTGTCTTTGCAAGAATTTTACCTCAATATTGAATAATCGTTTAACAAAATGGTGTAATACACATAACATTCTTGATGAATCACTGGTTTCCGAAAACAGTACTCTACTATTGATACAACTTTACAATATATGATCCAAAAGTATTTACCATGTAAAAAAAATTGACTTTATTGTATGTTTATAGATGTCTATAAAGCATTTGATTGTATTCAACATAATAAGTTATTGGAAGGTTTTAATAGAGAACATATCGATGGTTAATTTCTTTTTAAAATAAAATACATGTATAATAAACTTGCGTGAAATCTGGACACTACTTAACAGACTATCTTTGTTAGGATATTGGAACAGAATAAGTCTGTAAAGTAAGTCCGATAATTTTGTCTCTATTCATTAATGATCCTATTCTTGTTCTTCGACAACACTGCTTTAATGGTATATTTTTAACACAAGAAGTCAAGACATCTTCACTCTGATGTTTGCTGATGACATTTCGTCTATCGCCGACACACACGGAAACCTTCAAAATCAAATCAATATAATAGAGCAGTTTTGCGATTCAGTACGCATAAAAGTTTATCTAGATAAAACAAAGATCATTGTTTTTAGGAGAAACGAAAAATGGACGAAATAGAAATGGTGTCTTTCCACAAATATCTCCGTGCAACATTTGTATGGCCAAAACATGAAGAAATTATGGCTCTTCAAGCTGGCAAAGCAATTTCTTCTAGTTTTAGATAGCATGGATCCTTTGTTGTTTTTTTCACGCGGAAGATATGTTTAAATGTTTTGATAGTATGGTTCAACCTATCTTATGTTACTCATCAGAAAATTGGGATATCATTAATCAGATAAAATTGAAAATATTCAGAAACGCCTCTGTAAACAATATGCTGCTCGACTGCAAAATACTGCGATTTGTTTTGCTCTTGGAGAGTGCGGGCGATGCCCCCTCTATATAACGTATATGTCAAACTGTATAAAATATTGGATAAAACATATACAGTCAAATCTGTGTTAGCGGCCACCTCTATTAAGCATTCACTTGTCTTAAGCAGCCACATTTTCTATTTCCCATGTCTATGCTTATAGAGCAAATTAACCTGTATTAAGCAACAATCTGTCTTAAAAGGCCACCTTTACTCATTCCGTTGACTGGTTACTTAAGACAGGTTTGACTGTACGTATGCAATCAAACAGATATCGGAAACAAAGTTATAGCAGCTTAAAACAAGGGATGAAGCAGGATGAATTAATTGGGCCAGCAAATTCATATATCTTTTCTTATCTCTCGGTTTTGGCTACTCTTGGCTGGCCCAGGATGTAAGAAATGATATAATTTTTATAAATCTGTTTACTCAAATACTAAAAGATTGTGCCTTGCAAAAAAGGAACAGTGATCTCGAATTTTCATCTAAAGCAAACCATAACTAACATTTTAAATCATTGCTAACTGTCGAATGTTATTTATCAGTTGATATTCATACAACCTTTACAGATCGCTATCAAATTTTCGATGTTCAACTCACTCGCTTTATATTGAAACAGGCAAACATGAAGATATCGACAAAGATTTGAAACAGGCAAACATGAAGATATCGACAAAGATTTGAGATTTTGCCCAATCTGTAAAAAAACAAGAATGTTTTTTTTTTTGATAATCGAAGATGAATATCTTTTCTTTTTCAATGCTCAGTTAATGACACGCTTTGATCTGCTTTTTCAAATAACAGTGGTTATTATACCCAGATATAAATTTGGTTTAGTCAGTCATGTCATCAAAAGAAAGCATAATGATAAGCACTGCAAAATATATTTATTATGCTTTTAAGTTACGAATATCACTAGTACAAAAATAAGTTTTGTAATAAGCACACATTTTGAAAGTCAGAATTTCTATGTTGTATTTACTTATGCATGTATCAATATGCTTTAATTGCAATTATATATTGTTGTTGTATGGTGTTTAGCGTCGCTTTCAACAATTTTTCAGTCATATCGCGACGGTGTCTACTTGAGACAGTATTCTAAGCGCTGTCACACTGGCGTATCATGCCGCAGACACATGATACCCCACCCAGTCACATTATACTGACACCGGGCCGACCAGACCTAGAACTCTCCTGTAAATAGTGAGCGTCAAGCGAGGAAGCTTTTAAAGTCTTTGATATGACCCGGCCGGGGATCGAACCCACGACCTTCCGCATGCGAGGCGGACGCTTTACCACTAGACCACGCTGCGGTCACAGTTATATTTATAAAATGTTATAACATGCTTTTAAAATAGTTGTTAAGAATCACTGTCATGGTTTCTATCTATTGTATATATTTGTATTATGGGCCAGTGATCTACACTTCTAAATAAAATTTTGTATTGTATTGTATTGTACAGCGAGTCAGCAGTGTCCTTTCCATTTCAATATGCACTTGATACAATAATAGATGATAATTAAAATAATAGTATATAATTGATAATTAATCAATAATTATTGCTACGAAGAAGTAGCTTAAAGCAACAAATCCACGAATGATTCACAAACTAATGCCTCACTTAACCTCCCATTGATATGTTGTTTGTGATGATTTCTGTTCAAAATATACCTTTCCGAGGCATTGGTTGTTAAAATATATTGATATTCTACTGTGAAATTGGAACGTGTTTCAGAATAGAGGTAACGGATTCCCCATCTGTGATTTATATATAAAATATGTAAATTTTCTCTATGACGTAACCAAAAAATGTCAAATCCCGTGTAAATATTTTCTATGCGCAATTGATGACTTCTAGATGCATATGGTAGATATTTTGTATCTTGTATATGTCCTAGTTGTATGCGAATTATTGCGATTTTTCTAAAAACAAAATTACTGTTACCCGGTCATTTAGTTTTATTGGTGGTACACCATTTGAAACAGAAAACGCATAATGGCGGTTATAGATAATCCTTGTTTTTTATTCTTCTTTAAAAATGCATTTTCCTTTTTTTCAGTTCTCATTTCCTTTATTTGAATGGCATTATTGGTATACTTTTAATATTTTGAAAGCACTGAGATGGAAGTTGGGGTATGAATACATGATTTCGGAAGTCTACTACACTTTGTTAACAGTATACACACTGAACAGAAAAAAAAACTCTTATATGAAACATGATCAATACTTTTCTAATAATATTTTGATAGTACAGAGGTTGACAAACAGTAAACTTCTTTCATTTGGGTCTTCCTATGAAAGACACGTTTCAACCTTTTATTATTTACTATAGAATAAAGATTGACTGAAATGCCGGTTACCAGCTTTACAGCTATGCACATATAAACATATGGAGTTTTAATCTCAAAGTTTTAATGTATGAAACGTCATTTTTTAATTATTGGCGTTTGTTTTGGATCGTAAATTGATATTTCCTTAAAATTGTATCTGTCATTCCAATACAACTTAATTAAATTTAACACAAATATCTTAAACCTAAGTAAAGGGTCGGAATGCATACTGGTTTGTTTTAAAACGTACAGTTGCATTATGCAGATGTATAATGAAATGAAACTTATAATATCCCTTCATAGTTCCTGTTGTTTACTATTTTTAATACAAGCATACAAATACATTTCACATGGTAAGCTTATAATGCTATATAAATTATATATTATCGGATTTTTGTTGGTTAAAACCACCATAATAATAAATATTATTGAACCTTAATGTATTGAAATTGTGCCTTTTGAGTATGTGAAATTACTCCACTCATCTATTTTAACGAGTCAATCTATAACTTTATTAGGTTATATTAGATAAATTGCAACATGATATTTCTAAAATATTCTTTTTATTTACATATATTGTAGGAAACATATCAAAAGTTAACTACAATTTGAACAATATGAAAGCTTACGATTATTAGATCAAACATACCACCTAATTGAAAAATTTAATATTTTACATTTTTAAGTATTACCGGAAATAGTTTATACTCAATACTAATAATATATTTATCAATGAAATAACTAATTGGTGTTATTAGGAACCAGTATATACTAAAACTGTGTAAATTGGGCATATAAAACTATCTCCCCAAATTCTAACAAGCAGTTATATGATTAGTTTTGGTAAACCAGAAATGCAACACATGTTTCTAAGTTGTTTTCATATTATTTCATATTACATATTGTTTCATAATATATTGAAAGTTTACTGTGATTGAACAATGAGAAATATCTAAGTTTTAGTTCGAACTTAATTATCAATTAACTGTTAATGATCCTTCTTTCAATAAGTCAACACTAATATTAGTTATACATGCATATAAATTACAGTTTCACAACAAACAATCCTATTTTCTAAGATATAAATGTCATAGCAAAACATTTTCTATCAATAAAAGCACACGTTTAGGACAAATTGGACCGTAATATACTAAATATTTTTATTAGGAACATGTAGAATTAACACCACCCCTAACACAAACATGTACACCGTGTTCTTATATAGCAATGTATTCTATTAGAATATCTCTTGAAATATTAATAACAAAACTAAAATACCTAGTAACTTTTCCTTCTATGCTTCCCAGCTAGTCACACTCTTATAGTTTGATATAATAAATATTTTCTTTTCAATTCTGAGCCTCTAAGTACATTACTTGGCGTTGTCGCTTTGCTGCAACTGATTTAGGTGTTATTGCTTCTGGGCCGACTACTTTACACCTGAAGGAACACTTTAATGGCCTTGGACTTACGGAGCTCATTCAGTAATCTCGGCGAACAGACAGAAGGTGCATTATACACCTAGATAGCGCCATCCAAAACAGCCTTATATGACTTTCTTGGCATTCCAGGCTCACTTTATATAACCCAAACAATGAACAAGAAAGGTAGTTATTAAAATGATAACATTTCTCTATTTCTCTTTCTGGGGAAATTAATATCTGAAAGAGAGGCCTATCAATCTTCCATGTCTCTTTTGTATCAACTGTTACTGTTTATATTACTGCCTTTACTCTTGATTGAAAAACCATTTACAGTCTTTTTTTTTTTTTTTAGTTATTATCTTTATTTTTGTATAATCCATATACACGTCATATAACAAAACATCTACATGAACGTTTAAACTTGTACAAAGCCATTCTAAAAGAATTATAAGATTGACTGATTGTTTCTTTTTTTTTAATTTCAATCACTGAAAAGTGATCCATTTAATCACCCCGTAATAGGTCTGTGAGGGTCTGGGTGGGCCATCCCTCAACAAACCGTACAAATATAAGTTGTAACATACATTCATATATATATATATACACCGAAAGGAAAAAAGAAAGCATACATTTTGGTTTTTAAAATTATTTCATTATTCTCTTACAGTCTTATATTTATTGACTCCATAATTTCACAACCAACTTGTTTTGTTTAACTGGTATCCAAGTTTTAAGTCGGTGATAGTGGGAATCAGGGGTGTCGCGTGTTTCATACGAGTTACTTTATAGTTACTACAACCTTCAAAATCCAAATAATATTTTCAAGCACGATGACAAATCCTGAACTGTTTGTCATCAATTTAACTGAAATAAGTATAATGGTTGTTTTTTATTGATTATTTTTAAATTGTTATCGCTTGTTTTGTGAAGTCAGTATTTAGTGAATAAAAAGTGAAATTTAGTAGTCAGTATTAAAATTGGAAAAATCCCTGTATAATATTGGTGGATGGGGTAATACATTATGTCAATGTTAATAAAATATCTTTATGTCAATATTTTGAAGATGAAGATGAATTTTTCCTTTAAAATCAGTATCATTAACACGATTTTAAACAGTATCAACTTTAAAAGTAATATTCTCTCAACAATATAGCAGATTTATAAAATAATATGTTTTATCAAATCGTCGTCAAATACCCTTTTTTCAAATTTATACATGTCCGACTTTGGTTTACTTTCTGTGCATATTTTTTAACACACCATTCTCTAAATAAATCCACCAACAGAAAATCTATTGCAATTTTGTCCGGGAGATGTGGTATCTTTACTGGACGACTACTACTACTTCCATTTCTACGTACTACCACTGCAACATCTATTCCAGAGTTCGAATCCGCGCCAAGCCACATTTCCGTGAGGATTGCTATACACCATTGCGTCTCATTGTTATTCGTCTTTCTCCACAGATTCATGAGGGACAAGTACCAGTTACTTGCGGGGGTGGTGATGTGTGAGTGCTTTTTAACCTTCAAGTATCCCCGGAAAGAGTGGTTAGATTAACTGATCGTCTTTTAGCCCTAAATGGCATGATATAATGCTGAATATTCAAACAAAGAAATATATGCAACATATATACGACACGCATAGATGAGTGTGTCACGTAATTATACTGTACCAGGCTGATAATGTAAGCATCGTATAAACTATAATTACACGGTGAATGGTGCAAGTCAACATATGTTGTTATTGATTTGAATTTTGCTGTATAGTTTCCAGTATAACTGTTGTACATGCGCATAGGTAAGAAAGCCGTGTGTATATAGCGGTCGCGCCAGTTATTCTGATATGGATTTAAGCCTAGGTAAATATTCTTTAAATTTCTATCATCCGTTTTAGTCTTATAACGGAGACCGAGTGATCATGGCGCTGTGTGCAGTACACCTGACTCTCACAACTGAGTTCGTGTTTTGAGCCTAGCTCTGCCCAAATGTTTAACATGAGCCAATTGTTTGCGTCAGTATATTGGTTTTACTAACACTTCTGAGGTGTTTTTCCACTTGTAAAACTGGATAGCATACAACATGCAAAGTGTTGAAAAGGACGTTAATTTCCACTCTCCTTTCAATACAAAACCCATGAGAATATTTCGAACCTGCAATACATAACCGGTAATTACTTAATTACCTGCAATACATAGCCAGTAATTATTTTCACACCTGCAATACATAGCCAATAATTTCTTACCTACCTGAAATACATAACCAGTAATTACTTACCTACTTGCAATGCATAGCCAGTAATACTTCCCTACCTGCAATATATAAACAGTAATTACTTGCCAACTTGCAATACATATCCAGTACTTACTTACCGACCTGCAATACATAGCCAGTAATTACTTAACTCTCTGCAATACATATCCAGTATTTACTTACCTATCTGCAATACATAGCCAGTCATTACTTACCTTCCTGCAATACATAACCTACCTGCAATACATAACCATAATTACTTATCTGCTTTCAATACATATCCAGTTCTTACTTACCGACCTGCAATACATAGCAAGTAACTACTTCACTCCCTACAATGCATAACCATTAATTACTAACCTACATGCAATACACATCCAGTACTTATTTACTTACCTACAATACATAGCCAGTAATTACTTACCTAAATGCAATATATAGCCAGTAATAACTTACCTACCTACAATACATAGCCAGTAATTACTTACCTACATGCAATACATAGCCAGTAATTACTTCCCTTCATGCAATACATAGCCACTACTTACTTCCCCTCTCCCGCATAAACGCCATGTTGTTTTTTGTGAAAGAACGGGATTCTTTTTTCACTCGAAAATACTTTTTTTTTCACCATATAATACAAGAGCATATAGCAATATGAGATTGTCTTTGTAATGTTTATATTTTAAATGTTCCTCTATATTTTTTTTGAATGTGTAAAACTATAAGACGTCTGTTTCCTGATAGATAAATTGAATGGAAACTACTGCTATTGAAATATTCAAAAATATTATAAAGCTTACTTTCCTTTTAATTTCGTTTGAAACATTTAGTTATTGGTGTATTTAAATGATGTTATCGTCAGTAGATTGAATTGATTGAATATTTAGCGTCATTTTTATGCCATCGAGGGCTAACAGACTCTCACTTAACCTAACCTTCTTTTCCTGGAACACTGAAAGGTTAACCAGTACTCGAGCACACCCCATCTCCGCAAGTAACTGATAACTTTCTCACTTGAATCGGCGGTGAGAGACGAATGATAATGAGACGCAATTTCGTATATCAATCATCAAGGAGACTGTTGCTTGGCGAGGATTCGAACTCACAACCCCCGGATTGATAGTCAGACGCGTAACCGACTGAGCTAATCGTCGCCTAGTAGAATATTTACTGGAATGTTTCATTGAATATTTACTGTCTGTGTAGTTGTAAGCATAGGCCGATCTTCATTCACGTGTGCCACAGGAACCGACTACACGTTCACGTTAACATGTTGTAATACGGCTGTTCTATATCGTGAACGTCACGTATGTTTTTAAGACAACTAGTTTACACACATACAAGAGAATATTTGAATGCAATCTATAATTGTACCGATTGTATATTGAAAAACAAACAACAATGCTGGCAATAGATACACAGACTGGTAAGAAATAAAAAAAGATTCAGCAAATGAAGAAAATCAGTTGAACCTAAAGAGTTTATAAAAATAGAAATGACAAATTACTACGCAGTTTAAAGCGACTGTTTCGTTGCATGCACGACAGAAGATAGACATATTGAATGTCTTACATCATGTTGCGATTTTAATAGATTATTCTGTATATGTTCTAAAATATGTATAGCAAACGTTACATTTTCTTTCTCTTCCTCCAGTCAAAAATAAATATTTTAGTATCTAAACATATAAACAAACAATTGTGGCCAAAGCAGGAAATTCTTATATCTATTAATTATATTAAACACTCAGTCGTCATACGGGGGGTGAAAGGGTAGATACGCCGTGATACAGGTTTGTACATAGTGCGCTTTAAATTTAGAATGGGGATTTCGTTTCAAGTTTTCCACTCCAATTTGAATATCGATTTCGTCACGTTTTGGGGGATTTGACATACCAAACCATACAGATATGGTTTATTAACCATAATGAGATGCCCTTATCCATTTTAATATTTTTTTATTTTTAAGCCATTCCTTTAAAACAAAACCTTTAAGCGTAATATTATTGATCCAACTTTAATATCGCTAGCCTATTATTCATGTCAACTTCGTTTACAGTTCAAGTGTGATACGATCAACGTATTATTCATTTGTAGAACGCCATTTAAATGTTATAAAGAATTCCAAGACTTCAAGTTTTTGTTTACATAATTCATCAGGTAAAAAAGATCGTCACTTTCTTAACGCGATTAATCCTGGTGTTTTTGTGTAGTGCTATCATCGTAAAATATTCAAATTGTGTTTTAGCGGGAGAAAAAAAAATCGGCGATGAAAAATATGTTTTGGTTTTGAAAGCAAGCCACCATTTTCTGACAATATATAACAATTTAATTTTGTGATTGAAACTTTTGGAAAACTTAAAGATATCATTAAAAAAAACTGTGATAGAAGGGTTGGAGTTTTAAAATTAAGATTGATGCGTGAGTGAATTCCATGTTATAATAATGTTTTAACGCCTTGTGTAACACGTCAGGGCATCTCTTCATGCGTTAAATATAATACATCTTGTTATCAAATAGAAATGAAACATAGGGCCGTGTTCATAAAGCTTCTTAGATTTTGGCTTAGAAAGTATCTAACTCAGTAATATTTTCTTAGCTAAGATGAAAACCAATTTTTAACTTAAGTGGTATTCATAAAACCACTAAGACAAATCTTAGTTAAGAAAACGTATATGAAAATAATAATTCTAAGATCAAATATTTCATCTTAAAACAATCTTAACTCGGTAACTAAGGAAATCTGGGATTTCCAAATCTTAAAATAGTTTTGGAAGTGATAGTTTGGAAAATACCTTCTATACTATAATCTACTTTAAATGAGTATTAAAATGTCAATGTGGTATGTGAGCTTGTGTGTAGTGTGTTTGTGTATATATACAACTATGTGTGTGTAGAGTATCTAGCTGTGTTTGTGTGTATGTGTATATAAACTATGTACAACTATAACTTTATTACGTTAAAATAGATAAAATTGCAACATGATATTATGGATGAGTGTGTCAGGTAATTATACTGTACCAGGCTGATAATGTATGCATCGTATAAACTATAATTACACGGTGAATGGTGCAAGTCAACATATGTTGTTATTGATTTGAATTTTGCTTTATAGTTTCCAGTATAACTGTTGTACATGCGCATAGGTAATAACGCCGTGTGTATATAGCGGTCGCGCCAGTTATTCTGATATGGATTTAAGCCTAGGTAAATATTCTTTAAATTTCTATCATACGTTTTAGTCTTATAACCGAGACCGAATGATCATGGCGCTGTGTGCAGTACACCTGCCTCTCACAACTGAGGTCGTGGGTTTGAGCCTAGCTCTGCCCAAATGTTTAACATAAGCCAATTGTTTGCGTCAGTATATTGGTTTTACTAACACTTCTGAGGTGTTTTTCCGCTTGTAAAACTGGATAGCATACAACATGCAAAGTGTTGAAAAGGACGTTAATTTCCACTCTCCTTTCAATACAAAACCCATGAGAATATTTCGAACCTGCAATACATAACCGGTAATTACTTAATTACCTGCAATACATAGCCAGTAATTATTTCCACACCTGCAATACATAGCCAATAATTTCTTACCTACCTGAAATACATAACCAGTAATTACTTACCTACTTGCAATGCATAGCCAGTAATACTTCCCTACATGCAATACATAGCCAGTAATTACTTCCACACCTGCAATACATAGCCTGTAATTACTTACCTACTGGCAATACATATCCAGTACTTACTTACCTACCTGCAATACATAGTCAGTAATTACTTCTCTACATGCATTACATAGTCTGTAATTACTTCTACACCTGCAATACATAGCCACTAATTACTACTTACCTATCTAAAAGACATAGCCAGTCATTACTTCCACAACTGAAATTAATAGCCTTTCATTACTTCCCCACATGCAATACATAGCCAGTAATTACTTTCACACCTGCAATACATAGGCAGTAATTATTTCCACACCTGGAAAATATAGCCAGTAATTACTTACCTACCTTGAATACATAACCAGTAGTTATCTACCTACTTGCAATACATATCCAGTAATTACTTCCACACCTTTAATACATAGCCAGTAATAACTTCCCTACATGCAATACATAGCAAGTAATTACTTCCACACCTGCAATACAAAGCCACTAATTACTTAAATATCTAAAATACATAACCAGTAATTACTTCCTTACCTGCAATACATAAACAGTAATTACTTACCTACCTGCAATACATAAACAGTAATTACTTGCCTACTTGCAATACATATCCAGTACTTACTTACCGACCTGCAATACATAGCCAGTAATTACTTAACTCTCTGCAATACATATCCAGTATTTACTTACCTATCTGCAATACATAGCCAGTCATTACTTACCTTCCTGCAATACATAACCTACCTGCAATACATAACCATAATTACTTATCTGCTTTCAATACATATCCAGTTCTTACTTACCGACCTGCAATACATAGCAAGTAACTACTTCACTTCCTACAATGCATAACCATTAATTACTAACCTACATGCAATACATATCCAGTACTTATTTACCTACCTACAATACATAGCCAGTAATTACTTACCTAAATGCAATATATAGCCAGTAATAACTTACCTACCTACAATACATAGCCGGTAATTACTTACCTACATGCAATACATAGCCAGTAGTTACTTCCCTTCATGCAATACATAGCCACTACTTACTTCCCCTCTCCCGCATAAACGCCATGTTGTTTTTTGTGAAAGAACGGGATTCTTTTTCACTCGAAAATACTTTTTTTTTCACCATATAATACAAGAGCATACAGCAATATGAGATTGTCTTTGTAACGTTTATATTTTAAGTGTTCCTCTATATTTTTTTTGAATGTGTAAAACTATAAGACGTCTGTTTCCTGTTAGATAAATTGAATGGAAACTACTGCTATTGAAATATTCAAAAATATTATAAAGCTTACTTTCCTTTTAATTTCGTTTGAAACATTTAGTTATTGGTATATTTAAATGAGGTTATCGTCAGTAGATTGAATTGATTGAATATTTAGCGTCATTATTATGCCATCGAGGGCTAACTGACTCTCAGTTAACCTAACCTCTGTTTCCTGGAACCCTGAAAGATTAACCAGTACTCGAGCACACCCCCATCTCCGCAAGTAACTGATAACTTTCTCACTTGAATCGGCGGTGAGAGACGAATGATAATGAGACGCAATTTTGTATATCAATCATCACGGAGACTGTTGCTTGGCGAGGATTCGAACTCACGACCCCTGGATTGATAGTCAGACGCGTAACCGACTGAGCTAATCGTCGCCTAGTAAAATATTTACTAGAATGTTTCATTGAATATTTACTGTCTGTGTAGTTGTAAGAATAGGCCGATCTTCATTCACGTGTGCCACAGGAACCGACTACACGTTCACGTTTACATGTTGTAACACGGCTGTTCTATATCGTGAACGTCACGTATGTTTTTAAGACAACTAGTTTACACACATACAAGAGAATATTTGAATGCAATCTATAATTGTACCGATTGTATATTGAAAAACAAACAACAATGCTGGCAATAGATACACAGACTGGTAAGAAATAAAAAAAGATTCAGCAAATGAAGAAAATCGTTAGAACCTAAAGAGTTTATAAAAATAGAAATGACAAATTACTACGCAGTTTAAAGCGACGGTTTCGTTGCATGCACGACAGAAGATAGACATATTGAATGGCTTACATCACGTGGCGATTTTAATAGATTGTTCTGTATATGTTCTAAAATATGTATAGCAAACGTTACATTTTCTTTCTCTTCCTCCAGTCAAAAATAAATATTTTAGTATCTAAACATATAAACAAACAATTGTGGCCAAAAACAGGCAATTCTTATATCTATTAATTATATTAAACACTCAGTTGTCATAAGGTGGTTCCAAATTTATAAATATACGCCATGTTGGAATTATTTCTTGCAAGTGTCTCAGCACTTACAGCAGCAATCTTGAAAAAAAGAACTGTTGACAACTGTGAAGTTTTATAATAAAATGCCTACGGACACATTGTCACGCATGCATGTCGATAACGACAAAAATCTGAAATAAATAATGATGTTAAACACCGAACATATGATATAGAAATAGGTAATTTGTTTCTGTCTTATGTCTAAGGGTGGGGTGGGGTGGGGGGGGGGGGGGGGGGGGGGTAGATACGCCGTTGATACAGGTTTGTACATAGTGCGCTTTAAATTTAGAATGGGGATTTCGTTTCAAGTTTTCCACTCCAATTTGAATATCGATTTCGTCACGTTTTGGGTGATTTGACATACCAAACCATACAGATATGATTTATTAACCATAATGAGATGCCCTTATCCATTTTAATGATTATTTTATTTTTAAGCCATTCCTTTAAAACAAAACCTTTAAGCGTAATATTATTGATCCAACTTTAATATCACTAGCCTATTATTCATGTCAACTTCGTTTACAGTTCAAGTGTGATACGATCAACGTATTATTCATTTGTAGAACGCCATTTAAATGTTATAAAGAATTCCAAGACTTCAAGTTTTTGTTTACATAATTCATCAGGTAAAAAAGATCGTCACTTTCTTAACGCAATTAATCATGGTGTTTTTGTGTAGTGCTATCATCGTAAAATATTCAAATTGTGTTTTAGCGGGAGAAAAAAAATCGGCGATGAAAAATATGTTTTGGTTTTGAAAGCAAGCCACCATTTTCTGACAATATATAACAATTTAATTTTGTGATTGAAACTTTTGGAAAACTTTAAGCTATCATTAAAAAAAACTGTGATAGAAGGGTTGGAGTTTTAAAATTAAAATTGATGCGTGAGTGAATTCCATGTTATAATAATGTTTTAACGCCTTGTGTAACACGTCAGGGCATCTCTTCATGCGTTAAATATAATACATCTTGTTATCAAATAGAAATGAAACATAGGGCCGTGTTCATAAAGGTTCTTAGATTTTGGCTTAGAAAGTATCTTATCTCAGTAATATTTTCTTAGCTAAGATGAAAACAAATTTTTAACTTAAGTGGTATTCATAAAACCACTAAGACAAATCTTAGTTAAGAAAACGTATATGAAAATAATAATTCTAAGATCAAATATTTCATCTTAAAACAATCTTAACTCGGTAACTAAGGAAGTCTGGGATTTCCAAATCTTAAAATAGTTTTGGAAGTGATAGTTTAGAAAATACCTTCTATACTATAATCTACTTTAAATGAGTATTAAAATGTCAATGTGGTATGTGAGCTTGTGTGTAGTGTGTTTGTGTATATATACAACTATGTGTGTGTAGAGTATCTAGCTGTGTTTGTGTGTATGTGTATATAAACTATGTACAACTATAACTTTATTACGTTAAAATAGATAAAATTGCAACATGATATTATGGATGAGTGTGTCAGGTAATTATACTGTACCAGGCTGATAATGTAAGCATCGTATAAACTATAATTACACGGTGAATGGTGCAAGTCAACATATGTTGTTATTGATTTGAATTTTGCTTTATAGTTTCCAGTATAACTGTTGTACATGCGCATAGGTAATAACGCCGTGCGTATATAGCGGTCGCGCCAGTTATTCTGATATGGATTTAAGCCTAGGTAAATATTCTTTAAATTTCTATCACCCGTTTAAGTCTTATAACAGAGACCGAATGATCATGGCGCTGTGTGCAGTACACCTGCCTCTCACAACTGAGGTCGTGTTTTGAGCCTAGCTCTGCCCAAATGTTTAACATGAGCCAATTGTTTGCGTCAGTATATTGGTTTTACTCGCACTTCTGAGGTGTTTTTCCGCTTTTAAAACTGGATAGCATACAACATACAAAGTGTTGAAAAGGACGTTAATTTCCACTCTCCTTTCAATACAAAACCCATGAGAATATTTCGAACCTGCAATACATAACCGGTAATTACTTAATTACCTGCAATACATAGCCAGTAATTATTTCCACACCTGCAATACATAGCCAATAATTTCTTACCTACCTGAAATACATAACCAGTAATTACTTACCTACTTGCAATGCATAGCCAGTAATACTTCCCTACATGCAATACATAGCCAGTAATTACTTCCACACCTGCAATACATAGCCTGTAATTACTTACCTACTGGCAATACATATCCAGTACTTACTTACCTACCTGCAATACATAGTCAGTAATTACTTCTCTACATGCATTACATAGTCTGTAATTACTTCTACACCTGCAATACATAGCCACTAATTACTACTTACCTATCTAAAAGACATAGCCAGTCATTACTTCCACAACTGAAATTAATAGCCTTTCATTACTTCCCCACATGCAATACATAGCCAGTAATTACTTTCACACCTGCAATACATAGGCAGTAATTATTTTCACACCTGGAAAATATAGCCAGTAATTACTTACCTACCTTGAATACATAACCAGTAATTATCTACCTACTTGCAATACATATCCAGTAATTACTTCCACACCTTTAATACATAGCCAGTAATAACTTCCCTACATGCAATACATAGCAAGTAATTACTTCCACACCTGCAATACAAAGCCACTACTTACTTAAATATCTAAAATACATAACCAGTAATTACTTCCTTACCTGCAATACATAAACAGTAATTACTTACCTACCTGCAATACATAAACAGTAATTACTTGCCTACTTGCAATACATATCCAGTACTTACTTACCGACCTGCAATACAAAACCAGTAATTACTTAACTCTTTGCAATACATATCCAGTATTTACTTACCTATCTGCAATACATAGCCAGTCATTACTTACCTTCCTGCAATACATAACCTACCTGCAATACATAACCATAATTACTTATCTGCTTTCAATACATATCCAGTTCTTACTTACCGACCTGCAATACATAGCAAGTAACTACTTCACTTCCTACAATGCATAACCATTAATTACTAACCTACATGCAATACATATCCAGTACTTATTTACCTACCTACGATACATAGCCAGTAATTACTTACCTAAATGCAATATATAGCCAGTAATAACTTACCTACCTACAATACATAGCCGGTAATTACTTACCTACATGCAATACATAGCCAGTAATTACTTCCCTTCATGCAATACATAGCCACTACTTACTTCCCCTCTCCCGCATAAACGCCATGTTGTTTTTTGTGAAAGAACGGGATTCTTTTTTCACTCGAAAATATATTTTTTTTCACCATATAATACAAGAGCATATAGAAATATGAAGTTGTCTTTGTAACGTTTATATTTTAAGTGTTCCTCTATATTTTTTTTGAATGTGTAAAACTATAAGACGTCTGTTTCCTGATAGATAAATTGAATGGAAACTACTGCTATTGAAATATTCAAAAATATTATAAAGCTTACTTTCCTTTTAATTTCGTTTGAAACATTTAGTTATTGGTATATTTAAATGAGGTTATCGTCAGTAGATTGAATTGATTGAATATTTAGCGTCATTTTTATGCCATCGAGGGCTAACTGACTCTCAGTTAACCTAACCTCTGTTTCCTGGAACCCTGAAAGATTAACCAGTACTCGAGCACACCCCCATCTCCGCAAGTAACTGATAACTTTCTCACTTGAATCGGCGGTGAGAGACGAATGATAATGAGACGCAATTTCGTATATCAGTCATCACGGAGACTGTTGCTTGGCGATGATTCGAACTCACGACCCCCGGATTGATAGTCAGACGCGTAACCGACTGAGCTAATCGTCGCCTAGTAAAATATTTACTGGAATGTTTCATTGAATATTTACTGTCTGTGTAGTTGTAAGCATAGGCTGGTCTTCATTCACGTGTGCCACAGGAACCGACTACACGTTCACGTTAACATGTTGTAACACGGCTGTTCTATATCGTGAACGTCACGTATGTTTTTAAGACAACTAGTACGCCGGGCTTCTAAAAGAGTAGATACGCCATTGATACAGGTTTGTACATAGTGCGCTTTAAATTTAGAATGGGGATTTCGATTCAAGTTTTCCACTCCAATTTAAATATCGATTTCGTCACGTTTTGGGGGATTTGACATACCAAACCATACAGATATGGTTTATTAACCATAATGAGATGCCCTTATCCATTTTAATATTTTTTTTATTTTGAAGCCATTCCTTTAAGACAAACCCTTTAAGCGTAATATTATTGATCCAACTTTAATATCACTAGCCTATTTATTCATGTCAACTTCGTTTACAGTTCAAGTGCGATACGATCAACGTATTATTCATTTGCAGAACGCCATTTAAATGTTATAAAGATTTCTAAGACTTCATGTTTTTGTTTACATAATTCATCAGGTAAAAAAGATCGTCACTTTCTTAACGCGATTAATCATAGTGTTTTTGTGTAGTGCTATCATCGTAAAATATTCAAATTGTGTTTTAGCGGGAGAAAAAAAAATCGGCGATGAAAAATATGTTTTGGTTTTGAAAGCAAGCCACCATTTTCTGACAATATATAACAATTTAATTTTGTGATTGAAACTTTTAGAAAACTTAAAGACGTTCATTAAAAAAACAGTGATAGAAGGGTTGGAGTTTTAAAATTAAGATTGATGCGTGAGTGGATTCCATGTTCAAATGATGTTTTAACGCCTTGTGTAACTCTACATGCGTTAAATAAAATACATCTCGTTATCAAATAGAAATGATACCTGGGGCCGTATTCATAAAGCTTCTTAGATTTTCGCTTAAAAAATATCTTGACTCAATAATATTTTCTTAGCTAAGATGAAAACAAATTTTTAACTTAAGTGGTATTCATGAAACCACTAAGACAAATCATAGTTAAGAAAACGTATCAGAAAATAATAATTCTTAGATCAAATATTTCATCTTAAAAAAAATCTTAACTCGGTAACTAAGGAAATCTGGGATTTCCAAATCTTAAAGTAGTTTCGGAAGTGATAGTTTGGAAAATACCTTCTATACTATAATCTACGTTAAATGAGTATTGAAATGTCAATGTGGTATGTGAGATTGTGTGTAGTGTGTTTTTGTATATATAAACCTATGTGTGCGTAGGGTATCTAGCTGTGTTTGTGTGTATGTGTACATGTTAGTCACTCAACTCGTTTTGTGTTTATGTGTTTAGATATATATATATATATATATATATATATATGTTACTACAACAGTGTACTTTGATGAGAAACTATGTATAGTCTTCTTCCTCCTCTTCTTCTTTTTTCTACTTCTTCTTCTTCTTCTTCTTCTTCTTCTCCTTCTTATTCGTATAATACTACAACTGGAAATGTAAAATCAAATACAGGGGAACGCGATAATCGTGAAATTTATTTAGAAAAACAATGAATTGATATATATAACTAATTAGTCTATCTAAATGTATTAAAAAAAATCGCAGTGTATTACTTTAAAAATGTCCCTATTAAAATAGTGTTATGATTATAAATGATATTGCCGCCGTTTTCTACCATAGTATAAACCGCTGCGGTGGCCTAGTGGTGTAGCGTGTCATATGTTCGGCATAGTACTCAGGTGTGTCCGCATTGAACAGTGTTGAAAACGGCAATAAACATCAGAAAATACAATACATTCAGTAAATTATCAGTTGAACGCTGAAATTGTTCACTCTTTTCTTACCATTTGATTGTAGCGCAATGTTATGCTATCGAGAGTTAACAGAGGATCAGAGGGTCGTGGGTTTGATCTTTCGCCACGGTTATGTGTGAGACGGACACTATATCCGTATATGCTTAGTACTGGTTCTACCAAGGAATACACCGAGCGTGATTTATAATAGCTTGTGTCACAATCAAAGTGAAATAAATGCATTTTAGGAGATCAGTTAACTCATCTGCGCAACTAACTGATATTTTACCCATTTCAAAGTTATTGATAAAACAGTGGAAAATGGATTGATTGATTGAATATTCAGCGTCAATGCTATGTCATCAAGGGCTAACAGACGATCAGTTAATCTTACCACTAGTTCCTGGGATCCTGACAGGTTAGCCAGTACTCGAGCACACTCCGCAAGCAATGTAAAATGGAAAAACGTAATTCCATTGAATTTAACTGAAAAGAAGATCATTAAAACTATGATGATATAGTTTGTTTATACTAGTCTTTGTAAATGGGATAGATGCTTTCCAACTGTCGAGTGTCGAGTAAGACAATTGAGTATTAAGTAAGGACAGTCAAGTGAGAAAGTCGAGTGTCGAGTTAGGAAGTCGAATATCGAGTAAAAGAATTGAGTGTTTAGTAAGAAAGGCGAGTATCAAGAAAGAATATATTGAGGGTCGAGTAAAACAAATAAATTTCGAGTAAGATAGTAGAGTGTCGAGTAACAAAGTCGAGTGTCGGGCAAGAAAATCCAAAATATTATTTTTTAAAGTGATACTTTACAAGAATAGCAGTCAAAAATCACATACAAATCAAGCTTCATTAATTATGGCATTATCTGTGTCGGCTAACATTGCCTTTGAACGGAAAACTTTCCATATTCATTACATTGATGACACTTTACGCCTTTATGCATGTCCGTGTGACAATGTGTGCTTGTCAGTCACTGCCAGTCCACATATCTCACACTTTATGACATCGGCCATGTCTTCCCTATGTACATGCTAAGTCAAATCTGCATTTTTTGCAAATCTCTTGCCATACTTCAAACAAACGTGGGTTATTTTCTTCACCATGAACGTTGCTTCTGCAATTATTTAATGTTTGATGCCGGGCTCGATTAGCTCAGTCGGTTACGTGTCTGACTATCAATCCAATGGTCGTGAATTCGAATCCCCGCCCGGCAACAGTCTCCGTGATGATTGATATACGACATTGTGTCTCATTATCATTCGTCTCTCACCACTGATTCAAGTGGGAATGTTATCAGTTACTTGCGGAGATGGGGTGTGTTCGAGTTCTGGTTAATCCCAGGAAACAGTGGTTAGGTTTACTGATAGTCTGTTAGCCCTCGATGGCATAAAAATGACGATAAATATTCAATCAATCAATTAATCAATGTTTGATAATGAAGTTTTATATATTTCAATTTTTATTCGGAAGAAACGATATGCGCGTGCATTATAAAAAATACAATCATGCACTGTGACCATCGAAATAAATACACACGCGTTTATGAGACAACGTTTTCATGTATAAATTCTAAATTTTCTTGAAGTCAATATTAGACACGAAAATAACATTTTTTACGCGTCCCTATTTAGAGTTCATAAATATGAAATATGTTAGACAGTGAGAGCATACTTATCACGTAACTAAATAGAAAATAGATATATTTGCAAAGTGAATGTATTTATCTGTATAGTAGACAAACACATCGGTTCCTTTAACTTTAACTTTATTTTATTTGTATCAAAACCACCGGCCCATACACAATATAATAATAAACAAATATATACAATGCACAGTAGTGTGCACATGTGATATAATTATGTCAGTTACTAATATATTTATACACATTTTATATATATATACATACATATTTAATAAACTAACTAGATACCTTGTATGTGTGAATTTCTCAATGTGAAAGCATAATATATAAACATTGGTAAATTGCGTACACTATTTTCATTTTTACTAGACATTAATATATTAAACTTGCTCAATGACGGGGATTCAAAATATTTCTTTGGCAGATACTTTAAGCGTAGCTTTCTATATAATGGACATATTAGAAGAAAGTGGTATTCTGTTTCAATAAGTAAATCACATAATATGCAATAACGCATTTCTCTTAGAATATTCATATAACGTCCTTTTTCAATCATTAAAGTATGAGAAGAAGTTCTAAATGTAACAATACTCTGTCTAAACTTTAATATGTTAATATATTTTAAATATGGTTCGAAACTGAAATTGCATTTAAACTCTCTATGCAGTACAAACTTAGTATTCTGTAAACAATCAGCATGCCAGTTTTGAATATATTGATCTTTTAGTCTATTTATGTATTGTACGACAAACAATTTATGGTTAGCTACACTCTGCCTTTCCCAAACATACCCAAATCCATTTTTTTATACAAATTCATACGAACAGTAGACACCCAATTTTTATACCCTTGTTCGTCAAAATATCTAAGCATATTAAAACATTTTTTAACATATCTAGTATTTGGTAAACTCAATATTCTTAGCCAAAAATTAATACAACGTTTAGCAGCTACTATATACATAGGCTATCTCTCACAGTCCCCCATAACTGCGGCATTACAAGATCTAAATGGTTCATTCATATATCTTTTACATGCATAAATATGTACACGTTCAACGCAATCACGTTGTTCTAGATCCAACAATTCAGCACCATACATTAATACAGGACAAACTTTTGTATCAAATATTTTAAAAAATGTTGAGGAAGGCATAGGTAGTAAATTATGCACACCTTTTAGAACAGATATGTGAACTCGTTTAGCTTTATTCGCCATATTTTCATACATTTTATAAGGTGATTGTTCACTTGTAAATAGCAAACCAACATAGGAAAAGGCGTTTACTGTTTCTAATTGATTATTATCATAAAACCATTTTTCGCGCCTAGTTAACAGGCTACCGTTTTTAAACACAAGTTTTGTTTTTCCTACATTTACATCCAACAACCAGTCCAAACCGTACTGATGAGTTAATTTAGTTGTTGCTGTAAACAGCCAACAGTATCGGCAATTAATGCTACATCGTCAGCAAAAGTAATGAAAAGATTTCAGTGATCTCAGGACATACTTGTATGCCATGTGTACCACTGTTAGCAACAGTTGCATTTATAAAAAATGTTAATAATATAGGGCTTAACTTGCAGCCTTGTCTAAGTCCAAGTGGACAATTAAAATACTTTGTAAAGGTTGATCCGATGCTTACTCTAGCTTTTACGGATCGATATTTCAAAATACGTTTTATGGACTGAAATAGATGGCCTTTAATTCCAATTTGTTGTAACAATGTATACAATTTAGATCTATTAACAGAGTCAAACACTTTTTTAAAGTCTACGAACGCCACATAAACAGGTTTATGTTTCTTATGCAAATATTCGTTAATCAAGGAATACAAAACAAAGCCATTATCAACAGTCGAATAGCCGGAACAAAAATCTGCCTGCGACTCGGTTATTTTATCAAAAGCGTTAACAAAAAACGTAACCAGCTTAGTCAAGATACTAATGTATAGTTTACTAAAAATATCTGTAAAAGTTATGCCACTGTAATTGTCTGGATCCTTTATTTGCCCCTTTTTATGTACGGGGACAATTATACATTTTGTTCATGAAGCTGGAATTTTCTCCAGATCTATAGATTCTATTAAACAGTTTCCAAATAAATGGTAACAAAATATTAATGCCATGAATAAAATGTTCTGCAACAAGATTACCACTTGCGGATTTTTTTGGTCGATACCCTTTACTGCATCAACAATTTCGTCATCTGTGATGTCACTGTTAAACAGAATTACTTCAATATCATCTAGGTCAAGATTTACTTCGCTATCGTCTTCTATGGCATTACCATCACTATTAAAAACTTGTTTAAAATGATTGAAACACTGAGATGAAGAATTTTTTGGGACTTGACCCTGAACCTGTGTGTATAAATTCTTCATAACATCTTTGGATTTTTAACCGATGATTCCAGTTCATTTAAGAAAGCATCATAATAAGTCTTTTTCTTACGTTTATATAAATATTTATACTGTTTACGACCGTCTAAATATAAATTCAGATCACACGCTAATTGGCTTCGTTACCATTTGCGAAGTTGTTTGTTTTGTTTAGTTTTAAGAGATCTGCACTCACTGTCAAAACATTTCTTTGATGACCGTTTTTTAGAGTCACCCTTTAAATATTGAAATATTTCACTACAAGTTAAAATAGTTGACTCAAATGTATTAACAATATCTTCAACTTCAATATTTTTATCATCTATTTTATCACTGATATTATCAAATATTCCATCAAGTACATTTTCATACAGCACAGTTTTAAAATCTTCAGCACTTTTACTATCAAAACACTATCTTGTTGAGGACTGTTTAGTCATGGGCACATCAGATACCTGCTCAACATTTTTTAGAATGGCCCTACCTAAGGATAATTAAAAAGGCAAGTGATCACTGTCTGACCTGGTCTGTATTTCAAAATCAATAACACTATCAAATATGTTTCTGGTAGCAATAAAATAGTCTACAGTACTACATCCATGTATACTGATATATGTAAAGCCACCGTAAAATTTATCAGACCCTAATCTACCATTTATGATTAGAAGGCAATATTCTTTACATAGAGTTATTAAATCTCTACCAAATTGATTAATTGTATTATCTTGGTTATACCTCTTATTACAATGGTTATCATCAAATATATCTACATACTCTTGAAATTCAGGAATGTTGTCATTAATAGAAACAGTTTCATCAAGATCACCTGTCCGGGCGTTTAAATCCCCACATAACAATATATTACAATTTGTAAGTAAATTGCTACTATTTACAAGTAGCCCTTCCAAACACTGTATTCCCTTTTGACTCAGATCTCCATAAAATGAAAAGCTTTTGGGTGGCAAATATAAACACATCAGTATAAAATTTATTTGCATATTTACAATACTTTTATCAAATTCAAGTATAACACCGAATTCAAAATCATCAATGATTCTAGAGACGACATTTGAAAAGCAGTTGTTGACAAAAATTATAACACCACCCATATTTCGACCACCTGCTCGTGACCTTTTTGCTAAACATACAAAATTTAAAAAACTCAGGCAAAACATTTTGAATTACTGTTAAGTCGTTTATCCAAGTTTCTACAAAACATATGATATCATGCTGCCTCGAATAATCAATAAACTCTGTATCATCGAGTTTGTCAGTTAAACCGTTAATGTTCCAGGTTAGTATTTTTAGTTTAGAATGTGATGGGCGTTGACCATTGTCCTATTCAACATCAACTTCGATCTCTATACCCCTGTTCATGTCGTCAATTCATTATTTTCATGGTTATTATATTAGGTAAACACAGAAAACCAGTACATATGTGTAACTTAATAAAACACTGAAAATCCGAATAAATACTTACTCGTGACGTTTTAAATCAGCTTAGTTTGCTAAAAACTGCTTATCACAACACGTATACGCGCCTTGTCCAATATACCGGAATTCATGTTGTCTTATGCCACTTTTTGTTATAAAGCATTTCCCGCAATACCGACAAACAGAGAGAGTAGCCATCCTGCAAAGAAATGACGATAATAAGCTTTTTAGACATCGTAGACTTATCTATATATTACTTCGTCTAAGTGTGCACTAAAATTAGTGATGTTACATTTAGTAACGTAGACGGTGGTGACTCAATGTAAAACTTCAAAATATAGTCTATTATTATAATATCATGATTTTAAGAAGGCGAAATTAATGTTATTTAGTCGTCTTCACACACAAACCAACGTAAACATCCACTCAGAGCTACGTCATTTAACTTAGTTAAAATGTTACTGTTTCAGACAAAATTTTAACACACAATATCATAAACCTACACGCAAATGTATCCTCACTAAATAAACTTTCACTTGGATATGTTCAACAAATGACGTTTACAATTAACACGTGTCGCACAGGATGATGTCATGCATTCAAGTTATTGAAAGAGACGGAGTCGACATGGAAATAAGAACATTTCCACTGAAACTTTTATACAAGAATAAAAAAGTGAAAACATTTATAGATCTACGTTAAAATGATTTTAGTTTTAAACTTATTTTGATTGTTTCAGAAAGGACACTCTTTGGAAACTTATAGAGTTCTAGTTGCTTCTTCATTATACAACACTCCTTCATAAATGAAGATTTTGTACATGTGAATTAACAGAAAGTGTTTTCGGGTGTGGTCGCCATTTAAACTTCTATTTTCTACAATTGGTATGGTCGACATTATTATTTTATTCATGCTTTAAAATGGTTTATTTGCACTCTTTTTTTAAACAATTAAGGTGTTTTACAGTCTAAAATATTGAAAGAAAGTTAAGTTCATTTTAAAACGCAGCGAAAATTACCTAAAAAGCGAGCTTATGCATTTAAGTTTCTGAAAGTGTGATCAATGTCGACACCAACTCGGAAATATTGTCAAAGCGTTCTGAAAAAGTAAGGCATTCTAGTCGTATTATTTATATCACTTAAAGGAGAATATATTGGCATCTTTCTGCGCTATATTGTTTGTATATTTAATCATCAATAAAAAAGTTATGAGCGATTTCTTACCAAAATTCCTCTGTTTTCGTCTGATTTTTTGGTGTGGCGACATTATTATGGTCACGTGATATTTTTTTGTTTCGCCACCGTGATTATGATAATGATTAATGTATTGACAGATAGACGGGTTTTCATTTGCTGATCATTTACAATCATGATGTCAGGTAGGGCTTTGTGGCATGGGCATATTCAAAATAAAATGAACCAAACAGTGCAAATAGAACAATTTCCTCTGATATCAAATGTCTAAGAAACGTCGCGAACATCCGAAAAACCCAAACTTGACATGTAAGGTGTAGTAAATACGTGGGGAGCATTTTTTGATAAATTCTTAATACATTGGCGTATTATTAGTTGTGTGCGGTGAATGTAATACATACACTCAAAATATATAAAAACGCAACAGAGGAAGAATTATGAAAACGAAACACAGGAAGAGATATGAAAACGCAATACAGGAAGAGATATGAAAACGCAGCACGGGAAGAGATGTAAAAATGCAATACGGGGAGAGATATGAAAACGCAACACAGGAAGAATTATGAAAACGCAAAATACAGGAAGAGACATGGAAACGCATTACGGTAAGAGATAGGAAAACTCAACACAGAAAGAGATATGAAAACGCAACATACGAAGAATTATAAAAACGCAACACAGAAAGAGATATGAAAACGCAACACAGGAAGAGACATGAAAACGCAACACGGTAAAAGATAAGAAAACGCAACACAGAAAGAGATATACAAACGCAACACAGCAAGAATTATGAAAACGCAACACGCGAATGTGCAAATAAATTGGTTGATACAACTCTGTTGTAGAAAATTTCAATGATCGATAATACAAAAAAATATAAAAATATAATTTGAAATCTCAAGCTGTGTGACATTTTATTACTAATCCCACCACGGTCTCCCAAGTGGGGATTATACCACGTATTCTCAACTAATCAATATATTTGCATAAATATAGGACTCAAGATGCAAGTTTTTAATCTTTTACGGTACCGAGTAAACTTAAAAAGAGGTAATTTTACAAAGAATTATTTTTCAACAAATAAATCAAATTATCTCAATCGACAAGACTGAGTAATGTTTGCGCTTAAAAAGGAAATAACTTTGATATGAATGACACAATTGATGTTTGCTGAGCAAGACGAACCTAATTGTCGTTTGGCTCTGACAGAGACGCTGTTTTGTATGGTGGAAAAAATCAATCACGGATGTTGTCTTCATATTTGTTCACAAATAAACAGTTTATTGTGTAGAAAGTGGCTGCTTGCAAATTACGTAGTAGGGCAGTTACGTATTAAGCCACAATTATGCTATACGGAGACAAAATTGTCTGAGAATCAAATTTAATTTAAATATCTGCAATTGGAGTAACATTTGCTATCTAAAAGACACAAAACAACGGGCCAAGTGTAAATACACCAGATTTTTTGATGCGCATGCGCCTAACAGTTCAGATGCTGGTAAAAATTTCAATTCATTTGAGCAATATTTATTATGTGAAATACAATAATTGATGGGAGAAAGAACTATATGCTGTGCATATTGAAAAGGTTGTTACCAAAAAATGCAGTATGCTAATTCATTGCTTTCGCAGAATTGAGGTTCACTGCATCTATTATATATCAATTCTATCCTTGGGGTATCATCACTCTACATAATAGGGTTATATAGTAGCATATATATATATAAAGATACCAATTTTGTTCATTAACAATTATTATTTGAGCTTCATAAATAATATTTGATTTATTTTGATAGAAGTCAATTTATAACACAAATTCAAAGCTGGTGGCATATATATCATTTTAGCCTTAAATGACAGGCAAATAAAAAATAAATATGTATTACGTCATAGTTAAAATAGGGCTGCGAATTATAAAAAAAGAACTCGGCTATTCGTTTTTAGTTCAGAAGACGGCCATGCAGACGCGATGGACATTTATAGTTTGAAATGCTGGTTTTGGGATCTTCACCTGGGTATGTCTAAGTCTGAATCCGTTAGTAAGTCATCACCAATTAACCCGATTCTGCCATTTTATTTGCTTGGACAGGGTTCCAAAGATAAGGTTTTATCTTCATATTGAAATAAAAACCATTTACCAGAGGTTAAGAAAAACGTGCAACATCTCTGACAAAGTATTTTTGTTACACTAAGGGTTATTGATAACCACAACCCATACTGTAACACAATAAGTTTTGTATGAATGTTTTTTTTATGAGAAAATCGTATTCCGACGATAAATAGATTTTTGTTACACTAAGGGTTATAAATAACCGCAACTCTTAATGAAACAAAATAAGTAATCCACAGCATATTAACAGTGTCTTTTGATAGTTAAAATAAACACCGAAAAAAAAGAAGAAAAATATCGAAGCGACATGAATCCCCACCCACTAACAGTGACATTGACATTGACATTAACCCGAAAAATCGCGAAACGAAAGCGCATCCGAAATATCTCTGTTCTGAACTTCTGTGTAGCTTGTATCGGATGGAAAATAATGCCGGTAAGCGTTGACATCGATTGTCAATTTTGAGTTATAGTAACTTTGACCTTGAAATAATGACGGACGGAATTACAGACGGACAGATGGAACGAAGGGCGGTACGACGGACGAAAATGGGCAGCACTTTATGCCTCTCACCACCCCCACCCCACCCCACCACACAACCAATTTCAAGGTGGTTGCATAAACAACACGTTTCAGTATTAAACAGATAAATTGTATCAATTTCCTAATTTCTGTTATAAAATGCAACAAAATGTCACATATCGCCCTTAGTGTAACAAAATATTTTATTACCCAAAGGGTTGCGGTTATAACCCCTAGTGTTTAAAAACTGATTTTGTTTCACTAAGGGTAACTATCAGCCACTGATCCAGAAATAACAACATTATGTGATCCGTAATACCAAATGAACCAAAAATAACAACACTGTGTGTGCTCCGTAAAACAAAAGGTACCAGCAATAAAACACCGTGTGTTCTTTGTAATACCAAAGGTACTAGCAATAAAAACACTATGTATTTTCCAGCATACAAAAAATAATAAGAAATAACATCTCCGTGTGTGCTACCAAATAAACCAGAAATAATAACACTATGTGTTCTCCGTAAAACCACAGGAACAAGCAATAACACTGTGTATTTTCAAGCATACAAAAAAAAAAAAAAAACGAATAAGAAATAATAACACTGTTTGGCCTTTCGTAATACCAAAGGAACCAGAAATAACATCAATGCGTTTTCCATAATACAAAAAAAGAATAAGAAATGATAACCGAATGGAACTGAATTTAACCGGAAATACTGGCCATTTAATTGCTGCACAATACAGTACCAATAGGAACCGTAATTAATAGCAGTATCTGGTCAAATCACCAGGTGCCATAAATCAGAAATGCACATCTCGACCTCATCTACAGATTAATACTGATGGTATGCATTGCAGGCTTCGTCTACAAATTAATACCGAGGGTATGCATTGCAGGCCTTCTCGGTAACGACATCTTCACAATGCACATCTCGACCTCGTCTACAGATTAATACTGAGGGTATGTATTGCAGGCCTTCTCGGTTACGACATCTTCACAATGCACATCTTGACCTCTCCTACAGATTAAAACCGAGGGTATGCATTGCAGGCCTTCTCGGTTACGACATCTTCACAACGCACATCTTGCCCTCGTCTACAGATTTATACCAAGGGTATGCATTGCAGGCCTTCTCGGTTACGACATCTTCATAATGCACATCTCGACCTCGTCTATAGATTAAAACCGAGGGTATGCATTGCAGGCCTCGTCTACAGATAAATACCGAGGGTATGCATTGCAGGCCTCGTCTACAGATAAATACCGAGGGTATGCATTGCAGGCCTTCTCGGTTACGATATCTTCACAATGCACATCTCGACCTCGTCTACAGATAAATACCGAGGGTATGCATTGCAGGCCTCGTCTACAGATAAATACCAAGGGTATGCATTGCAGGCCTTTTCGGTATCGAAATCTTTACAATGCACATTTCGACCTCGTCTACAGATTAATACCGAGGGTATACATTGCAGGCCTTCTCGGTAACGACATCTTCACAATGCACATCTCGACCTCGTCTACAGATGAATACCGAGGGTATGCATTGCAGGCCTTCTCGGTAACGACATCTTCACAGTGCACATCTCGACCTCGTCTACAGATTAATACTGAGGGTATGCATTGCTGGCCTTCTCGGTAACGACATCTTCATAATGCACATTTTGACCTCGTCTACAGATTAATACCGAGGGTATGCATTGCAGGCCTTCTCGGTTACGACATCTTCACAATGCACATCTCGAACTCGTCTACAGATTAATACCGAGGGTATGCATTGCAGGCCTTCTCGGTTACGACATCTTCACAATGCACATATCGACCTCGTCCACAGATTAATACCAAGAGTATGCATTGCAGGCCTTTTCGGTTACGACATCTTCACAATGAAATATGTATTTAATTACTTTATTATCCATTGTTGTTATCAAAGCGAGAGGTATAGGCAACTTTTTCATTGTATATTGTAATATGTATAGCATCTTTACTGAGTACATGCGACCGTCTTTTGGTGATTTACTTCTCACAGTCGGTCATGAGATTGCAGGTTCAAGCCTAGCTCGGTTCAAACGTCATACAACTGGATACCACATATAACACGCACTCACCTAAGCTAACAATTTGATCAAATCCAATTTATAGTTTTTATATTTCGGATAAAATACTATTTTCCTTCGATTTAGTTTGGTTTAAACAACGTACTGTAAGATTACACAATCGTCATGTATCACGAAATATATTTCTATGCCAGACGCATATCTTTGGTTCGATGCATCATTTTAACCGAGCTGCAAGTCCAAAGATCGATTACCTTTCCCCCAAAACGTATAATTATACTTGTTTTGTTTCTGTGGAAATTGATGTGGTGCAAAATTATCACAAATTACCCCCATTCGTTTTCACACACCAGTAGTTTAGAAATCTGAATTGACGGAGTTGTTCTCTAAAAAGAGTTGTTCTCACACTTTGTAATAGCCAAAAATGTGAGTGATTAACATTTAGATTAAATTGAATTCCTCAGACATAAGTAATCGGATTGGTTTTGCTTAAAAAAGGTTTTCTTACTGAAAGGCTTAATTAAAAATGACCTCAAAATGTAACTGTTTTTTTTAGTTTATTACATAACGTACGGCCCAGAGTGAATTGTTTGAAAAGTACTTGTAACTTATGTTGAATATATAATGCATGACATCATTAACTAGTCTAGTTCACTATCGAATACTGTTAATGACGTCTTGCATTATATATCTTGGTATTAGCCGTAAAATGCGACCAAGCTGGTGTCCTTCCCCTCCAAGTCAATGTTCCATTTTCTGAGTAACGTGACGGATAAACATGTCAGATAAGCCAGAGTTGTGCCCCTTGTTGGTGAAAATAGGACAGCTTTGTCCTGAATAAAACGTCCTGTGCATTTGGGTTTGGAATATTTTCAAAATGGTTGAAATAAATTTAGATTCTTTGCTGCAAATGAGTAGAGCAAAGTCTGGCATAGCATGTACAGTAAAAAGACGTTACTGGTTCTAAAATAGTGACTTTTATTGGATTTATCAGGCGGCATTATAGATTCATTGAGGATTGTTTCTTTCAACAAATATCACCACTTTCTCAACCGCTTACTACCCAGTTATACCTAGCAGTTGTACACAACCAATTATTATATATTGTTGTAATATGACCAAACACATATCCAAATATATGTTACATCACGTGTTTACACATGGGCACTCATATACCACTGTTTTTAATTGGGCATATTTGTCACTTACATCAAAGCTGGTTATATGTGTTTCCATTTCCTTTGTTAGGTGGTATTGCATTTACTATATGTACTCAAAACATGACTTATTTAATTCACAGTTTCAAAACATGATTTATTTAATACAAGGAGTCAAAACATGGCCTATTGAATTCACAGAGTCTAAACATGCCTTGTTCAATACACACAGTCAAAACAGGACCTATTTTATACACAGAGTCTAAACATGCCTTATTCAATACACAGAGTCAAAACGTGACTAATTAATGCAATGAATACAACATGACCTATGTACTTCACAGAGTCAACACGTGTCTTATTCAAAACATAGAGTCAAAATTTGACTTAATTAATTCACAGAGTCAAAACGTTACTTTTTCAATACATAGAGTCAAAACATAACCTTTTTTATTCACAGAGTCAAAACATGACGTATTTAATTTACAGAGCCAAAACATGACTTATTTAAAACACAGAGCCAAAACATGACTTATTTAATAAACAGAGCCATAACATGGCTAATTTAATTAACCTAGTAAAAACGTGACTTATTTAATACACAGAGTCATTTTATTTCGTTTTTTACACATGTTTTAACGTGTTACAGGACGATTGAAGCTTGCGTACAGTATTTATAGAACGGGAATCAAAATAAACTGCTAACATTAAGAATTAATATTGAATAAGACCATCTGGAGAATGGTCTTTGTTTTATAATTAACATCATTGATTATTCTGTCTAAATATGTGGCATGAATTCCCTTAAAAGGACTATGTTATAAATATAACATTGCTTTCCCATGATGTTTAATTTATATTGCACGAGACAGAAGGTAGAGTGCACATGCTAAAACAAAAAAAGTTTGACGCAATGCTATACATAATTATCAGAAGTCAATGAATTACATAGAAGTTATAGTAAGTATGAGCTAGCGCATTTAATGTCTATTTCACCTTCACTATTAATGGAAACTTGTAGATATTGCACACATTTACACAAGGCTATACAATCAATCATCACAATAGGGATGGTTTCAGCCAGAGCTTAAAACCAACACATAACACGCCTTGACAATTTACCTACATGTAATGATGACTTATACACATGATCTTATTTAGCAACTGAGTCAAAAAAATAGTCAGTAAAAATAAATTTACAATAGAAATATTCCATTGGAACACATAACACAAAGGAAAAGAAAAAAAAAAAAACTCGAGTAAAATAAATAAAACTGATCACGCACCCTAGCACTAAGCGGTATTTCTTTCTTTTCGTTTATAAACATCACTAAATAAGCTCAATGAGTCCAGGGAACCAGACATGATGACAACAAAACGGGAAAGTATACGGCATTGAATTATATTTGTTTGGAGATGCATATACACGACATATGTAAATGTATTCCTGTTTTGTATAATATGTTCATACGGGCCTATGACCTATTGATTTGCAAATAACAGTTTATGTTAAACAACTGTTATAGAATATTACCAATATATATGAATAAGTGACTAAAATAATTTAATTTTGGAGGCAACAATCCGGATGGTCGTTGAGTATACACAACTTACACATAATTTGGTTGGAACGTATACTAGATGATGCATTTCAGATGCAATTTTATTGGTGGTAGGAAGATATCAGATGCATACTTAAATACATATGTACTTGGTGCAAATGTGACAGTACGGATATGTTGAATAATCGGCATCAGCCAGATCCTGAAATAAATAAATAAATAAATAAATAAATAAATAAATAAATAAATAAATAAATAAATAAATAAATAAATAAATAAATAAATAAATTAATAAATAAATATATAAATAGCCATACGTTTAAGATGTTGCATATGTGTCGCTCTGGTTTGCACGAATATGATGAATCTGTTTTTATATCCAAATCCGAAATGCTTTACCATGCGTTGCTATTGCAACCACAAAATCGAATAATGATTAATTTTATAGTGTCATCAAAAGATTTTAATCTGTGGAAATATAAAAAGTAACACGATATATATATATATATATATTTTTAATTTCAATCACTAAAAAGTGGTCATTTAATCACCCCGTAATAGGTCTGTGAGGGTCGGGGTGGGCCATCCCTCAACAAACCGTACAAATATATGTATTAGTCAAGTTGTAACATACATTCATAGATATACATTAATCTTAAAGGGCCACACCAGTCTCAACAAATTATAAACCATAGCTTGAGCTAAAGCAAAAATCAAACAGAAAAAAAATAATAATTTGACAATATAAGAAAATTATGTTGTCTAATGACTTCAGCATATTTTTTTTCTCTTGAGTCTATAGTGGTTGGTTTGGTGTAGAACCTTACTAAATATTAAACATGTATTTTGATGTATCCCTTTTTACAGAAAAGATATAGTGACAATAATTACATGAATTTTATTATATTGGGGTTGTTTTTTGTGAATTTATATTTATAAGAGGTATCTATAATTGGAATGGTTTATAAACACATTTTTTCTGTGTAGTAATTGATGGTGTTTATAGAACCCAGAAGACATTAAAAAATATCAAAGATACCTTGGTTCTTTTAATATTTTTCAAGTAAAATTTAACTATATTTGAGAATCAGAAAACACAAAAGAATAACCTACTTCTTAAATTTTATAAAACATGTGTTTTCAGTCTTTGGATTTGTTAAATATTAGTGTAATATATTTCTCATTTGCATATATTTCATAAAAATATAGGCATATCCACATATCAACTAATACATTATGTCAAATATATATATATGAATATACAGAAAGAATGAGTAACAAACTTATAATTGAATATTCAAGAGAAACAGATGTGTAGTGCTAGGATCTTTTTGTTGTTGTTTTTTAAAAATCAAATATTAAAAAATAATAAAATGAAACAACTGTTTTGAAAGAAACATGATTAAGAGTGTACATGTGTAATCACTATTTCCAAGCAGATATTTATAGTTTAACAGAGTCCCTTATAATTATAATGATTCCATTCGTGACACAAACAATATAGGCTATTCTATTCATGTAAACAGTAATTAAGATCTTATATTATTGCAAAATTTGGTTTCACAAATAAGATAAACTCTAACTAGAAAGAACATGTGTTTTATGACAAGATATAAAAGTTGTAAAATTGTTATATAAACATTTTTCTTTTAATGAGAGATAAAACAGAAGTTGGATGATTATAAAACAATACATAAGTAGAGAAAAAAAAGAATAAAAAACAAAGCAGAAGGAGGTTTTCACTCAAGTTCTGTCTCAGCAAAATTAACAATGAGGCCATCCTGGAGGGCATCTTTTATCATACATGAATCTGTGAAAAATGTAAAGTTAATAGTCTTTATTTTAAAGATATAAGGGGAATGTACAGGTTTTATAACAAATCAAATTTTTCAACCTCAAGGTTATTTTTGGCAATACATCGTTCTGTTTCATACAACATTTTAATATAGTGTTTGAATGGTTAAAAATAGGAATATTATTTTTCGTTTTTTGACAGTATATGAAATGTTTAGCAGTATACAGCAGCCTATTTAAAACAGTTTCGAATTTCATACTGCCAAAGATGATGTCTGAAGATGACCAGTCTGTATTTATTGTATTGCACTTTTCATTCAGTTAATCTTTAAAACGTTGAAAAAATTGTTGCGTTACTATTGCAGTCAATAAATATATGTTTAATAGTTTCGGTTTTTCTTTGACAAAAGGAGAATACATCTGATTCTTTAATCTTCATTTTTTTAAGCAATGAGTTCGTTCCAAGAATTCTGTGGTTAATTCTAAATTGGAACCATTGTAGATTTGTGTCTTTAGTGACATTGAAAGGGAGAGCGTAATACTTACTATCTCTCAGATTAATTCGAATATTTAAATCATTCTTCCATTTTGTTTTAGAAGTTGGAATATAATCTTTATTCATGAAATGTTTATAAATTGTTCTACAGCCCTTTTTATCTTTCAGGATTGTTGACATTGTATATGGTATTAAAGGGTTAAGACATATGCAAGTTCAATGTTGAAAAGATAACTTATCTAAGTAGTGTCTGACTGATTTTACGAGTCCTTCAAATTCGATTAAGTTAGTGTTAAGAGTTAACAGTTACAGTGAATTCTCTGTAGGTGAAGAAATTACCATTTGTATTCATGATGTCATTTATAAAATATATTCTTTTTTTAAACCAATGATTCAGTAAAATACTAGATCCTCCGACCTTAATATGAGGGTTGTGCCATAAAGGAGTGGACTGAAACTTATTCCAGTTTCTAGGTATGATATTTGTTGAAAATTGTTAATAAATATTAAATATATCGTTCAAGGATATATATTCTATAAATATGTCGATAAATGACATCTGCTTCAAATGAAGAAAAAAATATGATATAAGGGTACATTGTTTTAAAAAAAAAATTAAATATGGTTTGTTTGACAGAAACAACCGTCTTATCCATGATATATTTACACAGTATGCAAATGAAGATTATACAATGTACCCATAACGGTTTCGTTCTGTGCTATAACTTAACGCCGATATTGCAGTTTTTAAGAGTATTATAGAATAAATCCAAAAGAAATACCAATTTGTATTTTGTAAGACCAACTCAGCACTAGAACAAACAGAACCACATGGTCATGCATGCATTCTTGTTTAAATCGAATGTTGTTTGGACATGGTAGAAAGAATCATATATTTCAAACTGGAGTACCATATTGATTGAAACTGAGACAAACTTTAAAATGCCAACATTCGTATAAACGAATGACTTAAGAATGTTGAGAAATGTTATTCATATATTCACACCCAAATAACTATGAGTTGAGATGACATACTAAATATATGTACTTTTCTTTAACATTACTCGAAACGTTTCTGTCATTAAAACGCAAACATGAAATTAACATATTATTAAGTTGTTAATAGTTGTCACTAAATAAGGACTAACTAATGGTGTAAATATATATACACACACGACTTTCATTTGTATCGTCAGTCTAGAAATAGGGCAATCTAAAGTGGCATTTATTGTTTTAATGTATGGTTAAAGTAATTCAAATGGTAAATAAAGAAATAATCATTAACAATGAAAGTAAAAACGAATTATGTATTTCGATTCTTCACCAAACACTATCGAATTACAAGAAACGAAATTATTTTTGCCGATAATACAAAATCAACACAACATAGCCTACTATAACATCATATTAAAACACAACATAGCCTACTATAACATTATATCATAACACAACATAGCCTACTATAACTTCATATCATAACACAACATAGCCTACTATAACATCATATTGAAACACAACATAGCCTACTATAACATCATATCATAACACAACATAGCCTACTATAACATCATATCATAACACAACATAGCCTACTATAACATCATATCATAACACAACATAGTCTACTATAACATCATATTAAACCACAACATAGCCTACTATAACATCATATTGAAACACAACATAGCCTACTATAACATCATATCATAACACAACATAGCCTACTATAACATCATATCATAACACAACATAGCCTACTATAACATCATTTTAAAACAAAACATAGCCTACTATAACATCATATCATAACACAACATAGCCTACTATAACATCATATTAAAACACAACATAGCCTACTATAACATCATATCATAACACAACATAGCCTACTATAACATCATATTAAAACACAACACAGCCTACTATAACATCATATCATAACACAACATAGCCTACTGTAACATCATATTAAAACACAACACAGCCTACTATAACATCATATCATAACACAACATAGCCTACTATAATATCATATTAAACGACAACATACCCTACTATAACATCATAATAAAACACAACACAGCCTACAATAACATCATATTACAACACAACATAGCCTACTGTAATATCATTTTAAACCACAACATTCCCTACTATAACATCATATTAAAACACAACATAGCCACTATAATATCATATTAAACGACAACATAGCCTACTATAACATCATATTAAAACGCAACACAGCCTAATATTACATCATATCATAACACAACATAGCCTACTATAATATCATATTAAACCACAACATATCCTATTATAACATCATATTAAAACACAGCATAGCCTACTATAACATCATATCATAACACAACATACCCTACTATAACATCATATCATAACACAACATTGCTTACTATAATATCGTATTAAATGACAACATAGCCTACTATAACATCATATTTAAACACAACATAGCCTACTTTAACATAATATCATAACACAAAATAGCCTACCATAACATCATATTAAAACACAACATAGCCTACTATAACATGATATCATAACACAACAAAGCCTACTATAATATCATATTAAACGACAACATAGCCTACTATAACATCATTTTAAAACACAACATAGCCTACTATAACTTCATATCATAACACAACATAGCCTACTAAAATATCATATTAAAACACAACACAGCCTACTTTAACATCATATCATAACACAACACAGCCTATTATAACATCATATTTAAACACAACATAGCCTACTATAACATCATTTTAAAACACAGCATAGCCTACTATAACTTCATATCATAACACAACAAAGCCTACTAAAATATCATATTAAAACACAACACAGCCTACTATAACATCATATCATAACACAACATAGCCTACTAAAATATCATATTAAACGACAACATAGCCTACTATAACATCATATTATAACACAACATAGCCTACTATAACATCGTATTAAAACACAACATAGCCTACTATAACATCATATTAAAACACAACATACCCTACTATAACATCATATCATAACACAACATAGCCTACTATAATATCATATTAAACGACAACATAGCCTACTATAACATCATATTAAAACACAACATAGCCTACTATAACTTCATATCATAACACAACATAGCCTACTATAATATCATATTAAACGACAACATAGCCTACTATAACATCATATTAAAACACAACATAGCCTACTATAACATCATATCATAACACAATATAGCTTACTATAGCATCATATTAAAACACAACATAGCCTACTATAGCATCATATTTAAACATAACATAGCTTACTATAGCATCATATTAAAACACAACATAGCCTACTTTATCATCATATTTAAACACAACATAGCCTTCTATAGCATCATATCAAAACAAAACATAGCCTACTTCAGCATCATATTAAAACAAAACATACCCTACTATAGCATCATATTAAAACACAACATAGCCTACTATAGCATCATATTTATACACAACATAGCTTACTATAACATCATATTAAAACACAACATAACCTACTATAGCATCATATTAAAACACAACATAGCCGACTTAAGCATCATATTTATACACAACATAGCTTACTATAGCATCATATTAAAACACAACATAGCCTACTTTATCATCATATCAAAACACAACATAGCTTATTTTAATATCATATTAAAACAAAACACAACCTACTTTAACATCATATCAAACAAAACATTCCCTACTTTAACATCATATCAAAACAAAACATATCCTACTTTAACATCATATCAAAACAAAACATACCCTACTTCAGCATCATATTAAAACAACACGTACCCTACTATAGCATCATATCAAAACAAAACATACCCTACTTCAGCATCATATTAAAACAACACATACCCTACTATAGCATCATATTAAAACAAAACATACCCTACTATAGCATCGTATTATAACAAGACATACCGTACTCTAGCATCATATCAAAACAAAACATAACCTACTATAACATCATATCAAAACAAAACATACTCTACTCTAGAATCATATCAAAACAAAACATACCCTACTATAGCATCATATTAAAACAAAACATACCCTACTATAGCATCGTATTATAACAACACATACCCTACTATAGCATCATATTATAACAAAACATACCCTACTATAGCATCATTTTATAACAAACCATACTCTTCTATAACATCATATTATAACAAACCATACTCTTCTATAACATCATATTACAACAAAACATACCCTACTATTGCATCATATTATAACGAAACATACCCTACTATAGTATTGTTTTATAACGAAACATACCCTACTATAGCATCATATTATATCAAAACATATCCTACTATAGTATCATGTTATAAAAAAACATACCCTACTATAACATCATATTAAAACAAAACATACCCTACTGTAACATCATATTATAACGAAACATACCCTACTATAGTATTGTTTTATAACAAACAAACCCTACTTTTGCATCGTATTATAACAAAACATACCCTTCTATAACATCTTATTATAACAAAACATACCCTTCTATAACATCATTTTATATCAAAACATACCTTACTATAACATCATATTATAAAAAAAACATACCCTTTTATAAGTTCATATTATAAACTATAGTATCATATTAAAACAAAACATACCCTAATATAACATCGTATTATAACAAAACATACCCTACTATAACATCATGTTAAAACAAAACATATCCTACTATAGTATCATATTAAAAGAAAACATAACAAACTATAGCATCATATTAAAAAAAAACATAACAAACTATAGCATCATATTAAAAGAAAGCATACCCTACTATAGCATCGTAATAAAACAAAACATACCCTACTATAGCATCGTAATAAAACAAAACATACCCTTCTATAACATCATATTATAACAAAACATATCCTACTATAGCATCGTAATAAAACAAAACATACCCTACTATAGCATCGTAATAAAACAAAACATACCAAACTATAGCATCATATTAAAAGAAAACATAACAAACTATAGTATCATATTAAAAGAAAACATAACAAACTATAGCATCATATTAAAAGAAAGCATACCCTACTATAGCATCGTAATAAAACAAAACATACCCTACTATAACATCATATTATAACAAAACATATCTTACTATAGCATCATATTAAAACAATACATACCAAACTATAGCATCATATTAAAAGAAAACATACCAAATTATAGCATCATATTAAAAGAAAACATACCCTACTAAAACATCATTTTAAAGAAACACCGCGAGTATCTAGAATAGTATGATTGCCGCAGAGAGCCTGGCCAATTTACTACTATTAATACATTGGTGAGATACGAGCTCAACTATAAGGGTGTGGTGGCTACATGAAATCAACCAGAAGCAAAATGAACTTTATTGATCACATTTCAATGTGGATACAAGTAGCACGAGATATTCACATTGATGATGGGTCTTACGCCTTAAGTGTTAAGTGAAATCAACCAGAAGCAAAAATAAACTATATCGATCACATTTTAGATATGAATATTAAGTAATGTTAAGGAGTATACAATATTCAAAATAACATTAAAATCATCTGGATACAAAAGTGACGTGTTAAACTCCGATGCTTTCACCAAAATACATGTTTTTTACGTTTAACATCAGAATTAAAAACTTTTGACCGAAATAAGGGATGAAACTAAACGATGAACTACTTATAAAGCACACACTTCTTCAGTTACCATATCATATTCCTATGGTCAAGTCTTAATACGAATCTATCCACTGATCAAGACGTACGCATACATCGTAATAGTGTACTCCCTCATTTAGGCCGGACTGTTTTATCTACACTTGTACTGCTTACAAATAAAATGCGTATACTCTAATATATATTTATATTATCTCATTATTTATATTTCATCAATCATTCCATGTATACGGCATTCATGCCATTCATAAAGTTATGTTGTCTAATTATTATGATACTCTAAAAGGTTATTACTAACAACTTTAGTCGGGCCTCAGAGTTTATCTTATAAATCTGTTTCACGCATGCGCACTTTAGAAATATATTGAAATGACAAGAGCCGTCGTGTTTTATTACCTCGGCTATTTTCTATTGCCCATGCCTTCTTTACTTTACAGACCGTCCTATAACCCCATAAGATAATCCACGGAATATATACGGACACGATGTGTATATAACAGCAGTGACACATACGTTTGTAAAAATACCAACAATCTGAAAAAATGACCATATGTTATGAACGAACTTTGGGTTATCGCACAGGCGACCCTGGTTCAACTCCAATTACAAATGATTTAAATTTTTTTTTTCATTTCATTTCAATAGCAACACTGTATTCCCCTACAATACCTCATAAAATAAAAGAAATAGGTTCCAACAAATCAAAATTTTGACTTCTTTGCATATACCTTGAAACCATTCTTTGTAATCTTTACATGTTATGCATTTAATGAGGTCTAATACCGAAGGATGACGGAATTTGCCGGGCATATACGATAACGGCCGACGTATGAGCGAAAAGCAACGGAAATCATTCATCATAACTTCTGACAGCGGAGCAGCAATTTGCATATTAGAATTAAATAACATATCAGTAAACATACAATTGAAATTCGATTGATCGCTGTGTAAGAGATACATCAGTCGGGCGGTAATGTAATAAATATAGTGTTAGCTGCTCACACCAGAGGTTGCGGGGTTTTATAAAATAACGCTAAGTACTGGTTCTATCCAGGAAGCGGACTCATGAGCGGTTCATATGTATAAGCTCTAAGCTTTCATAGCAATTGAGCTTAAATAAGTTATTATACACTAAAAAAGACATCGGCTTTTATAAAATAATGGAAGGTTATATTTTTTGTTATTAATAAGTAAATGTTTATATTTTTCTACAAAATATCCTTCAATTACTGGTTTTGCCGTTTTCAACTGATGTCCATCGAAGCATTCATTCGGCATTGGTATCTTTCTAAGTTTACTCTGAACAATACGCTGATCTGAAAAAAAAACAGACACCAGTGGCATCATTATCTTTGTAATTCAATTAATAGCTACAGGAGAAATGTGGTTTGTACCGAATTTCAATTTCTTGCGCTATTGTTATGGCTCTCGCTATTGTTTTCTTTATGCGCGACATGCCGTCATTATTTCAGAAATTGGATTTACATTGTATTTCTCCTGGGAGAAATGCCGACGTTTGTACACTAAATTGATAAGCAAAACACATAAATGCAATGTTCTGATCAGATTCATCTCGTAAAATGACGATTTGGCAACGAATTATTTAAAGTAACAAATAATAAACCAGTTTATATATACTAATTTTATAATTACTTGCAGATGCCTGTTGACTTCGTGTTCAAAATATATAGTTTGGATGTAATGATTTATCAGTGAACGCTTCATATAGACGTTTATCACATTGTACAGTGCTGGAGTGTAATAAACCCACTTCCATATTAACCTAATGTAATATCGTTTCCGATTGATCGCTCAGTGATTTCTGTATAACATGGCTCTTGGAAAGCCGTAAGTGTTATTGAGAGCATCTTGGAAAGCTGCCTTTTCCTCGTTCCTTACAGAAATGACTGTGAGTTAAGCATTTTTCGAAAAAGCGTGATAAATAGAATCTCGCATTTATACTAATATATCACTATAAGCAAAACTCGGAAAAACTTTCATTTTATTTTGATAGTTTAAACAGATTTTACTAAAATCAACTTCCACGTTAGATCGTCTGTATAATTTGTTGAAAACGACAAACTAATAGAAAACGTAAAGAATACAATAGTACATGTATTCTGGTTATAAATTCGTATTTAATGTAGCAATCATTAAATTGACGTGTGAAATCTAGGCGCTTCAAGTTGTTAAAGTAAATTTAGATTCACATTAACAGTTTCGTTTGTTTATGAGTGGATATTTATTAAGATAAAAAAACACACGCAAAAAAAATGTTCTTTTTTTTTCAAATCCTAAACTTTATTTGATATAAAACAAGGAACAAACTAAACTGTGTAGTGAGACCTACATGTACATGTAATAAATGACTTTTGTAAGAAAGGCTTGTCTTTAGATCAATATGACGAGAAGTAGAACTTAAAAAACTATGTACAAATGTAAACTTGATTCGAATGAGTATATGACCTCAAAAATCTGACACGTGTTCCTGTGCTATCATATTTCATCTCACATTATTGATGAGACTTTCTCAATATAGAAAACGCATATGTTATGATTTTGCCCGAATAGCGTTGAGCAAATTTCAAATTGGAGAAGCAAAGTCACATGTTGCCTGACTTGCCTGATGTTATTGAAAACACATTTTTCATCAATAACATCATCTGCAGACAAACAATGAGCATGTCGTTATCACCATTCACTCTGACTACAATCAGCGTCTATGGGATATATATCGTGATGAAGTCGTATTACATCGACATGATAGCGAATGAATAAGTGGGACTCTTTTTCCAATGTTTGATTACATTATAATTTATTCGCTAATTTGAATATTTGCTTGAATGACAATAATGAAAGCCAATTTACGTGCTTCCAATTTGAATAGTACCGTAGTATGCACATATAATGTCAATATCAGGCAATCTGATGTTCACACTAAATCAATTGTATATTGTGTAATTCAAATTTAAATAAGAACCATACCATATGTTTGTTGCTTTAGAATAGTTATGTTACCTACAGTCAAATACATAGACAACCGTTAGGATCTTCGCTGGTTGGTATTTTAGTAATATATTCAGATGCCATTAAACATATACGTATAATAGGATTGTATTACTCTATGAGCCTTTAACAATTGTTTTATAACTGTAACGATATCCTTTACAGTAGGTATCGATATAGACAGTTTTTGATGATTGCATATTTGTTCGCTATCTTGTAAACATTCACTAGAGGCAGTCTATATCTCATGACTGGTATTTAATAAGACATTCAACTAATATAGATGTATTTGATATTGCATTCAATGTTTTCGTATAATGAAGTAACAATAAATCATAGTGGGTTTTATTTGAGAGCACTATTTATACATTACCTGTATCCGATTGTTATTGTTTGAACTGAAATGGCATCAGTGTGCTATGAATTATACGAACATGTATGCTGTCTATTGTAACACTCACAATTCCTATGTGCCAGCTGGAGTAGGTAGTGACTCCTGAACGTCGAAACCGGTGATGTTTTGTTTTGTTCTACACAGTTATGTTTTCACTAATAACAATAGATGTAATATATAAATTTTAATGATTTTACATTTTTTTCGTTAATGGCATTATGTTCATATAACTATTACATAATGTAAATAGTGGCATGTTTCCAAGTCAGAAAAATGAAAATGAGTTTTGAGGTATTATATTTCCAGAATAGCATGTTCTTTTCAATGTAGACAATCTTACTGTAGTTTTGTTACTACAACGATGGTGAAAACGCGAAACTACGAACTTCAAAGTGAAAACGCGAAACTACGATGGCGAAAAGGATGAAAAGTCGAAACAACGATGATGAAATGTCGAAAGTACGATGGTGAAAAGTCGAAACAACGATCGTGAAAAGCCAAAAGTCGAAACTACGATGGTGAAAAGTCGAAACAAAGATGGTGAAAAGCCGAAACTCTGATGGTGAAAAAATGAAACAACAATGTTGAAAAGTCGAAGCTATGATGGAGAAAACGCGAAACTACGATGGTGAAAAGTCCAAAAAACGATGGTGAAAAGCTGAAACAACGAAACTACGATGGTGAAAAGACGAAACCGATGTCGTTGTTTCGACCTTTACCATCGTAGTTTCGGCTTTTCACAACCGTAGTTTCGTTGTTTCGACTTGATTTAATTAAAACATATGCTGCGATGGCCCCAGCGGGACTTCCTCAATAATAACATTTAAAGATAGGAATTGTTTAATGAAATGATGGAAGGAAAACATTTTGATAAACAATTTGAAATATTGATTCAAAACAGTATTTATATGAAATATTTATTAAATTGAATTCACATACCAATGCCATTTTTAGTTTCATTCTGTTTATAATTGCCATACAGGCAACGGTTGAACAGATTAATGTACTAGTCAAGATTTAGCCATCAACATTTATGACTCATTGATTTGACATTGACGCGTATTTAATTTAATGTAATTTAACTATGAACGTTTAAATAAGATTCCAACAAAATATCAACCAACAAACAGAATACGTGGTTTACATATTTTATAACGTCATAACATTTTTGACACAAAACACATTATAATCAAATGGAGATCAATACATGTAGTTTAAATTAATGGCCACATACGTATTCATATCGGAATCTTTCTGAGCACATTAAACGTATCTGATACACAACACGACGCCAGCGGCATCCAGCCTGTATCCTCGTAATTCACTAACTATATTCAGAAGAAATGTTATTTTGTAGAATTCTCCGAATTAGTTTAATATTCAGACGCTATCATTATGACTCCCAATATTGTATTCTTTATGCGCGTAATGCCGCTAATGTTTCAGAAATTGGATTTACATTTTTTGTCTCATGGGAGAACTGATCGACGTTTGTATACTACAAAATTGATCAACAAAATAAATAAATGTCATGATAGATAATATTTGTAACGTATATTGACTTTTTGTTTATAAAAATTCAAAGTAAAAATGATAATCTAGTGGACATTTATTTTCGTGTAGTAATTAGCAAGCATAGAGACGCCAGTATAGTGAACTATATAAGAGATTTGCTATTGAATATTAGATGAGATTTCTATACAGTTTCATTAGATAGTGATATATCATGAAGTATAAATTTCTAAATGCTCCAAGTTAGTCTAATATCCAGACGCTATCATTAGGACTCCCAATATTGTATTCTTTATGAGTGTAATGCCACTAATGTTTCAGAAATTGAATTCACATTTTTTATCTCATTGGAGAACTGATCGATGTTTGTATACTGCAAAATTGATTGATCAACAAAATACATAAATGTCCTGTTTTGATAATATTTGTAACGTAAATTGACTTTTTGCCTATGAATATTCAAAGTAACAAAAAATAATCTAGTTGACTTATATTGTATTGTAGTAATTAGCAAACATATTGATAGTGATATTTCATGATGTTAAATATTGTTATATGGTGTTTAGCGTCGCTTTCAACAATTTTTCAGTCATATCGCAACGGTGTCTACTTGAGACAGTATTCTAAGCGCTGTCACACTGGAGTATCATGCCGCAGACACATGGTATGATACCCCACCCATTCACATTATACTGACACCGGGCCGACCAGATCTAGAAATCTCCTCTAAATGCTGAGCGTCAAGCGAAGAAGCTTCTAGTACCATTTTTAAAGTCTTTGGTATGACCCGGTCGGGGATTGAACCCACGACCTTCCGCCTGCGAGGCGGACGCTCTACCACTAGACCACGCCGCGGTCTATATATTATGAAGTATAAAATTCTAATTATATGATTAAAACTTAAGAAAAACCTTTAAGATTGTGTGTTAAAGCGATATTTTGGTAGGGAATTGTTTTGTACATATATATCGAACATACTTGTTCAGTTACAATATATAACCACTTAAGGAGGCACTGTATAGGTTTACACTGAACACTTGGAAACGTCCCCTCAGGTCGAGTGTGGTCTCTCAAGAATATTAGATGAGATTAATGAAGTATAAATTTCTAATGATATGATTAAAATTTGGCACTGTATATGTTTACACTTAACATTTGAAAACGTTCCTTCAGGTTGGGTGTGGTCAAGATCTTGGGCCAAGTTAGGTCAACTTATTTTATGTGGAAATAAACATGTTTGTCTATCAATTGTTGAGATCTTCCTCTTATAACACCAGCACATGGTAAATATCATACAACATGTGGAGCAAAGCGTCGTGATGGCGCCGAAATCTTATTGAATTCTAGACGTAACCAGTTTAACAAACGAATGCAGACCTGGATCAATAGTTTGTAGGTGTAATAACTGTTTCTTATCAAAATAGAAGAAAGTAAATGTCATTTGCATTTTCTTTTCCACATTACATACACTGCAGTATGGCAAAATTAATTTAACATTTTTTCTTTTCTTATAATAAACACAATAGTAGACAGACTACGGTCGTATATATACAATTCTATGCTCGAGTGTTTTACGAGGTTGTTCTGTACTGATCTATAATTTACTGAACTCAATTACTTCACATATTGTTGTCGGTAATCAGGTGTATAATACTGAAGCATTACTGAGTATATCAAGTTAATTCAGATAAGTTGTTAGAGAGCAAATGTTGCTGTTATAGTTGGGAAGAGTTCTAGAAGACTCAACACAAACTGCTTTATATCTTTATATGTATCCTACAAACTTTCGATAATCAACTGTTTCATTATACTATAAGGATGTTTGACAATAAGAAATGAATAAATATTGTTCAAGAAAAACAATTTTGCCATTCGTCTTCGTATGGGTAATAAATATGTTATAATACACAATAATTATCCAACAATGCTCAGGCATATTCGGAATGATGGTTCGTAAATGCAATTATATGACTGTGAGCTTTTCATTATGACATGTAATTGAAAGGCCATTAAGTATGCAGCCTCATTGCTCTCCACGGAAACTATGTGCACGTTATGTAATCAGAACTTGAGTGTTTTATAACCAGTTGCAAGTATTTAATTACTTGTTATACTTAAGATTGACTGATGGAAGAAAAACTGATTTTCAAAGAACTGCAATACAATGTTCTGTAATGAAATCATCGTGATTAAGTCTCATTACAAATTAGCTTCTATAAAAGTGGTATCGTAATACAGCTGGATTCAATCGGGCATGACCACGGCTGCGTTAGATTAAGTAGCAGGAAGAATAGTGAATACACACATGCTGGTGATCTACAAATTGGAAGGAAAATTACTGAATGCTTCGTAATGCAGTCTATTCTGACGCTGCATACATTTGATTTCACGTTGTCGTCTTGAATTCAATAATATCAGATAATGCATATGAGCAATATAAAAATATCTATCCAATTTACACTAATGTTCGATTGTTTGATTGATTACTGTCTAGCACGCATGCTTGATTAAACCTGAAATATATATCCAATAGAAATTGCTGCCACAGCCACTACAATATATTGTAGCTCAATAGCATCTACATGTTCTTGTTTGTCTGTCTATCTGTCTGTCTGTGTGTGTGTGTGTCTGTGTGTGTGTGTGTGTGTGTGTGTGTGTGTGTGTGTGTCTGTCTGTCTGTCTGTCTGTCTTTATAACAGTCTTTCTGTCTATCCATCTCTCCATCCGTCAGCCCATCGGTCCGTCCGTCTGTCCTTCCGCCATCCATCCATCCATCCATCCATCCATCCATCTATCCATCCATCCATCCATCCATCCATTTAATTGTCAATACTATTACACTTTCTATCAACGATTAAGAGCAAAAGTGCGTCTGTGTGATCCATCCATCCATCCATCCATCCATCCATCCATTGATTTGTCTATATTATTACACTTTCTATCGACGATTATGAACAACAGGGCATCTGTGTGATCCATCCATCCATCCATCCATCCATCCATCCATCCATCAATTTGTCTATACTATTACATTTTCTATCAACGGTTTTGGGCCACATGACTTCTGTGTGATCCATCCATCCATCCATCCATCCATCAATCCATCCATCCATCCATCCATCCATCCATCCATCCATCCATCCATCCATCCATCCATCCATCCAACCATTCATCCATCGGTCCATCCATTTATTTGTCGATATTATTACATTATGTATCAACGATTATGAGCAATAGGGCGTCAGTGTGATCCATCCATCCATCCATCCATCCATCCATCCATCCATCCATCCATTGATTTGTCTATATTATTACACTTTCTTTCGACGATTATGAACAACCGGGCATCTGTGTGATCCATCCATCCATCCATCCATCCATCCATCCATCCGACCATCCATCCATTGATTTGTCTATACTATTACACTTTCTATCAACGATTATGAGCAACATGGCGTCTGTGTGATCCATCCATCCATCCATCCATCCATCCATCCATCCATCCATCCATCCGATTATTGATCTATACTATTACACTTTCTATCAACGATTATGAGCAACATGGCGAATGTGTGATCCATCCATCCATCCATCCATCCATCCGTCCGTCCGTCCGTCCGTCCGTCCGTCCGTCCGTCCGTCCGTCCGTCCGTCCATCCATCCATCCATCCATCCATCCATCCATTCATTCATTCATCCATCCATTTAATTGTCAATACTATTACACTTTCTATCAACGATTAAGAGCAATAGTGCGTCTGTTTGATCCATCCATCCATCCATCCATCCATCCATCCATCCATTTATTTGTCTATACTATTACACTTTCTATCAACGAGTATGAGCAATAGGGCATCTATGTGATCCATCCATCAATCCATCCATCCATCCATCCATCCATCCATCCATCCATTTATTTGTCTATACTATTACACTGTATATCAACGATAATGAGCAACAGGGCGTCAGTGTGATGGTAAGAAACGTTAACCTAATGGGAAAGACAACAAAAAACACTTTAGAACTGAATACTAAAATCAGGCAAATCAGGGTTTACGTTCATAGCATGCATTGTGCAATATTCCTCAATGTCTTTACCAGTCACGTTTAATGAGAGTGTATTCATTTATGATCAATTTAGCTGTAGCCTTATGTTGTTATCGTAGGTATTCATATAGACAATTTATGATGATTATATATCATTATGAAGTATATTAAGAATTACAAGAGATAGTGTCTATCTCGTGACTGCACATTGCTTAGAAATGCAAAATTTGAAATTACATGGACGGCTGTAAAAAGTACCATCGTACATTTTTTATGTATGTATGTATGTGTGTGTGTGTGTGTGTGTGTGTGTGTGTGTGTGTGTGTGTTCGCGGACAACTTTGTTTAAAACAAACACACATACTTCTTAGGATACTACATATGTTACCGGAATCAGAAATAGGCATTTAAGTATCAAAATATAATAAAACAGAACTTTTGTACTTAACTGCATACCTATCGGCCCAGCTCGCGTCGACGCCAAAGCGTCATTAAATAACTTTTTTACTCATTACATCTTAAACGTTTTCAAGCTGACACTTGCCGTTTGCAATGTTTTTCTCATGCCTTATGATCTATTTGCAATTAGGATCTTTAAAACAAACTTGCAGCCCCATTGTTGCCTTGTACCAATCTTTGTATTGTCTTTATATGTTATGCATTCAATGCGGCCTAATACCGAAGGATGGCGGAATCGGCCGAGTATATACTATAACGACCGGCGTATGCACGAATAGCACCGTAAATCACTGCTTTTTTTCAATAACTTCCGGCAACAATTTGCATATTAGAATTACATATCAGTAAATATACAATTGAAATTCGATTGATTGGGACGGTAATGTAATAAATATAGCGTTGGCCGCTCACACCAGAGGTTGTGGGTTATCATAAAAGAACACGTATTGCTGGTTCTATTCAGGACGCGGACTTGAGTGCGACTTTTTATACAAATATCCTTTTATTACTGGTTTTGCCGTTTTCAACTGATGTCCATCGAAGCATTCATTTGGCAATTAGTATGTTTCTGTCTATTAACCTTATGTAATATCGTTTATGTTTGATCGCTCAGTGTTTTTTGTATAACTCGGCTCTTGTGGAGCCGTAAGTGTTATTGAGAGCATCTTGGAAAGCTGCTTTTCCTCATTCCTTATAGAAATGTCTGTGAATTTAGCATTTTTCGGAATAGCTTGATAAACAGAATCTCAAATTTGTAGTAATCTATCATTATAAGCAAAACAGCAATATGCTTTGAAAAACTTGCATTATATTTTGCTAGTTTTAATATACTTTACTACAAATCAACTTCCAAGTTTGATCGTCTGTGTAATTTGTTAAAAACGACACTCTAATAGGAAACGTAAAGGATATAATAGTACATATATATTCGTTATTAATGTAGCAATCATTAAATTGACGTGTAAAATATAGGGTTTTTTAACTTGTTGAAGTAAACGTAGACTCGGACCAACAGTCTGTTTGTTTATGAGTGGATATTTATCAAGATAACAAAACACACACACAAAAAAGCTCTTTTTTTTCAAATCGCCAAAGCTGCGTCAAACGCACAGTACGACAAGTCTAATCCATTGTGCATTTTAACAGTCAAAACTGTTCTCATAATTAAAAATGTTAGGGGCATAAATAGAATACACAAATCAAACAGCGAATGTGTTAAAAGTACGGACATATCTAATTTATATTTATTGAATATTATATGCGGTTTAAATAATTGTAAACGGGAATTAATCGGAATAATCCCAATACGCTATTTTGAAACTATGTCATTATATTTTTAGATAGAACCATCCGTATAAGGGGTGTTTTAGTAAGATACCAGATTTATCTGTTGCATAAATTATACATTAAAGTAGATATCAATTGTAATCTTGTTAAACTACTGTCCATTCCGGTAGCGTAAATGGGAGCGGTTTGGACTGTCAATCCAAATGTCGCGAGTTCAAGCCGTACCTGCAGTGAATTTCACTATAGCAATTGTATTTGCCATTATAGTATGTAGTGTTTAAGTTTATATTGATATATCTTGTGTTAATTAGATTTCTATATGTTTTATTTATATATTTTTGTCGTGAGATATTTTTAGATAAACCTGCTATCATACTATAAACACCTCTAATACGGAAGGTTCCATCTAAAAATAGAATGACGTGGTTTCAAAATAGCGTTTTGGGTTTTAAGTTGTTTTATTCAGTTACACAACTTAATGTTGTCAATATGAATAATGTGTCAATATAAAGCAAAGTTATGCACGTTATTTGTTCAATTTAAGCAGATGTTTCTGTTGTATCTATGGTAACAAAAATGCAAATAACCTGCCGGAAAATGTGCCAAAATATTAAAAAGAATATTATCTTACACGTAATCGTCATACTTGGATATACCTATCATGCACAATATGTGGTAAAAATAAATATTCGAAATGTGTTCTCTTGGTGTTATTCTTGAATATACATACAGTTCCGATGTAGGATCATTTTAGTATTTATATGACTGACAGGAAAGGTTCTACATTTTCATTTCGAAAAAAAATCCTCGCTATTAATAACACCATTAGAAAATATGCAAAATAAAAGTATTAACCAATTTTTCGCAAGTAAATTGGGAATTCTACTTCGTAAAAGTCAATTCAATAAGTTTGAGCTTTTTATTTTGACATTTAATTCAAAGAGCATTAACTATGCAGTTTCATTGGTCTCTGTGGGAACCTTGTGAACGTTATATGAACACATTTAGAATGTTTTATGTCAGTTGCTTATTGAGTTATGCGTTCATACACTGATTGATGTGAGACAGCTGCTACATGTAATAATAATGGGTTCTCAGTGTAGTTTTGACAATACTGAGATGAAGAAAAGAAGTATTCAAATACTTCGAACTTCAAAGCTGACAGGCCATATTTAAAATTATGATAGTTTAGCAAAGGAAAGGAGTGTTCCGTATAAACTGGTTTATTATTGTTTAGAATTGAACATTAAGGCTGACGCTGAATATATACTGATATCACAGAACAACATATACACGATATTGTATAATACATGATTTATATAGCAACAAAATACATGTACATGCAATAACTGATTTTCGTAAGAAATAATTGTCTTTAGATCTATATTAGGAGAAGATACAGTAGAACGTAAAAAAACTATGTTCAAAATATTAAATGAATTCGAATGTGTATTTACGACCTCCAAAATCTGACACGTGTTCCTAGGCTATTATATTTCGCCTCACATTATCGTTGAGACATTCTCAAGATGGAAAACGGTTATGTTATGATTTTGCCCGAATAGCGTTGCACAGATTTCAAATTGAGAAAGTCTCATGTTGCCTGATGTTAATGAAACATATTTCTCATCAATAACATCATCTGCAGACAAACAATGAGCATGTCGTTATCACCATTCACTCTGAATACAGTCAGCGTCTATGGGATATATATCGTGATGAAGTCGTATTACATCGACATGATCGCGAATAAATAAGTGGGACTCTTTTCCCAATGTGTGATTACACTATAATTCATTCGCTTGGTTGAATATTTGCTTGAATGACAATATTGAAAGCCAATTTACGTGCTTCCGATTTGAATAGTACCGGAGTATGCACATAGAATGTCAATATCAGGCAATCTGATTTTTTACAACAATTGAGTTGTATATTGTGTAACTTAAAATCAAATATATCAAAAATACCATATGTTTGTTGCTTTAGACTAGTTATGTTACCTACAGTGAAATACACAGACAACCGTTAGGATCATTGGTGGTTGATATTTCAGGAATATATTCAGATTGTTTTATAACTGTAACGACATCTTTTACAGTAGGTTTCGATATAGACAGTTTTGATGATTGAATATTAGTACGAAATCTTGTAGACATTATCTAGAGGCAGTTGGTATTAAATAAGAAATTAAAACTATTAAAACTATTATAGATGTATTTGATTGGAGTGCACTATTTATACATTACCTGTATCCGATTGGTAATCAACAATATCAAAGACAAACAAACTCGTATAACCAACAAACACAATAATTATAAAACTTGTTTCATGTTGTTGTGGTGGCGTCAGTGCATTGTACTTCTCTAATCATTTGTTGTACTGTGGGTGGTACAGATTCAGTGTGTTGTGCGTTCTGTATCGTTTGTGTATTGTTGACTTGTAACAATAGATGTAATATATCAATGTTAATGAATTTACATTCTTTTCGTAAATGGCATTATATAATGTGTGTATTGGGATGTTTCCAAGTCAGAAAAATGAAAATGAGTTTGGAGGTATTATGTTTCCATAATAGCATGTTTTCAATGTAGACAATCTTACTGTAGTTTTGTTACTACAACGATGGAGATAACGTGAAACTACGATGGTGAAAACGCGAATCTACGATGGGAAAAAATCGAAACAACAATGGTAAAAAGATGAAAAGTCGAAACAACGATGATGAAAAGTCGAAAGAACGATGGTGAAAAGTCGAAACAACGATGGTGGAATCGCAAAACTACGATGGTGAAATGTTGATAGTAAAAAATCGAAACAACGAAACTACGATGTTGAGAAATCGAAACTACGATGGTTAAAACGCGAAACAACGATGGTGAAAAGTCGAAACTATGATAGTGAAAAATTGAAACAACGATGATGAAAAGCCGAAACAACGATGGTGAAAAGCCGAAACAACAAAACTATGATGGTGAAAAGTCGAAACTCATTGTTTCGACCTTTCACCATCGTAGTTTCGACTTTTAACCACCGTTGTTTCGACTTTTCATCAACGTAGTTTCGTTGTTTCGACTTTATTTAATCGAAAATATATGCCGCGATGACCCCAGCGGGACTACTTCAATATATTAACATTTAAAGACAGGAATTTTAAATTGTTAAATGAAATAATGGTAATAAAGCATTTGGATCAACAATTTTCAAACATTTATTTGTAACAGTACTTATATTAAATATTTATTTAATTGAATTCACAAAACAATGCGAGTTTTGGTTTAATTCTGATTATAGTTGTCATACAGTCAACGGTAGAACAGATTAATGTACCAGTCAGGATATAGTCATCAATATTTAAGACTCCTTGCATTTGACATTGACGCGTATTGAATTGTAATTTAACTATGAACATTTAAATAACATTCCAACAAAATATCAACTAACAAACAGAAAACTCGGCTAACATATTTTATAAGATCATAACAGTTTTGACACAAAATACATTGTAATCAAATCAAGATCAAATATATGTAGTTTAAATTAATGTCCACAGACGTATTCATATCGGAATCTTTCTGAGCTTTACATTGAACATTACACGTATCTGATACACAACCAGCCGCCAGTGGCATTCAGCCTGTTTCCCTATAATTCACTGACTATATACAGAAGAAAGGTTATTTTGTACACATCTCCGAATTAGTCTAATATCCAGACGCTATCATTAGGACTCCCAATATTGTATTTATGAGCGTAATGCCGCTAATGTTTCAGAAATTGGATTCACATTTTTTATCTCGTGGGAGAACTAATCGATGTTTGTCTACTACAAAATTGATCAACAAAATACATCAATGTCATGTTTTGATAATATTTGTAACGTAAATTGACTTTTTGTCTATAAATATTCAAAATAACGAATGATAATCTAGTTGACTTATATTGTATTGTAGCAATTAGCAAACATATTTACGCCAGTATAGCGAAATATATAAGACACCCGCAATTGAATATTAGATGAGTTTAATATACAGTATCATTAGATAGTGATATATAACGAAGTATTGTTTTATGTTTATATGATTAAAACTTCAGAAAAACGTTTAAAATAGTGAGTTAAAGCGATATTTTCTGCTTTGATAAGGAATTGCTTTGCGCGCGCACACACACACACACACACACACCAACACACACACACAAATCAAACATACTTGTTCAGTTAAAATATATAACCACTAAAGACGGCACTGTATAGGTTGACACTGAACACTTGACCAAGTTCTGTAAACTTACTTTATGTGAAAATGAACAAGTTTGTCTATTAATTGTTGAGATTCTTTAGTATGTACCTTAGATCTTCCTCTTATAACACCAGCATATGATTAATATCATACAACGTGTTGAGCAAGGCGTCATGATGTCGCCGAAATCTTAGTGAAATTTAGACGTAACCAGTTTAACAAACGAATGCAGACCTAGATCAATAGTTTGTAGGTGTAAGAACTGCATCTTATCAAGATAGAAGAAAGTTAATGTCATTTGCATTTTCTTTCCTACATTATAGACACTGCAGTATGGCAAACTAAATTAAACATTTTTCATTTCTAACAATAAACACAATATTTGACAGACTACGGTCGTATATATACAATTCTATACTCGAGTGTTTTGCGAAGTTGTTTCATATTGATCTATAATTTACTGAACTCAATTACTTCACATAATGTTGTCGGTAATCAGGTGTCCAATACTGCAGCATTACTGAGTATGTCAAGTTTATACAGATCAGTTGTTAGAGAATAAATGTTGCTGTTATAGTTGGGAAGAGTTCTAAAAGTTTCAACACAAACTGCTTTATATCTTTATATGTATCCTACAATCTTTCGACAATCAACTGTTTCATTATACTGTAAGGATGTTTGACAAGAAGAAATGATATTATATAATGTTCTAGAAAAACAATTTTACCATTCGTCATCGTATCGGTAACAAATATGTTATAATACACAATAATTATTCAACAATGTTCAGGCATATTCGGAATGATGGATCGTAATTGCAATTTTATAACTGTGAGCTTTTCATTATGACATGGAATTGAAGGCCATTAAGTATGCAGCATCATTGCTCTCCACGGAAACTATATGCACGTTATGTAATCAGAATTTGAGTGTTTTATAACCAGTTGCAAGTCTTTAATTACTTGCTATACTTAAGACGGATTGGTGGAAGAAAAAACTGATTTTCAAAGAACTGCAATACAATGTTTTGAAATGAAATCATCGTGATTAAGTCTTATTACAAATTAGCTTCTATAAAAGTGGTATCGTGATACAGATGGATTAAATCGGGCATGATCACGACTGCGTTAGATTAAGTAGCAGTTAAAATAATGAATACACACTGATTGATGATCTACAAATGGGAAGGACAATTACTGAATGTTTCGTTAAGCAGTATATCTGACGTTGTATACATTTGATTTCACGTTGTCGTATTGAATTCAACAATATCAGATAATGTATATGATCAATATAAAAATATCTATCCAATTAGCACTAATGATCGATTGTTTGATTGATTACTGTCTAGCACGCATGCTTGATTAACCATGAAAAATATATATCCAAGAGAAATCGCTGCCACAATCACGGCCACAGTCACTACAATAGGTTGTAGCAATATATCATCTATTTATCTGTCTGTCTGTCTGTCTGTCTGTCTGTCTGTCTGTATGTATGTCTGTCTGCTTCTCTGTCTGTCTGTCTATTCATATCTCCATCCGTCAGTCCATCCATCCATCCATCCATCCATCCATCCATCCATCCATCCATCCATCCATTTATTTATCTATTCTGTTATACTTTCTATCAACGATTATGAGCAACAGGGCGTCTGTGTGACCCATCCAATCATCCATCATCCATTTATTTATCAATTCTCTTATACTCTATATCAACGATAATGTGCAACAGGGTGTCTGTGTTATCCATCCATCCATCCATCCATCCATCCATCCATCCATCCATTTATTTGTCTATACTATTACACTTTTTATTAACGATTATGAGAAACAGGGCGTCTGTGTGATCCATCCATCCATCCATCCATCCATCCATCCATCCATTTATTTGTCTATACTTTTACACTTTCTATCAACGATTATGAGAAACAGGGCGTCTGTGTGATCCATCCATCCATCCATCCATCCATCAATCCATTTATTTGTCTATACTATTACACTTTCTATCAACGATTATGAGCAACAGGGCGTCTGTGTGATCCATCCATCCATCCATCCATCCATTTATTTGTCTATACTATTACACTCTCTATCAACGATAATGAGCAACAGGGCGTCAGTGTGATGGTAAGAAACGTTAACCTAATGAGAAAGATAACAAAAAACACTTTAGAACTGAATACTAAAATCAGGCAAATCAGGGTTTACGTTCATAGCATGCATTGTGCAATATTCTTCAATGTCTTTAACATTCACATCCAATGAGAGTGTATTCATTTATGATCAATTTAGCCTTATGTTGTTATCGTAGGTATTCATATAGACAATTTATGATGATTATATATCATTATGAAGTATATTAAGAATTACAAGAGAAAGTGTCTATCTCGTGACTGCACATTGCTTAGAAATGCAAAATTTGAACTTACATGGACGGCTGTAAAAAGTACCATCGTAGTTTGAATCAGCGCTGTTATTTTTTATGTATGTATGTATGTATGTATGTATGTATGTATGTATGTATGTATGTATGTGTGTGTGTGTGTGTGTGTGTGTGTGTGTGTGTGTGTGTGTGTGTTGTGTGTGTGTGTGTGTGTGTGTGTGTTCGCGGACAACTTTGTTTAAAACAAACACACACAATTCTTAGGATACTACATATGTTACCGGAATCAGAAAAAGGCATTTAAGTATTAAAATATAATAAAACAGAACTTTTGTACTTAACTGCATACCTATCGGCCCAGCTCGCGTCGACGCCAAAGCGTCATTAATTAACTTTTTTACTCATTACATCTTAAACTTTTTCAAGCTAACACTCGCCGTTTGCAATGTTTTTCTCATGCCTTAGGATCTATTTGCAATTAGGATCTTTAAAACTAACTTGCAGCCCCATTGTTGCCTTGTACCAATCTTTGTATTGTCTTTATATGTTATGCATTCAATGCGGCCTAATACCGAAGGATGGAGGAATCGGCCGAGCATATACGATAACGACCAGCGTATGCACGAATAGCACCGTAAATCACTGCTTTTTTTCAATAACTTCCGGCAACAATTTGCATATTAGAATTACATATCAGTAAATATACAATTGAAATTCGATTGATCGCCGTGTAAGAGCTACATCGGTCGGGACGGTAAAGTAATAAATATAGTGTTGGTCGCTCACACCAGAGGTTGTGGGTTATCATAAAAGAACACATATTGCTGGTTCTATTCAGGACGCGGACTTGAGTGCGACTTTTATACAAATATCTTTTTATTACTGGTCTTGCCGTTTTCAACTGATGTCCATCGAAGCATTCATTTGGCAATTAGTATGTTTCTGTCTATTAACCTTATGTAATATCGTTTACGTTTGATCGCTCAGTGTTTTTTGTATAACTCGGCTTTTTGGGAGCTGTAAGTGTTATTGAGAGCATCTTGGAAAGCTACTTTTCCTCATTCCTTATAGAAATGACTGTGAATTAAGCATATTTCGGAATAGCGTGATAAACAGAATCTCACATTTGTAGTAATCTATCATTATAAGCAAAACAGCAATATGCTCTGAAAAACTTGCATTATATTTTGCTAGTTTTAATATACTTTACTACAAATCAACTTCCAAGTTTGATCGTCTGTGTAATTGGTTGAAAACGACACCATAATAGGAAACGTAAAGGATATAATAGTATATATATATTCGTTATTAATGTAGCAATCATTAAATTGACACGTGTAGAATATAGGGTTTTTTACTTGTTGAAGTAAACGTAGACTCGCACCAACAGCCTGTTTGTTTATGAGTGGATATTTATCAAGATAACAAAACACACACACAAAAAAGCTCTTTTCTTTCAAATCGCCAAAGCGGCGTCAAACGCACAGTACGACAAGTCTAATCCATTGTGCATTTTAACAGTCAAAACTGCTAGGGGCATAAATAGAATACACAAATCAAACAGCGAATGTGTTAAAAGGACGGATATATCTAATTGATATTTATTGAATACTATATGCGGTTTAAATAATTGTAAACGGGAATAAATCGGTATAATCCAAATACGCTATTTTGAAACTACGTCATTCTATTTTTAGATAGAACCATCCGTATAAGGGGTGTTTTAGTAAGATACCAGATTTATCTGTTGCATAAATTATACTATAAAGTAGATATCAATTATAATCTTGTTAAACTACTGTCCATCCCGGTAGCATAAATGGGATCGGTTTGGACTGTCAATCCAAATGTCGCGAGTTCAAGCCGTACCTGCAGTGAATTTCACTATAGCAATTGTATTTGTCATTATAGTATGTAGTGTTTAAGTTTATATTAATATATATTGTGTTAATTAGATTGATATATATTTTATTTATATATTTTTGTCGTGATATATTTTTAGATAAATCTGCTATCATACTATAAACACCTCTTATACGTAAGGTTCCATCTAAAAATTGAATGACGTAGTTTCAAAATAGCGTATTAGGTTGTAAGTTGTTTTATTCAGTTACACAACGTAATGTTGTCAATATGAATTATGTGTCAATATAAAGCAAAGTTATGCACGTTATTTGTTTAATTTAAGCAGATGTTTCTGTTGTATATATGGTAACAAAAATGCAAATACCCTGCCGGATAATGTGCCAATATATTAAAAAGAAAATTATCTTACACGTAATCGTCATACTTGGATATACCTACCATGCACATTATGTGGTAAAATATATATTCGAAATGTGTTCTCTTGGTATTATTCTTGAATATACATACAGTACCGATGTAGGATAATTTTAGTATTTAAATGACTGACAGGAAAGGTTCTACATTTTCATTTCGGAAAAAAATCCTCACTATTAATAACACCATTAGAAAATATGCAAAATAAAAGTATTGACCAATTTTTGCAAGTAAATTGGGAATTCTACTTCGTAAAAGTCAATTCAATATTTGTGAGCATTTTATTTTGGCATTTAATTCAAAGAGCATTAACTATGCAATTTCATTGGTCTCTGTGGGAACCTTGTGAACGTTATATGAACACATTTAGAATGTTTTATATCAGTTGCCTATTGAGTTATGCGTTCATGCACTGATTGATGTGAACAACTGCTACATGTAATAGTAATGGGTTCACAATGTAGTTTTGACAATATTGAGATGATTTTGTTGTTCTAAATGAAGAAAAGAAGTATTCAAATACTTCGAACTTCAAAGCTGAAAGGCCATTTTTAAAATTATGATAGTTTAGCAAAGGAAAGCAGTGTTTGGTATAAACTGGTTTATTATTGTTTAGAATTGAACATAAAGGCTGACGCTGTATATATACTGATATCACAGAACAACATATACACGAAATTGTATTATACATGATTTACATGTATATATCGGCAAAATACATGTACATGCAATAACTGATTTTCGTAAGAAAGGATTGTCTTCAGATCTATATGACAAGAAGATACAGTAGAACGTAAAAAAAAACAATGTACAAAATATAACATGAATTCGAATGTGTATTTACGAAATTTGACACGTGTTCCTAGGCTATTATATTTCGCCTCACATTATCGTTGAGACATTCTCAAGATGGAAAACGGTTATGTTATGATTTTGCCCGAATAGCGTTGCACTGATTTCAAATTGAGAAAGTCTCATGTTGCCTGATGTTAATGAAACACATTTTCATCAATAACATCATCTGCAGACAAACAATGAGCATGTCGTTATCACCATTCACTCTGACTACAATCAGCGTCTATGGGATATATATCGTGATGAAGTCGTGTTACATCGACATGATAGCGAATAAATAAGTGGGACTCTTTTCCCAATGTGTGATGACACTATAATTTATTCGCTTGGTTGAATATTTGCTTGAATGACAATATTGAAAGCCAATTTACGTGCTTCCAATTTGAATAGTACCGTAGTATGCACATAGAATGTCAATATCAGGCAATCTGATTTTTTACAACAATTGAGTTGTATATTGTGTAACTCAAAATTAAATAAGAACCATACCATATGTTTGTTGCTTTAGAATAGTTATGTTACCTACAGTGAAATACACAGACAACCGTTGGGATCATTGGTGGTTGATATTTCAGGAATATATTCAGATGCCATTAAACATATACGTATAATAGGAGTGTATTACTCTATGAGCCTTTAACAATTGTTTTATAACTGTAACGACATCTTTTACAGTAGGTTTCGATATAGACAGTTTTGAAGATTGAATATTAGTACGAAATCTTGTATACATTAACTAGAGGCAGTTGGTATTAAATAAGAAATTCAAACTATTATAGATGTATTTGATTGGAGTGCACTATTTGTACATTACCTGTATCCGATTGGTAATCAACAATATCAAAGACAAACAAACTCGTATAACCAATAAACAAAATAATTATAAAACTTGTTTCATGTTGTTATGGTGGCGTCAGTGCATTGTACTTCTCTAATCATTTGTTGTGCTGTGGGTGGTACAGATTCAGTGTGTTGTGCGTTCTGTAGCGTTTGTGTATTGTTGACTTATAACAATAGATGTAATATATCAATTTTAATGAATTTACATTCTTTTCGTAAATGATATTATATAATATGTCTATTGGGATGTTTCCAAGTCAGAAAAATGAAAATGAGTTTGGAGGTATTATGTTTCCAGAATAGCATGTTTTCAATGTAGACAATCTTACTGTAATTTTGTAACTACAACGATGGAGATAACGTGAAACTACGATGGTGAAAACGCGAATCTACGATGGGAAAAAATCGAAACAACAATGGTAAAAAGGTGAAAAGTAGAAACAACGATGATGAAAAGTCGAAAAAATAATGGTGAAAAGTCGAAACTACGATGGTGGAATCGCAAAACTACGATGGTGAAATGTTGATAGTAAAAAATCGAAACAACGACACTACGATGTTGAATAATCGAAACTACGAAGGTTAAAACGCGAAACAACGATGGTGAAAAGTCGAAACTATGATAGTGAAAAATTGAAACAACGATGATGAAAAGCCGAAACAACGATGGTGAAAAGCCGAAACAACAAAACTACGATGGTGAAAAGTCGAAACTCATTGTTTCGACCTTTCACCATCGTAGTTTCGACTTTTAACCACCGTTGTTTCGACTTTTCATCAACGTAGTTTCGTTGTTTCGACTTGATTTAATCTAAAATATATGCCGCGATGACCCCAGCGGGACTTCCTCAATATATTAACATTTAATGACAGGAATTTTAAATTGTTCAATGAAATAATGGTAATAAAGCATTTGGATCAACAATTTTCAAACATTTATTCGTAACAGTACTTATATTAAATATTTATTAAATTGAATTCACAAAACAATGCGAGTTTTGGTTTAATTCTTATTATAGTTGTCATACAGTCAACGGTAGAACAGATTAATGTACCAGTCAAGATATAGTCATCAATATTTAAGACTCCTTGCATTTGACATTGACGCGTATTGAATTTAATGTAATTTAACTATGAACATTTAAATAACATTCCAACAAAATATCAACCAACAAACAGAAAACTCGGCTAACATATTTTATAAGATCATAACAGTTTTGACACAAAACACATTGTAATCAAATCAAGATCAAATACATGTAGTTTAAATTAAAGTCCACAGACGTATTCATATCGGAATCTTTCTGAGCTTTACATTGAACATTACACGTATCTGATACACAACCAGCCGCCAGTGGCATTCAGCCTGTTTCCCTCTTATTCACTGACTATATACAGAAGAAAGGTTATTTTGTACACTTCTCCGAATTAGTCTAATATCCAGACGCTATCATTAGGACTCCCAATATTGTATTTATGAGCGTAATGCTGCTAATGTTTCAGAAATTGGATTCACATTTTTTATCTCGTAGGGGAACTAATCAATGTTTGTATACTACAAAATTGATCAACAAAATACATAAATGTCATGTTTTGATAATAATTGTAACGTAAATGGACTTTTTGTCTATAAATATTCAAAATAACAAATGATAATCTACTTGACTTATATTGTATTGTAGTAATTAGCAAACATATTGACGCCAGTATAGCGAAATGTATAAGACACCCGCAATTGAATATTAGATGAGAATAATATACAGTATCATTAGATAGTGATATTTCATGAAGTATTATTTTATGATTAAAACTTAAGAAAAACCTTTAAAATTGTGTGTTAAAGCGATATTTTCTACTTTGACAAGGAATTGTTTTGTATATATATACACTTGGAAACGTCCCCTCAGGTCGAGTGTGGTCTCTCAAGATCTTGACCAAGTTCTGTCAACTTACTTTATGTGAAAATGAACAAGTTTGTCTATTAATTGTTGAGATTCTTTAGTATGTACCTTAGATCTTCCCTTTTATAAAAGCAGCATATGATTAATATCATACAACGTGTTGAGCAAGGCGTTGTGATGTCGCCGAAATCTTAGTGAAATCTAGACGTAACCAGTTTAACAAACGAATGCAGACCTGGATCAATAGTTTGTAGGTGTAATAACTGTTTCTTATCAAGATAGAAGAAAGTAAATGTCATTTGCATTTTCTTTCCCACATTGCAGACACTGCAGTATGGCAAACTAAATTTAACATTTTTTCTTTTCTTATAATAAACACAATAGTTGACAGACTACGGTCGTATATATACAATTCTATGCTCGAGTGTTTTACGAGGTTGTTCTGTACTGATCTATAATTTACTGAACTCAATTACTTCACATAATGTTGTCGGTAATCAGGTGTACAATACTGAAGCATTACTGAGTATGTCAAGTAAATTCAGATAAGTTGTTATAGAGCAAATGTTGCTGTTATAGTTAGGAAGAGTTATAAAAGATTCAACACGAACTGCTTTATATCTTTATATGTATCCTACAATCTTTCGATAATCAACTGTTTCATTATACTATAAGGATGTTTGACAAGAAGAAATGATATTAAATATTGTTCTAGAAAAACAATTTTACCATTCGTCATCGTATGGGTAACAAATATGTTATAATACACAATAATTATCCAACAATGTTCAGGCATATTCGGAATGATGGATCGTAATTGCAATTTTATTACTGTGAGCTTTTCATTATGACATGTAATTGAAAGGCCATTACGTATGCAGCATCATTGCTCTCCACAGACACTATATGCACGTTATGTAATCAGAATGTGAGTGTTTTATAACCAGTTGCAAGTCATTAATTACTTGCTATACTTAAGACTGATTGGTGGAAGAAAAAACTGATTTTCAAAGAACTGCAATACAATGTTTTGAAATGAAATCATCGTGATTAAGTCTCATTACAAATTAGCTTCTATAAAAGTGGTATCGTGATACAGATGGATTGAATCGGGCATGATCACGATTGCGTTAGATTAAGTAGCAGTAAAAATAATGAATATACACTGATTGATGATCTACAAAAGGGAAGGACAATTAATGAATGTTTCGTTAAGCAGTCTATTCTGACGTTGTAATGTCTGACATTGCCGTTTGCAATGTTTTTCTCATGCCTTAGGATCTATTTGCAATTAAGATCTTTAAAACAAACTTGCAGCCCCATTGTTGCTTTGTACCAATCTTTGTACTGTCTTTATATGTTATGCATTCAATGCGGCCTAATACCAAAGGATGGCGGAATCGGCCGAGCATATACGATAACGACCGGTGTATGCACGAATAGCACCGTAAATCACTGCTTTTTTTCAATAACTTCCGGCAACAATTTGCATATTAGAATTACATATCAGTAAATATACAATTGAAATTCGATTGATCGCCGTGTATGAGCTACATCGGTCGGGACGGTAATGTAATAAATATAGTTTTGGCCGCTCACACCAGAGTTTATTTTGGGTTATTATAAAAGAACACGTATTGCTGGTTCTATTCAGGAAGCGGACTTGAGTGCGACTTTTTATACAAAATATCCTTTTATTACTGGTTTTGCCGTTTTCAACTGATATCCATCGAAGCATTCATTTGGCAATTAGTATGTTTCTGTCTATTAACCTTATGTAATATCGTTTACGTTTGATCGCTCAGTATGTTTGTATAACTTGGCTCTTGGGGAGCCGTAAGAGTTATTGAGAGCATCTTGGAAAGCTGCTTTTCCTCATTCCTTATAGAAATGTCTGTGAATTTAGCATTTTTCGGAATAGCGTGATAAACAGAATCTCACATTTGTAGTAATCTGTCATTATAAGCAAAACAGCAATATGCTCTGAAATACTTGCATTATATTTTGCTAATTTTAATATACTTTACTACAAATCAACTTCCAAGTTTGATCGTCTGTGTAATTTGTTGAAAACGACACTCTAATAGGAAACGTAAAGGATATAAGAGTACATATATATTCGTTATTAATGTAGCAATCATTAAATTGACGTGTGGAATATAGGGTTGTTTTTTTTTTGTTGAAGTAAACGTAGACTCGCACCAACAGTCTGTTTGTTTATGAGTGGATATTTATCAAGATAACAAAACACACACACAAAAAAGCTATTTTTTTCAAATCGCTAAAGCGGCGTCAAACGCACAGTACGACAAGTCTAATCCATTGTGCATTTTAACAGTCAAAACTGTTCTCATAATTAAAAATGCTAGGGGCATAAATAGAATACACAAATCAAACAGCGAATGTGTTAAAAGTACGGACATATCTAATTTATATTTATTGAATAGTATATGCGGTTTAAATAATTGTAAACGGGAATTAATCGGAATAATCCCAATACGCTATTTTGAAACTACGTCATCCTATTTTTAGATAGAACCATCCGTATAACGGGTGTTTTAGTAAGATAGCATATTTATCTGTTGCATAAATTATACATTAAAGTAGATATCAATTGTAATCTTGTTAAACTACTGTCTATTCCGGTAGCATAAATGGGAGCGGTTTGGACTGTCAATACAAATGTCGCGAGCTCAAGCCGTACCTGCAGTGAATTTCACTATTATAGCAATTGTATTTGCCATTATAGCATGTAGTGTTTAAGTTTATATTGATATATATTGTGTTAATTAGATTTCTATATGTTTTATTTATATATTTTTGTCGTGAGATATTTTTAGATAAATCTGCTATCATACTATAAACACCTCTAATACGGAAGGTTCCATTTTTAAATGACGTAGTTTCAAAATAGCGTATTGGGTTTTAAGTTGTTTTATTCAGTTACACAACGTAATGTTGTCAATATGAATTATGTGTCAATATAAAGCCAAGGTATGCACGTTATTTGTTTAATTTAAGCAGACGTTTCTGTTGTAGTTATGGTAACAAAATTGCAAATACCCTGTCGGAAAATGTGCCAAAATATTAAAAAGAATATTATCTTACACATAATCGTCATACTTGGATATACCTATTATGCACAATATGTGGTAAAAATTCGAAATGTGTTCTCTTGGTATTATTCTTGAATATACATACAGTTCGGATGTAGGACAATTGTAGTATTTAAATGACTGACAGGAAAATTCTACATTTTCATTTCGGAAAAAAATCCTCACTATTAATAACACCATTAGAAAATATGCAAAATAAAAGTATTAACAAATGGTTCGCAAGTAAATTGGAAATTATACTTCGTAAAAGTCAATTCAATAATTTTGAGCTTTTTATTTTGACATTTTATTCAAAGAGCATTAACTATGCAGTTTCATTGGTCTCTGTGGGAACCTTGTGAACGTTATATGAACACATTTAGAATGTTTTATATCAGTTGCCTATTGAGTTATGCGTTCATACACTGATTGATGTGAGACAGCTGCTACAATGTAATAATAATGGGTTCTCAGTGTAGTTTTTACAATACTGAGATGATTTTGTTGTTCTAAATGAAGAAAAGAAGTATTCAAATACTTCGAACTTCAAAGCTGACAGGCCATTTTTAAAATTATGATAGTTTAGCAAAGGAAAGGAGTGTTCCGTATAAACTGGTTTATTATTGTTTAGAATTGAACATTAAGGCTGACGCTGAATATATACTGATATCACAGAACAACATATACACGAAATTGTATTATACATGATTTATATAGCGGCAAAATACATGTACATGCAATAACTGATTTTCGTAAGAAAAGATTGTCTTCAGATCTATATGACAAGAAGATACAGTACAACGTAAAAAAAACTATGTACAAAATATAAAATGAATTCGAATGTGTATTTACGAAATCGGACACGTGTTCCTAGGCTATTATATTTCGCCTCACATTATCGTTGAGACATTCTCAAGATGGAAAACGGTTATGTTATGATTTTGCCCGAATAGCGTTGCACTGATTTCAAATTGAGAAAGTCTCATGTTGCTTGATGTTAATGAATAACATCATCTGCAGACAAACAATGAGCATGTCGTTATCACCATTCACTCTGACTACAATCAGCGTCTATGGGATATATATCGTGATGAAGTCGTATTACATCGACATGATCGCGAATAAATAAGTGGGACTCTTTTCCCAATGTTTGATTACACTATAATTTATTCGCTTGGTTGAATATTTGCTTGAATGATAATATGGAAAGCCAATTTACGTGCTTCCGATTTGAATAGTACCGTAGTATGCATATAGAATGTCAATATCAGGCAATCTGATGTTCACACTAAATCAGTTGTTTATTGTGTAATTCAAATTTAAATAAGAACCATACCATATGTTTGTTGCTTTAGAATAGTTATGTTACCTACAGTCAAATACATAGACAACCGTTAGGATCTTCGCTGGTTGGTATTTTAGTAATATATTCAGATGCCATTAAACATATACGTATAAAATAGGATTGTATTACTCTATGAGCCTTAAACAATTGTTTTATAACTGTAACGATATCCTTTACAGTAGGTATCGATATAGACAGTTTTTGATGATTGTATATTTGTTCGCTATCTTGTAAACATTCACTAGAGGCAGTCTATATCTCATGACTGGTAATTAATAAGACATTCAACTAATATAGATGTATTTGATATTGCATTCAATCTTTTCGTATAAAGAAGTTACAATAAATCATAGTCGGTTTTATTTGAGAGCACTATTTATACATTACCTGTATCCGATTGTTATTGTTTGAACTGAAATGGCATCAGTGTGCTATGAATTATACGAACATGTATGCTGTCTATTGCAACAATCACAATTCCTATGTGCCAGCTGGAGTAGGACGTCGAAACCGGTGATGTTTTGTTTTGTTCTACACAGTTTTGTTTTCACTAATAACAATAGATGTTATATATAAATTTTAATGATTTTACATTTTTTTCGTTAATGGCATTATGTTCATATAACTATTACATAATGTAAATAGTGGCATGTTTCCAAGTCAGAAAAATGAAAATGAGTTTTGAGGTATTATATTTCCAGAATAGCATGTTCTTTTCAATGTAGACAATCTTACTGTAGTTTTGTTACTACAACGATGGTGAAAACGCGAAACTACGAACTTCAAAGTGAAAACGCGAAACTACGATGGCGAAAAGGATGAAAAGTCGAAACAACGATGATGAAATGTCGAAAGTACGATGGTAAAAAGTCGAAACAACGATCGTGAAAAGCCAAAAGTCGAAACTACGATGGTGAAAAGTCGAAATAAAGATGGTGAAAAGTCGAAACTCTGATGGTGAAAAAATGAAACAACAATGTTCAAAAGTCGAAGCTATGATGGAGAAAACGCGAAACTACGATGGTGAAAAGTCCAAAAAAAACGATGGTGAAAAGCCGAAACAACGAACTACGATGGTGAAAAGACGAAACCGATGTCGTTCGTTGTTTCGACCTTTGCAATCGTAGTTTCGACTTTTCACCACCGTAGTTTCGTTGTTTCGACTTGATTTAATTAAAACATATGCTGCGATGGCCCCAGCGGGACTTCCTCAATAATAACATTTAAAGATAGGAATTGTTTAATGAAATAATGGAAGGAAAACATTTTGATAAACAATTTGAAATATTGATTCATAACAGTATTTATATGAAATAATTATTAAATTGAAATCACATACCAATGCCATTTTTAGTTTCATTCTGTTTATAATTGCCATACAGGCAACGGTTGAACAGATTAATGTACTAGTCAAGATTAAGCCATCAACATTTATGACTCATTGATTTGACATTGACGCGTATTTAATTTATTGTAATTTAACTATGAACGTTTAAATAAGATTCCAACAAAATATCAACCAACAAACAGAATACGTGGTTTACATATTTTATAAGGTCATAATATTTTTGACACAAAACACATTATAATCAAATGGAGATCAATACATGTAGTTTAACTTAATGGCCACATACGTATTCATATCGGAATCTTTCTGAGCACATTAAACGTATCTGATACACAACACGACGCCAGCGGCATCCAGCCTGTATCCTCCTAATTCACTAACTATATTCAGAAGAAATGTTATTTTGTACACTGCTCCGAATAAGTCTGATATCAAGACGCTATCATTATGACTCCCAATATTGTATTCTTTATGCGCGTAATGCAGATTGTGTTTCAGAAATTGGATTTACATTTTTTGTCTCATGGGAGAACTGATCGACGTTTGTATACTACAAAATTGATCAACAAAATAAATAAATGTCATGAAGGATAATATTTGTAACGTAAATTGACTTTTTGTCTATAAACATTCAAAGTAAAAATGATAATCTAGTGAACATTTATTGTCTTGTAGTAATTAGCAAGCACAGAGACGCCAGTATAGTGAACTATATAAGAGATTCGCTATTGAATATTAGATGAGATTTCTATACAGTTTCATTAGATAGTGATATATCATGAAGTATAAATTTCTAAATCCTCCAAATTAGTCTAATATCCAGATGCTATCATTAGGACTCCCAATATTGTATTCTTTATGAGCGTAATGCCACTAATGTTTCAGAAATTGAATTCACATTTTTTATCTCATGGGAGAACTGATCGATGTTTGTATACTGCAAAATTGATTGATCAACAAAATACATAAATGTCCTGTTTTGATAATATTTGTAACGTAAATTGACTTTTTGCCTATGAATATTCAAAGTAACAAATAATCATCTAGTTGACTTATATTGTATTGTAGTAATTAGCAAACATATTGATAGTGTGATGTTAAATATTGTTATATGGTGTTTAGCGTCGCTTTCAACAATTTTTCAGTCATATCGCAACGGTGTCTACTTGAGACAGTATTCTTAGCGCTGTCACACTGGAGTATCATGCCGCAGACACATGGTATGATACCCCACACAGTCACATTATACTGACACCGGGCCGACCAGATCTAGAAATCTCCTCTAAATGCTGAGCGTCAAGCGAAGAAGCTTCTAGTACCATTTTTAAAGTCTTTGGTATGACCCGGTCGGGGATTGAACCCACGACCTTCCGCCTGCGAGGCGGACGCTCTACCACTAGACCACGCCGCGGTCTATATATTATGAATTATTCATAAAATTCTAATTATATGATTAAAACTGAAGAAAAACCTTTAAGATTGTGTGTTAAAGCGATATTTTCTGCTTTGATAGGGAATTGTTTTGTACATATATATCGAACATACTTGTTCAGTTACAATATATAACCACTTAAGGAGGCACTGTATAGGTTTACACTGAACACTTGGAAACGTCCCCTCAGGTCGAGTGTGGTCTCTCAAGAATATTAGATGAGATTAATGAAGTATAAATTTCTAATGATATGATTAAAACTTGGCACTGTATATGTTTACACTTAACATTTGAAAACGTTCCTTCATGTTGGGTGTGGTCAAGATCTTGGGCCAAGTTAGGTCAACTTATTTTATGTGGAAATAAACATGTTTGTCTATCAATTGTTGAGATCTTCCTCTTATAACACCAGCACATGGTAAATATCATACAACATGTGGAGCAAAGCGTCGTGATGGCGCCGAAATCTTATTGAATTCTAGACGTAACCAGTTTAACAAACGAATGCAGACCTGGATCAATAGTTTGTAGGTGTAATAACTGTTTCTTATCAAAATAGAAGAAAGTAAATGTCATTTGCATTTTCTTTTCCACATTACATACACTGCAGTATGGCAAAATTAATTTAACATTTTTTCTTTTCTTATAATAAACACAATAGTAGACAGACTACGGTCGTATATATACAATTCTATGCTCGAGTGTTTTACGAGGTTGTTCTGTACTGATCTATAATTTACTGAACTCAATTACTTCACATATTGTTGTCGGTAATCAGGTGTATAATACTGAAGCATTACTGAGTATATCAAGTTAATTCAGATAAGTTGTTAGAGAGCAAATGTTGCTGTTATAGTGTGGAAGAGTTCTAGAAGACTCAACACAAACTGCTTTATATCTTTATATGTATCCTACGATCTTTCGATAATCAACTGTTTCATTATACTATAAGGATGTTAGACAATAAGAAGTGAATAAATATTGTTCTAGAAAAACAATTTTACCATTCGTCTTCGTATGGGTATAAATATGCTATAATACACAATAATTATCCAACAATGTTCTGGCATATTCGGAATGATGGTTCGTAAATGCAATTATATGACTGTGAGCTTTTCATTATGACATGTAATTGAAAGGCCATTAAGTATGCACCCTTATTGCTCTCCACGGAAACTATGTGCACGTTATGTAATCAGAACTTGAGTGTTTTATAACCAGTTGCAAGTATTTAATTACTTGTTATATTTAAGATTGACTGATGGAAGAAAAACTGATTTTCAAAGAACTACAATACAATGTTCTGTAATGAAATCATCGTGATTAAGTCTCATTACAAATTAGCTTCTGTAAAAGTGGTATCGTGATACAGATGGATTAAATCGGGCATGACCACGGCTGCGTTAGATTAAGTAGCAGGAAGAATAGTGAATACACACATGCTGGTGATCTACAAATTGGAAGGAAGATTACTGAATGCTTCGTAATGCAGTCTATTCTGACGCTGCATACATTTGATTTCACGTTGTCGTCTTGAATTCAATAATATCAGATAATGCATATGAGCAATATAAAAATATCTATCCAATTTACACTAATGGTCGATTGTTTGATTGATTACTGTCTAGCACGCATGCTTGATTAAACATGAAATATATGTCCAATAGAAATCGCTGCCACAGCCACAGCCACTACAATATATTGTAGCTCAATAGCATCTACATGTACTTGTTTGTCTGTCTATCTGTCTGTCTGTGTGTGTGTCTGTCTGTCTGTCTGGTTGTCTGTCTGTCTGTATTTATAACAGACTATCTGTCTATCCATCTCTCCATCCGTCCGTCCATCGGTCCGTCCGTCTGTCCTTCTGCCATCCATCCATTTATCCATCCATCCATCCATCCATCCATCCATCCATCCATCCATCAATCCATCCATCCATCCATCCATCCTTCCATCCATCTATCCAAACATCCATCCATCCATCCATCCATCCATCCATCCATCCATCCATCCATCCATCCATCCATCCATCCGTTTATTGATCTATATTATTATAATCTATATCAACTATTATGAGCAACAGGTCGTATGTGTGATCCATCCACGATCCATCCATCCATCCATCCATCCATCCATCCATCCATCCATCCATCCATCCATCCATCCATCCATTCATTCACCCATCCATTTAATTGTCAATACTATTACACTTTCTATCAACGATTAAGAGCAATAGTGCATCTGTGTGATCCATCCATCCATCCATCCATCCATCCATCTATCCATCTATCCATCCATTTATTTGTCTATACTATCACACTTTCTATCAACGATTATGAGCAACAGGGCATCTATGTGATCCATCCATCCATCCATCCATCCATCCATCCATCCATCCATCCATTTATTTGTCTGTACTATTACACTGTATATCAACGATAATGAGCAACAGGGCGTCAGTGTGATGGTAAGAAACGTTAACCTAATGAGAAAGACAACAAAAAACACTTTAGAACTGAATACTAAAATCAGGCAAATCAGGGTTTACGTTCATAGCATGCATTGTGCAATATTCCTCAATGTCTTTACCATTCACGTTTAATGAGAGTGTATTCATTTATGATCAATTTAGCTGTAGCCTTATGTTGTTATCGTAGGTATTTATATAGACAATTTATGATGATTATATATCATTATGAAGTATATTGAGAATTACAAGAGATAGTGTCTATCTCGTGATTGCACATTGCTTAGAAATGCAAAATTTGAAATTACATGGACGGCTGTAAAAAGTACCATCGTACATTTTTTATGTATGTATGTATGTATGTGTGTGTGTGTGTGTGTGTGTGTGTGTGTGTATGTGTGTGTGTGTGTGTGTTCGCGGACAACTTTGTTTAAAACAAACACACATACTTCTTAGGATAATACATATGTTACCGGAATCAGAAATAGGCATTTAAGTATCAAAATATAATAAAACAGAACTTTTGTACTTAACTGCATACCTATCGGCCTAGCTCGCGTCGACGCCAAAGCGTCATTAAATAACTTTTTTACTCATTACATTTTAAACGTTTTCAAGCTGACACTTGCCGTTTGCAATGTTTTTCTCATGCCTTAGGATCTATTTGCAATTAGGATCTTTAAAACTAACTTGCAGCCCCATTGTTGCCTTGTACCAATCTTTGTTTTGTCTTTATATGTTATGCATTCAATGCGGCCTAATACCGAAGGATGGCGGAATCGGCCGAGCATATACGATAACGACCGGCGTATGGACGAATAGCACCGTAAATCACTGCTTTTTTTCAATAACTTCCGGCAACAATTTGCATATTAGAATTACTATCAGTAAATATACAATTGAAATTCGATTGATCGCCGTGTAAAAGCTACATCGGGCGGGACGGTAATGTAATAAAAATAGCGTTGGCCGCTCACACCAGAGGTTGTGGGTTATCATAAAAGAACACGTATTGCTGGTTCTATTCAGGACGCGGACTTGAGTGCGACTTTTTATACAAATATCCTTTTATTACTGGTTTTGCCGTTTTCAACTGATGTCCATCGAAGCATTCATTTGGCAATTAGTATGTTTCTGTCTATTAACCTTATGTAATATCGTTTACGTTTGATCGCTCAGTGTTTTTTGTATAACTCGGCTCTTGGGGAGCCGTAAGTGTTATTGAGAGCATCTTGGAAAGCTGCTTTTCCTCATTCCTTATAGAAATGTCTGTGAATTTAGCATTTTTCGGAATAGCGTGATAAACAGAATCTCAAATTTGTAGTAATCTATCATTATAAGCAAAACAGCAATATGCTTTGAAAAACTTGCATTATATTTTGCTAGTTTTAATATACTTTACTACAAATCAACTTCCAAGTTTGATCGTCTGTGTAATTTGTTGAAAACGACACTCTAATAGGAAACGTAAAGGATATAATAGTACATATATATTCGTTATTAATGTAGCAATCATTAAATTGACGTGTAAAATATAGGTTTTTTTACTTGTTGAAGTAATCGTAGACTCGCACCAACAGTCTGTTCGTTTATGAGTGGATATTTATCAAGATAACAAAACACACACACAAAAAAGCTCTTTCTTTTTCAAATCGCCAAAGCTGCGTCAAACGCACAGTACGACAAGTCTAATCCATTGTGCATTTTAACAGTCAAAACTGTTCTCATAATTAAAAATGTTAGGGGCATAAATAGAATACACAAATCAAACAGCGAATGTGTTAAAAGTACGGACAATTCTAATTTATATTTATTGAATATTATATGCGGTTTAAATAATTGTAAACGGGAATTAATCGGAATAATCCCAATACGCTATTTTGAAACTACGTCATTATATTTTTTAGATAGAACCATCCGTATAAGGGGTGTTTTAGTAAGATTCCAGATTTATCTGTTGCATAAATTATACATTAAAGTAGATATCAATTGTAATCTTGTTAAACTACTGTCCATTCCGGTAGCATAAATGGGAGTGGTTTGGACTGTCAATCCAAACGTCGCGAGTTCAAGCCGTACCTGCAGTGAATTTCATTATAGCAATTGTATTTGCCATTATAGTATGTAGTGTTTAAGTTTATATTGATATATCTTGTGTTAATTAGATTTCTATATGTTTTATTTATATATTTTTGTCGTGAGATATTTTTAGATAAACCTGCTATCATACTATAAACACCTCTAATACGGAAGGTTCCATCTAAAAATAGAATGACGTAGTTTCAAAATAGCGTATTGGGTTTTAAGTTGTTTTATTCAGTTACACAACTTAATGTTGTCAATATGAATAATGTGTCAATATAAAGCAAAGTTATGCACGTTATTTGTTCAATTTAAGCAGATGTTTCTGTTGTATCTATGGTAACAAAAATGCAAATAACCTGCCGGAAAATGTGCCAAAATATTAAAAAGAATATTATCTTACACGTAATCGTCATACTTGGATATACCTATCATGCACAATATGTGGTAAAAATAAATATTCGAAATGTGTTCTCTTGGTATTATTCTTGAATATACATACAGTTCCGATGTAGGATCATTTTAGTATTTAAATGACTGACAGGAAAGGTTCTACATTTTCATTTCGGAAAAAAATCCTCGCTATTAATAACACCATTTATAATTTAGAAAATATGCAAAATAAAAGTATTAACCAATTTTTCGCAAGTAAATTGGGAATTCTACTTCGTACAAGTCAATTCAATAATTTTGAGCTTTTTATTTTGACATTTAATTCAAAGAGCATTAACTATGCAGTTTCATTGGTCTCTGTGGGAACCTTGTGAACGTTATATGAACACATTTACAATGTTTTATGTCAGTTGCCTATTGAGTTATGCGTTCATGCACTGATTGATGTGAGACAGCTGCTACATGTAATAATAATGGGTTCTCAGTGTAGTTTTAACAATACTGAGATGGTTTTGTAGTTCTAAATGAAGAAAAAGAAGTATTCAAATACTTCGAACTTCAAAGCTGACAGGCCATATTTAAAATTATGATAGTTTAGCAAAGGGAAGGAGTGTTCGGTATCAACTGTTTTATTATTGTTTAAAATTGAACATTAAGGGTGACGCCGAATATATACTGATATCACAGAACAACATATACACGATATTGTATAATACATGATTTATATAGCAACAAAATACATGTACATGCAATAACTGATTTTCGTAAGAAATAATTGTCTTTAGATCTATATTAGGGGAAGATACAGTAGAACGTAAAAAAAACTATGTTCAAAATATTAAATGAATTCGAATGTGTATTTACGACCTCCAAAATCGGACACGTATTCCTAGGCTATTATATTTTAACTCACATTATTTTTGAGACATTCTCAAGATGGAAAACGCTTATGTTATGATTTCGCCCGAATAGCATTGAAAAGATTTCAGATTGAGAAAGTCTCATGTTGCCTGATGTTAATGAAACACATTTCTCATCAATAACATCATCTGCAGACAAACAATGAGCATGTCGTTATCACCATTCACTCTGAATACAAGTAGCATCTATGGGATATATATCGTGATGAAGTCGTATTACATCGACATGATCGCGAATAAATAAGTGGGACTCTTTTTCCAATGTGTGATTACATTATAATTTATTCGCTTGGTTGAATATTTGCTTGAATGACAATATTGAAAGCCAATTTACGTGCTTCCAATTTGAATAGTAACGTAGTATGCACATAGAATATCAATATCAGGTAATCTGATTTTTTACAACAATTGAGTTGTATATTGTGTAACTTAAAATCAAATATGAACCATACCATATGTTTGTTGCTTTAGAATAGTTATGTTACCTACAGTGAAATACACAGACAACCGTTGGGATCATTGGTGGTTGATATTTCAGGAATATCTTCAGATTGTTTTATTACTGTAACGACATCTTTTACAGTAGGTTTCGATATAGGCAGTTTTGATGATTGAATATTAGTACGAAATCTTGTAGACATTATCTAGAGGCAGTTGGTATTAAATAAGAAATTAAAACTATTAAAACTATTATAGATGTATTTGATTCGAATGCACTATTTATACATTACCTGTATCCGATTGGTAATCAACAATATCAAAGACAAACAAACTCGTATAACCAATAAACAAAATAATTATAAAACTTGTTTCATGTTGTTGTGGTGGCGTCAGTGCATTGTACTTCTCTAATCATTTGTTGTACTGTGGGTGGTACAGATTCAGTGTGTTGTGCGTTCTGTAGCGTTTGTGTATTGTTGACTTATAACAATAGATGTAATATATCAATTTTAATGAATTTACATTCTTTTCGTAAATGGCATTATATAATGTGTCTATTGGGATGTTTCCAAGTCAGAAAAATGAAAACGAGTTTGGAAGTATTATGTTTCCAGAATAGCATGTTTTCAATGTAAACAATCTTACTGTAGTTTTGTTACTACAACGATGGAGATAACGTGAAACTACGATGGTGAAAACGCGAATCTACGATGGGAAAAAATCGAAACAACAATGGTAAAAGGGTGAAAAATCGAAACAACGATGATGAAAAGTCGAAAAAACGATGGTGAAAAGTCGAAACTACGATGGTGGAATCGCTAAACTACGATGGTGAAATGTTTATAGTAAAAAATCGAAACAACGAAACTACGATGTTGAGAAATCGAAACTACGAAGGTTAAAACGCGAAACAACGATGGTGAAAAGTCGAAACTATGATAGTGAAAAATTGAAACAACGATGATGAAAAGCCGAAACAACGATGGTGAAAAGCCGAAACAACAAAACTACGATGGTGAATAGTCGACTTTTAACCACCGTTGTATCGACTTTTCATCAGCGTAGTTTCGTTGTTTCGACTTTATTTAATCTAAAATATATGCCGCGATGACCCCAGCGGGACTTCCTCAATGTATTAACATTTAAAGACAGGAATTTTAAATTGTTCAATGAAATAATGATAAGAAAGCATTTGGATCAACAATTTTCAAACATTTATTCGTAACAGTACTTATATTAAATATTTATTAAATTGAATTCACAAAACAATGCGAGTTTTGGTTTAATTCTGATTATAGTTGTCATACAGTCAACGGTAGAACAGATTAATGTACCAGTCAAGATATTGTCATCAATATTTAAGACTCCTTGCATTTGACATTGACGCGTATCGAATTTAATGTAATTTAACTACGAACATTTAAATAACATTCCAACAAAATATCAACCAACAAACAGAAAACTCGGCTAACATATTTTATAAGATCATAACAGTTTTGACACAAAACACATTGTAATCAAATCAAGATCAAATATATGTAGTTTAAATTAATGTCCACAGACGTATTCATATCGGAATCTTTCTGAGCTTTACATTGAACATTACACGTATCTGATACACAACCAGCCGCCAGTGGCATTCAGCCTGTTTCCCTCTAATTCACTGACTATATACAGAAGAAAGGTTATTTTGTACACATCTCCGAATTAGTCTAATATCCAGACGCTATCATTAGGACTCCCAATATTGTATTTATGAGCGTAATGCCGCTAATGTTTCAGAAATTGGATTCACATTTTTTATCTCGTGGGAGAACTAATCGATGTTTGTATACTACAAAACTGATCAACAAAATACATAAATGTCATGTTTTGATAATATTTGTAACGTAAATTGACTTTTTGTCTATAAATATTCAAAATAACAAATGATAATCTAGTTGACTTATATTGTATTGTAGTAATTAGCAAACATATTGACGGCAGTATAGCGAAATATATAAGACACCCGCAATTGAATATTAGATGAGATTAATATACAGTATCATTAGATAGTGATATTTCATGAAGTATTATTTTATGATTATATGATTAAAACTGAAGAAAAACCTTTAAGATTATGTGTTAAAGCGATATTTTCTACTTTGACAAGGAATTGTTTTGTATATATATACACTTGGAAACGTCCCCTCAGGTCGAGTGTGGTCTCTCAAGATCTTGACCAAGTTCTGTCAACTTACTTTATGTGAAAATGAACAAGTTTGTCTATTAATTGTTGAGATTCTTTAGTATGTACCTTAAATCTTCCTCTTATAACACCAGCATATGATTAATATCATACAACGTGTTGAGCAAGGCGTCGTGATGTCGCCGAAATCTTATTGAAATCTAGACGTAACCAGTTGAACAAACGAATGCAGACCTGGATCAATAGTTTGTAGGTGTAAGAACTGCTTCTTATCAAGATAGAAGAAAGTAAATGTCATTTGCATTTTCTTTCCCACATTACAGACACTGCAGTATGGCAAACTTAATTTAACATTTTTTCTTTTCTTATAATAAACACAATAGTTGACAGACTACGGTCGTATATATACAATTCTATGCTCGAGTGTTTTACGAGGTTGTTCTGTACTGATCTATAATTTACTGAACTCAATTACTTCACATACTGTTGTCGGTAATCAGGTGTACAATACTGCAGCATTACTGAGTATGTCAAGTAAATTCAGATAGGTTGTTATAGAGCGAATGTTGCTGTTATAGTTAGGAAGAGTTCTAAAAGATTCAACACAAACTGCTTTATATCTTTATATGTATCCTACAATCTTTCGATAATCAACTGTTTCATTATACTATAAGGATGTTTGACAAGAAGAAATGATATTAAATATTGTTCAAGAAAAACAATTTTACCATTCGTCATCGTATGGGTAACAAATATGTTATAATACACAATAATTATCCAACAATGTCCAGGCATATTCGGAATGATGGATCGTAATTGCAATTTTATTACTGTGAGCTTTTCATTATGACATGTAATTGAAAGGCCATTAAGTATGCAGCATCATTGCTCTCCACGGACACTATATGCACGTTATGTAATCAGAATGTGAGTGTTTTATAACCAGTTGCAAGTCATTAATTACTTGCTATACTTAAGACTGATTGGTGGAAGAAAAAACTGATTTTCAAAGAACTGCAATACAATGTTTTGAAATGAAATCATCTTGATTAAGTCTCATTACAAATTAGCTTCTATAAAAGTGGTATCGTGATACAGATGGATTAAATCGGGCATGATCACGACTGCGTTAGATTAAGTAGCAGTAAAAATAATGAATATACACTGATTGATGATCTACAAAAGGGAAGGACAATTAATGAATGTTTCGTTAAGCAGTCTATTCTGACGTTGTAATGTCTGACATTGCCGTTTGCAATGTTTTTCTCATGCCTTAGGATCTATTTGCAATTAAGATCTTTAAAACAAACTTGCAGCCCCATTGTTGCTTTGTACCAATCTTTGTACTGTCTTTATATGTTATGCATTCAATGCGGCCTAATACCAAAGGATGGCGGAATCGGCCGAGTATATACGATAACGACCGGTGTATGCACGAATAGCACCGTAAATCACTGCTTTTTTTCAATAACTTCCGGCAACAATTTGCATATTAGAATTACATATCAGTAAATATACAATTGAAATTCGATTGATCGCCGTGTAAGAGCTACATCGGGCGGGACGGTAATGTAATAAATATAGTTTTGGCCGCTCACACCAGAGTTTATTTCGGGTTATTATAAAAGAACACGTATTGCTGGTTCTATTCAGGAAGCGGACTTGAGTGCGACTTTTATACAAAATATCTTTTTATTACTGGTTTTGCCGTTTTCAACTGATATCCATCGAAGCATTCATTTGGCAATTAGTATGTTTCTGTCTATTAACCTTATGTAATATCGTTTACGTTTGATCGCTCAGTGTTTTTTTGTATAACTCGGCTCTTGGGGAGCCGTAAGTGTTATTGAGAGCATCTTGGAAAGCTGCTTTTCCTCATTCCTTATAGGAATGACTGTAAATTTAGCATTTTTCGGAATAGTGTGATAAACAGAATCTCACATTTTTAGAAATATATCATTATAAGCAAAACAGCAATATGCTCTGAAAAAACTTGCATTATATTTTGCTAGTTTTAATGTACTTTACTACAAATCAACTCCTAAGTTAGATCGTCTGTGTAATTTGTTGAAAACGACACTTCATTAGGAAACGTAAAGGATATAATAGTACATATATATTCGTTATTAATGTAGCAATCATTAAATTGACGTGTAAAATATAGTGGCTTCTACTTGTTGAAGTAAACGTAGACTCGCACCAACAGTTTGTTTGTTTATGAGTGGATATTTATCAAGATAACAAAACACACACACACACAAAAAAGCTCTTTTTTTAAATCGCTAAAGCGGCGTCAAACGCACAGTACGACAAGTCTAATCCATTGTGCATTTTAACAGTCAAAACTGTTCTCATAATTAAAAATGTTAGGGGCATAAATAGAATACACAAATTAAACAGCGAACGTGTTAATAGTACGGACAATTCTAATTCATATTTATTGAATATTATATGCGGTTTAAATAATTATAAAGAGGAACAAATCTGTATAATCCCAATACGCTATTTTGAAACTACGTCATTCTATTTTTAGAAAGAACCATCCGTATATGGGTAGTTTTAGTTAGATACCAGATTTATCTGTTGCATAAATTATACTATAAAGTAGATATCAATTATACTCTTGTTAAACTACTGTCCATTCCGGTAGCATAAATGGGATCGGTTTGGACTGTCAATCTAAATGTCGCGAGTTCAAACCGTACCTGCAGTGAATTTCATTATAGCAATTGTATTTGCCATTATAGTGTGTAGTGTTTAAGTTTATATTAACATATCTTGTGTTAATTAGATTTCTATATGTTTTATTTATATATTTTTGCCTTGAGATATTTTTAGATAAATCTGCTATCATACTATAAACACCTCTAATACGGAAGGTTCCATCTAAAAATAGAATGACGTAGTTTAAAAATAGCGTATTGGGTTTTAAGTTGTTTTATTAAGTTACACAACGTAATGTTGTCAATATGAGTTATGTGTCAATATAAAGCAAAGTTATGCACGTTATTTGTTTAATTTAAGCAGATGTTTCTGTTGTATCTATGGTAACAAAAATGCAAATACCCTGCCGGAAAATGTGCAAAAATATTAAAAAGAATATTATCTTACACATAATCGTCATACTTGGATATACCTATCATGCACAATATGTGGTAAAAATATATATTCGAAATGTGTTCTCTTGGTATTATTCTTGAAGATACATACAGTTCGGATGTAGGACAATTGTAGTATTTAAATGACTAACAGGAAAATTCTACATTTTCATTTCGAAAAAAAATCCTCACTATTAATAACACCATTAGAAAATATGCAAAATAAAAGTATTTACAAATGTTTCGCAAGTAAATTGGGAATTCTACTTCGTAAAAGTCAATTCCATACTTGTGAGTTTTTTTATTTTGACATTTAATTCAAAGAGCATTAACTATGCAGTTTCATTGGTCACTGTGGGAACCTTGTGAACGTTATATGAACACATTTTGAATGTTTTATGTCAGTTACCTAGTTTTGACAATATTGAGATGGTTTTGTATTTCTAAATGAAGAAAAAGAAGTATTCAAATACTTCGAACTTCAAAGCTGACAGGCCATATTTAACATTATGATAGTTTAGCAAAGGGAAGGAGTGTTCGGTATCAACTGTTTTATTATTGTTTAAAATTGAACATTAAGGCTGACGCCAAATATATACTGATATCACAGAACAACATATACACGATATTGTATAATACATGATTTATATAGCAACAAAATACATGTATATGCAATAACTGATTTTCGTAAGAAATAATTGTCTTTAGATCTATATAAGGGGAAGATACAGTAGAACGTAAAAAAACTATGTTCAAAATATTAAATGAATTCGAATGTGTATTTACGACCTCCAAAATCTGACACGTGTTATTATATTTTAATTCACATTATTGTTGAGACATTCTCAAGATTGAAAACGCTTATGTTATGATTTTGCCCGAATAGCATTGAACAGATTTCAGATTGAGAAAGTCTCATGTTTCCTGATGTTAATGAAACATATTTTTCATCAATAACATCATCTGCAGACAAACAATGGGCATGTCGTTATCACCATTCACTCTGACTACAATCAGCGTCTATGGGATATATATCGTGATGAAGTCGTATTACATCGACATGATCGCGAATAAATTAGTGGGACTCTTTTTCCAATGTTTGATTACATTATAATTTATTCGCTTGGTTGAATATTTGCTTGAATGACAATATTGAAAGCTAATTTACGTGCTTCCAATTTGAATAGTACCGTAGTATGCATATAGAATATCAATATCAGGCAATCTGATTTTTACAACAATTGAGTTGTACATTGTGTAACTCAAATTTAGATATGAACCATACCATATGTTTGTTGCTTTAGAATAATTATGTTACCTACAGTGAAAAACACAGACAACCATTAGGATCTTTGGTGGTTAGTATTTCAGGAGAATATTCAGATGCCATTAAACATATACGTATAATAGGAGTGTATTATTCTATGAACCTTTAACAATTGTTTTATAACTGTAACGACATCTTTTACAGTAGGTATCGCTATAGACAGTTTTTGATGATTGGATGTTAGTACGAAATCTTGTAGACATTCACTAGAGGCAGTCTCTATCTCATGACTGTCATTTTATAAGAAATTCAAACTATTATAGATGTATTTGATATTGCATTCAATTTGTTTTCGTATATTGAAGAAACAATATAGTATAGTGTGTCTTATTGGAGTGCACTATTTATACATTACCTTTATTCGATTGGTAATCGACAATATCAAAGACAAACAAATTCATATGACCAATAAATAATATAATTATAAAATTTGATAATTTATTCTATTTTTTGTGTCCATTGTTTCATGTTTGTTGTGGTTGCGTCAATGCATTGTACTTCTCCAATCATTTGTTGTGCTGTGGGTGGTACAGATTCAGTGTGTTGTGCGTTCTGTAGCGTTTGTGTATTGTTGACTAATAACAATAGATGTAATATATAAATGTTAATGAATTTACACTCTTTTCGTAAATGGCATTATATTCATATAACTATTATATAATGTGTCTATTGGGATGTTAAAATGAAAATGAGTTTAGAGGTATTATGTTTCCAGAATAGCATGTTTGCAATGTAGAAAATCTCACTGTAGTTTTGTTACTACAACGATGGAGAAAACGTGGAACTACGATGAAGAAAACGCGAATCTACGAAGGGGAAAAGTCGAAACAACAATGGTGAAAAGGGTGAAAAGTCGAAACAACGATGATGAAAAGTCGAAATGACGATGGTGAAAATCGAAATAACGATGGTGAAAAGTCGAAAAGAAGATTGTGAAAAATCGAAACTACGATGTTGGAATAGCGAAACTACGATGGTGAAATGTTGATGTTGAAAAATCGAAACAACGAAACTACGATGTTGAAAAATCGAAACTACGAAGGTGAAAACGTGAAACAACGATGGTGAAAAGTCGAAACTATGATGGAGAAAACGCGAAACTACGATAATGAAAAGCCGAAACAATGAAACTACGATAGTGAAAAGTCGAAACTCACTGTTTGGACTTTTAACCAACGTTGTTTCAACTTTTACCCACCATTGTTTCGACCTTTCACCACCGTTGTTTCGACTTTAAACCACCGTTGTTTCGACATTTAGCCACCGTAGTTCGACCTTTCACCACCGTAGTTTCGACTTTTAACCACCGTTGTTTGTGCCTTTCACCACCGTTGTTTCGACTTTTAACCACCGTAGTTTTGACCTTTCACCACCGTAGTTTCGACTTTTAACCACCGTTGTTTCGACCTTTCACCACCGTTGTTTCGACTTTTAACCACCGTATTTTCGACCTTTCACCACCGTAGTTTCGATTTTTAACCACCGTTGTTTCGACTTTTACCCACCGTTGTTTCTACCTTTCACCACCGTTGTTTCGACCTTTCAGCACCGAAGTTTCGACTTTTAACCACCGTTGTTTCGACCTTCCACCACCGTAATTTCGACTTTTCTCCACCGTTGTTTCTGCCTTCCACCACCGTTGTTTCGACTTTTAACCACCGTTGTTTCGACTTTTAACCACCGTAGTTTCGACTTTTAACCACCGTTGTTTCGACCTTTGTTTCAACCTTTCACCACAGTTGTTTCGACCTTTCACCACCGTAGTTTCGACTTTTAATCACCGTTGTTTCGACTTTTAACCACCGTTGTTTCGACTTTTAACCACTGTTGTTTCGACCTTTCACCACCGTAGTTTCGACTTTTAACCACTGTTGTTTCGACCTTTCACCACCGTAGTTTCGATCTTTCACACCGTTGTTTCGACTTTTAACTACCATTGTTTCGATTTTTAACCACAGTTGTTTCGACCTTTCACCACCGTAGTTTCGACCTTTCACCACAGTTGTTTCGACTTTTAACCACCGTTGTTTCGACTTTTCATAAACGTAATTTCGTTGTTTCGACTTAATTTAGTCTAAAAAATATGCTGCGATGGCCCAAACGGGACTTCCTCAGTATATTAACATTTAAAGATAGGAATTTGAAATTGTTAAATGAAATAATGGTAAGAAAGCATATGGATAAATAATTTTCAAACATTTGTTCATAACAGTACTTATAGGAAATATTTATTTAATTGAATTCTCAAAACAATGCGAGTTTTGGTTTCATTATGATTATAGTTGTCATACAGTCAAAGGTTAAACAGATAAATGTAATAGTCAAGATATAGTCATCAATATTTAAGACTCCTTCATATGACATTGACGCGTATTGAATTTAATGTAATTTAACTATGAACGTTTAAATAGCATTCCAACAAAATATCAACCAACAAACAGAAAACTCGGCAAACATATGTTATAAGATCATAGCATTTTTGACACAAACACATTGTAATCAAATCGAGATCAAATACATGTAGTTTAAATTAATGGCCACAGACGTGTATTCATATCAGAATCTTTCTGAGCTTTTCATTGAACATTACACGTATCTGATACACAACTAAATGCCAGTGGCATTCAGCTTGTTTCCCTCTAATTCACCGACTATATACAGAAGAAATGTTATTTTGTACAATTCTCCGAATTAGTCTAATATCCAGACGCTATCATTATGACTCCCAATATTGTATTCTTTATGCGCATAATGCAGATTGTGTTTCAGAAATTGGATTTACATATATTGTCTCATGGGAGAACTGATCGACGTTTGTATACTACAAAATTGATCAACAAAATAAATAAATGTCATGATGGATAATATTTGTAACGTAAATTGACTTTTTGTCTATAAATATTCAAAGTAAAAATGATAATCTAGTGGACATTTATTTTTGTGTAGTAATTAGCAAGCATAGAGACGCCAGTATAGTGAACTTTATAAGAGACTCGCTATTGAATATTAGATGAGATTTCTATACAGTTTTATTAGATAGTGATATATCATGAAGTAAAAATTTCTAAATGCTCCAAATTAGTCTAATATCCAGACGCTATCATTAGGACCCCCAATATTGTATTCTTTATGAGCGTAATGCCACTAATGTTTCAGAAATTGGATTCACATACTGCAAAATTGATTGATCAACAAAGTACATAAATGTCATGTTTTGATAATATTTGAAACGTAAATTGACTTTTTGTCTATGAATATTCAAAGTGCTCGAGTGTTTTACAAGGTTGTTCTGTACTTATTTAAACTTTACTGAACTCAATTACTTCACATAATGTTGTCGGTAATCGGGTGTACGATACTGCAGTATTACTGAGTATGTCAAGTTAATACAGATCAGTTGTTAGAGAGCAAATGTTGCTGTTATAGTTGGGAAGAGGATTAGAAGATTCAACACAAACAGCTTTATATCTATATATGTATCCTACAATCTTTCGATAATCAACTGTTTCATTATACTGTAAGGATGTTTGACAAGAAGAAATTATCTTAAATATTGTTCTAGAAAAACAATTTTACCATTCGTCATCGTATGGGTAATAAATATGTTATAACACACAATAATTATCCAACAATGTTCAGGCATATTCGGAAAGATTGTTCGTGAATGCAATTTTATGACTGTGAGCTTTTCATTATGACATGTTATTTAAAGGCCATTAAGTATGCAGCATCATTGCTCTCCACGGAAACTATGTGCATGTTATGTAATCAGGACTTGAGTGTTTTATAACCAGTTGCAAGTATTTAATTACGTGTTGACTGATGGAAGAAAAACTGATTTTCAAAGAACTGCAATACAATGTTCTGTAATGAAATCATCGTGATTAAGTCTCATTACAAATAAGCTTCTATAAAAGTGGTATCGTTATACAGCTGGATTAAATCGGGCATGACCACGGCTGCGTTAGATTAAGTAGCAGGAAGAATAGTGAATACACACATGCTGGTGATCTACAAATTAGAAGGACAATCACTGAATGTTTCGTAAAGCAATCTATTCTGACGCTGCATACATTTGATTTCACGTTGTCGTCTTGAATTCAACAATATCAGATAATGCATATGAGCAATATAAAAATATTTATCCAAATAACACTAATGTTCGATTGTTTGATTGATTACTGTCTAACACGCATGCTTGATTAAACATGAAATATATGTCCAATAGAAATCGCTGCCACAGCCACAGCCACTACAATATATTGTAGCTCAATAGCATCTACATGTACTTGTCTGTCTGTCTGTCTGTTTGTCTGTCTGTCTGTCTGTCTGTCTGTCTGTCTGTCTGTCTGTCTGTTTGTCTGTCTGTCTGTCTGTCTGTCTGTCTGTCTGTCTGTCTGTCTGCCAATCTTTGTAACAGTCTCTCTGTCTATCCATCTCTCCGTCCGTCCGTCATTCCATCCATCCATCCATCCATCCATCCATCCATCTATACCATTACACTTTTTATCAACGATTATGAGCAACAGGGCGTCTGTGTGATCCATCCATCCATCCATCCATCCATCCATCCATCCATCCATCCATTTATTTGTCTATACTATTACACTTTCTATCAACGATTATGAGCAACAGAGCGTCTGTGTGATCCATCCATCCATCCATCCATCCATCCATCCATCCATTTATTTATCAATTCTGTTATACTTTCTATCAACGATAATGTGCAACAGGGCGTCTGTGTGATCCATCCAATCATCCATCCACACAATCATCAATCCATCCATCTATTTATCTATACTATTATACTTTATATCAACGATTATGAGCAACAGTGCGTCTGTGTGATAAGGTAAGAAACGTTAATCTAGTGAGAAAGACGAACAAACACTTTAGTACTAAATACTAAAATCAGGCAAAACTGGGTTTTTGTTCATAGCATGCATTGTGCAATATTCTATGTCTTTAACATACACTTCTAATGAGAGTGTATTCGTTTATGATCAATTTAGCTTAGCCATATAGTGTTACCGTAATGATTACATATTATTCTGAAGTATATTAAGAATTGCAAGAGACAATGTCTTTCTCATGACTGCAATTTGCTTAGAAAGGCAAAATTTGAAATTACATGGACGGCTGTAAAAAGAAACATTTTAGTTTGAATCAGCGCTGTTATTATTTCTATAACTTTGAAATTCAATGAGTTTATTCAATGTTGCTCGGAAATAGGTGCTAGGTGACACTAGGTGTGCCACATTTAATATTACCATTCAGGAGCAGACTAAATAATACCGAATATGTATTGTTTCCTTTCTTTGTAGGGTTTTCGCTTCCTAATCATGGTTTCAGTTACTGGTGGTATGTATGTATGTATGTATGTATGTATGTATGTATGTATGTATGTATGTATGTATGTATGTATGTATGTATGTATGTATGTATGTATGTATGTTCGTGGACATCTTTGTTTAAAAACAAACACACATATTTTTTTAGGATACTACATATGTTACCGGAATCAGACATAAGTATAAAAGTATCAACATACATTAAAACTGAACGTTTGTACGTAATTGCATAGCGACCCAGGTCGTGTCGTCGCAGCGTCATTGAATAACTTTCAGTACATGTTAAACCTTTTCAGGCTGGCACTCGCCGTTTGCAATGCTTTTCTCATACCTTAGGATCTATTTACAAAATATCAAGTCATGGTATCCGTAATGTTTATACCTGGCACTCTTGAATATTCCGTGTATATCCGTAAATTAATTTTCGTTGTCCGAACGTAAATATATTGATTTTACTGTTGATAAACGGATATCAATATGTTATGATATCGGCATCATATCGTAGTAATGAATAACAGGACGGAGAATGCGTTTCTTTTTTCGAAACATTTTTTAAGTGAAATAGTGAGTGTGCATCCTATAAATTGCAAAATAACTGCATTTTTTTTTTTAGAAAAACTGATGATTTTGAGAGAAATAGAAAATGCTTTCCCCACCAAGAATAGAATGTGGAGCTAAAACAAACAAGGAAATGAGACTAATTAGTTGAAAATTGATATGGACTTGATGGAATCAGGGATACATTCAATTTAATAGAAAAATACACAGTGATATCATCCATATAGTTCAAAGTAAAATGAAAATCTACGTCAGTATACTTTGCAGCTTCCTTTAAGCCTCGATTTGAACCATCTTTCTCAAAATCCTGACACAAACAAATAGAAGTTTGGACTTAAAAACATTTGACAGTCACATTGAGAGACAGGGTTGCTATTTTATCACAGCGAAAGCATGTCAAGAACATTCACTGAATCAAGATTACATGTTTCATTTAATTGGAAATAGAGTATTTGTGTTAGAAATCCAGTATTTATGTTAAATTCATACCCCACCAACTTAAAAAGGGTAGTATTTGTCACGATATTGTGACCGCCCCCCCCCCCCCCCCTAACATTGCTAATCATTTAGTAAGGAAGCACTTAGAAATAAAGTTAGAAGAATCGGATGTGGTCCCAACAGATATTATGCAGATTAGTGTGCACAGACATGTACAGTCTATTTTGAATTACAGAGAAATATCTGAAGACAAGCAAAAACACTGCTCTAACATTTTATCAGCATCTGACCTTGTTGCATCAAATACACATTGATGTTGCTCCAGCACAACCTCCACAATTGCAAAGGTGTACAATAGCTTGTCTACCGGGTTTCCCCACCCACTCGCAGCAAATAGCTATGTCTTCTCAAAACACATTCAATTCGCTTTTTTTGTGGTGCAGTACTTAATGTTGGCAATTTGAACGTGTATCAATCGAGTAATCGCACATAAACAATGACATTGAATCTTCAATATTGTTGAACAATTGCATATATTTCTATGTGTTCAGTTGAATTGTGTGTACAATTGTTTTGACAGTCATTAAACAGCTTACTGAGTCGAAAAGTTTACAATAAAAACAACGTTTGTTTTCTTTAATTTTCAACAGAAATATACCAAACTATTTTATGCGTATCTAAATCTTATGTAGCAGTTAACATACTACGCAAATAAATACACAACATCTGCACGTCCGTCTACTGGTATAAACTTCTGAATTGTCCAATAATTTTTGGCAATTCAGCGAATTTTCGAGTCGTCCGAAACTGATTATTGGGTGTGCGACCGCCATCTTATTTTGGTGTATCAATTCAAAAACATTAGCGCGATTGATTCAAACGGCATATTTTTATATTTAGAAATGGTAGAAGTTCGTTCGACAAAGATTTTAGACACACGGATGACAATTTCTACTCTATGTGGCCTCTCTTACTAATTACCTCCCCTTAACGTTAAACGTTCGGCGTAGAATAGCGAGTGCCAGGTGAAATCTTACGGTTAATACCGGTCCTTCACGAATGCACATGTCTGGTGAGATCATGCCACTCGACGCATTGACGAAGATTAACGAGTGCCAGGTGAAATCTTACGGTTAATACCGGTCCTTCACGAATGTACGTGTCTGGTGAGATCATGCCACCCGATGTATTGACGAAGATTAACGAGTTCCAGGTGAAATCTTACGGTTAATACCGATCCTTCTCGAATGCTCATGTCTGGTGAGATCATGCGGCCCGGCGTATTGGCGAAGATTAACGAGTGCCATGTGAAATCTTACGGTTAATACCGATCCATCTCGAATGCTCATGTCTGGTGAGAGATCATGACGCCCGGCGTATTGACGAAGAGTAACAAGTGCCATGTGAAATCTAACGGTTAATGACGATCCTGTCTGGCGAGATCATGCGGCTCTTCATGTCAATATGCTTGGATTTCTTTCTTTAGTCAGAGAAAAACTTCAGATCGCATGGTGGTAAATCCGGGATATATTGGGAATTTTGAAGTCGTTCAAATCTAATAAAGTCTATATAGATCTATGGTAGCAGACTTCGCAGTATTGAGAGGGACACTCTCCTGGTTAATTGTTATATATTCTAATTCTGTCCCAGATCATTTTTTTCTGATCGCTCTCACCAAATCACGCATTGGGATCTTAAAATAGAATACCAATACTATTTGTTTGTGTGTTTGTTTGTTTAATTATCTATTTATTTCTTTTTTATATTTTACTATAAGTAAGTTATTTAATAATAGACACCGTCAAACCAGGGGGAACGGGGTCAATCTAGGAAGAAGATAAACCTCACTCAAACTGCGGACTAGGACACTTTGGCTTTCGCAAGAGGGGGATATTTGGAGTGCTTCCTTACAATTGACTCCCCGTGTCCGGATCAAATAAAATGACCACCGTTTCATTCTATGTGATGATGCTGTTCAGGAAGCCATCTCCCTCTAACCACCATCTTTGTATGAATGCATTCGAATTTAACGTCGTTGGACAATTTTTCAGGTATCCAAACTCGTACCAACTCTGTTTATTCCAAGTCATCTTAGATAGTATGTTGTGAACAGTTTCCTACTGATCCCCAAGCGGTCCTGAGTAGCTTGAACACTAACGCGCCTATCTTCGCGGACAATGTTTTCACTTACCTTGTCAGTGCGTCATTGACGATGGCCGATCTTCCTGACCTAGAAGCACATGTCTGAATATCGCCCATGCCACTTGTAAATAAGGGAACGGCATGCTACTGTTTTCCCTGAGGTTGTATGAATAACTTTCCTCGTCGTCTCTCTAGGCGTTTTACCGAGCGAAAGACATGATCGTCTGCTGTTCCGGTGTGTCAACAGACGCCATTACTTTTTTTCAGAGTTGTTGCAGGTGTTTTGACAAAGTCTAGTGGTAAATAAAAACAAAGTTGCCAACGAAGTTAGAATTTTCAAGATAGCGTATTAGTTGATGTCAGAATATAGGCAATATAAAATGCTAGTATCGGTAATGCAATACGGTATTTTGAGATCTGGACCGCTGAGGATGTACAATGTCATCTCGTTTATTTTTCCGTTTTGGATAATTTATTGCCTAGAAAAGATGTCCGATTCCGGCAATGTACATGTATGTATCAGTCTAGTTGCTGTGTTTGGTTGTTTTCAAACAATGATATCAACGAACACATCTCGTACATTATGTATGACGTACACGTCTTTGACATACCTATTAAATGTTATTGCAATGATGATTGCTGTAAATGGAGTTCAAGATAATGTACAAACATAACAGGTTATGTTAAGCATCTTATTTAGTAGTTGAGGAATACCTTAGATCTACTAAGTAGGATATATTTGAGTAGTATCACAGTTCGTCTGCAAGGGCCAACTCTTTCACATAATTATTTACCGAACTGAGCTTGAGAACCGCTAAGCCCCTCTACATAGTTTTATATAAAATTCATAGAATTATTCAGTTGGTTGATATGAGAAATATGTTTTAATTTATTACAACCAAATTAAGGGAAGTTATCGTCTAATCTATCGATCAACGAGAACATAATAACATGGTGGCGTCTCTTATTCAAATGCAATCACAGCAAGACAAATTCGACACAGCTGCCACAGGAAACTATCAGCAGCATAAACATAATAACTATATGAGAATACGATTAATACATTACAATAATTAGAACGGTTAGCAAGAATCTAACGGGAATACCCTAAATCGTTCTTCTCTCGTAAAACACAAAAACAATGTTTAAATTTTAACTTCAGGACGATAGTTGATTTTGATTAATTACTTGATGTATTTAACACATCAGGTAAATGTCAGATAAAGACAGGTCACAAAAAGTTTTTTTTTTATAAAAACTCACACGTTAGTTGTATCCTCTAGTAAAACAAGTAGGTTGTGACATGTAAACTCCGTGTAACGTTATTCTATATCAAGTATAGTGTCGTGTGTTATCGTATTATTGCAGGCATATATACTTTATGTAAAATTATAAACATAAGTACAGTAATACAGACCTTCATCGAAAAAATCAGCCCTGATACAGTCATTGATGAAACTGTCACTAGAAACTTGAAATACGAATACGAAGGTTCCAACCTCGCTCACCGCCTGGCGTCAAATCATAAAATTTGAATAAATGTATCCCCATATCATAAAAACGGTACGATCATTTACATGTGTATAGTGTACATACAATTGTACACCGTTTAAACATGTAAGTGTATAATATTATTCGCATAATATCTCGACAATTTCTATGTCATTGTCAAGAGCAAATTAATCAAGGGCAGACAAATGACGATTTAATTTAAATGTCCGATAGCTATATTTTGAAATAAGCAGATCTAAGTTAACGTTTGTATAAATTGTTGATATACTTTCAGACTAGAATGTGGTGAATTTAATTTCATATAAGCCGTACAATCTGGGAGATTTTGAGATGTTTATATTGTGTTTATAATGAAGACTTAGTATTGGAAATCGGCATTTTGACCTGTAACATATGTAACATATGTTATTAAATTATGTTAAGTTTATTCTGTGTTTTTACAAAGCAAATAGATACAGAATTTGTCCGTCGATATTTATATTGTATACTGTTGAATTATGTAGAGATGTATATGCTACATGAGATTTAACAGACGATAATAAGAATGAATATACTGTTATTATATACTGATAGAACTACCATGGAATGTGATAAATGGTAAGAAATGAATGAATGTGCTTTTATGATATATTAATGAAACTACCATGAAATAGTTAGATTGTAAGTGATAAACGTAATACTATTGCATAAAATAGTGAATCTGAGTTTTTATATATATAAATATATATGTTCGTAGCCGTTTTATTGACGTATGTGCGACGTGGGTCACACGTAGGACGTAACGACGTAACAGGAGTCAGTCGGTGGTCGTACCGTCATAGGACGCGCAACCCACATAATCGTCATATGGACGACTTGAAATTCCTGACGTCAGATTGGAATCGGCATTAGGTGACGTAAGGTCATAGTAGCTCAGTACTATACAGAACACAGAAAGTGAACCCTGTGGATACATCCATCGCCATAAGGGACGATTGGAGATATGCCTACGCATCCGGACGCGGACGTAGTTTATTAACGTTGCACAGCAGTCTTCACCGCGACATCAGTTATATCTAGTTATTAGCAGTATGTATCACGACATCAGTAATATAGTAGTGAATATCAGTTTGTATCGCGACATCAGTAACCTACTAGTGAGTAGCAGTTTGTATCGCGACATCAGTTAGACAAAAGCTGATTAAAGTGTACAGGGCTAGCATAATTTAATTTAGAACATTATTAGACCGTTATTGTTGTGTAAATCTTGTTGATTTATATTAATTGTATAATTGTATATTCATAATTCTGTTAGATGTAAAAATAAAATTTTAAATTTCATTTTGTGTATAGTAATATTCTACCTTAGTGAGTTGTTACTACAAGTCAACACAACAAGGCGCATTAGAGACAGCGAGAGTCGCATGTATTTGCCAGGGCATTATCAAGTCAGTACAGACTCCGTTGCGTTTTGTCTTTTGTCGGTAGGAGTATTGGAATAAAACAATAGCAACTGCTTGGTATCAGTAGATTTCTAACAAGCGTACTATTGTGTAGCGTATATGGTATAGTTATTCCAAACATTGCATAAAAAAGTGACATAATGATATTTTGTTTTTCTATCAATTGATGAAAAGATGAAAAGGTACTATAAAATTACTATTTATATATATTCTGGATTTTGGACGTAATTTTGCTGATCAGGTATTTATAAAACGATTCAAAATGTTAATCCGTTGTATGGATTGGTAATGAAAACATGCTTAATAATGTTAATACAAAGTTGTGTTGCTATATATGAACATACATTCAGTTCATCTTTTAACACATATTTATGTTAACACATGCATCGTATTAATTGTCATTATACAACTTCAATATGTTCAACTTCATAACTATTTAATACATGGTAACATGTACTATGAATAATACTGTTGACAATTTTGCTCTTATCTGTACCGAGGAAAGTTGTTTACACCATATAGTTTATTGGGTGTTTAACAAATGATTAATTCCAATGTGATTAAATAGTTCATAATTTTACAAATAATGCATGGATATGTCAGCTAATTACAATGTTGGTATACGTGAAGAATAATTTATTCATGGCATACACGATTAATATTGTTTATGGGAGTGATGCTAATCTGACAATACTCTCTAGAGATTTAATGTACCGTATTTCACTTTAATTTGTTTCTGAACACAACATTATGACATCTTCCACACAAGGTAGCATAACAGATGTATTTAAAACTCAATCGATTCCTGTATGAAAAAATGACTGTAAAAAAGGTATTAATTTTAGCAATCGTATAAAAACATTTTACAAAAAATACATGTACTTTAGTTTAGATTAAACATTTAAGTATTCCAAAAACACTTTTCAATAAGGCCCCTGTGTAAGTTCTGAACATAAATATCAAGTTGATAGGTACTATATTAATTGAAAGAATATAATTACATTGTATGTCATTGTGTTTAAGTGCAATAATAGCCACTTACTATTACTGTACTTATCAAACATGGTTCTAGATGTAACTTCATATTAACCATAATACTCACTGAGAATGAATATCAGCTTTGAAACGTTAACATTTTCAAATATATTTATAAATGGTAAGGCCAATACATAACGCATGGCTAAATACCAGTCCAAGTGATTCCGGAACGATCGTACTTTTATGATATATAAGACGCAGCGGTGTTCTAATGGTAATGCGGACGCCTCGAATATGAATAAGTGTAGATTTTATTTCAGACCGGGTCATACTTGATAAATGGTACATAAAAGCTCCTCGCTCGACGCTCACCTAATTGTGGGTATTCCTTGAATATGCTGACCGGTGTCGGTATTGCGTAACTGGATGGGGTATCATACCATGTCTATGCTGATGGACATCACTGACACCATACATTACTGGGCTTATATGATAACAGTATCGAAGCGCGTAGATAACTGTCACCATACATGTTGGCGGATGTGAAAACAGCGTCGCAGCAGCGCTTAAATCACTTCCACCATACAATACTGGGCTGATGTGATATCCGAATCGCAGTGCATAGATCACTACCTCCATACAATACTGGGCTGATGTTATATCAGCGTCACAGCTCTTAGATCACTGCCACCATACAGAACTGGACTGATGTGATATCCGAATCGCAGCGTATAAATCACTACCTCCAGACAATACTGGGCTGATGTGATATCCGAATCGCAGCGCATAGATCACTACCTCCATACAATACTGGGTTGATGTGATATTCGAATCGCAACGCATAGATCACTACCACCATACAATACTGGGCTGATGTGATATCCGAATCGCAGCGTATAGATCACTACCTCCATACAATACTGGGTTGATGTGATATTCGAATCGCAACGCATAGATCACTACCTCCAGACAATACTGAACTGATGTGATATCCGAATCGCAGCGCATAGACCGCTACCTCCATACAATACTGGGTTGATGTGATATTCGAATCGCAGCGCATAGATCACTACCTCCATACAATACTGGACTGATGTGATATCAGCGTCGCAGCGCTTAAATCACTGCTATTATACAATACTTAGCGGATGTGATACCAGCGTCGCAGCGTTTAGATTACTGCAACTTTTTAATACTTGGCGGATGTGATATCAGCGTCACAGCGCTTAGACCACTGCCACCAAACAAAAATGGGTTAATGTGATATCAGCGTCGTAGCGCCTAGATCACTGCCGCCATACGGTACTGGGCTGATGTGACATTGTATTCAGACGCAACTTTGTATGAAAGTATGGAAGAAGTGTCGTTGCATTGATCGGTTTTGTTTGAAGAAAATAAATTCAAATTCAATACAAGTCAAACGATTGAATACTAATATATCGATGCTCTGTGCACAAGAATTGAAATTAACACTTAGTTTGTATTATTATTATTCTTATATAAACGGCAAAGGTGGCATTGCATGCATGTATGAAATGAAAACTTTCAATTGCTAGCTGTCTTCTTTATACAGTTGATTAATTGTTAATTGATTGTTTGATTGATCAAATGATATCTTGATGTCTGGCTTACTGATAAGAACGATACTTTATACAACCAAATGCAGACAGGCATTGTCCAGTTTGAATATATTGGCCTCGTGGAATGTAAAAAACATAGAGACAGTTTTCAATAAAAAAAATAATATTTTTAAAAAAAAAACAATGAAATACTCTTAATGTGTTTTTTTCCGTTCTAGAGATATAAACGATAAATTAAGCATTAAGGATAATAAACGTTCTCAATTGCATTGCTTTACATTTTGATGGCTATTCCATTTAGGCTGTTATAAAACGTGATATATAGTCTATACGATAATATAGACAATGCCAATGGCTATCTACTCTGTAAATTGCCACAAATCACAATACCAATAATGCCATATGTCAGCAACAGACTGCCCCTTACAAAGTGATACAAGATACTATAGATGACATAAGTAGTGTAATGCTGCATTCGATTCCCTATTAGTGACCGCTTCTATTTTATTGATATGAGAAAATGAACTTAGACCGTGTGTGTCTGTGATATTTTTATTTACATCGACCTTTATATATAATAGTATACTAAATACCTCACTTGTAAAACTTGGCAATATTCTATCATATATATACGTGGATGTTTTACACATAATTACATCTCATCTTACTAGGCATTTAAAATACAAGCTTAAGAATCCATACGGCTGGTTTATAAAATGAGTTATAAAGAAGATCGTCCGACTTTATGGTGTCTAATAAACATGATCCCTGACAATTAAGTCTAAATTTTTGGTCATTCATAATTGCCTTTCTTTGTTTAGTACACGTTTTCCCATCAGTACACTATGTTTCCTTGAGAGGAAAATATCAGCATTGTTTTTTATTGTTAAGTAAGATACATACTGTATTATATTGTCATTTTGTGAATTAGTGACATCTGTAATTAATTTAAGATATTATGAAAGATATATCATGTTTAAATTGTCACTTAAGATAGGAAATTAATGTAAGTAAATGAGGACATTAGTACATTATTTTGGAAGTGAGTCCATTTACCCTGTGTGAAAAGTTTACACTTTGGACAAAGGCAAATACTGTAAAATACATGACCTAAATTTCCAAAAATGTCATTTTAACACTCCATTTTATACCCAAATAACACAAGTTGAAACATTAAGTTAGATAAATAAAACAGTTAACTATCTTACATGCAATGCATTTTAATGCTTTTGGACGTAGGGAATTTTCTCATTAAAACCGAGTCTGCTTCTATATATTTTATGGTACATTCTATACTACAATATAGAACGTTGTTATATTCTATACTACAACATGGTACGCTGGGATATTCTTTACTAAAATATGGTACGTTGGTTTATTCTATACTACAACATAGTACGTTGGGATATTCTATACTAAAATATGGTACGTTGGTATATCTATACTTAAATATGGTACGTTGGTATATTCTATACTACAATATAGCACGTTGGTATATTATATACTTAAATATGGTACGTTGGTATATTCTAAACTACAATATAGCACGTTGGTATATTCTATACTACAATATGGTACGTTGGTATATTATATACTACAATCTGGTACGTTGGTATATTATATACTACAATATGGTACGTTGGTGTATTATATACTACAATATGGTACGTTGGTGTATTATAAACTATAATATAGTGCGTTGCTGTATTCTATACTATAATATGGTATGTTAGTATATATTATACTACAATCTGGTACGTTGGTATATTCTACACTATTATATAGTACGTAAGTATATTCTATAATACAATATAGTACGTTGGTATATTCTTTACTACAATGTGGTACGTTGGTATATGCTATACTACAATATAGTACGTTGGTATATTCTATAACACAATACGGTACGTTTGTATATTCTATACGCCAATATAGAACGTTGGTATATTCTAAACCACAATATGGTAAGTTGGTATATTCTATATTACAATATAGTACGTTGGTATATTCAATACGTCGGTATATTCTATACTTCCATATAGGGCGTTGATATACTCTATACTTCCATATAGTACGTTGGTATATTCTATACTACCATATAGTACGTTGGTATATTCTATACTACAATATAGTACGGGGGTATATTCTATACTACGATATAGTACGTTTTTGGTATACTTATGTTCTTTCTACAATATATTTAAAGACATAATATATAAAGCAAACAACTATGCAATACAGTATGATGACGATATGTTAGTATTCTGCTTTCTACAGAACCGTATGAATACATGATATATAAAACAAGCGATATTAGAAAAAAATATCATAATCATTATACAATATTGGTAAATATTATAAATGTATAACTAAAAGTGATTTAAGATGACTATGTTATTATTCGTTTCTGCCGAATACAACTGTATTAACATCCAGCGTGTTTATTGCTTACAAGCCCGCGTTTGGAATACACCTGACAGACGTTTAATGTGAAATGAAGATATTCAAAACTACTGCATCGAGTTGGCTAATCGGGTAATGTCATCTCTCGTCATTTAAGTATTGTAACTGGTGACCTTCTATTGTTTCGTATGTTTAGACTTTGTACTAAAGGATCTAAATTTACCGCACACTGTTCTACAATGGTGATTATACTGGTCATTCTTATCACTGTTTATGACGTCATCCTTGCCCATTACTCATATGCATGCCATTATATTTAGAACTATTTACTGACGATACATGCGCAAAATGTGTACAAATAAGGAACACATATAAACAGAACAACCAGTCATATATACTTGTCATTTATCAGTTCAGCTTATCCCCAAACGGCAAGTATTTTAGAAATTGTATAGTATCAGAGCATTTCTAACAAGCTTAAAATGTTGTAAGGTATCTATATGGTAGTTGATATATTAGTGTCTAATAAAATAGAGGAAGTGGGAGTAAGTAATGATTCTGTATCCATCTTACCATTCATTCTGGAGCTCGGATAACTGGGGCAATCGGAAGGTTTGGGATTTTTCACGGTCTTGTCTGTCATTGTGTATCTGTACGAGAGGTGATCTTTTGTCACATTTGTTGTTGTTTAAAATACGTTATATTAGGATTGTCCTTAATTATAATTTTAGTATTTTTATAATTAGACTCCTACATCTTAGTTTTATCAGTTGTCATTATCATCGATTAATGCTTAAGCGGAACAGTCCAAAAATGTATTTTAGAAATTAAACATTGAGGTCTTGATCTAGATTCTATGAAACGCATACGACGTGATAACTAAATGGTGGCCAAATAACAACGCCATAATACTTTCATTTTAAAATTTATAAAACTATAAACAAAAACATACAACTTTTGCATAACAGCAGAGTAAAAAATAATGACGTCATTCACGGAACACGGCGCAATATTCAAATTTTATGTTAAATTAGGAAAACATGCTAATCCCAACGCCGCATCTGCGATTAAACCAGCAGTGTTCCGTGCGTTAGTAATTTAGTGGCATCGGATATTGAAAAACGGTCTAGAAAAAATACAAGAAGGTGACAGATGATGACAAATAAGCTATACAGTTGACTCAGTTAATGACGCCCTCTATGACAGATGACAAATAAGCACTACAGTTTAATCAGTTAATGGCGCCCTCCCTCTATGACAGTTGACAAATAAGCACTACAGTTGACTCAGTTAATGGCGCCCTCTATGACAGATGACAAATAAGCTATACAGTTGACTCAGTTAATGACGCCCTCTATGACAGATGACAAATAAGCACTACAGTTGACTCAGTTAATGGCACCCTCTATGACAGATGACAAATAAGCACTACAGTTGACTCAGTTAATGGCACCCTCTATGACAGATGACAAATAAGCTATACAGTTGACTCAATTAATGACGTCCTCTAAGACAGATGATCACAAATAAGCACTACAGTTGACTCAGTTAATGGCGCCCTCTATGACAGATGACAATAAACTATACAGTTGACTCAGTTAATGACGCCCTCTATGACAAATGACAAATAAGCACTACAGTTGACTCAGTTAATGGCGCCCTCTATGACAGATGACAAATAAGCTATACAGTTGACTCAATTAATGACGTCCTCTAAGACAGATGGTTACAAATAAGCACTACATTTGACTCAGTTTATGACGCCCTCTATGACAGATGATCACAAATAAGCACTACAGTTGACTCATTTAATGACGCCCTCTATGACAGATGATCACAAATAAGCACTACAGTTGACTCAGTTTATGACGCCCTCTATGACAGATGATCACAAATAAGCACTACAGTTGACTCAGTTTATGACGCCCTCTATGACAGATGATCACAAATAAGCACTACAGTTGACTCAGATAATGACACCCTCTATGACAGATGACAAATAAGCTATACAGTTGACTCAGTTAATGGCGTCCTCCGTCTATGACAGATGGCAAATAAGCACTACAGTTGACTCAGTTAATGGCGCCCTCTATGACAGATGACAAATAAGCACTACAGTTGACTCAGTTAATGGCGTCCTCTAAGACAGATGATCACAAATAAGCACTACAGTTGACTCAGTTAATGACGCCCTCTATGACAGATGATCACATATAAGCACTACAGTTGACTCAGTTAATGACGCCCTCTATGACAGATGATCACAAATAAGCACTACAGTTGACTCAGTTTATGACGCCCTTTATGACAGATGATCACAAATAAGCACTACAGTTGACTCAGTTAATGACGCCCTCTAAGACAGATGATCACAAATAAGCACTACAGTTGACTCAGTTAATGACGCCTTCTATGACAGACGATCACAAATAAGCACTACAGTTGACTCAGTTAATGACGCCCTCTAAGACAGATGATCACAAATAAGCACGACAGTTTACTTAGTTTATGACGCCCTCTATGACAGATGACAAATAAGCATTACAGTTGACTCAGTTAATGACGCCCTCTATGACAGATGATCACAAATAAGCACTCCAGTTGACTCAGTTAATGATGCCCTCTATGACAGATGATCACAAATAAGCACTACAGTTGACTCAGTTAATGACGCCCTCTATGACAGATGATCACAAATAAGCACTCCAGTTTAGTCAGTGAATGACGCCCTCTGTGACAGATGATCACAAATAAGCACTACAGTTGACTCAGTTAATGACGCCTTCTATGAAAATCAATGCACTGTCGTAAAAGATGTTGCAAATAGCAACGCACTCGGTTATTACATTGTATATCGGATATTAACCAAACATTTACACCAACGCATGCATAAAGTAAGAGCAATATTAGTTTTGCAGCTGTTGACGGAAGAAAATAAAGAAATTAGGATAAATGCATAAAGTTCCTAAAATTCTTAAAAAACTGTGGGAGATACGGGGATGAATTTAAGAATTATATTGTGACTACTGTTACAGCCTGGGTTTTCCTATACGACCAAGTAAAAAGGAAATATTTTTCTTTTTTAAAAAAAAAACCCCTCTTCTTCGCCACCCCCAAAAGCCAAGTCTTAAGACAAACAATTGTATATTTTAGCTCACCTGAGCAAAGCTGAAGTTGAGTTGTTGTCCGTCGTCTGTCGTCCGTCCTGTTAACTTTTTTTGTTGTCTGCACTCTAACACTCGAATTTTTCATTGGATCTTCACTATACTTATAAAGTAGTTATATAACCATACTATCTCGAGAAAGGTCTTGAACTGGCCTTGTCGGATAATTACTGTCAGAGTTATGGTCCTTGAAACATTAAAAATGCACTATTCGACCTTGTGTGCACACTAGCACCCGCTTTTTTCATTTGATTCTCACCAAACTTACACAGTTGTTATATAACCATAATATATCGAACAAGTTCTTAAACTGCCATAATCGGTTTTTTAATGTCAGAGTTATGGCACTTGAATTATTAAAAAATGCACTTTTTGACCGCATGTGCACCCAAGAACCCGTATCTTTCATTTGATTCTCACCAAACATACACAGTAGTTATATAACAACAATATCTCGGATAGGTTCTTGAACACGCCTTTTCAGAGTATTAATATCAGAGTTATGTCCCTTGAACATTAAAAATGCACTATTTGATCTTTTGTGCTCTATAGCAACTGCTTTTTTCATTTGATTATCACCAAACTTGCACAGTATCTATATAACTATAATACCTCGGACAAGTTTTTGAACTGGCCAAATCAGATTAATAATGTCTCTTCTGCCAGAGGTGAACTATTTAGGGTCATTCTGGACCTCTTGTTATGGATACAATGGGAATTATTCTACAATGCACTGTACATGTTCGCACCACAGTGAATGCAGAATACCATTCTAAGGAAAACACACTAGATTTGATAAAAAAATATTTGTTTGTCATAATGCTAGAAGGTACCCATAATTCATTTAAAATATAATAATTAAATTGAATATTCTAATTTTATGGAGATCATTTCTGCAAATGTTCTGCAAACTTTACAAGGTTAACGCATACCTTCACTGCAGCGAGTACTAGATTGGAAATATGTTTATTAGGATTCAGTACTGTACATTATGCTCTCTACAGTCACAACATTTAGCCTAAGGATTTTCGGGTGTTCCTTTTATTAAAATTGGTACTTAAGGGACGCAGATTTTTATTCGTTTCATGACCCTCAGTCGCCACACAGAATATTTTGTCACATTTTGAATAACAATTATTTAAAAAATACATATAACCTGTGTATTTATAGACACATATAACCTGTGTATTTATAGACACATATAACCTGTGTATTTATAGGCACGAAATCGCTTGCCACGGAGATTTTGAGAAAATGTGAACAAAACCTACGGCATATATTTAATGTTGACACCATTAAATACAATATACAGACTACGAATATGATATATTTAGAAATACGTGCAATAAGACAGAAGCAAATGAAAAACAAAGAAAGGCTTCGTAAACAAAGCCAGTAACATATTTTATATGATTTTGCTAGAAGAACTTACAAGGTAATAGCACAAGCTACAATGTACTGTATAATAAAATAATAATCTCTCAGATAAGTAAATATGGCAGTATTAGAATTTCAAAATGCATCATATATTTGGAAATGTCTTGACCATTAAAGATGCATAGATATTACGGAAATTCATTTATAAATCAACTTTAATTATTAAGGGATGACTATCGAATACCGTAGCAATCAATGACGAAAACCGTTCCATCATTTTCCCAATGTCGTCAAATACCGTATCATTAAAGATATACCTTGAATATGTGGAAGCTTTTGCATTGTTATTGAAATGTTTTTTTGCGTCTAGATTTCATTTGTATTATTAATCAAGTATAAAGATTAGTATATAGATATATATCGGAAATAAATTGCTTTCAAATAAATATAATATGCAATATTAAACAAATTAATTTTTCATTTGTTGGATCTAAATATGGAAATTATAATACTTTAAAATGTAATGACTTTATTTCATTTATTTTTTTACTTTATTTTATAAACACATTATACATTTTAATAGAAAACGTATTTATCTGTGATTAATTGCTTTTATATGAAATAAATATTTCATTTTTAAAAACATTTTTAATGCCATTGCGCGCTGCATCGAATTTAGAAAATATTTAAAAAATACCATAAAAACACTTTTAATTGACCGTTACTGAATAAATAACTAAATAGAAAGAAGTAATATAATTATTTAATTGCATTTTTATCAAATAAATATGAACTCTTTGCATGGATTTGATTTTGAATACTACCTCATGACACGATTGTCTATTCTATAAATTGTGATAATCTTCTGAGGAGATTAAATTGTCATAAGTGTGCACTTAAAAAGAAGGTGCGATAAACCAATTACCTTTGATCTGTTAGAGTATACTGTCTGTAATTAACCAAATAACAACACAAAAAAATACACTTTACAGAAATTGCCTTGCAGGCAATAAATGCGACTTTTTATCGATAGTTGTTAAATCAAATAAAAAGATTGAAAAAATAAGAAAATTTTCATATTCAAATCCATGATGCAATGGTAGAAAAAAAAATCATTTAATTTAAGATAAAAATTACTTATTTAATTCATTTAAACGCATTGGATATCTTTTACTTTATATTACCCCTCGTAAATGCTTAGTACTGGTATGCTTAGTACTGATTCTAGTGAGGAAGGCTGTTCATAAGATGTCCTAAGTTCGAAGAACATGTCTCACAGTCGATGTAAAGATATCTGATTCTAATATATGGTTAATTATAGCTGTATTATTTCAATTATTGTATGTTGTGAAAATTTAATAATGTATTGTTTTAGAAATATAAAAAAAATGAAACATTTACCTATTACAACGAGCGTTTGATTGAGGAAAAGCCACTAGCAATAAACTCTAAAATTCTTTCATATTCATCAAGAAATAGAGAGTATGATGCATTTACAAAAAAAAGCATTTAAAACCTGATAAAACTGGGAACAAAAAGAAAAGAAATTCAAATAAAAAGAAAACTTAGAAATCATATTCAAAACATATCTTTTAAAACATATTCAAATCATATAGTTTCTCTTCACGGTATATCTGAACTGGCACCTGCATTGGTCAATGAATACAGGGGAGTCAGATGGTGACTGTGGGCAGTATTGATTTAAATATAATGAATGACTGACCCATCCCTCAAATTAGATATGAATTAAAGTGGAAACTTTCTTTGATAGCGACCAAACGCCACTTGACTTAAGGTAAATATTTCAAGAATTGTGCACATCTTTTAACGTCCTTTTAATTTTGATATTATATTTTAAGGTTATATTTAAGAAATCATTTCTAATAAAACTTTATGAAAGCGGAAGGAACACCGCGGGATTACGGGCATCGTTTAACCAGGTTCAAGCTCTATGTTGGTGGTTTCGTCAATGACAATTCTGTCGGATACATGGTTTCTTATTTATGAGCATTTTTGTTTCTATTAAGGTTTACGGACCCTGAAAAATCGGTATTTTCCGGGTTATATCGGTACATTTCGGAAGGTCACGTTACCGACCATGTGACCATGATAAACGATCACGTGATCTTGATTTTGAGCTGATTTAAAGATGGCTGAACAAACATGTGATCGACGAGGCCGCTTTGCATCTTGCAAAAAAGAGACGACTCCTCATAAAAGTGAAACATCATACGACGTGAGAGTAGAGCACAGCCACGTTACAACTGATTTTGTGGAGGTAGAGAGTGTTACCAATCTAGGACTGTAGATGACAGCTGAAAAGAAGGCAGGCGTGTTGTGGAGTTCGCCGTGTTGTTGGAGGGGCTGAAATTTTGTAAATTGTGTCGACTTGGGCCTATTCCCTAATCCATGGAGAACTAAAGAAAGGATTAGGAGGATATTTGTATGTGAAATGCTTGAACACTGATTGCGGTCACGTGAACTGTGTTGCGTATGGAAAATTGGTGAAAGGAAGTAAACAGGGTGCGTCGAGTTTTGCTGTCAACACAAAGCTTGGAACAGGTAACTGGTTTTACATGTAATTCTCTCGAATATATAAATTATTAAATTGAAACTGAATCTCCACTATTGATTTATATTGGTTTAATTAGCGAATTATTGTGATTTCACGCAAACTTTTACTTACATCTTCGTACACAAGTCATTTCGTACCCAGCAAAAATAGGTCAGTTCGTACCCGAATTTGGGGACATTTCATAAGTCTAATGCCTTAGTAATGTTTGTGTTGATTTTTGTATAAAACATACGTGAATATTTATAGAAATTCCGTCAACCGTTTATGTAATTACTGATAAAAAATCACTCAAAAACTCAAAGCGGAATATCATACTGTTACAAATGTATTCAGTACTCCAACCATTTCACATTAATATTGTGTTTTATGCATTAGCTATAAAATTTGTGTTAATTTACCACAGTTTGAAATTTATGTAAAACTATCAGCCAGCATAATTTATACACATTTAATTACTATGAATGGAATTCATCGCAGTATAGGCCTACTGTTAACTAGATGTTGCTGTGTATTTTCAGCCATGATTGACAGTGTGGGAGAAGTAGTTACAAGCAGGGAGATCTTGTTCAAGACATTCTCAGCATACAGTATAATGCCCATGATGCTGTTGAAGATGTACGCGCTTTGATGAAACTGTTCCAACATTGTTGTACATTAGTAACTGATATTATGAAGTTCACTTTTCCTCTAAAAGCAGTGTTTCACCAGTGTCAATCTTCAAAAGAAAAGGCGAATCATTTACCATCATTGACATGTCTGGTTACGAATAGTGTTTGTAAATTTCCTACAGCTGAAAATATCGCATCATCTGGTCTAAACCTGGAGCATCTGAGGAAAATTTATATGCGTGATGGTGAAGATGGACTGCAAAGTACATTCACAATGAAAAATAGTGAAGGGCAACCACGTGTGACCAACACAAAACGAACACTTGAGACTGTTCTTCCTAAACTTGCTGATTTCTTGCAAAAAACAGTGCATAGTTAAAACGTGCATCTTTATACAGATCTTCGTTTTATTTGTTATATTAGATGAGTTTCAACAACTTTCCATTACAGGAAGACAGTATATTTCTAATAATGTTACTGGATCAAGGATATTCAATTTTACTCTTTGAAAGATTCTTACTTTTGACATTAGTCACAAAATTCAAATAATCTCAAAGACAAGGTCACGTTGTCAATACATTGCATTTTGTAGTCATGTTGTCAATACACTACCTTTTGTTAAACAAACTGTCAGATTATGATTTCCTTCTATCTGCAGATACCATGAAACATACAATAGGTAATATTTGTTTTTGCCTTATCAATTTTGTCCTTGTGAACATTTAGTGTTTTGTGCAGTTGAACTTCGAAATCTCAACCTATTTTACTTGAAACCATTTTCTTTCTACCAAATAGTTTTTGTTAATTTCTTCTGTGATGGTTGTAATTATATTGCTCATGAACAATTGAATCTAATTTCAGCCCTTATGTGCTCACCTTATTTCAATAAACAGTGGAAATTGTCTCATGTACAACTTTCATAACTCGGTAAGACTTGGGATGGCATACAGAAAAAGGCGTTCATTTGTTGTTATAGATATTGAATAAAACACATGATTTTATACTGAAAAGAATGTCTTTTCTTATTAAAGTAAGTTGTTTTATTGTATTGTATGTCTCATATTGTTTCTAAGTAGAGGTTGAAGCATTATTTGATATTCTGATACAAATGCAAGATAAAAGCTGAATTTTTACATGAAATTGTCTCCCTTGAAATTTGGTACCAAAGTCATTAAACAGTGTGTTGTTAACAAAGTAGACGGTAAAAGTTTTTCTTTTTTTCATATTTTATCCTTTAACAATGGTAGAAAATTTGTATTTGGATTTTATATTGTGAAAATGTATAGAAAGGGTAGAAAATTCAGTCAAAAACATTGTATATTTGGACTTTACATAAAAAAGGCACAAACTGCAGGGTCAATATTCTCACATATTGCATTGAATTTTTTTTTTTGTGTGAAGAATTGTCAAAAATGAGTAATGCAAGATAAAAAGTAATGTCATATGAACTCAACAAGGTATATTACACCAATTTATTCCTCAATTTGGTAAAATGACACAAGATTTAGTGAAGCTAGGTATTTGCTCATTGAGGGTCTTCTCAGAAAAGTGGGGATGTCGACTTCAAATGCACATTTCTCAAGTTTTGATCGGTAAATTTTAATTAAAGTTTATATTTGGGTGTCTTAATGGATGCTTAACAAGAAATCATCAAGTATGTGACCATTTCCAAACATGAGTTTTAGGGTCCGTAAACCTTAAAATCAAAATACATGCTATCCAAATGTATCAAATTATCTAGGCACATATAGTAGGTTATCCCAAATGTGGGATGGGCAGCAAAATGTCGTACATGGTATTATCTTTTTGGATTTTTTCTCGCTAATCTTCATGTCTCGATTGATCCATCATCCTCTGGGCAACATTCATTCATAAAGAACTGCAGATCATTTCAAAGTCATAAAAGTGTGCGTTATTTTGCGTTGTATTTTCAAGAACACGGTTAGAATGGATAAGTGCCCATAATAGCAGGACTGTTAGGAAAGTACATATTTTACGTATAAAACGTTATATAACAAAGTATATTTTCAATACTTTATCTTGTTATTTATACTGGATGCCTTCAGAAATACTCCAATACATGTATCGATAAGTTGAAAAACATCAACTTTAATGTTATATACATTCTTTGTACATGTATCAATGATTCACTGTAGACATATCTTAGTAAAATCCCAAAAATCATTATAAAAAAGTATAAGTAATGTCGTTGTTTTACTATAAAAGACGTTTCATATTGAACTTATATTACAGCGAATGTATTCATGACTAAGTCAGATAAAGAAGCATTATTCATTAGGATGAATTACCGATTGATGCTCTATACTTTGCACGATCAATTACCGTATATTCATGAAGTTTTGAAACTCCGGTCTCGCACGCATATCGCTAAATATGTATAACTTAAGACGACAAAACAACGGTTTTATTAGCTAGTTTTATGATAAGTGTTCACCGTAACAATATAAATGAGTTTCTTAACTGACTGACCAACCAACTAATTTATCATATATGCTAGTTGATTCTCATTAGTAATACACACAGTATATACGAATTGGACAAAGAAGGGCTATATGGAATGTAGATGATGCAATCGTTTACAAACTGTAATTCCAATACATACTCGTAGACAATTTTTTTATTAACGATATTATCTTTACATATACTCCTTAAGAAAACAAAAAAGCACACTTTAACCGACTTAATGTAAATGTGTGTCTTTGCATCCCACTTCTCAGTGCGGACATTTACCAGTTTTATTGTTTTTTTTTGAAATCCTTGAATATTTATCAAATATTTCCTAAGTAAAGAGATGGAACATATATTAGCTCATAAAAACAACGACATTTATAAGTTTTGCTATTGTTAGATAATTAGCGCTACGAAATACTTATCGTGTTTGTATTGTATTACAATGGCATAATTCATGAATTGTTAGTAACATATGGATTTATTCCTTGAGAAATTCTTACCATCTATTATCCATCAAGTAAAACTGCATCAAGTCACGGAAGATAATCATACGAGCATTGCAATAACACATCATTTGGATGTTTCCATAACCATTACAAGGCACTACTGCTATCTCAAAAACAATCATTTGCATAAACATACTGCTGTTATCTTCCTCTGAAAGTTGTGCTGGTATATATTTAACGGTACCAAAGATAACCCATGTTTAGCTAGAGTAGACGAGTAGCAAATTCGTATCTAGGTAGCTTCCCTTGGTAAATAAAAATAATGTAATTGTTTGACTTTTTGATTGAATGAGAATTCTTTATCATAGTGTTCAATTTGTTTATGTATTATACTTAATCGCAAAATAAAGTTTACACATCTTTATGTAGATTTCATAAATCACATGTATAGATTGATTGGCTCCAAAATATCACTTCGTTTTTCAATCGTTTCGTATTATGATTAGCTTATAAAGTATATTCCAAAAACAAACGCACAGCAGTTTGAAAAAATATCTACGTACATAATATGTTGACGTCAAATCTGTTGCGTTTCTTTTGTGTTTAAGTATCTTATATGCATACTAAGGAATTGTTATTGTAAAAATAGGCACTATTTTATATCAATTATATTTGTAGATGTTTTGCGTTCTAAAACACATTAGATACGTTTTTGTAGCATTACATATCAACTAATAAGAAAATCATATGTAGGAATGTCTTGACCGACTTCAAGAGTTGAACTGAAATGAACAATGCAAAATGTTATGAATATCAAATTGCCAAGCTCCTCGTACGAAATATTGTGTATGCGTGTGTAGTTTGATATTGGGTTTAAATACATATAAATAAAAGTTTCGTGTATCTGAACGATTGCTTATTTGGTTGCTGATTGTGTGTTCGACTAAAGAATATCTTACTATCAATTATATAATACACAACAAAGGCTGAAATCTTTAAGCAATTGCAACAACAAGTGAATATCTAATAACTGAATACCATACCATAGTATTTCGTTCAAAACCGACAATTAGACCAAATACCTAGTAAACAACCGATATGTTATATTAGGAAAGAGAATCTTGTTAATAATATATGCCTCTACGAATGCTTCCTAAGAAATCGGACCATTTATGATCCGTTATGTGTTGCTCAGTAACTGAAGCCATATGTCATGGAAGATACTCATATGGACATTTTATGATGATTACATATCAATCCGATGTCTATATAAACGTCACAAGAGACTAGCTCAATCTCAAGAATGCCATTTCGATAAACAATCCTCGTTTAATTTTCTCTGGTAATTGTTTCTGGTATATCAGTACATTTATAACTGTAACGTCGTAACATTTGATTATTTAGAACAGTGCTTTGGATCTGAAATAAAAAATGTTATATCTTTATTAGTTAGAGTATCCGCAATGTTAAATTTTATCTGAATCTTAGACACTTTCTGTGTTTAAACACGGTGCTATCACAATATACGCGTCCAAGTAACCCGAGTTGTTACCGTATATTTGTATAATTTATACTAATTTAGATAACAATAAATTAGTGTTTTCTTCACTTAGTTGTGCCACAATATACACCACAACAACTTGAATACAAATGTTCAGTTGATTTGGATGAGACAAGCACCACGCTATACCGACATCAACCACTATCATGTGAAGCATTTTCTCAATGCATGACCTTTTTGTAACATATACTGTTACTACATTTGTGCGAGCATCACATATGAAACAAACATACACATATTAAATATTATCAACAATATACCTAACAATTCCATTTGCTGTTTTTGCTCTAGCATTATTGGAATATAATAACAGTAACTGTTTTTCCAACAAGTTTGACCATTCATAAGATATATGTCGGTGGCTGTTTATATTACTAGTTCATTACCGAAAGAGACATCCCTTTAATAAATGGTAACAGCTACTTACACATTTTGAACAAAACAAGCTCGCAGCGTCATATGTATTATTTTGATAAAACTCGCTGTCTTAACTGATGTACAGAACGCCGTCATTTATATATATATGACGTGTTCGTTAGTTTTTGCTGTCCTTCAATAATGTAAAAAGCTGTTTCTGTGTTAACTGTATTTAGTTTTTCTTCCAATGTAGCCAGTTATATTCGAAACGTTACTGAATATAACCAATAATAGGCGTATTCGAACTGCCTTACTCGAGCAAACCACCCAAGATCGCGGCGGGGGATCGACATCACGATATTTCTGCAGTAAAAGTTTTAATTCTAAACTTTGCAATAAGTTTGCTACTGTTAATGAAATGGCTACAAAGTGTTGTTGATTTATTATTGCGTATAAAAATTTAGGTACATCAAATTAACAAGAATGATAAATTATTCCCTTAAAAACATATATTAAAATCATAAATTCATGAAGCTAAACCATACATTAGAAAGTATTAAGTTTGTAAGTTATTTGCGAAAGAACGATGTTTGTATTTATAAGGCATTTTGGTGTGTCATATATCAATTGCAATGTGCTGAAAATTGGATGTTCAATACCTATTTCAAAAACAAAACAAAAAAACGTATTTTGTGTCAGAATGTTTACGATGTGCGTTTACATTCGGTCCCGACAAGCATTGCAATGCTATAGCTCAACCTGCATAATATGTGTAAAAACGTTTCAAAACGTTGTAAAACGTTCTGGTTTGCAATCTTGGCATTAATAAGTTAATATATAAGATAACCATGGCCGTTGTAATGAACTTTTGTAAAGTAATATAGTAGAACATCATTGGCTCAAATACGAATGGCTGAAACACCGCATATAGCTAGAACCACTTATCCGGTCCCTGCTGAGTTCCTGTTTCGATGTATATACATGTATGGTATGATGTTGAACAATGTTTTACTCGAACAAACCTTAATTTGAACTATTTGTTCCAGTCCCGTCGGGTTCGGCCTATCAAAGTTGTACTGTACTATGAACTCCTAGGCTTTAGACTAAACTATTTGCTTTATACTTGTGATTTCTGAACAGCCATTTTAATGGCACAATATGGCATTCACTGCTGCATAAAGTGGCACAACATTGATCATATTGGTTAAATGTGATTATTACAAAATAGTAGATCTGAAAATGAAGCTTCAAACTGTTATATAGTCAAATGTGTTTCGTTATTGCATAAAACATTGTTTGAATACTGGTTCAGAAGAAAGTTTTACAGTTAATGTCAGCATTACGTCAGCATTATGAACAGAAGCCATGGATTGCGTTGTGAAGTTGCCGATACATGAAACATTAGTGTTTCTAAGCATTTTGGTTTTATTTACTTAGTACGTGTACAAATGTGACATCACCTTTAACTTTGTGTCAGTAATTTATCATCGTTTTATTAAATTATTGAAAGTATCATGGAGTAACATGAAATAAGAACATAATTATACTGGATGTTGCGTCAGTGTATTTCATCTTATACACATGACACAATAATGAAGATACATTTTTTGTCTGATTTATATCTTTAATGGTTTCACACAGCCGTCACCCAGCCCTTTATCACTGGGAGAGTTTCATTATTTTCGTCAATATAGATTACAAGTTCGACATTGTGGAGACAAATACAAGACGGCTTATCCCTATAAAATATCATTTTTTTTTTATAGAAAATGACAAAACTGCAACACTACAATACTTTCGTTTCTTCTCAGACACAATCAGTTATATATAATATTCAGTTTGATTGTTTTTGTTAAGGAATGCCGACTGATAAAGGACATTATGATAAACTATTATGAACCAGTTGATGCATAAATAATGATTTCAGACGTATTCTTGATGTTTTAGTCTGTTGATTTATCTTCATTTACCGTCACCAGACAGGTCATTTGGAGTCCCAGGATATATCCATGGCACCCAATTATGGTGGTGTGGAAATTATTGATGTGTCCATCTCCATTCAAACCGTTTATTTAACCATATTAGCCAGTCTAAAACACCAAAAGAAATAACTAACGGTGTGAAATATATTGATGAATTTGGATCGTAGAGCTGAACTTAATAAATAATAAAACATTTATATTACCCCGGGGACCTTCAGTTACACAGTAGACATGAGGAAAGTACCGGATGATTTGTTCTAAGGCTATTTTGCAATACATAATCAAATATTCATGACTCTCATGGGAGATATTGCAGAACTTTCTATGTTTTTAACACACCAAGTAATAATGAATAGCATGTCTCCATTCCATGGATGCAATTATTAGCCATGGGATTTTGCATGCTCTAGTAATGTGCCTGAGAAAGAATTGAAACGAACAAGATACGGATACTGAAATTTAAAAACAAATTTACAAACAGGTATTCTGTCTACTTTTACAATTCTGTATGACACCATGACTGCATTTACTATGTGAACTGACTGAATAAAGAATATTAAATTGGTATTAGTACTGTTATAGAAACTGTTTATTTAAGACTCTATATTGTAAGTTAAATGTCAATGTACTCTTTTTAAGGAATTTTAACCACACTTTATCATCTGTAATCAACACTACACAAAACTTGTTTCTTCTACTTATCTGAACAATGTGACTGATTTGAGTTATCACGAACCATTGAAGACTTATTATATTTTATATCTTTTACCTGTATCAATTGTATTTTTCCCTATGACCGTACCGTTTCTACATATACTATGTTCATATCAATTTGCTTCTAACTGTATAGCCTTAAACATGTTTGAATCTCAGAACATTTGCAGTGAAACTTGATTAAGTCTTCAATTGAATGACTGACGTGACAATAAAAAAGCCTTCTTTTTAAGAGTGCCATGTTAACGTTCACATTGCCAACAGCGAGCATGTAAACATATTTGTTAATTGAGTTGTTCATCAATTAAATACACCAGTTTAATGTTTACACACGAAACACAAATATAATAATCAAATGATAGAGTGTATAATATAATTTTCATTGTTTTATTTTCTATTATAGAAACGGCATTGGCAGAAACGACAACCGACCTTCTGGATGTACCTATAACATTTCTATTTCACAACAGATTTCTTTCAGGTATGTTTATTAAATCTGAATAACTGCTCGTGTATTCTAGTGAAAATGAATATTGAATATACACGTTGACGTGGGCCGCATCTGACTGCTTATGTCATTGCCATAAGGCCCAGCTGGGACCAAAGCAGTTACTTTTAAGAAGGATCTTGGTTCTGCACTCACTAATTATAAGCTTTTCATCTACTAATAAAACTAGATTAATTTCTGTGTGTTTCTTCTTGTCAAGTTTATAGTATTCTTTTAAAATTATAACATATATTACGAATGTTGTTGCATACTGATATTGATGATATGGAGAGAACAGTAACTTATGTTGTTATAACTTGTAGTTCAATCAATTTGCGTAAGTTTATATAAATATGTATCATCACGACGTGATGATAATTACGAGTATCTGTAACATAGGTAACTAAATATATAAGTTATTGAAACATAGCGCTTATATCTATTGAAAAGGAATGTTATAGTATTTATTTTCCATTCAGTGTCATATATATTATATATATGTCATACCAGTTACTTTAGTCGTTAGATGTATCATTTGTTTTATTCAAAATGCTGTATTGACTTGTTTTGTAACAGGATAAAAAGAGCAGGTTTTTGTATTGTTATGTTTAAATTTATTTAAAACTTGAAATGACTGATTGACTGTAAAATACCATGAAAATGCAAATAGTCAATTTTATCTGTCTTTTAAGCTGTTCCTTGATAAATAAGAGTTCATTTCCATCATAATATTATACAAGGAAAGTTTTGTTTTACCATTTTTTCATGAAGTAACTTTGATTTACATCAACATATTAGGATTGTAAAACATGGCACCTTTAAAAATCATTTCATTTGTATATTCGTTAGCATCTAATAAATTCATGTTAATCTACTTGAAATATTCCAGAATACGTTTTCTGGGTAGTCTATCACGTGTAAGTCATTTAAATCATTTGTTTTTAAACGTCCTTCCAAATACCATTTGTGACATCTTTGCGGACCCTTTGCAAATGATATTTTTGAATAGCGTTTAACACCACCGTCCTACCGCAAGTAACTGGCAAACTTTCTCACATAAAGGTTTTACAGCGGGCGGGACTCGAACAAACCGACCTAAAATGTGAGAGGTAAATGATCTTAAGAGCGCCTTACACCCTCACTCGGCCACGGAGGACCCATTTGCACATGTCATGAATCGGTTAAGTACAGTTGTCTGTGTGGTTCTGGAGAGACATAAAACCAAAGGTTTTAAGGAAAGAAAAGATAAACTTTTATTTTTCTGTCCCATTATTGTATTGATTTCTCTTTTATTTTACTTTTTTCATTTTTTTCATTAAACGCTTTGTAATTCTATCTAAATATCTAAATCGGTGCTAAATGTTATGTCAAGTAATCTACAAGATTGGTGTCGTCATTTTGATTTATAAAGAAAACTAAGTGTCTGAACACATGTAGATCAAAGAGTATACTTTTCAGGAATATATTTTAGTGTAAAGCCATTAATAATGGCCGCATGTATGAGCTGGGTCGTAATTCTTTGTCTTCATTCAATCAGTACCTTTAACAGACATTTGTTAAACCAGCACCCTTGTATAGGTTGTATCGAAAACTGATTAAGTTTGCAGTAACGAAGTGTAGCGGAGTGCATAGTTTTTATTATATAGCTTTAAAGATGAGAAAGAAGGGATATCATTAACATTGTACACCCGAGTTTTGAATGTTAAGATATAAATAGAATAAGTAGTCGAATTCGTATACACATAACTACACTATTAAATTGTTTGGTATAACTTTGCGGAATACAAAAATAATTGCTCAGTAGACATTTTCATAGAAACCTACAGCACATGTGCAACAATTTGTAAAAATTTAGTAAAGTGAATATGGTCATTTATCCAGGTAGGAAAACATATCTTTCATAGTTATTTTATGTTTATAGTATATGTACATACACAGTTTGTGTAAACCAAATTTTTATTTTACCTGATAATGTGTATCATGATGTTTCTGTAATGTTTGATTTACACTGAGATAGCGAATACATACTTGTACACCAGGATGATATTTATTCGTCGAATGATGTCACCAACGCTACTATATTGAACCATTAGAACACCAACAACAATTACAGCTACTACTACTACTACTACTACTACTACTTCTACTATTACTACTACTGTTTTACATTTAAACATAAGTAGTATCAGAAACATAAAACATATAAAGGAACATTTCTTGGTCGTCGATATTATTCGTTTTACAGAGTCTCGTTTAACGGCCGCTATTACTGGGATTTATTTAGATGGATACTCTGAATCATTTCATAAAGATAACACTGCACACTCTAGTGGACATCTAAGTTACATTCGACAACTTTGAAAACGCACCAGCCATATTTTGATGATTTTAATACAGAAGACGATGATAAAATACAATATGCATATATGTTGTTTTTTGTTTCACCTCCATTTACTTGAAGGGATAAAATACAATAAAGATACGCATACTATTACTACTACTATTTCTATTACTTCTTCTACTACTACTGCTTATACTTCTACTTCTACTTCTTCTACTATCACTACCTATTACTGTCATTATTATTAGTACTACTACTACTACTACTACTACTACTACTACTACTACTATTACCTTCTACTACTACTATTTTATTATTATTATTATTATCATTGTTACTACTAATTCTACTACTACTACTACAACTATTACTACTATCACTACTACTACTACCAGTACTGCTTCCACTTCCACTACCACTACTAATACTACTACGACTACTACTACTACTACTACTAATACTACTACTTCTACTTCTTCTACTATCACTACCTATTACTATTATTATTATTATTATCATTATTACTACTAATTCTACTACTACTACTATCACTACTACTACTACCAGTACTGCTTCTACTACCACTACTACTACTACAACTACTACTACTACTGCAAATACTACTACTTCTACTTCTTCTACTATCACTATTTTATTATTATTATTATTAATATCATTAATACTACTAATTCTACTACTACTACTACTTCTACTACTACTACTACTACTACTACTTCTATCACTACTACTACTACCAGTACTGCTTCTACTACCACTACCACTACCACTACTACTACTACTACTACTACGACTACTACTACGGCTACAATTAATACTATTATTACTTTTATTACTACCACTAATAATATAACTACTACTAGTACTACTACTACTGCTGCTGCTGCTATTACTACTTCTACTACTTCTACTACTACTACTTCTACTTCTACTATTATTATCATTATTACTACTACTACTATTACTGCTACTACAAATACTATAATTACTAATATTCATACTGCTACTACTGCTACTACTACTACTATTTTTATTACTATTACTCCTACAACTGTTACTACTACTGCTGCTACTGTAGCAGACAATAGATATATGATCAGGCATGTCCACGTCACTCCAGAAAGTTATTGCGGTTAGTGCACAATTCTTTCCCCGCTGTCCTCCGCTTTGTCCCGACTGGTGACCCTATGTAACAATTGACTATTTCATAATCACAACATACTACTACTACTACTCCTACTACTATTGCTACTACTACTTCTATCACCATAACTGTTACTACTACTACTACTACTACTACTACTACTACTACCATTACTACAATTATTACTGTTGCCGCTACTATTACTACTACTTCTACTACTTCTACTACTACTACCATTACTATTACTACTACTTCGACGACGACTACTACTTATACTACTATTACTACTACTACTACTACTTCTACTACTACTACTACTACTATTACTACTACTACTACTACTACTCCTACTACTACTACTCCTACTATCACTACTACTACTACCAGTACTGCTTCCACTACCACTACCACTACTACCACTACTACGACTACTTCTACTATTACTACTACTATTACTACTACTACGACGACGACGAAGACGAAGACGACGACTACTGCTACACCTTCTACTTCAACTGCTACTACTATTACTACTTCTACAACGACAACTACTACTGCTACTACTTCTACTTCTACTACTACTACTACTACTACTACTACTACTTCTACTACTACTACTACTACTACTACTACTACTACTACCAGTACTGCTTCCACTTCCACTACCACTACTACTACTACTACGACTACTACTACTACTGCTACTACTACTATTACAACTACTAATACTTCTACGACGACGACGACTACTACTGGTACTACTTCTACTACCACCACTACTACTACTACCAGTACTGATAACACTACCACTACCACTACTACTACTACTACTACTTCTACTACAATTACTACTTCTACTATTGCTACTACAACTACTACTATTTCTACTACTTCTACTATTACGTCTTACATGTTATCTGATACTTCAATAAAAACCGCTCATACACTGGTTTTTTCTGCTATACTTTCTTCTTATGCTCATTTGTCTACTTGAAATGCTTCACCAGCTGCTGCTGTAGATCTTTTTGCAGCAGTGACTGATGTTGATATTTATATTATTGTCTGCTTATAGCATCACAACTAGCAAAATCTTAGCTGATATTCTTTAATTTGATAAACATAATTATGCTTTACTTTAAAAATACACACTTGATATAAATAGTAAATTTTCTTAAACATATATACCTCAATTTATAGTTATGTTATGGTTAGCATATCAAATATACACTGACAGGTAAGTGTGCGTCTCAATTACCAGGTAGTTGATATTATGTTTTTTGTGCAAATGCTATCATATTGCCTGCATTGATTATATACTAGCGGAGAAACTGTGCATAGGTGTAATATGCTATAACTTAGGAGATATATAAAAATCGCAAAACAAATTTCAACAGGGTTTTATCTGACCTTTATTTAACACCAGCTCAATTGATATGGTTATTGCATCAGCAGCGTCTTGGATAGAGATCAGTTTTCAGAGACGTTCTCTAAACAAAGTTCATCTCATCAATACCGTGTATGTCCACCATTAAAATCGATGCATGCTTGGCAACGACACCTCATTGATGCGACAAGTGTGCTGCTGAAAAATGCCTGGGGAATACCATTCAAGATTCTCACAAGCGCACGTGACAGGTCAGGTAACGTCAACGGCTGATTTTGGAGGCGACAAATATTCAAATCCATGACAGCATTTAAAGAGATAATCAATTATTGACTGTTTTTGCTTCAATGTGTTTGTTTACAAGTTTGCATCGAGATATAGACGCAATTTTATTTGATTCACGCCTTTGTTCAACATAATTTCAGTTCTATAAATGCTGTCAGCGTAGAACAATATTCATGACAAATCATCACATAAACTATGACCGGGCGGGGATGTGAACTCATGACCCTTTAATTGACAATCAGACACGTTATCGACCAGGCATGCCAGGCCGGTTTAGAGGACAGAAACTTCTTTAACTTATTTTTTTTATATTTATCAATACTTGTTTTGTTTTTCATATTTGATGTTACACTGTACATGCCTTCAAAAAACAATTTAATACACAATTATTGACTTTTTGCTTCAGTGTGTTGTGTGCTTTTTATCGATTTGTGTCTTTTAAAACTTTTCAAAACTAGCGGGAATTATCATTCTTAAAATTATAAAAAACCCAAAGTAAATTCAATTTCAGTTCGTTGGTCCGAGTGTCCCTTTAATGTCAGAGTCCTATCCACAGTTCGGCGTTGATTTGGCTGGAAATCTACTTAGAGAATATATTCATTGTTTTCCCACATAATTGATAAGATACACACACATAAATATCTAGCGCACAGCTAGTTTAGAAGGAACACATATATCTTTATTTCACATTTCAGACAACGACAGTAACGTCTCCAATAGAATAATGAGGGTTTTGAGACGCAGGAAGAAACCTCTGAAGATATTAACGGTGCTCTGTGTCGTCTTATTTATATACTGTAAGTCAAGTTAATGTGTTTTATAGTTTTTAGATAGTTGATATATTTAATCGATGTGTACTAAATTGTTTCCCCGCATATATACTGTCGAAGAAAGCGCTAACAAAGTATATGCGTTATACGCAAATAAGAAATCATTAATAGTGACTGTAGGTTTAAACACATATATGTATTAAATTCAAATGTGCACACCTTGAAATCAATATAAATTCAAATATTGAGGGTATAAACATATAACATTCTTCAACATGGAAGAGTAATAATGGAACATTATTATATACATCAAAACATTTATGAAAACGTAATGAGATGCAGAGTTCAGAGTTCAGAGTTCAATGGGGTTTAACGCCATTTTCAACACATTTCAGGTTATATATGGCATATCCAGTTTTACTGGTGGAGGAAGACCTCAGACTGAGTCAGACTGAGTAGAACCACCGTCCTTCCGCAAGTAACTGGAAACTTTCTCACATAAAGTTTTTGGAGCGAGCGGGACTCGAACCTACGACCATAGCGGTGAGAGGTAAGTGATCTTGAGACGGCGCCTTAGACCACTCGGCCACGGAGGACCCTTTCTACTTACAAGAGCGATGAGATGCAAAAATAAGAGCTATTATTTTTAGTGATGTGTCACCGAACTCTGAATCGTTTTTTTTTCGGAAGCTAAAATATATATCTAAATATATTCGTTTCGTGTTGTGTTTATTTGCCCGTTTTTTTTTTCAGTCTGGTTTCCCATTGTTTTTGGAATACACGTTATAATTTGATTAAACTTTAGGAATTCTAGCTCCTGCATATCATATATATTAAATAAATCATTGAAATCATAAAATATCATTGTGCCTATAATCATATAAGTGTTCAATACATTTTAATCCACTTTCATTCCATGTTTTGTGCAATATAGTTTATCCTCCTAATTTAACATTTCGACTCTTCCAAATTATTTCTTTACTTATTAATTGTAAATCATTGCTTTTTATCTTTGCCCAAGCCTTAGAACTTGTTGAATAAATAAATCATGTAGATTACATTCAAAAAGCATTTTTCACAGTATATTTTCAGTTTCGTCAGATATTAAGGTTTTCACAAGACTGTATTGTTTTCTCCAAGTAATTGTTTAATCCAACTGGCTTTTAAAGACAAACTAAATTTTCTAATATCAATCATTTTTAAACAGCCTTCATGATAATCTTATGTCAAAGTACTACGCTTGGTTTTATCAGGTTCAGAATTCAAAATGAAATAAAACATGATGTTATTAATTTGTTAAATTTTTGCATTAGAAGGAAAACGGAGAACTGTTAACGGATATATTAATTTTAGGAGTGCAAATATTTTTTATTACTGTTATTTTTCTTAGTAAACTAAGTTTCAATGCCTCTTAGAATTTTAAGCAGTTCTGAAATTGTTCAGTTATAATAATAAATTTTAATGTATGTTCACTACTAGTGTAGAAGTATATTTCCAGCACTTTTGCCCGCTCAGAATCCCAATGACACTTTTTTATTTTTTAGGCAGTGCACAATTGCATATTTTAGTGAGTCAGCACGTAGAACAGTTCATTTAGTTATGACTTATTTTAAACCAGATATATTGCTGAAATTATTTAAATCATCAATTAAGGTTTCAAAGGTATGTTTTGAGCCACCGGTTACACAAATAGCGTCGTACGCAAAACTCGTATTTTCATTATATTTTTGTTGTTGAGTATTTCAGATGACAGAATAAATATGATGAAAGATAAGGTGATAAAGGCCTTAACATATAACTTTGGGTACGAAGATGAGAACATAAATAAGAACCATTAGCCAACATATATTAGAAACTATGGATTTGTATGAATCGGAATATATATAATTCCTTTGTGTAGAAGCGTTTACAATATCGTTTACTTTGAATTTCTAATATAAATTATCATTTAACTCAAATTATCATTTACAAAATCGTTTACTTTGAAGTTTTTATATAAATTGTTATTCACCTCAAATTATCATCTACACTATCGTTTAATATAAAGTTCTAATATAAATTGTCATTCACCACAAATTATTAATTACAATATCGTTTACTTTAAAGTTCTAATATAAATTGTTATTTACCACAAATTATTAATTACAATATCGTTTACTTTAAAGTTCTAATATAAATTGTTATTTACCACAAATTATTAATTACAATATCGTTTACTTTAAAGTTCTAATATAAATTGTCATTAACCACAAATTATTAATTTCAATATCGTTTACTTTAAAGTTCTTAATATATAAATTGTCATTCACCACAAATTATTAATTTCAATATCGTTTACTTTAAAGTTCTAATATAAATTGTCATTCACCACAAATTATTTATTACAATATCGTTTACTTTAAAGTTCTATTATAAATTGTCATTCACCACAAATTATTAATTACAATATCGTTTACTTTAAAGTTCTAATAAAAATTGCCATTCACCTCAAATTATCATTTACAATATCTTTTGTTTTAAAGTTCTAAATTAAATTAAAAATATAATTTACTCCAAATTGTTATTAACAATATCGTTTACTTTAGAGTAATAATGTAAATTATCATTTACCTCAAACTATAATTTACAATACCATTTACTTTAAAGTTGCAAAGTAAATTGCCATGTTATGTTTTACTTCAACTGTATAGATTTCCTCATATACCGGTTCGAGCCCCAGGAGCAGTCGGCACAGACATATGGAAACCCGTTAATGCCACAGAGATACGCGAACGACAGTCAGCTTTATATTGTAGCCAACCCAATCTTAGAAGTATTTCAAACAGAACGCAATAAAATGGAAACTAGTCAAGCCCATAAAGTGGTGATAAATGGAGACAATATGAAACCTCAAGAAGTACCGATGATGATTGAGTATTGTAATTCTCCACATAAGGGAATAACTGGTACAGAAGGTAAGAAACAATTATATTTAAAATATCATTTAAATCGTATTGCATCAGATTCTTCGCCAGCTAGTGTTATATTTTGATAATAAGTAAAAGTCTCAGAACTGTTCGTCAAGCATTGAATTGGTAAAATTGAAACAATTCAACTCAATTCAACTCAAATAAAAAAAAGCTTTATAATCAATATTAGGGATTTCATGATTTTAGATATTATAAGTGGTACTTAAGTGATACCTTATAACGGTTTATACTATCTTTAAATGCATAACAATATATTTACATTTTTTATTGTGTCCGTTTTATGGCATGAGGAGCAACTCGTTATCTCAGATCATTTATATTTAAATTTTAACGAAATATATTGCTCTTCAATTTACTTTATTATAAATTACAGTTTACTCAATTGTAGTTTTCCGTTACTAAACAATAATGTCCTCATTACACAGAACGGGGATGACGTTCGTGAATGACTGGTGAATAAGTCTTAGTATCGGCAAAGAAAGTTGAATTATCTCTTTATATTGATGACTAGACTAGGACAAGTTTTATTTGCCCACTCTTAATAACCATAATGTTATAGTTCTTTATTGCCACTTCCGAAAATATATAGTTTAAAGCAACACATCCACGTTTGAACTTTTAAAAAAAAATTAATTGAGTTATGAGCACATTTCCCATACAAACATATGATCAATTAGCTGTATATGAGCATACAAACACAATCCCGAACAAACTGATGCCCAAATTATAATGCGTGACTAACACTTTATAAAACAAGCGTGTAACTCACCCGAGTAAAAAAAAATTGTCAAAATGACTTTCAAGGCAGGTAAAGTACATTACACACTAAAACGTGAAGTTTTTTAATACGACTCGCATAATTCAATTTGAAGCAAAGTTGGAATCCTCGGCAATTTAAAAATAATTTATAAAGCGTTTGTCACGCTTTATAATTTTAACATCTTTTTTTATAATTCTAAAGCATTCTGGATAGTGTTTGTTAGCACATATACAGCTCACTGACCATATATTTATGTATGGGAAATGTGCTCACAACTCAATTGAAATTTTTTTTAAAAAAATTTAAACGTGGATGTGTTGCTTTAAGCTTAATGGGGAACTAATTATATAAACTTTGGTCTTCTTTCTGGATATTTTTCACATTTTTATTTTTAAACGTTTGTATAAATGTTGTATACAAATAAATATTGTTTATACTAACTTGTATTAAACACTTACAGGTCAAGTAGCAAAAGGCTTCACATTGAAAATGGCTCATGTTTTTATTCGCCATGGAGACCGAACATCGATTCACAGTATCCCTGGATACCAATCAGAAGAATACAATTGTCATTTTGAAACGTGGTATACTGGCCCGAACGAACACATCATGAACTTTGCAAACCATATGAAACAGTTTATGGGAAAGCAACCAAGATATAGTCATTTCCTAAACTGGGCACCGTTTCCCAATAAGAAGCAATGTGGAAATTCAGATTTAACCAGTCAGGGGGCGCTACAACACATATACACAGGGCAATATTTGTATGAAAGATACGCGAAGAATTCAGGTCTATTTGATAAAGGCTTATCGTTGAACAACCAAATTAAAACAATAAGTACCGAGGTATCTCGAACGTACCAGAGTGCCATGGCATTGCTCTACGGTCTGATTCCCGGCTTTAATATAACTAATCTAAAAATAGAAAGTTCGTCAAGTATTTACTTCTGCACAGCAAAAAATTCTTTGCAAAAGTCGTGCTTTTGTAAATCTGCACAACATTTGCGAAACCGATCCCAGCGATACAGAAGTAGCATAAACGCAAACAGCAGGCAGTATAAACTAATAAAAGAGGCGGTGGCAGACATTTTCGATATAAAAATAGATCGATTACCTTGGTTGAGTGCATTAATGGATGCATTTGCGCCGCCCATTTGTCATAATTTTTCCGCACCCTGTTCTGATATGGACTCAGGAAAATGTGTTAATGGATCCATATATAAAGCAATCTGGAATGACATAACCGCCTCGGATTTGGCACATTCAAATGACCCAGATAAGTACTTTTTGAAGTTTTCTAGCATATTGCTACACCCCGTAATGGTCGAAATTTGTCATAGAATGAGAGATGCCTTAGAAGGAAGATTACCTGACAAATTTATCCTTTACTCGGGTCACGACACGACATTATCTCCCTTGTTAATGCTCCTTGGATTACACGACGGTAAATGGCCGCCGTATGCATCACGTATTGTAATAGAGCTGTACGAATCTGACGTGAGATTAGAAAATAGTAGAGGTAGACATTATATAAGATTTATTTATAACGGTGTAGATAAAACTGATTCTGTGTTATTCTGTAAAGGACAAACATTCCTAGGAATGTGCACGTTAAAACTATTTTACGATTTTGTATTCAAGGAGATGCTTCATAGGTTTGGATACAACAGCTATAACGATGCATGCTCACGGTGAATTTAGAGAGACAACTTCCATATATTTGAAACATTAATTTTCATCATCATATTTTTCTCTTTTTTTCATGTTTTGTTTAATCTTAAAGTTTAAAATATATATTAGGTTTAATAAACATAAATTCGAGAATCTAATGGTTCAATACCTTTTGCCTTATTTTGAGAAAGATATGTGCGTGTTTTTAATAACTTCCTTTTATATTTCTTGTTTGATATTAATGTTATCAAGTCACAAATAATTGCTTTGTATACTGAACTGAAATTGAACATTTTCAAATGTAGCATGTTAATGGATCATAAATCCCATGAACCCAGTATGCAAGTAGAGGTGGTCCGCATGACCAGGACGTTGGTAGCTGGCGTATCCATATATAGCACCATCGGCTTCCACCCACACGCGATCTCCTTTCAACAACTCCATCACTGCCGATACGCTTGTTGTCTCCCATGTACCATCGACACCTGAGAACGTATACTCAACATTTTGTCCATTTTTCATAAGAAAAAAATGGGCGATGCTAGGTGACGCCATTGACATGCTAAAATGATAAGCTCCGCTGACTGGTGCCACAAACGTTCCACTGTTTACGTCATATCCGTTCCCAGTGTTTATTGCCACATGATCAAACACAATTGTAGTACCTTCCTTCACGACACCAAGGTTGTGCATTAGTAATGTGCTGAATGCAACAACGCTTACGTTTTTGTTTCCTGCTGCTTCTAAAATATATAGATATATAGAGACATTGTAATGCTAAAATTATAATTAAAAGGTAATTTTATAGTTTAATGCATGTACATTCATGTGAGTGGTATTTATTGGTAAGGTCGCCTGAGTGACCGAACCCTATAAAAGAACCACTTTAGAAATTGACTGTGTGGTCTGTCATATTGGAACCTAACGGCCACACGTTAAATTCACCATAAGGAAGTCGCCATTGCTTTTTAAAAATGATCTATGGGATTATGGTGGTACTACACCCAGGCCAGGTTCTGACTATCTGTACATTTTCCAACTGCAATTAAATGGCAAATACGGTGTGTAGAATAATGATTATGGCGTTTTAATGCAATCACAAACGCAAGTATTCGCTCACGTGCGATGTATATCTAAGTGTTCTATACTTAATACTTCTCTCAGCGTTCACTTCATTCGTTCAGCCTTCACTCAACGTTCAAGGCAGGTAAAGTACATTACACACTAAAACGTGAAGTTTTTTAATACGACTCGCATAATTCAATTTGAAGCAAAGTTGGAATCCTCGGCAATTTAAAAATAATTTATAAAGCGTTTGTCACGCTTTATAATTTTAACATCTTTTTTTATAATTCTAAAGCATTCTGGATAGTGTTTGTTAGCACATATACAGCTCACTGACCATATATTTATGTATGGGAAATGTGCTCACAACTCAATTGAAATTTTTTTTAAAAAAATTTAAACGTGGATGTGTTGCTTTAAGCTTAATGGGGAACTAATTATATAAACTTTGGTCTTCTTTCTGGATATTTTTCACATTTTTATTTTTAAACGTTTGTATAAATGTTGTATACAAATAAATATTGTTTATACTAACTTGTATTAAACACTTACAGGTCAAGTAGCAAAAGGCTTCACATTGAAAATGGCTCATGTTTTTATTCGCCATGGAGACCGAACATCGATTCACAGTATCCCTGGATACCAATCAGAAGAATACAATTGTCATTTTGAAACGTGGTATACTGGCCCGAACGAACACATCATGAACTTTGCAAACCATATGAAACAGTTTATGGGAAAGCAACCAAGATATAGTCATTTCCTAAACTGGGCACCGTTTCCCAATAAGAAGCAATGTGGAAATTCAGATTTAACCAGTCAGGGGGCGCTACAACACATATACACAGGGCAATATTTGTATGAAAGATACGCGAAGAATTCAGGTCTATTTGATAAAGGCTTATCGTTGAACAACCAAATTAAAACAATAAGTACCGAGGTATCTCGAACGTACCAGAGTGCCATGGCATTGCTCTACGGTCTGATTCCCGGCTTTAATATAACTAATCTAAAAATAGAAAGTTCGTCAAGTATTTACTTCTGCACAGCAAAAAATTCTTTGCAAAAGTCGTGCTTTTGTAAATCTGCACAACATTTGCGAAACCGATCCCAGCGATACAGAAGTAGCATAAACGCAAACAGCAGGCAGTATAAACTAATAAAAGAGGCGGTGGCAGACATTTTCGATATAAAAATAGATCGATTACCTTGGTTGAGTGCATTAATGGATGCATTTGCGCCGCCCATTTGTCATAATTTTTCCGCACCCTGTTCTGATATGGACTCAGGAAAATGTGTTAATGGATCCATATATAAAGCAATCTGGAATGACATAACCGCCTCGGATTTGGCACATTCAAATGACCCAGATAAGTACTTTTTGAAGTTTTCTAGCATATTGCTACACCCCGTAATGGTCGAAATTTGTCATAGAATGAGAGATGCCTTAGAAGGAAGATTACCTGACAAATTTATCCTTTACTCGGGTCACGACACGACATTATCTCCCTTGTTAATGCTCCTTGGATTACACGACGGTAAATGGCCGCCGTATGCATCACGTATTGTAATAGAGCTGTACGAATCTGACGTGAGATTAGAAAATAGTAGAGGTAGACATTATATAAGATTTATTTATAACGGTGTAGATAAAACTGATTCTGTGTTATTCTGTAAAGGACAAACATTCCTAGGAATGTGCACGTTAAAACTATTTTACGATTTTGTATTCAAGGAGATGCTTCATAGGTTTGGATACAACAGCTATAACGATGCATGCTCACGGTGAATTTAGAGAGACAACTTCCATATATTTGAAACATTAATTTTCATCATCATATTTTTCTCTTTTTTTCATGTTTTGTTTAATCTTAAAGTTTAAAATATATATTAGGTTTAATAAACATAAATTCGAGAATCTAATGGTTCAATACCTTTTGCCTTATTTTGAGAAAGATATGTGCGTGTTTTTAATAACTTCCTTTTATATTTCTTGTTTGATATTAATGTTATCAAGTCACAAATAATTGCTTTGTATACTGAACTGAAATTGAACATTTTCAAATGTAGCATGTTAATGGATCATAAATCCCATGAACCCAGTATGCAAGTAGAGGTGGTCCGCATGACCAGGACGTTGGTAGCTGGCGTATCCATATATAGCACCATCGGCTTCCACCCACACGCGATCTCCTTTCAACAACTCCATCACTGCCGATACGCTTGTTGTCTCCCATGTACCATCGACACCTGAGAACGTATACTCAACATTTTGTCCATTTTTCATAAGAAAAAAATGGGCGATGCTAGGTGACGCCATTGACATGCTAAAATGATAAGCTCCGCTGACTGGTGCCACAAACGTTCCACTGTTTACGTCATATCCGTTCCCAGTGTTTATTGCCACATGATCAAACACAATTGTAGTACCTTCCTTCACGACACCAAGGTTGTGCATTAGTAATGTGCTGAATGCAACAACGCTTACGTTTTTGTTTCCTGCTGCTTCTAAAATATATAGATATATAGAGACATTGTAATGCTAAAATTATAATTAAAAGGTAATTTTATAGTTTAATGCATGTACATTCATGTGAGTGGTATTTATTGGTAAGGTCGCCTGAGTGACCGAACCCTATAAAAGAACCACTTTAGAAATTGACTGTGTGGTCTGTCATATTGGAACCTAACGGCCACACGTTAAATTCACCATAAGGAAGTCGCCATTGCTTTTTAAAAATGATCTATGGGATTATGGTGGTACTACACCCAGGCCAGGTTCTGACTATCTGTACATTTTCCAACTGCAATTAAATGGCAAATACGGTGTGTAGAATAATGATTATGGCGTTTTAATGCAATCACAAACGCAAGTATTCGCTCACGTGCGATGTATATCTAAGTGTTCTATACTTAATACTTCTCTCAGCGTTCACTTCATTCGTTCAGCCTTCACTCAACGTTCAGTCCGCTCAGTATAACCAATCGCAGCATCTCAAATCTTATGTTCCCATGTACCTGTCCTCGCTTGATAAAACATGTAATAGTTTGGGTGTTAAACTTCTTGATTTATGCAAGTCGTCTTGTTTCCGCATAGTAAACGGTAGAATAGGTATTAATACGGATATGTGTGTACCTTTGTGTCACAGCACGGAAAATCCGTGATTGATTATTTACATACAAATGAGAGTAATTTTTCACATATCAGTTCTTTTACAATTGACCCTATTAATGAATGGAGTGACCATTCACCCATTAAAGTTTCTTTGTGTTGTAATAGACCTTCAGCTATACATGTAAATGTGCGCAACGTAAAGTATCAAACGGATAATTTGTTTCGTGAGCGTTTCGCTCAGGTTTAATAAATAAATAAATAGTCTGATTTGAATAAATTGACAAAGAATATTGATTATTCAAATAGAGATTCTGTCAACGATGTTATGAATGATTTTAGCAATATAGTTCGTGCTGTGTCGGATCCTTTAGTTTCAAAATGTTATATACATTATAGTTATGTCACTTTTTTTGACCAGTCATTTGTAAAACATGTGGAATGGTTTGATAAGGATTGCGTTGTTGCCAAGAACAAATATTTAGAAGCATTACGTATATACACCTGTTGTAAATCACATTTAGTTAGGAGCATTTCTGCAAATGTAAAAAAGAATATAGAGATACTGTTAAGAAAATGAAGCGATGTTTTGAATTAAAAAAATATCAGATGTAGAAAATTTAAAATATTGTAAACCTAAAGAATTTGGAAATATTTTAAGAAAAAAAATTATCATGCCGGAAGTAATGACATCTCATTTGAGGAATTCCGAAATTATTTTGCTAGTTTAAGTAATGATATATTTCAGACATCAAATGAAGATGCCGAATCTTTTTGTACTGATAATGATTTTTAATTAATAACAATTGTTGTTCATTCGAGAAATTAGACCAGCCAATTACTTTTTCTGAAATATTGAGCGCTAGTTAATGTTTGAAAGCTGGAAAATCGATTGGGAGCGATTTCTTATCAAATGAGTATTTCATTGAAAGTATCGATAGTTTAGGCTTGCATTTATGTGATATTTTAATGCTATTTTGACCTCAGACTTTTTTCCTGATAAGTGGACAGATGATTATCCCTATACACGAAAAAGGTAGTTTGAGCGATGTAAATAATTACCGAGTCATAGCCTTGGTAAGTTGTTTATCTAAACTGTTTACCACCATACTCAATAAAGGATTGAAACATTGTGTAATAATAATGATATCATTGCAGATGCGCAATATGGATTTCGAAAGGGATGATCAACAGTTGATGCTTTATTTGTGTTAATGTCAAATATCCAGAGTTATTTACATGATAATACACGTTTATATGTTGGTTTCGTCGACATGATGAAGTGTTTCGATAGTACATATAGAAATTCACTTTGGCTAAAATTGTATAAGCTCGGTATTAAGTATAAAACTACGTATTATTAAGGACATGTATCAGAAGGTTAAATTATGTATAAACAGTTGTAATAGTTATTCTGACCGTTTTGAATATACTGTGGGATTGAGACAAGGGATGGTAATCTCGCTTACACTTTTCTCGATGTTTGTTGAAGACTTGGAGCTGTATTTACAAAACAGCGTTGATTCAGGATTGAATATTGATGATATTGTTTTGATTATGTTACTTTTTGCGTACGACATGGTTATTTTAGGAAAATCTCTATCTGAATTACAGGATAATCTAAACCGTTTGCATACTTATTGTAATATTTGGGGCTTAAAAGTAAATACATTGAAAACAAAAATAACAGTATATAGAAAACCTGGTGGGTTGTTACCCAATGAATCTTGGACTTATAACGAAGAATTTATTAAAGGTGTTGATGATTTTAATTATCTTGGAACAATATTTAATTATACTGGTTATCTTAATTTAAATCAGGAACATTTGGTAGGCAAATCTTTGAAAGCTTTTAATACCCTTTTATTTAATTGTAAAAAAATCCATTTTAAGCAAAAACTACTATGCCAGTTGTTTGATGCATTCGTTAGTTCTACCTTAAGTTATGCGAGTGAAATTTGGGGATTTACCAAGTCGAAAGTAATCGAAAGAATACACTTAGTGTTACGTAAACGTTAAATGAATGTTAGATTAAATACTTGTACAGTGGGTGTGTATAGAGAGCGGGGGAGATATCCATTATAAATATCACAATATGTAAGGCTCATAAGCTATTGGTGTAAAGCTATTTATACGGATAATATACATGTATTGATAAAAAACTATATGTACAGGGGCTATGACTGTAATAGAGGTTGTAAGAACTGGGTATCAAAAATTAAAACCATGTTAAATGATTATGGATTCACTTATATGTTTGAGAATAATCGTTTTGTTAATCCCAAAGTATTCCCAAATATTTTTAAACAAAAGGTTATCGACAATTTCATTCAACAATGGTTTGGATCAGTAGAAAAAAGTTCAGTGCTCGAATTTTATAAACTTGTCAAACATCGAATTATTTCGATATATTGCCCTGTAATCTTAGATTATTTTACACTAGATTAAGACTATCTGTTAATCCTCTTAGAATACAAACTGGACGATATGACAGAAATAGAATTAAAAAAAAAATTGAAAGATATTGTGAAGTAAGTCCGAAGCCTATGCATATAATTCCCTTATTAGATCTGGTACTTCATTGAGTTTTGAAAAGTCATAGAGTGGAACCTTGGTCAAACTTGCAACCTCTGCCGTCTAAAGCCAGCACTCTATCCACTGTACTAATGACCCACAGTGACTTTATATTTAAGAATACAATTAATTTTGGTAATATTATTTGCATAATTAAATAAGATGTGCACGAGTATACTGTTTTCACCTTAATTGCAATATTGCAGTTTTATGTACATTTGTTCACAACTAAGCACAGACTCAGTGTAACTGATAACTATGTTGGGGAAAATATATGATTAAAACTCCAAATTGAATTGAAAATTGGTAGTTTTTATTTTGCCAAATCATAATTTTGAGTCACGCATGCATTGATTTTTTTTGTATTTGGAGCTGTAAACGCTTAAATCGAAATAAAATATATAAATGTTCTGTATGTTCTATAACTAATTTATATCGAAATAGCAAGGCAAATAATGATTTCATATTACATGTTTTTGAATTATTATTTACATGATATATAAAACATATTTATATATTGTTACTGAATTGGCCTTGAAACCGTAGTTAACCATTGATGCTTCGTCCATTGTATAATAGGTCTTTTAAACATACTATATTGATTAACTTATGATATATAAATTTATGATATCATTGAAAATTTGTTGACTAAATTAGTTTTATAATGTATTATACCAAAAAACATTCATATATACATGTACTATATGGTTTATATTATGTGAAAAGAAAATTTCGTTTTTATCTTAATTTTAATAATCAACCTAACTCTCAAATAACCGAAAAATAGTGTATCCGAATGAACAAGTTCTTTTATATGATTTTATACTACATAATGTACAATTATTGTGAGATTTTTAGAAAAATTTACAAACTAGTTTTTTTTTTATAATATTCAATTATTTAAATCTACCATACGTCAAAACAATACGTTTTAAAGCAAACGCCAACGTTGATATAGCGCATTAAGCATAAAGTTTGTGATAATCAACACGTTTGTTCTTACCACTATATTAGTATTTTGTGCACACTAATTAGATTTTCTGCTGCTGTTTAGTGGCAATTAATTTGTATATAGCATTGACAACAGTGTCTGTTTCATTGCATTATGAATGTATTACTATATGAAGATATCAATACTAGTATTTCTTTTTTTATTAAACTAGTTTGTTTATTTGAATATAAGCGCCATTTTGTGTCATCAAGGGCTAATAGACGATCAGTTATTCAAACCAGTCTTTCCTGCGGTATAAGGCGGTTAACCCATACTCGAGCACAATCATCTCCGCAAGAAACGGTGCACTTTTTGCTTGGAATCAGCAGTTAGAGATGAATGACACTGAGACGTATGTACTTGTATATAAATCATCATGGAGATTTTGGCCGGCCGGTGATTCGAAGATCGTAATTCTAAAAAGTGAAATCATGTTAATTTTGAATGTACCTGTGAATGAACCTGTGAAAATGGTTAAAAAAATAAAATGTTATTTATTTGGATTTATTTGTTATATTCTGAGATATTTAATTATATATCTGATAAGGCAAAAAATTAACACAAGCTCGCGGTTGGTTGATCGTCCTTATTTTTTACTGCCAACCCTATTTTTTCCCAAATTAAAAAAAATCCAAGAAAACAATACTTCGTTACACAGACACTGCATTATACGTAACATAATGTAGATTTTGAATATTTTAATGTGTGTGCTGCACAATATCAAACATGGCCACCCAGAGAGACAGAGAATACTGCCCCAAACAAATGGTTATTTTGATATTCAGAGCAGCACAGTGAATCTTTAATGTACCTATCTCAATAATATAACTTGGTTAACATACATTTACAACCAACTATCGGCTTGCTATGAACATTACCAGTACCACGAGAGCAAAAAAAAGAAAGAAAAGACAATCATACGTGGTATCCATTTTTTACGGGCTAACCATGACCTCAGTAATTTTAGAAATTGCTTTACGTGAAAATGTATTAAAATAACGATGCGTCCCTTTAAAATAATAGACTTTTTTAATTTAACCAATATTTTAGATTGACAGTGAAGTGTTCGAAGTGGTCAGTGAACGATTTTTCTATAGATTTGTTTAGATACATGTGCATTTCTTCCATCAATTTTTGGAGGGAAGAAAAAAAACCCATAAAACGGCCGTATGTGTAGGCGATTTTTGTCCGCTTCACGCATTTTGTCCGCAGAAAAAATAGAAACACGTCAGATTTTGTCAACATGACGCCTTTTTCTGTAGAGCAATTGAGACAAAGTTTATTTACACATTGTTAAACACGCAGGTTTCCTCCTAACTGATTTTTAGGAGCGGTGCTTTAGCAGCCGCTCTCAGAGCTAACATAATTTTTATCAATACCGCAAATCTACAATCGTGTTAATGCAAACCTAACAACCACTAATCAAATAGTTCCACCACCCGATAAGCGTTCGAACTCACTATAAACAGTAGATTCGCCTATTTCAACGAAAACATTAATATTATAACAGACAGCGGCGATTCATACCTAAACAATTCTGTATCGTATAAATTCCAAGTTTATATTCAGTACTATTAATCAGCACAAAGGAATTAAAGCGCATGAATACAGACGCGGTGAACTATCGTCACTTGACCAAAAGATTACACCATCTTGTAAAATCAAATTCCAGGTCACGAAGTATATCGCCAACATGTACATTGAAAGAGTCGTATATTTCGGCAAGGACTTCAGATAATAAGTACTTGATTCGGTAGTCTGGTTTCGCCTTTTTTTCTATCATTTTAAAAATGTGTACAGGAACGGAACTTTTCTAGATCTGTCCCTTATACCAAGGAACTATCAATACTCGTTCTAAAAATAGAGATATGCTAATGTCGATCACGTGACTTGCGGTTTCTCCCAAATGTTTATAAATAAACTTGTATTCCTAAAAAGAATTCGAGATTGATCGAATTATGAATAATGTCAGTGCTGTTGTTTTTTTATTATTTAGTAAATATTTCAGATATTTCCAATGACTGGAACGGTATATAATTTCCATTTAAACATATTAGAGTTAAAGCATTTGTGTTTCCGTAGCAAAAATACGCACACATCCAGATGTGTCTAAAAATTGGCGTCATAACATTTTGGCTAGTGCGGTTCCGTTTATGGGGTAATATAGGGCCCTGGAAAATATAAATGTAAGAATCAATTATTAATGTCGACATTCTACTTTTCGTCTTTTAAACGAATTGTTTAATTGTTGTGCTAGAGAAATCAATAAGGAAAATAGTAAATGAATAACCTCAAAGTAGAATTCATCTTGCTAGATTCAGAGCACTTTGATATTTATACCGTATATGATAGAAAGCTTGGCATTTCTGAAAATATCATGGGTTGAGTTGAAGATACAAATCTCATATTATTGAGTTGAACTAATATCTTGAAGTTGGACATTTGCCAAATTTAAGAGTTAATATTCCTACTATAGCAGAAATACACTTTCAAAGGCAAACCATTCAGTTACGTTCTCTGACTAAATCGAGAAAAGGGTCAATGTTAAGTATAGAACATGTAGATTTTGTACCCTGTATAAGAATCAAAGGTAATCGGGATTATTCTACTTCAACGTATGCAAACTGACCTATTTGTCTAAAACAACAGCGAAATTTGACATCTTATATGCTCCACCCCAATCAGCACTGTAGTGCTTTGGTTACATAATACTGGTGGTATTCATTGAGAATAGAAAAAGGAATAGATTTAAATGTTGGTTGAGGGAAAGACGTAGTATTGGATCAAGAGCGACTTTTATGCAGAATAACAAAACAAAACAAGGGATGTTAAGAACGTCTAAGCAAACGACGATAACCATGATGATGATGAAAACAAAGATGATGATGGTGATGGTGATGATAATGATGTTGATGATGATGATGAAGATAATAATGACGTCGATAATGATGATGATGATGATGGTGATGGTGATGATAATGATGTTGATGATGATGATGATGATGATGATAATAATGACGCCGGTGATGATAATGGTGATGCTTTTTTTTTATTACGCTGATGTTGATCACCATTTTTGGGAACGTTTGTCGACTGGCTTAGAATAAAATGCAACTAAACAGTAGTGCAATAGAAGATATAACAAGTGTGCACAAAATGCTAGTTTTTGTAAATTGAAGTTTAACGTCATTTTCAACACATTTATAAGGTTATATATTGCATATCCAGTTTTATTTAATGATCACAAACCCAACATTTAGTGCGCTATACCAACGTTGACGTTTTGCTTGAAAACATGAGTTTTTTTTTTACGTAGGGTAGAGTTTGATTATTGAATATTGTAAAAATTCTAGTTTGTTCATTTTCTCTAAAACTCTCACAATAATTGTACAATATATTGTATAATATCATATAAAAATAATGCAGAAATCATAAGTTTGTTTTTTAGTATTAGTTTTCTATTTGAAGCTGTTTTTTTTCGAATAAATCGAGAAAAAAATGTTCCCGTTTTTCACCAGTATTTTCAGAATTTGGCGTTCGTCGTAATTTTTGCGTTTGTAAATCCATACATCCGTCATATGTGTACTTGGAGATACATGTTCCTATTCTGTGCATTTAGTATAACTCAACATATAAATATATGCTATATTTACCACAGAAAAACATGCATATTCACATCGGAAATAACTTATAATTTCATTATATACCAAATATACAACTGATTTCGAAAATGAATAAAATTTATATTCCTCCGTAAATATCATAATAACTATTAAACACACCACATATGCCTTTTCCCTGCAGCCGAAATTTGACCGGGTCAGCTGGAATTTGATCGGGTTTTAGTATCACCCATGTATTTAGTACCCGGCGCTCGCTTGATTTTAGATTCCTTATATTCAATCACATATTGCATCTTAAACCTTTTAACAAGTATATTTCGTACAGACCCTAACTTACACCTTTATTCAATCTAATTGCCATCTCCTTTATAAGACCTAACCATAAGATGCTTTTATTTGTATGCTAGTTACATATTGAAGGACTGACGCTTTATTCAGATTTAACCAGACATATTCTTTCACTTGTGCAACTGGTTGACACATATGCCATGGTTTGTGTGAACTTGTCTGTAGATCCAACGTTATGTAAAAATATAATTAAATTGTGTATGATCTAAAGTGAAACAAACACCAACACAATTTATGGTCTTATGGTGTATTCCCTTTTCTCAACCAGGTAATGCGTACATTAAACAGTACACACAAAAAGAAATAAACATCCCCACAAAAAACAAAACCATACGAGTACAAACCCTTTTCAAGTGAATCCAGGCGAGCTGTTAAATCTGATATGGCTGTTGTCTGCTGCTGTACGGTTTGTTTCAGGTTTGTATTGTCCTGTATCAGGTGAAGAATGGAGTCTTTGTGCATCAACAGTTCTGCATTGTGATTCTGAAATAAAATAGTACACTTAATTTATCTTCCATTGATTTTTTAACGTCATACAAAGTTACATGATTGGATAATATTGTATGTGTTTCCGTGTTTAAAAACGCAAAATTGTAAAATAACCACAATCAGCGGTATACATACATAACATGATCAATAAAGTCATCGCAACAAGGCGTTGAAGTATGAAGAAATATTATTTAAAGCGATATTGTTATACATCAAGTTTGTTTACACTGTTTAGTTAAATCATGTGACGACAATGGAAACGCTTTTTTTTGGTTGAACCTATAAACTATGTACAAGCTCCCCTGTGATGAAACTATAAACTATGTGCAAGCTCTCCGGTGATGAACCTACAAATTATGCGCACGTTCCCCTGTGATGAACCTACAAACTATGGACAAGATCCCCTGTAATGAAACTATAAACTATATGCAAACTCCTCCGTGATGAAACTATAAACTATATGCAAGCTCCACTGTGATGAACCTATAAACTATTTGCAAGCTCCCCAGTGATAAACCTACAAACTATATGCAAGCTCCACTGTGATGAACCTATCAACTATGTAAAAGCTCCACTGTGATGAACCTATAAACTATGTGTAAGCTCCCTGGTGATGAACCTACAAATTATGCGCACGTTCCCCTGTGATGAACCTACAAACTATGGACAAGATCCCCTGTAATGAAACTATAAACTATATGCAAACTCCTCCGTGATAAAACTATAAACTATATTCAAGGTCCATTGTGATAAAACTATAAACTATAAGCAAGCTCAACTCTGATGAACCTATAAACTATATGCAAGCTTCACTGTGATGAACCTATAAACTATATGCAAGGTCCACTGTAATGAGACTATAAATTATATGCAAACTCCCCTGTGATGAAACTATAAACTATATGCAAGCTCCCCTGTGATGAAACTATAAACTATAAGCAAGCTCCACTGTGATGAACCTATAAACTATTTGCAAGCTCCCCTGTGATGACCCTATAATCTATGTAAAAGCTCCACTGTGATGAACCTATAAACTATGTGCAATCTCCACTGTGATGAACCTAGAAACTATGGACAAGATCCCCTGTAATGAAACAATAAACTATATTCAAGGTCCATTGTGATAAAACTATAAACTATAAGCAAGCTCAACTCTGATGAACCTATAAACTATATGCAAGCTTCACTGTGATGAACCTATAAACTATATGCAAGGTCCACTGTAATGAGACTATAAATTATATGCAAACTCCCCTGTGATGAAACTATAAACTATATGCAAGCTCCCCTGTGATGAAACTATAAACTATATGCAAGCTCCCCTGTGATGCAACTATAAACTATATGCAAGCTTCTCCGTGATGAAACTATAAACTAAATGCAAGCTCCCCTGTGATGAAACTATAAACTATATGCAAGCTCCCCTGTGATGCAACTATAAACTATATGCAAGCTTCTCCGTGATGAACCTATAAACTATATGCAAGCTCCCCTGTGATGAAACTTTAAACTATATGCAAGCTCCACTGTGATGAAACTATAAACTAAATGCAAGCTCCCCCGTGATGAAACTATAAACTAAATGCAAGCTCCCCTGTGATGAAACTTTAAACTATATGCAAGCTCCCCAGTGATGAAACTATAAACTATATGCAAGCTCCCCTGTGATGAAACTATAAACAATATCCAAGCTCCCCTGTGATGAAAATATAAACTATATGCAAGCTCCACTGTGATGAACATATGAACAATATGCAAGCTCCACTGTGATGAAACTATAAACTATATGCAAGCTCCACTGTGATGAAACTATATCCAAGCTCCCCTGTGATGAAACTATAAACTATAAGCAAGCTCCCCGGTGATGAAACTATAAACTATATGGAAGCTCCACTGTGATGAACTTATAAATTATATGTAAGCTCCCCTGTGATGAAACTACAAACTATATGAAAGCTCCACTGTGATGAACCTTTAAACTATATGCAAGCTCCCCTGTGATGAACCTTTAAACTATATGCAAGCTCACCTTTGATGAACATATAAACTATATGCAAGATCCACTGTTATGAACCTATAAACTATATGCAATCTCCCCTGTGATGAACCTATAAACTAAATGCAAGCTCCCTTGTGATGAAACTATTAACTATATGCAAGATTTACTGTGACAAACCTATAAACTATATGCAAGCTCCCCTGTGATGAAACTATAAACTATATGCAAGCTCCAATGTGTTGCAGCTATAAACTATATGTAAGCTCCCCTGTGATGAACCTATAAACTATATGCAAGCTCCACTGTGATGAAACTAAAAAATTATATGCAAGCTCCACTGTGATGAACCTATAAAATATATGCAAGCTTCCCTGTGATGAATCTATAAACTATATGCAAGCTCACATGTGCTGAAATAATAAACTATATGCAAGCTCCCCCGTGATGAAACTATAAACTATATGCAAGCTCCCCTGTGATGGAACTATAAACTATATACAAGTTCCCCCGTGATGAACCTATCAACTATATGCAAGCTCCAATGTGTTGAAACTATTAACTATATGAAGCTCCACTGTGATAAACCTATAAACTATATGCAAGCTACCCTGTGATGAAACTATAAACTATATGCAAGCTACCCTGTGATGAAACTATAAACTATATGCAAGCTACCCTGTGATGAGACTATAAACTATATGCAAGCTTCCCTGTGATGAACCTATAAACTATATGCAAGCTCCCGTGTGATGAAACTATAAACTATGTGCAAGTTCCCCTGTGGTGAACCAACAAACTATGTGCATGCTCCCTGTGATGAACCTACACACTATGTGCATGCTCCCTGTGATGAACCTACAAACAATGTGCAAGCTCTCCTGTGATGAACCTATAAACTATGTGCATGCTCTCCTGTGATGAACCTACAAACTATGTGCAAGCTCTCCTGCGATGAACCTACAAACAATGTGCAAGCTTCCCTGTGATGAACCTATAAACTTTGTGCAAGCTTGCCTGTGATGAACCTACAAACTATGTGCAAGCTCTCCTGTGATGAACCTATAAACTATGTGCATGCTCTCCTGTGATGAACCTACAAACTATGTGCAAGCTCTCCTGTGATGAACCTATAAACTATGTGCAAGCTCCCCTGTGATGAAACTATAAACTATATGCAAGCTACCCTGTGATGAACCTATAAACTATATGCAAGCTCCCGTGTGATGAAACTATAAACAATGTGCAAGCTCTCCTGCGATGAACCTACAAACAATGTGCAAGCTTGCCTGTGATGAACCTACAAACTATGTGCAAGCTCTCCTGCGATGAACCTACAAACAATGTGCAAGCTTGCCTGTGATGAACCTACAAACTATGTGCAAGCTCTCCTGCGATGAACCTATAAACAATGTGCAAGCTTCCCTGTGATGAACATACAAACAATGTGCAAGCTCTCCTGCGATGAACCTACAAACAATGTGCAAGCTTGCCTGTGATGAACATACAAACTATGTGCAAGCTCTCCTGCGATGAACCTACAAACAATGTGCAAGCTTGCCTGTGATGAACATACAAACAATGTGCAAGCTCTCCTGCGATGAACCTATAAATAATGTGCAAGCTTGCCTGTGATGAACCTACAAACTATGTGCAAGCTCTCCTGCGATGAACCTACAAACAATGTGCAAGCTTGCCTGTGATGAACATACAAACAATGTGCAAGCTTCCCTGTGATGAACCAATAAACTATGTGCAAGCTTCCCTGTGATGAACCTATAAACAATGTGCAAGCTCCACTGTGATGAACCTATAAAATATATGCAAGCTTCCCTGTGATGAATCTATAAACTATATGCAAGCTCACATGTGCTGAAATAATAAACTCTATGCAAGCTCCCCCGTGATGAAACTATAAACTATGTGCAAGCTCCCCTGTGATGGAACTATAAACTATATACAAGTTCCCCCGTGATGAACCTATCAACTATATGCAAACTCCAATGTGTTGAAACTATTAACTATATGCAAGCTCCACTGTGATAAACCTATAAACTATATGCAAGCTACCCTGTGATGAAACTATAAACTATATGCAAGCTACCCTGTGATGAAACTATAAACTATATGCAAGCTACCCTGTGATGAGACTATAAACTATATGCAAGCTTCCCTGTGATGAACCTATAAACTATATGCAAGCTCCCGTGTGATGAAACTATAAACTATGTGCAAGTTCCCCTGTGGTGAACCAACAAGCAATGTGCAACCTCCCCTGTGATGAACCAACAAACTATGTTCATGCTCCCTGTGATGAACCTACACACTATGTGCAAGCTCTCCTGCGATGAACCTACAAACAATGTGCAAGCTTCCCTGTGATGAACCTACAAACTATGTGCATGCTCCCTGTGATGAACCTACAAACTATGTGCATGCTCCCTGTGATGAACCTACAAACTATGTGCAAGCTCTCCTGCGATGAACCTACAAACTATGTGCAAGCTTCCCTGTGATGAACCTATAAACTATGTGCAAGCTTGCCTGTGATGAACCTACAAACTATGTGCAAGCTTGCCTGTGATGAACCTACAAACTATGTGCAAGCTCTCCTGCGATGAACCTATAAACAATGTGCAAGCTTGCCTGTGATGAACCTACAAACTATGTGCAAGCTTCCCTGTGATGAACCTATAAACTATGTGCAAGCTTCCCTGTGATGAACCTATAAACTATGTGCAAGCTTGCCTGTGATGAACCTACAAACTATGTGCATGCTCCCTGTGATGAACCTACAAACTATGTGCAAGCTCTCCTGCGATGAACCTACAAACAATGTGCAAGCTTCCCTGTGATGAACCTACAAACTATGTGCATGCTCCCTGTGATGAACCTACAAACTATGTGCATGCTCCCTGTGATGAACCTACAAACTATGTGCATGCTCTCCTGCGATGAACCTACAAACTATGTGCAAGCTTCCCTGTGATGAACCTATAAACAATGTGCAAGCTTGCCTGTGATGAACCTACAAACTATGTGCAAGCTTGCCTGTGATGAACCTACAAACTATGTGCAAGCTCTCCTGCGATGAACCTATAAACAATGTGCAAGCTTGCCTGTGATGAACCTACAAACTATGTGCATGCTCCCTGTGATGAACCTACAAACTATGTGCATGCTCCCTGTGATGAACCTACAAACTATGTGCAAGCTCTCCTGCGATGAACCTACAAACTATGTGCAAGCTTCCCTGTGATGAACCTATAAACAATGTGCAAGCTTGCCTGTGATGAACCTACAAACTATGTGCAAGCTTGCCTGTGATGAACCTACAAACTATGTGCAAGCTCTCCTGCGATGAACCTATAAACAATGTGCAAGCTTGCCTGTGATGAACCTACAAACTATGTGCAAGCTCTCCTGCGATGAACCTACAAACAATGTGCAAGCTTGCCTGTGATGAACCTACAAAATATGTGCAAGCTCTCCTGCGATGAACCTACAAACTATGTGCAAGCTTCCCTGTGATGAACCTACAAACAATGTGCAAGCTTCCCTGTGATGAACCTATAAACAATGTGCAAGCTTCCCTGTGATGAACCTATAAACAATGTGCAAGCTTGCCTGTGATGAACCTACAAACTATGTGCAAGCTCTCCTGCGATGAACCTATAAACAATGTGCAAGCTCTCCTGCGATGAACCTATAAACAATGTGCAAGCTTGCCTGTGATGAACCTACAAACTATGTGCAAGCTCTCCTGCGATGAACCTATAAACAATGTGCAAGTTCCCCTGTGATGAACCTATAAACAATGTGCAAGCTTGCCTGTGATGAACCTACAAACTATGTGCAAGCTCTCCTGCGATGAACCTATAAACAATGTGCAAGCTCTCCTGTGATGAACCTATAAACAATGTGCAAGCTTGCCTGTGATGAACCTACAAACTATGTGCAAGCTCTCCTGCGATGAACCTACAAACAATGTGCAAGCTTCCCTGTGATGAACATACAAACAATGTGCAAGCTTCCCTGTGATGAACCAATAAACTATGTGCAAGCTTCCCTGTGATGAACCTATAAACAATGTGCAAGCTTCCCTGTGATGAACCAATAAACTATGTGCAAGCTTCCCTGTGATGAACCAATAAACTACGTGCAAGCTCCCCTTTGATGAACCAATAAACTATGTGCATGTTCCCCTGTGATGAACCTACAAACTTTGTACAAGTTCCCTAGTGATGAATTTACAAACTATGTGCAAGCTCCCCTGTGATGAGCCTATAAAATATTTTCAAGCTCCCTTGTGATGAACCTATAAACTCTGTTCAATCTCCCCTGTGTTGAACCTATAAACTATGTACAACCTCCCCTGTGGTGGATATTCTTTTCTTTCAAACAACACGATAATGGTATACAGCGCATACTGCTGCAAAGAAACGTACACTCTGTGTAGATCTATCGCTTGTCAAGGCTTTTAAATCATTTCATTTTTTTCCTCCATGAACGCATAACAACGAATGGATATTTTTGGCCTTGGATACATTTTAGTACAATGTAATATGATAAAATCAGTGTTACGAGAAACAAGATTTTGATATGTTAAGGATCCTCCGTGGCCGAGTCGTCTAAGGCGCCTTATGAAGATCACTTACCTGTCACCGCTAAAGTCGTATGTTCGAGTCCCGCTCGCTCTAAAAACTTTATGTGAGAAAGTTTCCAGTTACTTGCGGAAGGACGGTGGTTTTACTCAGTCTGAGGCCTTCTTCCACCAGTAAAACTGGATATGTCGTATACAACCTGAAATACGTTAAAATGGCGTTGAACCCCATTAAAAATAATAAGTTCAGATGTATCTGGTTCCCGTGTCCGCTGTAGCACTCAGTTAAACTATATTATACACAGTCACTCATTGTAGGCGTTATTATCTCTGTTTTATATACTGACATAAATGAACATATACACTTATCAATTTGCCGGTTCGGTCAATTCAGAGATAGGATACATTGGTTGATTTCGATGCATAAATAATATAAATGTAATTATTGTGGCGAGCATTCAACAATAACTTATATGCAGCAGGCAAAGTTGACATCAATCAAGTTAAAGTTCATTTTAGGAATATATGTTATTTGTTCAAAATTCATGAGAACAAACTTTTCTAAACTGTTTTTTAATTGTTATATGTTTACTTGCGGTTGCTTCATCTTGTTGATAATTGTTATATTTTTGGCGTTATAATCAATTGTAAATATGGTTTTATTTAACATTATCACTGATGCTAAAAAATGGTTCGTGGGGAAATAAACACCAAAATTCTACATACATGACATAGGTTCATTTAAGGAATTTCTTTTAGAACATAAGTATCAGGTTGTACAAGGAACATGTAAGTGTAAAATCTCGTGAACTTTCAGCAAATGAAACGAATCCAGATTAGTACGGATTGGTACGGATTGGTACAGAATGGTACAGATAAGTACGGATTGGTACGGGTTCTGATCGAGAGAAGGTTGTGAATACATAAAATAGTGTGTTCCTCTGAAAACAAAATGTGTTGGCGATTTTTTTTTTAGATATTTGTGATAAAATGCATTACACAATTTGACATAACGATCACATTGAAACACAACTTTGATGTAGTTTATGGACTTTCTTGAATTTGCCATCTGGTTGAACATTTATGTATGCTATTAATCCCTGCTCTGACCCTGTGATATAGAACTTCGGATACATATTTCGATAAACTCTGCTTTACCAAAATATTGCGATAGGTTAGAATGATCAAACGTCTTACACATGCCCTGTATCGCAATTATACAGAGACAAGGTTGTATAAATGCAAAAAATAATATTAGAATGACAACAATGTTACCTGAAAATGGTTGCTGACAGATTCACACAGTCTTTGCTCGTGCTCTATAAGCGCTTGCAGTGTAATGTTTGTCTGGACCAATGTTTGACAAGCTACGTCACCCTCTCCGTCCATCAGGAAAGCATGTCCATGATGGAGAATAAACACGACAAATAACAGTCTCATATCCTTGGTTTTGTATTGTCGCTAATTGAAATTGTTCACAAAGCAGATTGCTCAACTTATATTTGAAATTGTAAAAATTAAAATTGTATCGCATCGTTTTGTTGTTAGATATGAATATTTACACGCGTTTACGTTGTCACTATTACAGGACCCCAAATACCCTATACGTTCCTCTGTGTGCCAGCAAAATGATACCCACTGTATGTATAACGTTTATTTTGTGTATTATTGTGACTAACTTAAGTCTAACATTAAACAGTTATATAGTGTTATGATATATTGTAACAACGTGATTATTTCTATCTTTTATACTATTTATTTATTTATTTCATTTATAACATTTAATAGGTATTTAAAGTGTTGGATGTGTTGATGTATTATCAACCATTTAATATTAAAGAGCTTACACCTATATATATACGAGAATCTCCACAATATATAATCAGTCATTTTTCTGGTAGATCATACATTGTTTTAAGTTATTTTTACTTATGTCATTTGAAAAAAATGTGAAATAGTATAAAGTGGCCTGTCCGTCTGGCCATTTGTTTGGTACATGCGTCTTTCCATTCGTCAAATTGGTTAGAGTTCAATACATTCCAAAATGGTATATGTATGTAACTATTATTTTGTGTTTAAGGAAAGGTCATTTCCAATGTTTAGAGAACATATGGCCATTTGCATATAATCGTATAAGATTTATACGCACAGAACATAATATAATATAAATTTATATGGCAATAACATATTTTTAAACTAATAACTAAAACAATACATGAAAAGTTCTATAATTGTTAACGTCGGTCAAAATGGACTGAAGTATTGACCTCATTTTGGTTAATTGTTGGTAAAATTTACTGACTACTGACACACTGCATGTGTTTGCACGTGCTATGACTACGTTTCTTGTTTAGATATACCCTCTAATGCTCTTTCATCTTCCCCAGTTTGTTTGTTCAATTCAATTAAATTAAATTCAATATTTTATTCAGCGTTAAACATTTAATACAAACGTTTATAGCCTACAAATAATCTTGAAATACTAACACACACTCATATTGAGAATATGAAACAAACATGTAATATTAACAAATACAAATATCAAGAATATGAAACAAACATGTAATACTAACAAATACAAATATCTAGAATATGAAACAAACATGTAATAGTAACAAATACAAATATCAAGAATATGAAACAAACATGTAAATACTAACAAATACAAATATGAAGAATATGAAACAAACATTTAATACTAACGAATACAAATATCAAGAACATGAAACAAACATGTAATACTAACAAATACAATTATCAAAAATATGAAAACAAACACACAACATTTGAATTTTTACCGAGAAGCTAATTTGTATTATCTATTAGAAACATTAAATATTAATTTAAAAACCTATATTAGCGTGATTTAACTTGTATTGTATATAAATGTTTTCTGACGTGTTATTAATTATTAATTATTTCTTAGTTTAAAGCCTGATCTTAATATTTTGAAATATGTGTTAAAGTTATTTTTGAGATACTAAGGCATTAAGTTGTCAAATTTATTCAATGTTGGCCAGTAAAAGTAAGGTTTAAGTCTTAATGTTGGGCACAAATAATCGTCATCGATTTGAGTTACACATATTTACCTACCAATTTTATTTAGATGAATCTAACAAACGTTGTTAATTAAATCAAAAGGGTATCTATCTTATATTTCTATAACAAAATCTTAGAAAAAAATACGAGGTTATCAGGTAAATGTTTTATTTGGCCTACCAAATTGGTGTTATTGAAATTATAATTTCCAACACCATTTTACATGTACCATAAAATAAACGTTTTTGGTTAATATATTATTTTCTTCTTATACTACCTTTAACCAGTATTTAAAAATGCACTTTTTTTGTGTTATTAGTTGGACTCGTATATACCCCTTACTTCAGCACCACAACATAAAATAGACGTAAGATGTGTATAAAATATTCTACACTTCTCTATATGTGAAAATAGTGAAAATAAATTGTAAAGCGAAAGAGACACTTGTTAAACCTTTCGGTGTCCTATTCCGGTTTCCATTCTTACAAATGTATACAAAGATATTAAAAAGGTGTGACCACTTTTATAAATATGTATTATTAAGAGTGTGTGTATCGTCATAATTTTCGTCTAATTTATGCAACTCAATTTCATTATGTAATGACTGTAAATATGCTGGTGATGAAGCGAATATGAACTGCATCATCAGCAAACAAAAGCATAAATAACCTTATGTAATCATCTGTAAATTTATCATCTAGGTCAGATTTAATATTTTAACTAATATCATTGATAAACATCATTTTTCATCATAGTTTCTCATAATAAGTATAATCAATGTTTTTCATAGTTTTGTCTGGTCATGTAACAGTGGTTAATATTTCTTATAATTATTTTAAAATGGCTTTGTACACGTTCGAAAAGTTCAAGTGTCTGTTTTATTATATTACATTTACATTATCTTTGCACTCTTCGAGCGAAACACATATTTATATGATAGTCCGCTGTTCCGGGACATCAAAAGACGTCATAATTTTACTTCTCAATCTGATTTTTGCAGGTGTATTTACAAAATCCCCTGTTGAATATCAACAAAAACGTTCCATCTGGCTAAGCATTAAGCAGACCTTTTGCGGCAAAACAAAGGCAATATAAAATGTTAGTTTGGTTATTGATATACGGGTTTCTGATCTGGGACGCTAAGTGGTTAGTCGTTGTATTTAATTATATACAAACTTATTCAGTTTTATTATCAATTGATATCTTGTTGCTTGTTTGAGAAGAAAAGATGTCCGAATCCGGCAATGTATGTATCATTCTAATAACTATGTTAGTTTGTATTTAAACGAATGTGTCCACGATAATTTTGGATATACCTCGTACTTCTTCTCGTAAACAATGCATATACTGTAACTGTAACTCATTTATATGTTAGACGAGTTTGTAATATTGATATGAGGATACGTGTTAAAAGAAAAGTGTGTTGCTTTTCAGCTATAATATGAGAAATAGTTTGACTATTTCGGGTATATTTATTTTAAGATGGCATCATAAATAACGACTTTTTACGAGTACTTGTTTACTTTCTCTGTTGAATTTTATTCGAAATTCAATCAAATATATTTCATTAAATACTTGATGTATACTTTAGTGGTATTCATTATTTCTTTAATTTAGCTCAAATAATTGAACATAACATATCCCAGCATTAGTTACAATACATGTATAACTATGATATTTTCCCAGTAAAGGTAATAAAAATACATATTTATCACATAACATACCTGTGCAGGGGTATTATACACCCAAGACATATTTTCCTATATTAAACTAAAGCAATATCACTATCAATCACCCGGTGTTGATCGTAAATCTCGGTTGTCAGTGTTGGTCGTAAATCACTCGGTTATATATAACACGTTGCAAAATTGACGTCATACTGTAACTAACGGTTACTAATATATGTTTTTTTATAGTATATTGGAGAACTATCATATAAACACTTAAAGCGAAGAAGCTTTCAGTACTGATGATTTTTTGCATCGAAACCATTAGATTACATGAGGAAATTAAGCTTATAAGTTATAAAGTGGACAATACAGTTGCATTAAAGTAAATCGGAAATAAATAAGTTTAAGCAAAAAACACTATAAAATCAATATTTTCTATTTTGCTAAAAAATCAAATACTAGTATCATATAATAATTGCTGATGCTACAAATAAAGAAATCATTGTTTGTAACTCAAAGGACAAATCAAGGTTTGGTTCATTGGTGGTTGTTATTGGTGTCTGTTCTGTAGTTGAAGAGAATGTAACAGACGGTGGTGTTTGGGTTGGTGATGAAGATGATGGCGGTGAAGAATTTAACGTTGTAGATTTAATTGTAGTTACAGTTAAATTAGTTAAAGGTGTAGATGTTTGGGATGCAAATGACGTAGAAATTGTTGATAGGCTTGAGTTAGGTAATGCTGTTGTTGCAGATGGTGCTGTTGATACAGAGGAAGAGGATGCAGAAGGCGTTGTTATAATAACTGTCGTTGAAACTGGTGTTGTAAACTGTGTGGATGTTTGTGTGTTTGGTGATGAAGATATTGTAGTTGGCATTGGTGAGCTAGTAAGAGAAGATGAAGACGATACTGTATGAGTCGAAGAAACCGTTGTTGATAGTTGTGTCGTTGAACTTGTAGTAGACACAGTTGTTACAGTTGACGAAGAAGTCTGATCTGTGGGCGCTGCTGTTGACGATGTTGATGTTGTTAACATGACTGTTGAGGTCGATGTTGACGATGTGGTTGTTGGCATGACTGTTGAGGTCGATGTTGACAGTATTGGTGTAGTTGGCATGACTGTTGAGGTCGTTTGTTCTTGCGTTGTGGTCGTTGGGTCGTTCAAGCCTAAACATGTTTCACAACAACGAACTTCCTTGTTAAAAAAGTCATTCTGTCCGCAAGAAGTTTCAAGGGAACACGATGTGTTAGGGTCGTCACCAAACAAACATGTCTCTGAAAAAGATATATTATCTATGAAATATAATAATTTATTTTTTCAACACAAACAGTACATGCAATGATATTCTAATGAAAAAACATACTTGAAGTGAACTGCTATCGAGACCGCTTGCTTGATAGACCAGTACTGAGGGCTAATGTTTGAGGGGCCAATGGATCGAGCTAGGGATCAACCTTACAATCTCTTAGCAAGATTGGCCACTCTATCCACTGGACTACCCTACCGAGATTCAGAAATACGACTCAAGCTTCCAACGCTATATGGTCAAAAGTTTATGCGTCCAGGAGCGGGGGCTGCACAAGAGCTTTTTCATATAATTGTATGTGCAGGCATTATTCGATGTCTAAAGAGGACATTTGCCATGTGTTTGGTCCAATATATGTTTTATCATCGGCATTAGTATAAAGCTAACTGCCAAAAATTATATTGTAATCCCACCATTCAAAGACATAAACACATTTTGTTTGTGTGATTATTACTATGTCTGTTTGTTATTACATCCACGTAAATACATGTAAATGAGCTAACTATTTCTTTAAAGTTTGCAATTTCGATTTTACCTTTCTCGAAATGCCTAACTTTTAGCATGTTTTATATACATGACCACTGTGCTGTTTTAATATTGAAACCTTAATACAGAGCTGTTATATATTAAGTATTATTTCTGCTTTCAACACATATTAAGAAAATGCATTTTGAAAAAAAAACAAAGATGGTTCTATCAGATACTTTATTGTTGATCACGATCTAGACGTTACTTGTAAAGCTACAGATAATGCACGGCAGACTTACTGATGCTAGAACACACATACATATCATTAATATAGGTAAACACATATTTATATTTGATGTTTCTCAATGTATTGCCCCTATGCCTATAATAATTATTTAATTATATATTATTTTATTATAATTATTAGTTTGAATTATTATACCGTTCGATTTTGCGTTTTCAGGAGTTATGGTCCGTTTCCGTGTGTGTGCTCCCGATTTTATAATAGCAGATTAAAATACTTATGATTGATATATTTATATTGGTTATGTTTCAATGAGTAGTAGTTAAAACCATGTTCTAAATATATGAACAATATTAAGATATGAAAAATATCACGGAAGCTATTTTATGAAATGGTAATAAATACTGTATATACTTTTGAAAAGTACAAAATTAAAGAAAAACGGTACCAAAAAATGAAATTGCAATGCATTTTATCAAACACATCAATTAAGTTAGCACATTTATACAATTATATGAAATAAACAAAAACAACTTAAGTTCACCAATGTAAACAAAATGCCCAATAATGACAAATTGTCAACTAAGTTCGTCACTTTCATCAAACACATTAAAAGAGCCCTTTAGTACGAATAATGTCATACCTTATAGTAATTCTCATCCAAATATTGCATTTCTATCAGATTGGTGACCATTTTGAACGCCATCTTGTTTATCTTAAAATGCTTAATGATGACAAAATGTCATCAGACATAAAATTAAAGAACTTTATAAAGACTAGCATTTTAGCAAACAAAAAATACTATACACTCTCATGCAAGGTTCAGTAAAAATACCCGGATAATCTACCAGACTAAAGCAAATCTATCCAGCTTGAAATGCAAGGCTAATTCTTGTCAAATCATATATATGTTTGTATTGATGTCTATGGTAATTCAATATTCGGCTCATTTACATACCGTGATTTGATGGCGCATCTTCAGATGAAACACACTGGCCAGCATTGCACCACTACAACACAAATAACGAAACATAACCCAGGTCATGTTACAAAAATTATTGCACATACATGTAAATGTAAATAGTCTTCATTAAATAAACAATGGTGCTATTGCGAAATTGGATATTTTTCTTAATAACGTTGATTATGTTTCGATATGATTCACCGTTGAAGAAATTGTTAAATACGAATATAGTTGTAAGTAAAACATATTTAAGATAAAGATGCTGTATTTTAATATATCGTCAGGAAATTTTTGGTATATATATTTCAGTATTATAAAATTATAAATTAAATGTCCGGTTTACTTTTTTACATATGTATATGCAGTTTAAATATTCAATCAAATGTACCTTTTTGTCGCCACATGGAGTGCCTTCAAACGGAAATATTTGTCCCACACATGAACTTTCTCCTTTTTTCTTACATTGCATCGCATAACATATGGAATCCCATTGGTAATATAGGTTCTCCTACAAATTAGCAAATAGCATTGAACATGTGTGACATTAAACACTAAGCAAAATTGTAAGCAGCATTTTTATTCAAGTTGTGAAAGCTATAGTAAGATTCTCCAGGTCACAGTAAAAAGCCAGATATGTTAATATCTATAACTTCTTTGAACCGCTTCGAACACACAGAATCTGTGAGTACATAGATGACCGCCTTGGAACGGTCAGTGGTACAACCATTCTGGTAAAGAACTCATTCAGTCACATTCGTTCTAAAACCATCAGATACTTTACAACATAGATGTCCGCCTTTGAACGGTCAGTGGTAGAACCATTCTGATAAATAACGCATTCAGTCACACTCTTTCTAACACCATCAGATACTTTACAACATAGATGACCACCTTGGAACTGTCAATTTAACAACCATTCTAGTAAAGAACTCAACCAGTCTCACTCATTCTACCACCATCAGTTGCTTTAAAACAAAAAATGTTAATTTAACCCTTTACTCCACAGATACGCGTTTTCCCGCACCAATCATAGATGGCCTTTGAAAACAGTGCAGGAAGAGTTCAGATTGCTCGTCGCGAGCAATCTAAACACTTCCTGCACTGTTTTCCACTCTGTCAGTTAATATAAACATAATTCATCCATTGCTGATACGTGGTGAATTATTGCTTTCAATATTAGAGGTGTCCAAAGGCGTCTATATGAAGTAAAGGGTTAAGTAGCCCGGGTGGCTATCTATTTTCATTTTAGTTATTTTTTTTATTCATAACAATTCTATTTGTTTACGACAGCTTTGTTAATTACAATATGAGCTGTTAGAGATCATGTTGCGCATCATGATACTGTATCATTTATCAATTACATTTCAATTTTAAACGAGCCGATAGTGCATTATTGATCAACTAAGTTCGGAAGTACAGTGGAGAGAGTGTTGAATGCTGACATCATAGTCTTTGATCGACCCGATAACAAATCAGTGTAGTTTCTACCTTGTAGAGTGACCGATGCTATTCATCCAAGTACTAACATTTAACTTCGTTGCCCAACTTTCAATACAGTTGGTGCATTTCAACCATGTCGGTATAAAAGCTAGATCAATATCGAGGCTGTTGTAAGTGACCTATGTACATTCTCTACATTCCTCCCTTCTACCAAACTGTACAGTATAAAGCTTTCAATAGTTCCATAAAGAGAGATTTATGCATACACTGGTTCAAAAGTTACTTCTGACACCATTGAAGTGACAGCGATAACCCACCCAAGTGTTAACCATGTATTTCGTTACTTAACCTTTACCATATTGCAGCAATAGCTTGCTCCACAGCGATGTTTCAGGTTACTACATTCACTACACTAAAGAGCGATTCAAATGCGCTTTTATATTATTAGCAAAACGACGTGTTAAATTGATCGCATTCCATTCAGATACATATTTCAGTTCTTTGGTAATGGTTTTGGTTGCCTATAAAAAATGTCAACTTACTCGACAGAGGCTAGCATCATTTCCATAAGTCATGTTACATTGCTGGTCAGCAGTGTATTTCAGTCCGGCCACCTCGTCTGAGAGTCCAGATGACCCAGGTTTGTTGTACAAGCAACTTTCACTGTAATATTGTCATACTATATTTATCAAATTATTTACAGTACAAGAGTGTGATATATCATCCAGTGTTATTCGTATAACTTGTTACAATGCTAAGACTTGTCCTAACATCGAATTGGCATCAACAAATCATTAAAAATGACTTAATTTTGAGACGTCGACAATAAATGACTGACAGAAAATGAAAGTGTATTCATAGTATTTTTGAAAACTGTGGTAAATGTATGATTCATGTATTTTGCGATAAATCTAGTCTCATTTTCGTGGTCAGTTATTATTGAATTGATTCAACTCGTTGGCAAAAATGTTATGAAAATTCTCGAATAATTTTGTTTGCTTACACGTTTTATTATAGGATTAAATTCATTTTTTCTGGTTTTTATGCAAGTGTAAAGAATGTCGAATCACGCACATATTAAATAGATTCAGAAGGACTTATGTCAGATTTGTACGTGATTTGACATTCTTAACACATGCATAAAAACAGAAAAAATTGAATTTAATCCTTATAATTCCAATCCTGATGATGATAATTATATATATATATATTTAATTTGAGACTCCTCAAGAAAATGGAAAAAAAAACAACAAACTATACGCTGCAAAGTAAACGCGTAAGAATACATCACTTCTGTCCTGGTTGACATTAAATTCACTAGATCTAATATCCAACTCTGCAACAATAGTTGGTTTATTGTACAACAACGAAATATTTAGAGGTGAAACAATTAAACATCCGCCTTTCATCTCCCGATTTGGACAACTAAAAAATCGATAATTCAAGGGAATACCCGTACAGTGTAGATGCTGACGTCATTGTTTAGGATTTGTCCACACGATTGTTTTTAAACATGTGTCAACATTTCCGAAGGTCATATAAATCCACGCCAATTGATGGAGAATCCGAATTTGGAATGTTTCGAATCACTTCTATGTGCAAGATTTATATTTTGACATTGTCTCACGATCGTCTGCTTCTGAACTCTAACTCCATGTACATGTTTTTTATTTCATTTTTTCCTGTCGAATAAATATTGTCAACGGCAAGCTTTCACGTTCGGTAAACCAGGGTTGTCTTCAGTGGTACAATATTTTGTATCGTTACATCTTAGATCTTAACATTTTATGATCTACTTCATTGTTTCTCAAAACAACTTATGTTCCGATTGTGGCGCCCGATTAAAATCGCTGAACCAAAGAAATCAATATAACAATAAACCGAAGAAAATAACTGACATGTTTTGTTGTTGTATTTTATTATTAAATAAGCGTGGGACCGTTGTGTATGTCATTTCCGTTCGTATAATATTAAACCGACCATCAAAATGTCGATGCGTCTTTGTTTACGCGAGAAACGTAAAAAGTTGTTCAGTGCCAGGAGTTTTATCGAAAAATAAAGTCTTTCAATGAAAATATTTCAAATACATATATGACAATGAGATTGGAATTCATTAATTTAAGAGTACTCATATAAACTAATATATGTTTATGATAAAAACATATTTTAATGTGGTATAAACAATGACTTGTGAAATATGTCATAGCGCTTTTCATAAGTATCTGGAGTAGTCTAAATACATATAGCAATCGTAGCAACAGGAAACAGAATAGATGAAAGAATAAATAGTTGTTATCCATTTATATGTTCACCTTAATATCTGAAACTCACCATTTTGAATTTTATTTGAAAGAAATTTTTCGTGCAAAAAATGTTTTACATGACTCTTTTGTTGCAAATACTCAGATACTTAATCAAACACCAAGTTATGTACAGGCATGTATCATAATAACAAATAAAATTTAACTATAACGATAACTATTTCACGTAGTCATGTTAAAATATTATTTGATTGCTTGTATTACCTTCCTAGCTGGTCTATAAGGGATTTTATAGACGCCTGGGAGCAGGTGGAGAATGTCCATGGGTTACTTCTCATCTCCTCGTTGTAAATAAATGGTAGGCGGGGAGCCATTAAATATAAAGAAGAAGAAGGACAGCTGTTTCCACTTCCGTCATGCCGGGTACCAATACTTGAAAAAAGTTATATAATAAGAGGATTTTATTTCAAAAGTTCATATAAGTATTAACAAGTAATCATTACTTGCGTATTGACACAGTAGTTGTCTATCACATTGTCACCGCTGTATAATATATTCATAATTCACACCAGCATACTGTAATAGTACAGTTTTATTACTCAACATTGACCATATGTAAGGTCTTCTTTTAATAAATGTTTCACATACGTAACTCTTTCTGGTGACCAAATATTTGTAGAAACAATACAATAACACATGAAATTTAACTAGATTCTATTCCATGTATGTATGCCCACCGTAAACACTGATTTTAACAAAAATACGTAATGAATGTTTGACCAAATCAACAATATTGAGTGATGTGCTTTCATACTTGCAAAATTCAATTTCATCCGTCCACTCTATGTGTGTAATAAGTTACTTATGATACGCTAATGTATGTTATGAAGGATGATACAAACGATGTATTTATTACATTTACAGTAAAACTAAAGCAATGATCTATAAATGTCGATGTTTTATCAACTTACTTATGTCCCAGCTCATGTGCAGCTATATGTATGGTTATGGCGTTGTACGATTCCTCGGTCTCGGACACAGCCCAGGAGTCATGACAGATCGAGTTAAGATAACCCATACCTAGATATAACAAAATAAGATACCACGTCAATTTAAGACTCATATTTATAAATACATACATGAAACATAGTGTCATTAAAGATGGTTTTAAGATAGACAATACTTATAGGTAATACAGAGTCGTGACAGATATAGTTATTTAGTCCATATATAAATATAACACGAAAACATGTCACGTCCATATCTATAAACATATAACAAAGCTTGATGTTAAATCGAGTTGATATATCCCATACCAAAGCGTCATAACCAGTGTGTATGACATAATTTAATTGACCGAGTGTATACATTGTACTATAATTTCCGATAGCCAAGTAGCAAATTTGCATATAACATGTAGAATAACTAATCAGTAACTTAAATTTCAAAATATTGTTAATTCACATTTAAGAGGCATCGACTGTTATAAATTAATGCACCAAAGACTATGAAAATTCATGAAAGTATTTGTTATTCATAAACAAGTTGTTTCCTTTTTTAAAACAGAAATATCAGATACTGGTTATACCGTTTTAACAAAGTGCCATGTCTAAAAACCATTTGTACAACATTGCCACTGATATTATCGTCGTGCTGGCCAAGTCAATGCGAACGCATATATTTCATTAACCAAAGGGTGATAACACGATGCGATTGTTTTGAGTGTAGCGTATTTGTTATGTTCCTTTAAAACAGACTGTGCAGGCAACAGTAGACATATGATATAATAATTTACTATGAACTGTTGAATAAGATTTTTCATATCAAATATAATAACGGCTCTAGCAAATAGGTTTTAATAAGCAAGGTAGCAAACTAAACATCGAAGGTAGTAACATTAAATTTTCTAAAATACACGTCCTAAAGTCATGGACACATCTGACTTACTGATACATTTATCTGTTTAGTATATGTTTATACCGCTTTAAAAAACTTAGTTTTAAACAATATTTTAATCACTTAAGTATATATATTTTGTATACATTTAACAATAAAGCAGAAAGCCATACGTTTAACGAATTATGTGCAAAGGATACAGAAAAAAGCTTTAGAAGCTTGTGAAAATCTGCTTCCATAACAGTTATTTTACATTTCATATAGGCATTATCATATTGTTCCGAAATAATTTCAATTTGGCCAAATGTGCAAAAACTGATAAAAGAAATAATGTTTTATTCAGAATATTTTAAATAAAAAAAGAGAGTACTGGTTGTAGAGAAGGCAAGTAAGAGATTCCACTGATTTTATTTTCTTTATCGGTTCATTCCGATACAGGGGATAGGTGTTTTGCAAGTTATGTTTATCAATTCAATCTATTCATTAATCATTGTTTCTTTCTATCTAAGATTTAATAAGAGGCGTGTCGTCATAATTAAGTAATTAGAAAACATGACAAGTCATTATCTATTTCATTGTGTGATACTGAAAACTTTATTACAATTGTAGCCGTTGGGTACACAATATACCTTCAGATCAGAAGTTATTTAAGCTGTGAAATACAAATAGTGTTGTTGATGATACATAGTTAATATTTTGTTTATTTTAATTTAATTTAATATGAACAGAACAGAACAGAACATATATTTTATTAGGATTTGTACAAAGTACATCATCATACTATATACAATATACAATCAATATAAACATATAGTCACTTAACAGCAATGATTAAATTCATTAGAGTATATAACAAAATATTTAATGAATGTTAATAAATGAAATGAGGATGAACACTATGCTTAAACAGTTAGCACTGTTTTTCTAATTTCTAATGCCTATTTTATATATCTTGAAATATTATATAAAATGGTTTTATTATGTGAATTAAGTAACTCTAAAAATTTGAACACAGAAGGTCTTTGATAGTAATACTTTTTCAAATACTGTTTTCGTAAATTATTAAAACAGGGACATATACATAAGAAATGAAACTCATCTTCTATATCCCTTGAATTGCAACATAAACAATATCTTTCATTTTTTTGAATTCTATTTCTATCATATCGTCCAGTTTGTATTCTAAGAGGATTAACAGATAGTCTTAATCTAGTGTAAAATAATCTAAGATTACAGGGCAATATATCGAGATAATTCTCGTACTTAAATTGATGTTTGACAAGTTTATAAAATTCGAGCACTGGACTTTTTTCTACTGATCCAAACCATTGTTGAATGAAATTGTCGATAACCTTTTGTTTAAAAATATTTGGAAATACTTTGGGATTAACAAAACGATTATTCTCAAACATATAGGTGAATCCATAATCATTTAACATGGTTTTAATATTTGATACCCAGTTCTTACAACCTCTATTACAGTCATATAGCCCCTGTTCATATAGTTTTTTTATCAATATATTTTCCGTATAAATAACTTTACACCAATAGCTTATGATTCTTACATATCGTGATATATATAATGGATATCTCCCAAGCTCTCCATACACACCCACTGTACAAGTATTTAATCTAACATTCAATAAACGTTTACAGAACTTTAAGTGTATTCTTTCGATTACTTTCGACTTGGTATATCCCCAAATTTCACTCGCATAACTTAAGATAGAACCAACGAATGCATCAAACAACTGGCATAGTAGTTTTGGCTTTAAATGGAATTTTTTACAATTAAATAAGAGGGTATTAAAAGCTTTCAAAGATTTGCCAACCAAATGTTCCTGATTTAAATTAAAATTACCAGTATAATTAAATATTGTTCCAAGATAATTAAAATCATCTACAACTTCAATAATTTCTCCGTTATAAGTCCAAGATTCATTGGGTAACAACCCACCACGTTTTCTAAATACCATTATTTTTGTTTTCAATGTATTTACTTTTAAGCCCCAATTATTACAATAAGTATGCAAACGGTTTAGATTATCCTGTAATTCAGAAGGAGATTTTCCTAAAATAGCCATGTCGTCCGCAAAAAGTAACATAATCAAAACAATATCATCAATAGTTAATCTTGAATCAACGCTGTTTTGTAAATACAGCTCCAAGTCTTCCACAAACATAGAGAAAAGTATAGGCGAGATTACCTCCCCTTGTCTCAATCCCTAAGCATATTCAAAATAGTCAGAATAACTATTACAACTCTTTACACATGATTTAACCTTCTGATTCATGTCCTTAATAATACGTAGAAGTTTACCCCTAATACCAAGCTTATACAATTTTAGCCAAAGTGCATTTCTATATATACTATCGAAACACTTCATCATGTCAACGAAAACAACATATAAACGTTTATTATCATATAAATAATTCTGGATAATTGACATTAACACAAATATAGCATCAACTGTTGACTAAAGAAGTTGTGAGAAGTTGAACTAAAAATAAAAAAAATCAAATTATGCATAAGTAGGAAAATTGATAAAGTATACCTCTAAAAGTGAAATCTTAAAAAGGCAAATTACATCACAATTGTCATTGCATTGATTGATTTATTTTTGTTGTTTTTCTTTACTGAAGGATGCCTACTGAAGATGTCCCAATTGTTTATGTTTAAAAAATTTATATAAAAAATGTTTTAGTTGAAATCTAGTGAAAATATATACATTGAACAGGGTATGCTATTTTCAACATTTTATTTTCCGTCGATATTTTTCCGATTGTAGGCATGGTTTTCTTACCCAATAATTAACGAGTTAAGGGATTTAGGGGGGTACATGTTACTGTAACAGGAATAAATGTTTTGTGAATATTGAAACTGTGGTTTATTTCTTTCTTTTCGATCCGTTTTATAGAAACTTGATACATGATAGTATGTCGACTGCTATCAAATTAATTATTATAATCTAGTATATTTTGAAGTCACGGAATATTAACATTTCCATAATAACGATTTTGCAAACGGTTCTTTGAATTGCACTAAATGTCTTTTTACATTCTGAATGCAATTATATAAGACCAAATGAAAATGATATATTAAAAAGTGTAATTATCCTAAGTTACATTTTTATTATATTTATAAAACATAATCATTATAGATCATTGATAGCCAACTTAATATTCCCATAGTTTTCGTGCATTGTTTTCAATGATTAACATATGATATCTATTTTATCATGAAGCATTTTTTTACGATCAGTTACATGCCTATAATAGAATGATATCTTAATGACCTCATTTTTATATATATTAACACAATTTCAGATTGAAGTTTATACATGTATCATCTTAGAAATTGGAAAGCACTTAATCGATAACGACAACATACCTGTTTCCTGATTAAGTGTTTGCTATATACTGAGATATCGGTCAGGATCAGCTTGTACGTTTTGTTTGAGCTGATATCTCAATGTATAGTGCTTATTTAACGTTTGATAATCCCGTATGCGAGATATAATATTCTTAGTCTAAACAGGAGAACCTAACCAAACATGTTAATATTTCATAAAATGACATATCAATACGTATGATATTTGTGCTGTCAAAATAAGAAAATTGAATTAATTTGAACTTAATATATAGTGGTAACAACCATTATATCAATTGTGAATTTCTTTTGGTGTGTTAATGTATTGTTCATTTTTATAGATATGTTAATTTCCACTTGTTCACTTGTTTCATAGTATCATTTATATGCTCTCCTTAAAATTGGAGGAAATAAAATTATCAATCAATCCATCAATCAATCATTTAGTCTTGAAGCAATAGCATTTTATACAGTTTCTATAGTAACTGATGTCATATTAGACTAAGTGCATCTTAACATTTGCCAATGTTTTTATCTACGACACTATATTTGAACAAAGGACTGCATACATACCAATAGGACTGAGGGAGGTTGGCGTGGCCAGGTCAAAGCTGAAAAACAACACATATATCCAGGTATTGCTGTTTATTCAATGTATATCATTAAAGTTTATGAATTTGTGAAATATGTTTGTAATATTGTTTTTATAGAGGTGACGTATACTGTTATGTTTTTTTTTCATTTGAGTTTACTAAACGTTTGACAAAAGATAACTATCTACTTGTGAAATGTATATGATTGGCCAAAGATTATAACGGTTTGGCATATACTAGGACATAGTATTACGTAGTTACAATTTTGAACCTTACAATTCAGAGACATATTTGAAGAGCTTAAAACAGACGGTGGGTGTTATATGAATATATATTTTAAATAAGATGACGAACAATGTGTAACTTTGAAAGGGAAATATGTTCTTATTGTTTTTAAAATAAACATGCATATTAAAAGAAAAAAATATTGAGTACAAGAATAAGTAATTCATCAATAAATATAATTCATACGAATTCGGTTAAAATAAAGATAGCAACGTAATACATTTATAGAGAGTGTACCTTAAAATTAGATAATTACAATGTTGTCGAAGTTGACTGAAAGTCAGTGATAGTGTAAGTGTTACAATACGTGGTACCAGAATATACTTACCCGGTAAATAAACCAGCATGGTCATGTCTTGGCAAATATTTCTTCACGGAGTTCTTCCACATGGCAAAATCCAACAAAACACCGGCGTCGTCTACACTGTTTGGACTCAGTTTGTTATTTTGTATCCATGGTGATGTCCCTTCATCCTGATATTGACATAACAAATGATCATGTTAAAATATCGGTCCAGTTAGTTTTTTTTGTGAGAGCGATGGTTTGCTTTATATATAATATGTCAAAGCTCCGATATTGTTTTATTATGTTGAACTCTCTTAATCCAGTTAGTTCCTTGTTAGATATATGCATTCTATATCACACAGTCCTCGTTACGAGTGAAATACAACATTGATTCTGACTGGTATTCGTATGTTACCGCTGATTCGAATGGAACATTTATCAGGTACTTGTGGATATAGAAGTCCTCGAGAACTAGTTAAAAAACAGTGGTTATGTTAACTGATCGTCTGTAGATCATTTATGGCATAACAATAACGCTAAAAATACAAACAAAACAAATATTTTACACCTTACTGTCACACGTATAAATATTATAGTTTCATCATTATTAGATAAAATATTATCACTTTCAATGGTGAGTGTAAAAAGCATATGTGTATAATCTCTTTAGCAACACAAATTTCTTTCATAACACTTATTCAGGGTGGCGAACCTGTGGGATTTTATTAAACACCTCAAGAAACATGTCACCATTTAGGTAAAATTATGCTCCATCACTTTTTCAATATCTAACGAACTTTGACACAAAACCGTGAAGGTACAGTTCTTTCAGTGGATAGTGCATATTTTCTTGGGGTACATTTGATTTTTATAAAATCTTTGAATTATTTTTTGAAAAGAGAGATAAAGGCAAATTCTTTCTACTTTTAAGTAAAATAGACCGTGGTTTAGGGTTAGATACCGAAAAGCCACGTGGCAAATCCAGCCTGCCATTTACAGGATGTTAAACTCACTTTGTAACAAAAATAACTTAGACAATGTGTCTTATGATAGTGTTACAATCACAAAATAGACACGTATTATTGTACATAATGATGTAGTGAATTGCAGAATTAGACATGAAATAGATAGAAAATGTTTTAATAAGCAGCAACAATATTTTTATTTGGGAAAAAACGTATTAATTCTTTAAATTTACTGAGACATTTACGTATGCATTCGTTTCCTTATACAAAGGTGCTTTTTGGATTCATAGAGGATCTTGTGCGTACATAATTAGATTTTATATCGCGTATTTCCTGTCCAATGTGGTAGTCTTATAACGGAATTATATATACCACATGTAAGATTAAACGGTCATAGAACGAAAATGTGTCCTAGCAGATTAATCGGCCAACTCACGTGTACGCTGCAAATGTGTGGTAATATTTACTTACTGTTGCCAGCTGACATGTATAATTTATCATGACTGATAATTTTCATAGACATATTTAGAGTTTTTACTTACAGTCGATACCAGAAGAGCACTGAACTGTATCCGAATGTCTGGTCCATTTGCTGTGGCTGTCCGAAAACGTACGTCGATCTAAGTATAAGATAAATTATTAGTAAGTTACTCTAACTCATTAACATAATAAACACGTCAATTTATGGCTTTAGTCGTATGGTTCTTGGATGACAGGCAACTATAGCTACTTAAGAAGAACTTATTACATTTATTTTGAAACAAGTTATGGAAAGAACCAGTACATAGAATATTTGAATATCCGAATTATCTGAAAATCGAATAAAATATGTTGCTTAATTTCTCAATCCATGACCTTGGTGGAAGATTGAAAGTACCCAATATATACATTAACATGTAGACTTAGAGCATAGTGAGTGTTCTGCGACAGTGCATCATTGTGCATGTTGATAAATTGTTAATCCAGAAAATATATCAGAGCATTTTTCCGCGCGAGTTATTTCTCTTGTTATTGTTTTAATATCGGTGTATGTGTGATATGAATATAATCTCGGCGATCTAATTATAGAAATGTTATATATATGATATATATAAATATATATATATATATATATGGGAGAGATAATAAATTAATTATAAAAAAAATTAATTTATACACCCAAACAATACTGAATTCTTTAAAATTATTTTTAAAAAACCCGAGCGCTTTCGGAATATTTAGTATTCCTTCTTCAGGGGATTCATATTTTCATTTTCATCCCCTGAAGAAGGAATAATGTATATTCCGAAAGCGCTCGGGTTTTTTTAAAATAATTTTAAAGAATTCAGTATTGTTTGGGTGTATTAATTAATTTTTAATGATTAATTTATTATTTCTTCCATACTATTACCTTTACACCCTTGTATCACTCCGTGATACAATACTAGTGAAAGGATCTTGTTAGGTGTATTTCTATGCTCCTATATATATATATATATGTCAAATGTATTGATGAAGCACTTACTCCGTTCATAATAAATGTGTAATACTCGTGCATGGCCTCGTACGCGTTGTCAATATGTTCCTGCTCAGTTTCTCCTCCGACCTTGGCCTTCCATCTATAACGGTAAAATACCACTGCTTTACCATGATTATATATGCTTCATATAGTGACATACATGTACTCATTATACTGAATATTTAATACATAGTATCTTACAGTTTTGTAATACATTCCAATAGGTCCATATTTGTCTCAGTATTACAATAATATTTCCTCTATCTGAATTTTGTTGATTTGGCTAAATTAAAATCACATTTTCATTTTAACAGGAAAACTTTTAATATTGAAGTTGGCACATTAATGGTTACCGTGAGTTTCATTGGTCCAAGATCTAATTGTAATTAAAATGCCAACTGCAATGCGTGCAGTTATAGCTATAGTCTGGTGATGTAATAAAAAATTCTAACAAAGTTATATTGAGCAATTGAAAGACATTCAAATGACATTGTGAGTATAGAAATAATATAAAGATTGAAGGTATCGGTAATACTCCTTGCGTTTGAGATTTCATATTCCGCCTGAGGTGTCTATTTCACATAAAACGTACGTTCTTGTATAACAATTTTGAGCAGTTGAATATTTATGCCATGCCCTATTGGGAGGTAAATTGTACGAGCAGACTGGACATGACATTATACTAACTTCTCCTACAAGTAAGAACAGCGACATCAAACGCTTCAGGTGATAAACCGAGTACACAAAACGAGATAGACTCATGAATTCTTTTATTGGCTCAATATATTTACAAAATATTAAATAAAAGGATCACATAAAATATACCACTTGTTAGTTGTTGTATGATAGGTCAATAATCCAACCATATGTACTATATTGCTCTCGTTGTGTGATTTGTTTTATATTGGTCTCAAATATATCTTATACTTTTTGGTTAAGTTAATGGATTTTTAACCATTTTATAGTGTTTCTTGCATTGATCGAATTTTTCGCAATTCTTAAAAAGTTGTTCAACACTTACTGGTATCAAAACACAACATATAGAAATATCTAGTAAGGTGACACTTTCGCTCATATGAAAAAAATTAAAAACTCGTATTTTAACATGGTTGTTTTTTACTCGTTTCCATTTACAGTATAAGGGATTGGAACATATTAATGTCACTAATTGATCAATGAAATGGAAATATATTCTTAAAAAAAATAATATTGCTAAATGTTATAGTTATGAAATGATGTGTTTCGTGTGGTAGAAATAAAATCCCCTACTTATTTTGGGTTAAGCCCGTGTGGTTCCGTCTAAGAATAGAATCACTGTCGATCTCTGCAGAGGGGTAGGAATCCTCCGAATGGGTGTCATTTTATCATTTTATAATTTTTTGTCATATTCACTATTGTTAAATTATCAACCCCTGTGTGGTTTCAGGGAGCCATATGAATGATGGCAGGAATAGGATCACTGTGGCCTATGTATGTCATAAGAAGCGACAAATTGAGTAAAACGATAGAATTTGCTGAAACTCGGCAGTTCTGCAGGTATCAAGGTTCAAGGCTCATTCTGCATATTCATTTTTTGATGTATTTTTTATGTGTATGTTTATTTGTTGTTTTTGTACATGTACAGGGAACCTGGAATCTTCCTTCCTGTTGGCGTAAAATAACCTATAATGTGTTGGTACTCCGTAAAACCCTATTCATTCATTCATTCATTCATTCATTCATTCATTCATTCATTCATTCATTCAGTAAATGTTAATATGCAACATAATATTATACCTTCAAAGTGACCATTCATTCCGTACCAAAATCTAAATAACTGATCATCGTCAACTGAGTTTTGCGTTGGAACCCGGATGTTGTTTTCGCACATACATATTAAGGAGGTAATTTTAGAATTGACGTGTGTAGTATTTGTAATACTATCTATTAATCAAATACGTGTGGAAATAGACTTTAATATTTTATTAGAATTGTAGAAAAACAACACTTGCAACGTAATATGATTTGTAAAACGATGCGAAGGTTCCAATATTGTCAGAAGCGAATAATTATGTTTTGAAAATCTGTTTATCCGGTCAAGGTATTGCATTGATTTTATATTATTGTTTGTTTTACTTTTAATTGAGATAATGTCCCAAACCTCCCAAAATACAAACTAAACTGCAAAGCGTAACGCTATTTTAGTTAATTAGTTACTCACATCAACAAATACTTGATTGCTTTCTTGTATTTCCCTAGTGGCAATGGAATTAGAGTAGGACTCTATACAAATCGCATTAAGCATTACCTTTACACTCACTGCCTAAACCGAGAGGATAAAAGACAACGATGAATAGACAATGGCCCAACAAATGATTAAAATGTTTGGGAAGGAATCATTTATCATATCAATAAAAAAATTAATACGCGTAAAATATAACGTGGTATCAAATCAATAAAGAAATTAATACGCGTAAAAATTTAACGTAGTATCAAATCAATAAAGAAATTAAAACGCGTAAAATATAACGTAGTATCAAATCAATAAAGAAATTAATACGCGTATAATATAACGTAGTATCAAATCAATAAAGAAATTAATACGCGTAAAATATAACGTAGTATCAATTATAATGATCATAAATAAATAAAATGTTTTATCCACAAAGATACGAATTATTCAAATAAGAAAAAAAATATTATGAATATTAAATGAAAACCAATAATATTTTAATAATAAACTAATCAAGTATTCAATCTGAAACACCCCACCCACCACTAAAAAAATATCATGTTTGTATGCTTGTTTCGCCTTTTTTCCAGCAGTACTTTTGTTATCAACCTTCACCGAATAACCATTCCTGTGATACAACAGGAGACTAATCAGTATGAGTCGCACATTTTCTAAGAAATCTTCAAATTAATAATCATTACTTTCTCCCATATTAACGTATGTTCAGCGGTAGGAGACTCAATTTAACTCAAGACGCAAGAAATGACAGTCAGACAAATAAATATATAGACAGATAATATAAGTACCAGGCTACCAAGGACTTGTATATTCTGTATTGTCGCTATATGAATCCTTGCAGGCTACACGCCAGAGTCTAATGACGATGGTCATTGGCAGCCGTGTACAGATCGGACTGGGTATACACTGGATGTGAGGACTAGCCAACACAATTAACACTACCTGTTATGATATTTGTACTTTTCCTCATTTTTACATGTAAATGGTATGAGAGAATAAATGTAACTGTTGTTGTTGTTGCTGTTGTTGCTGTTGATAATTAAATAAATAAGTCGGCCTTTAAGTTACTTTTTTCAACCCTTTAAAAACATTGCCTCTTCAACAGACTTACCGTTCAAGATTCTTGTAATCAGCGACAACCATATATTCGATGTAAATTGAATCAGTCTCCCTTCGTCTCCTGGAGGAATCGCTTGCTTAAAAGTGATAAAACATACACTTAACGTTAGCATGGTTACAGGAAGCGACTGACATTATAATAACAACGTCCGAGAAGGATTAAATATCTATAAATATTTTCAAACATAATCTATTAGTATTTTATGGCTACGTATAACATAACAGTATGTACAGTGAGGTGGCTAGGTGAAAATGCATGCTCCGCTGGAACGACTACAATACATGGAAAGGTGAAAATGCATACTCCGCTAAAACTACTACAATACCGGTGTAGGTGAAAATGCATACTCCGTTTAAACTACTACAATACCTGTACATGTGAAATGCATGCTTCGTTAAAACTACTACAATACCGATGTAGGTGAAAATGTATGCTCCGCTAAAACTACCACAATTCCGGTTTAGGTGAAAATGCATGCTCCGCTAAAACTTCTACAATACCGGTGTAGGTGAAAATGAATGCTCCGCTAAAACTGCTACAATACCGGTGTATGTGAAAAGGCATGCTCCGCTAAAACTACCACAATACCGGTGTAGTTGAAAATGCATGCTCCGCTGATACTACTACAATACCGGTTTAGGTGAAAATTCATGCTCCGCTGAAAATACTACAATACCGGTGTAGGTGAAAATGCATGCTCCGCTAAAACTACCACAATACCGGTGTAGGTGAAAATGCATGCTCTGCTTAAACTACCACAATACCGATGAAGGTGAAAAGGCATGCTCTGCTAAAGCTACTACAATACCGATGTAGGTGAAAAGTCATGCTCCGCTAAAACTACTACAATACCGATGTAGGTGAAAATGCATGCTCCGCTAAAACTACTACAATACCGATGTAGGTGAAAATGCATGCTCCGCTAAAACTACCACAATACCGGTGTAGGCGAAAATGCATGGTCTGCTTAAACTACCACAATACCGGTGTTTGTGAAAATGCATGCTCCGCTAAAACTACAGCAATACCGATGTAGGTGAAAATGCATGCTCCGCTAAAACTACCACAATACCGGTGTAGGCGAAAATGCATGGTCTGCTTAAACTACCACAATACCGGTGTTTGTGAAAAAGCATGCTCTGCTAAAACTACTACAATACCGTGAAAAGTCATGCTCCGCTAAAACTACTACAATACCGATGTAGGTGAAAATGCATGCTCCGCTAAAACTACTACAATACCGATGTAGGTGAAAATGCATGCTCCGCTAAAACTACTACAATACCGATGAAGGTGAAAATGCATGCTTCGCTAAAACTACTAAAAACATGTATTGTTTATTGTGCAAGTGATTTGTTAATGGTTAGAAACTTACAATTTACAAAAATCAGCATTCATAAAGATTTAGCCGATCGCCTCTGCGTAAATTACCCAACACTGTTAAATCATAAATGTGTAAATTATTGTAAATAGAAAACGATTTAATACCAACACAGATAAATCATAAACGTGTTTATCATTGTAAATCTAAATCGTTTTCCCAACATAGATAAATCATAAACGTGTAAATTATTGTAAACAGAAAACGAATTATTACCAACACAGATAAATCATAAACGTGTTTATCATTGTAAATATAAATCGTTTTCCCAACATAGATAAATCATAAACGTGTAACTTATTGTAAACAGAAAACGAATTATTACCAACACAGATAAAACATAAACGTGTTAATCATTGTAAATATAAAGCATTTTCCCCAACATAGATAAATCATAAACGTGTTAATAATTGTAAATAAAAAACGAGTTAATACCAACACAGATAAATCATAAACGTGTTAATCATTGTAAATAGAAAACATTTTACCAATACAGATAAATCATAAACGTGTTAAATATTGTAAATATACAACGTTTTACGAATACAGATAAAGTCATAAGGGTGTTAAATATTGTAAATAAAAAACGTTTTATCAACACAGATAATTCATAAACGTCTAACACATAGTATATAGAGAACATCTTACCAACATAGGTAAAGTATAAACGTGTTGATTATTGTAAATAGAAAACGTCTTACCAACACAGATAAGTAAGCAATTAATTGCTTAATTGAAGAGAGTTGCGGTAGTTGTTTTTTTTCATTTAAAATAATGTGTTACATCGATTCACTGCGCATATAATGCCAACTCAACTGAGCTGACAGGGTGAATCTGAAATGTTGTTCTTGTAGCTTGTACTTTCTAGATGACATAGACTATAATATAAGCATGCAATATAAGCATTCAACTGACTGCACATACTTTGTAGGACTATATAATCTGCAAACAGTGTACTGGGAACTGAAATCATAATATCAAACTTTTCCTCTACTTCTTAGTTTAATGAATCTTAATTTTGAAACTTTAATTGGCTATTATATCCTCTAGGTATTTTATGGAATAAATCGCCATTTCCAAGTTTCAGTCAAACAGTTGTACTTATATATTAGAATCATGAATGTCCTTTACCACTCTGACGTTTACAGAAACGTCGTCATGCATTCGGTGAAATAAGATGCTTACGTGGTAAAAGTATGTCACTATCGTAGGCCTCTGTCGTCGTGGAGCCGAGTAAACGGTCGTCAGGTTTCGCCATCTGTGTATAGTCAGAGTTCATTATGATTTACACATTATTAATGAAAATTCAGTAATGGAAATGATTCAACAGTTTTTGTGTGGCTATATTGTTCATATTGACCGTAATGATTGTTTAGTAAGTAAAAGAGAAATGTACATTTAAGTATTGTGTATACAGAGATTTACATAATACCGTGATAACCGTCTTTGATTATTTAACAATGACCATTCTCAAACCGTCAACATTATCATCTATCTCACAGATGCTACTTTTATAATAAGAATTTGGGAGAATTGCTTTAGGGGACGAAACAAAAGTAATAAAAGTGGAATGAAAACAAAAGTTGCATCTATATATTATTTTATGTATGTAGATATACGCCGATTAGAATGAATAATATACCTGTAACGGAATCACTGGGGGCAAATCTTCTGTACTGTTTCCATAGTATTTCGGATAAGGTGGGCTATTTGCAGGTCGGTTCAACCCGGAACCTTCCGCTGTTGAAAGTAGTAAATGATAACAAAGAAATTTATGTTTGTGCATATTGTTTTATACCTTCTGTGAATTCTGCAAACTTGAGATGAAAGTGTCATGATTTTATGCAATAAAGCATTAGTGCTTTTTTGTCTTGTTTAAATAACTCTCTCTCTCTCTCTCTCTCTCTCTCTCTCTCTCTGAAGTATTAACACAAACGATTTTGCAGCGTTTTAAATAGTGTTACTCTTTGATTATATGTACATGGAACTGTATATGTTATGATAGTCTTGTGTAATGCATATGGTTTAATAACTATACGAGTGTGAATAATTATATTTGTTACGTATGTTGCTATTTAGGCTGTGCACAGAGCTGAACTATGCGACACGAATAAAGGTCCAAAATGGAACTATTCCCCTTATAATGAACGATGTCGTTTAAAGGTAAATATTGCTATAATAAATATAATATAATAATATACTAGTACCGTTTTATCATTTTCGTTAACAATAAACGGTGTCAGTGTTTATTGTCATGTTATCACAACCAGACGAGCAACTCTAAACGTACCGCCGTATATATATTGAGATATTATTGAAATTAATACAAAAAAACGTACCTGGTGCTAACAGTTCATCGCCATTAAAGTTTCCGTATGGGTCTGCCTGTCTCGTAACCCTGTGTTTTACTCTTGTTTCTAGGTCATCTCGTGACGCTTCAAAACCGGCATAACTCTGACGTGCAGTCTGTGACGGGTTGTCTGCCCTTCTGTTGCGATATACCGTCTCCATAGGTTCTATTTGGTAATGGTTGCCTTCGTATGTAAAAGCACCAAACTAATGAAAATAGCAATATTTATTAAATATTTTATTATTCAATAGAGCGATAGAGAAAATAAAAAATATAAAAGATAAAAACATTAAAAAACACCATCAAGATAAATTCAACTGCAGAACTTGATTGGTTTGTCTGTTGCCCAGTAAGTGTATTAGCAATATATGCGTTTACCGTTTACCGTTTAACGTTTACATTTAACATATTTCATAGTTTATTAGACTCTCATCATATGCACAAGCAACACAGTTTGTAAACAAATAACACGTGTTACAACATTTACTTTTCTCAACTAGACAGGCCGCTGAAATGCCACTGTCTGTCACTTTGAGTTTCAACGGTCTCTATAATTTTAAAAGTGTGTTTATAATTTACCGAGGCTAAGTAAGCATGACTAATTTCAAAGACACATTTCGCCAGTATTCTGTGAATTAATGAATTTTCACAATGGAGACATTTACCCTCCCCAATATTTATTGCGTTGTATTTGACAGGTATATTTAAGCTATCATTTAAAATCATGTTCTTGGTAGATTCTGTTCAACGTGTTATTAGTATTACTGCAACAGTTAGTATTTTGCTTTAGCACTTTGAAAGTGTAATGCTATAATCAATATCACTATGGAGAATGGGGTAAACAACATACTATTTAAAAAAAGTATTTTACTAAAGTTTACAATATTTATGATATGTATAATATATACTAGTATACAAATTATTAAAAGCGAGGCGGTAGTGTAGTGGATAGAATGTTGGCCGCTCCCCAGCTTAACCCGATGCGTTTTACAAAAACAACAATCAGTACCGGCTCCACCAAGGAAGCGTTCCAGAGAGAGGAACATATTAGCTCGAAAGTTACTTCATGATCGAGCGAAATCCAATTAGTATAAACTACACCAAGTGGTTGTAATTGTCGTGAACTAACGGGGTGTTGAGAATAGAAACAAAGTACATATAATATAGACGCCAGCATACTACTAGGACAGTACACAGTACAAATTGGCGTTCGCTTGAAGAAGAAGACAAAGAAACGACTCACCAATTCAAATATCTGATCAGATCTTCCATTACATTTAACAATGACTGAGGCCCCAAGCCGACCATCTTGGTACACCGCAAACTGGTTCTACAACACAAACATTGTATTTTTATGTGTACACTTGTAGTACATCAGCGATTTACTTATTATGTCCTATATAGTAAAATGTAACAGTTACATGTTAGATCTTTCCACTGATAAAGATACTTTTGTTTAATAAGAAACGAACTGTTTAATTTATTTGTGTTACGTTAAAGTTGTATATTGATCAACTCCATTCAATCTAAACAGGATATCTTCAATTCTGACAAAGATTGGTGTACCCTGGCGTGTCAGAAGCTCTGACAAACAATGGTGTACCCTGGCGTGTCAGCAGCTCTGACAAACACGGTGTACCCTGGCGTGTCAGCAGCTCTGACAAACACGGTGCACCCTGGCGTGCCATCAATTCTGACAAACTATGGTGTACCCTGGCGTGTCAGCAGCTCTGACAAACACGGTGTACCCTGGCGTGTCAGCAGCTCTGACAAACACGGTGCACCCTGGCGTGCCATCAATTCTGACAAACACGGTATACCCTGGCGTGCCAACAGTTGCAAGTAAAACTGACTAGATATATGTCAAGATATTAGATGCGTTAAATTTTGTATTCATTTTTTTTTCAAGTTTTGAACACACTGAGAATGCCAAGTACTACTTCTATTAAAACACACACTCCTCCTCCTACTTCTTTTATTACAATATAAGTACATTTCATGAGCGATAAATTAGTAGGAAGTTGGCAGTTGGTTGTTAGATACTCGATTAACCAATAACCGACTAGTTGCCAGTTGGGGATTGATTTGGATATTTAAATACAGTAACTACAATATTTAATTTACATATTTTACTTTTGTTTATAAATATAATCAATAAAAAAACGGGTGTATTTTCATTTTAAATCTGAATGGCCAACTGATAACTGGTCGGTAGCTGGCGATTCGGCCGAATCCCCAACTGGAAATTTTGAATCGCCTTCTGGTGATTATACTCATTATATTAAGTTCACAACGCGGTACTAGTGTTTTTTTTATTGTTATAAACTGTTTTTCTACTTAATTGTTTTGTTTTATAAATATGAATCATTCCGTCCCTTGGGATAAATGTTTTTTTTTCATGCGCACTCGAAACCCATGAAAGATAGTTTATTCTTGTAAGATTTTTATTCCGGTTTACTTTTTATAGTAGTGCAAGGATACTAGAATATTTGTGAATAATTACGTCATAGCACGATGAGCTTACGAATTGCGTTACGTTATAGCGCGCGGAATTTATCATAGCGAGAGGATTTTATAAATGACGTTATGTCATAGCGCGAAGACGGTATGATGTGTGCGTACAGAGGATGTAAGGTGAAAATTCCGTACCCGGTAAAAATAAGTGGAAATCTCTTTTTCGGTAAGCAAGAATTGGTATTCCCATTATTACTACTTCTGCTACTGTATCTGGCCCAACCACTATAACTTCAACTACTATGTACAGTCGCTTTCAACATTTTTTTTTCAGCTATATCGCGACGGCGAAACAGTTATACTACTACTACTGTATCTACTACTTCCACTATTATTACTACTACTTCTGCTATCACAACCTGCTATTACTATTACTACTATAGGGCTAATTATTACTTCTACCAGTGACTTAATAACATACTATTAGATAGGTCACTGCTACTACTACCATTACTTATACTAACACTTCACTATCACTTCTATTACCACAATAGTACAGGTACATGTAAATGCGACATCAACAGCACAATGGCGTGCAACTAGTGTGTTTTTTCAACATTTGCGAATATACGAAAAACTGTCATTTCTCCAAAATTTGTCAAACCCAACTTGCATTATATCGGATAACCATACAAATATATAATGTGGTCTGTTTCGCTTCATATCTTGTGTTGTCGGTATAATCGCAACTAACGTTACGTAACAGTAACTGATATAACAGATTACGTCGTTATTACGGTCAAATTACAAATTATTATTACTAGATGTTCCGATAACAGTTTTGTCTATCAGTTCGATCAGGTCTGGGTAAATTTAATGTATTGAAAGAAATGTTTGACAACACAAGTCATCTGAACGACGCGTTCGCTGCTAACATTTGCGACCATTAGCCACCACATAAGAGGGTCGTTTTGCTTGTGTTTTATTACGCAACTTTAATTCGATCATCGTTTTCCATAAAATGCGAAAGTCAATATTAGGAGTTCTGTTTCACAATTTATTATTTTGTAAAAAGTTGTGTTCATCATTGCAAGAAATTCTTCTAAAATTCCTTGGTTATAGTTCTGTAAAATTAAAACCAATGTAAACATTTAGTGGGAATGTGGGTACTTCCGAAAATGAACAGACAGCAGCACTGCTGTGAACTTTCCATCTTTTGTAATTTCCTTTTAGAATGGCATATTTTGTTAACATGTGCTAACATGTGAATAGTTTTGATATTGTATAATATATAATTTAACATAAGATGATGAGATATAAATAACCAAACGTGTGGTCTAGTGGTAGAACACCAAACCCACGATCGGAGGGTCGTTGGTTCGATCCTCCGCCACAGCCATTGGGGTGTCCTTGACCAAGACACTTTTTCCGCAAATGCTTTGTATTGCTTCTACCAGGAAGACTTTAAGCGTGCTTTATTTAAGTTGTAAGAACTTGTTTCACAATCGCAGCAAAATAAATAAGTTTAAACCAAATAAACAAACAAATGATAACATAAATCAGTTTGCTTTAATCATCGCCAATAACAATGGTTGGTACCAACTGATTTTAAAGCGAGCTAGTTTTATTCACGCTTTTAAACTGACATTTAGCGGTCAAAGCAAAAACGACTAAAAGCACTTACCACCCTTAAATTACTGAAATGTTGCTAAAAAGGACGCCCGTAAACACTCATTATTATTTTTGATGGAAGCAATGCAGGAACAAATATATATTGCCTGATGGTTTGTTACAACGCATCCCGCAAGGATATATGTCATATGTTTACTATTGTAGACTTAAGAAGTGACTTCGATACAACACAATCGCTTTACAATCTATATAACATAGGAATAATATGCATTTCTCATAAAAAAGATAGCTGTTTGATCAAAACGCATTGAATTAATCAGGGTTGTAACACAAACATTTTTTGTTACACTAGGTGTCATAACCGCCACCCTTAGTGTCAAATGGGCACACTGTTATTTGTCATTCACCAATTGTTCTCTATTTTTCTCAGATTTTTTTACTCTTGTCTTTGACAGAATTAATTCCCGTGACCAAAGCCAATGGGATATACGGTCAGCCACACTACGTAGCTCTTACCGCTCTGTCAGTGCTCTAGTTTTATTTTGGTTCTAAAACTAAACTTCATAGTATTCCCACCGTCAAAATAATTATCTCAAAGGCATGCTACCAAATCAATATATTTTTATATTTACTGTGTCTCTACCTTGGACATTTTATAATAATGGAAAATGATTAATAAAAGTAAAAAGAGCACTATTCTAATAAAAATATTACTGACTAAAAATGATAATGTTGTGAGGTAAGCGGACACGTATCTTGTCAAACTCGTTTAAAGAAACCGTAAATAAACAGCAGTCTAATGTTATATTGTGGGTCTCCATTAAAGTTTCTTTATTACACTTCATATTTATATAATCAAATCTTAAACTATTTACCAGAGGTTAAGATAAAACGTCCAACACCGCTGATTTTGTTACACTAAAGATTATAGCCGCAACATATTCATATTATTCAAAACTGCAACCGTAAGTGTAAAAAAATAACAATGTTCTATTTTTAGTAACGGTGACATTGAACTGAAAATTTTGACGTACGGACGAACGGACGGAAAGAAGGTAGAAAGAACGGACAGACAGACGGTTGGACATTGGTAGCACGATCCCCCACTTTCAATTTCAGATGGTGGCATAAACAACACGTAACAATATTATACAAGTAAAGTGTTTAAATTGTATAATTTTTCATAATATGTAGAAATGTTATAGAGAAGATAATTTCTCAAATTTGTTACGATATGTAACATATAGCCCCTTAGTGTAACAAACTATATTTGTTACACTTAAGAGGGTTGCGATCATGAGCCCTAGTGTCAAAACTTGATTTTGTTACACTAAGGGTTTGTGTTACACTAAGGGTTTTTGTTACACTAAGGGTTTGTGTTACACTAAGGGTTTTTGTTACACTAAGGGTTTGTGTTACACTAAGGGTTTTTGTTACACTAAGGGTTTGTGTTACACTAAGGGTTTTTGTTACACTAAGGGTTTGTGTTACACTAAGGGTTTGTGTTACATTGTACACTAAGGGTTTTTGTTACACTAAGGGTTGCCACAGTGCAGTGAACGAGAACTAGCTTCAATCTATGTCCCTACATAATATCTATTAGTTATATCGGTCATCTTATATATTGATCGGAACAGCTAACGCGCCATTCGACATTTTGTGTATTTTCTCAGCGCATCACTGTTCGTGCTGCACGTGCAAAATAATCATTTGACAAAGATATAGAACATACAAAAGTGACGGATAAATAATTATATCCTTTTATCTTTAAGAACAAAGTGAAAAGTGCATAACCTTCAAATTGTTGAAATAACAAAAAATAAATCTTGATTGTTGCTACTACTATTACTACTACTACTACTACTACCACAACTACTACTACTACTACTACTACTACTACTACTACTACTACTACTACTACTACTACTACTACAACTACTACTACTATTGCTACTACTACTTCTACAATAACAACTACTACTACTACTACTACTACTACTACTACTACTACTACTACTACTACTACTACTACTACAAAAACTACGTCTATTACTACTACTACTACTACGTCTACTTTAACTCCAACTACTGATAATACTGATAATGATTAATTATAAAAAAAATATTGACGACAACGGCAAAAAGAACTGCGACTATAATGATGAAGATATCAATAATAATAGTTCAAACAATACGAATATCACTTCTTCTAAATAAAATGTAAATTAAATAATGCTAATATTATTTTCCCTTTTCTACTACAACAACTATGATTACGCCTTCTTATACTAATACGACTGGAAATAATCATTACAGTAACGCTTTTTGATATATGTTTAAACTGTCTGCTAAATATTCAGGATTACCTGATTTGCTGTGTTCCGCAGACGAATACCGGCGTGACCAATGGTATACACGGGCGTAGTTTTACGTGGTTCCACGCTACGTACTAGTTTCAGAGTAACGTTCCCCGTCGTTATACCAAATTCGAACACCACGTTTTCCGGAAAATCAGTTATTGTGGATCGTTTCCTTCTATTGAAGTCGCCGGATATTTTTCTAACATGCACGTATTCTGAAGCAAAATAGAATGTTTATACAATGTATGTATTTACACTCTTACAATGAATACGCAGAAGACTATTCATAGTTGAATGGTATAGTTCTCTCCGAATACAGCAGACGTGTTTTCTTCGGATCCTTTGTGACTGATTGAACTAAGTCCAAAAGCCAACCAAAATGATAAGAAAACGTTTGCCACTCACTTGCAGAACGACCGTTGTTCTTCCAGCAATAAAACATTTGCCACTAATAAAGTGTTGGAACTAGCTTTTAACCCTATTCCAACAAACGTCGGACTGGAATAAGTGTCCACATATCCATCCTTTATTTAAGCAACCATATTCAATGATTATGCATGGCTATTAGATATCATAAGTTACAGGGCAGTGGCACTAAAGTTGCCTGCCTTTGTTCGTCTTTTATAATTCTTATATAGATTGACATATATGTTATTTGTTTTATAAACTGTATTGTGAAAAAGTACACACGATGAGACATTAATAAACTATTAAACCATCCGTATTATATTTAATTTAGGTGATATATAGGTTTTATGCAAATCAATGTAATAAAACCCCAGAAAAACAACTCTAACATATATTTTTTTATTCATTTAAAGCAAACTCACGTTTGCTCATTAATAATAATGAGTGAGATATGATAATAAAAAGAAAAAATCTAACCTGTCGATATGGCATCATTGTTCTCCCCACCGTTGTTTGCCGGCCGTGCACATGCAAATCCAAACAGTAACGGAAATAATACAACACTTTGCATAGTTATTGAAATAAGTTTGACCTGTTATATATATATATCGTTTTCTAGTACACATGCATACGTACAGATGTATGTATCACAAAGTCAACGGTATGAAATTTATCTTAGAATGGCAGACCTAGTTTTTAAAGCAAACTTAAAAACAAAATCCGGCCATGCTAAAGTATATAACACCCCCCAAAACAACCCGCCAAATGTGTCACACTTCAATTTCCAGATGTTCGATTTATTGCTGATTAAGGTGAGTAACCAGTCAGATAGTTTATATTGCGTGACTTCCGGCCAAATATACGATTGAAAAAGACGGTTCAATGATCAACTCACCCGGCGGATATAGTAATTTAGACTATGACGAAAGATAACAATCGGACAGTTTCGGTTGTATCCGTAAAGTTAGAAAAAGACAACCAATAACATAGCAAGGTAATCTGTTTTATAGGTTTATGTCTTTGTGATGTTAGAATCGGCTGTACCCCTGAGATAAATCAGCAACGGGATATATCAGGCTGCTGATAAAACATTTTAATGTTTGTACATATCAGTTCATTTAATAAAAATGTATGATATAATGAACCAATTGAAGTATTTAAAGATTGCAAAAACGAAGGATATATATAGTATAACATGTATGTCCAACACAAACCATGGCAGTATTCACAGTCACACCCACCATAACAACACATACTAGTGCGACATATAGCACGTCTCCATGAAGCCTTTTAAAGATTTTTATTTTGCGTTTTCTGAGACGTGCAGCCGCGGAAGCCGGTTTTACTAACAGGAAGTTCGCAACGGAATTTGTTGGGAATGTTTCACGACTTTACCATCTAAACAATTGACATACTATGAATGAGAATTAAAAAAATAAGATTAAATACATCAATCTGTGATAAAATTATATGCAGTGCATGCTAAGTATACCGATAAACCGATCTCAAACATGAAAGGGGTCCCATTTCAGAAGAATATGTATTGTCCGCGACATCGAGTGTTCCGAATCAATCATCACCATAACGTATAACAACAGATGCCTTTATATTATGAAATCGAAGAATGCACGGTGCCGGTCTAATTTTGTTTAGTTTTAATCGAACAGTTTGCATTAATTTTATGTTTTTATGTTGTAATACTTGTTAGTGTAAGTTATATATGATAAGTTCTGTGTTTAATAACTTTACATTTTATAAGGAAAAACAATAGAAAAATGCAATATATAGGCAGAGACTGATAGGCTAATATCAGTGCAACATACATGGCTGAAATTTTGGATGACACCTTTAGTATTTCTTTAAAAACCTTTGTCTGGATTTAGCATCAAATTTTGGTACCAAAGATGATAAAGTTTTTGTCTTTATCCATTTTTTCTTCCGTTTTTAAAGTATTACGGGTTAAAAAAAAAAAAAATTAACTTTTTACGAGTTTTTTATGTTAACAAAAACGGTATTGTGAGTTGATTTAACAAAAACATTTTTACAACACATCAGAGATTTTTTGGCAGAAATATGAAGAAGTACGTTTTCGATGGATGGCAAAAAAATACATAGATATTTATATTTTTTGCTATTTCCTTAAAATGAGAAAATGGTCACAAAAAAATAACTGTAAGCATAACTTGAAATGCTTCTGTTTTTTTTTTCACTTAAAAAAAGAGAAAAGTTTACCACCCGAAGTCCTTCCTTTCGATACCAAAAGGACAAGCATATTTTGTTAGTGTCAGTGAGGAGTCGAGATATATAGTGATACATTACACTGAATTGCACTACTGCCCAAACCATGTTGATGATATACATTATAACCAACAGTTGCTCTATGTTGGGCAAGTCTATTTGGCGTTGTTGGGATTATATATGCTTACCTACAAAACCGATTTTTTTTAAAGAGGGTCGGGTTTTGATAAACAATGTGTTATTATTTATTATTTTGGTCGATTCGTGTTGTAAAGTAATCAAGTTCGATGCCGTAGTCACTTTTTCGGCAGAATATTGAATTATTCTCTGATTGAACAAGTTATTTGTTATAGCAAGGGTGACTTTTTGAGAGATAAAAAGGGTTTAAAACTGGAACATAATATCGACGAGATTGTTGTAAACTTTGGGATGAATTCAGACTTCACAACCCTCTTCGGTAAAACGTATGGGTCACTATAAAATGTATACTTTACATTAAAACCATATATACCATAAGTTCCCAAAGATAGTTGTTTACACGATTTTAATCTTCTCTTTTTCTCTTTATATTGTTTTCTTTTATTAAAATTGAATACATGTACATGTAAATAGACAATAGATTGATAACTCGCATAACAACAAACACGACAGTACAAGAATAAACATCATGTACATGTCGTTTCAAAGACAATTTCTAACCATCATTAAAATTATGTTTTCAATAAGCTTACAACTAGGTTGCACGTTTGTGTGTAGTTTTCGTGCTCGGACATTCGCTATTGTTTTAAAGAAGCTTATGTTAAATGCCTGTTTAACACCTTCATGACAAGTGGAGTTCAGTTAGAGTACAGGCGATTTCAACTAAACACACAGTTTGTGATCTTGTCGACCTATTAACCGGCTCATATTAAGTGACCTTTACGGTGCCGCGAAGCATAGTATACAAAAACGTAATTGACTTCCGTACCTTTTTTTTACTATTAGAAATTATTTGTTCGCTTTTTTCAGACCTAGTATTTTCGCATTATGTGTTTGGGTAGCAAATTTAAATCGTAATAACAAATAATGATTACTATGCACCAACTTTCAAGAAAATATAAACTTCTGTGTGTATTTCGCTTCAACCGTGTGCACATCAAATCTTCTCTGTTTTATGTTGTTCACGGTAGACAATTATTCATTTCCGTAACAGGTGCGTGTGACGTCAAAATTTCGTTCGCGATTATGATTTTGATGGTTCGCCCTGTAAGTTGTTAACAATTTCATTGTAACTCAACAAAAAAAATGTATTTTGTTAACACCGTTTGATAAATTAATGTTTAATTGGTTAATTTCAACAGTTTGTTTATATTGTCAAGTCGTATAACAGCGTTAAATGACATACACAGCGAAGCGGTGTCGGTGGATTTTTTTTCTCAGTACATAAATTGGTCTAGCGCAATAAGGCGTTATGGACAGCAGTTCAGATATCAAAATTATAAAAAAGCTGTCCATTCACGTCTTATTTAATCAGACTAAACATACACAAGCTATGCACTAAAACCGTTATAGTGTGTCGTGTTGTGATATATTGTGTTGCGCTGCACTGCACTGCGCTACACTGTACTGTACGGTATTGTATATAGTATTACAACGAATTGCATCACATCGCATTGCACCACCTTGTATCGCATCGCATCGCATCGCATCGTATCGTATCGTATCGCATCGCATCGCATCGCATCGCATTGTATTGTAACAGCGGTGTGGTAAATAATCATCCTTGGATGTACTAACTACGCTACAACCATGCAGTAGAGGTGACAACTTGGTTTATCGCGTTGAAAAGTTACTTGAAACAGCTCAAAGGGCCATGCGTATAATCTCTGAGCTTACTTCACAAACAAGTTAAAACAAACGAGTATTAACTAGAATAAACCTGGTAAACGGGCTCGTCCGCACTCGCTCTTCCTCCATTGACAAACAACAAACTGATAAAAGCACTGCACTTCCGCAAGTAACCGATAACCTCACTCATATAATATATGCCGATCTTGGTGGACTCAAATTCATGACTTGATAGGTGAGTAATATTGAAAAGAAATCATCTTAAACCAATATGCTAAATTGGACACAACATGTACACGCGTGATTGACGTGATTGCCCAAATGAAGTTAACAATTCCGAACGCAATTCGTTTTAAGAGCTTGATTCTGGAAGCCTCGATTTGGCCCAATAAATTAGCAAAATATAAAATAAACTGAACACATAATATACCACTTGTTTGTTGGTATGTGACACCTTAATGATCCATTCATATTTAATACAGTGTCCTGATTGTATGTTATTGTTTTCTTACCCTAAATATACCCCATACTTAAGGAAATTGTCTATTTTCATGGATATTCAACCGTTTTTTAGTGTTTTTTTTACATCGAGCGCATCTTCGCCATTCCTGAAAATTTGTGGAACACTTACTGATATTAAAACATCCATAGAAATATCTGTATATAAGTATGGCGACACTTGCGCTCATATAAAAATAATTAAAAATTCGTTCCCGAACCGGGTTGTTTCTTGCCAGTTTCCCTTTACAGCACACGTGACAGAAAAGCATAAATGCCAGTATAATTGCTTAAGGAAATAGAATTATATTATACTAATGTTAATATCATTAATTGTATGAATTTTAAAGTGATTTGTTGTGTGTGGCACAAAAAAATCCTTAATTTTGTGTATTTTGCATTGTTTTCCGCTCAATGGTGGGAGTCGTCAATGCTTGGCGTCTATAGCACCTGCGTTTATTCGGATATCACATATATCGGATATGGTTTGTTTTATTTCTTATTTAACACAAATCCAAATTTATTATACAACAGTGTCAGTAAATGCTTCCATGCAACATAACGCTAAACATTCAAAGAGACCATTATTTCGTACCAAGATTTAATATTCCGTTCATCGTCAACGAAGTTTTGCGTTGGAATCTGGATGCTGTTTCGGCACCTACATTTCAAGAAAGTTATATTATAATTGATGTATGTAATACTATTTATTATTCAAATAGGTGTGAATAGAGACTTAATATGTTTTATTATCATTTCAATCGTACTAAAGGCAACATTGCAACCTGATGTATAATTTATATAACAATGAGTAACAGTGCAAGTAGGAATAGGATCAGGGGCAAATCCGATTGCTCTTCAAATCTGTTGATACGAACAAGTTAATGCATTGTTTTTCATGTTTTAATTTTTTTAATGGAAAGAACGATCCTAACCTGAAAAAAATACAAAAAAGTCTGCAAAGCACAATGCCAGTTTTGTTAGTTATAATTTCTATCAATAATAACTTGATTATTCAACAAATATCTCGAGGTGGCAAACATCGTAGTTGTAGCGTGTTTTGTTAAGAATGAAAGGTCTGAAGATCTAGTCTCGTTAGGGACAGATTTTTTTTTCTTTCAGAATGCTTGTGTGTGACCAAAACGTTCCTACGCCCTTGATATGATCTTTAAAAATCACCCAGTTACCACCCTTTGATATACAAATGTAGGCTGTCGGTTATTAGACAAATTCACATTTTTTGCATGTATAAATATATACTTCATTATGTTGCCACAGTTTGTGCTGTGCAAAGCGTGAAACAAAACGTGTGTAACCTAATTAGGCCATCATAAATAAATTGTTAGATTTTCATCCATTTTTTTCTTAAAAGGGGAGAGTGGGGTGGGGTAGGGAAAATTCCATTTTTTATTTTTATTTTTGTTATGAAAATAAATAAATAAAATTAGGGGGAGTGGGGGAACGTCCGGGACATGCCCCAAACTCACAGCCGACTTTTGTATGTAAAATGGTTCTAGTGCGTTTTGACGTATTATTTGACGAAAGACATAATTAAACACATTTTGAACATTTATTTTTTAATTTTTTAATAATTTACATACACAGGAAACACTAACAGTCTGATTGATATTTTGTTTCAGGTCTGTAACTTTGTTACCTATGGATGAATTTCAAAGAACACTTGGCTCAGTTCCCCAGCATGGCCTTTTAGGTAGCTACACTATTGATATCCATGCGCTGTTTCTTTGATTGTGTGCTTTAAAAACAGCACACTTCGGTCTTGTTTTATTACTACAATGACAGTGCATTAATGGACTTGCCATCTCTCGTTACCATGGCAGTATATGAATTATATATATAACAAAATATGCTAGTTTTATAGAGTGTGGAATGAATGAATGGGGTTTAACGGCAAACCAGCATATTATAGGTTATCCGACACTAACAGGACGTTATATTTCAAGTTCACTCTACATGTAAAAAACAACAAATTAACACTCGTTCAAATAAAAAAACCATCAACAAATGAATACATGTATGAAGAATGAACTTAGAACCTTGATACCTGCAGGACTGCAGAGTTTCAGCATGTTCTATCGTATTACTCAAATTGTCGTTTCTTACGACATGCATGAGCCACAATGATTCTATTCTTGCCATCACTCATATGGCTCCCTGGAACTACAACGGCGTATGCAATTTAACTGCAATGATAAACATAAAAAAATGATAAAATGAACATGACATCCATTCGGAGGATTCCTACCCTCTGCAGAGCTCGACAGTGAGTCTATTCTTAGCCAGAACCACATGGGCTTATTGGTTGTGGAAGAACTATGCTAAATATACCTGTATGGAATACACGAATGGCTTCCCATAAATGCATTTCTTTCGATCTACAATTTCGTTTCACTATTTTATGAATACTGTATGACAGATTGTCTGTGTATTGTGTTATTGAGTTGTTATGACGTGTTGTTTTGGAACCTGTTTATACATTGTTAAAGGCTCATTAAACATCCGAAACTGTCGTTTTAAGTTTTAATATAAGTCATTTTTACTCTTCCAGATGATAGAATACATGTTTATTTGATCACTGAGAGTTTTTGCAAACGAAAAAACATGAATATAAATCACATTATTAGTACATAATAAAGAACGAGTTTTGTTTACAAATTAATGTTCGTCTCTTTCCGATAAACACATTCGGCAGAAAACGGGGAAGCTTGTTTAGAAACGCGTCGGTCTGTTATATATGATCAATTCACTTCAGAGAGAAATATAGTATGGGAAACTGTATGGGATACGGTTAAAAATGAAATAATCGCTTGCGGCTAGATAGTTTTTAAGAATATCCCCCTTTATTCCCTTCAGTGCATTAATGAACTGGGACCCACGAGAAAATTTATTACTCGTAAGCAACAAGACGTCCATATAAAATTAAACATAAAATTACCTTTTTTATAACTGTACTAAACAAACCACGCTTGGTAACCTCTCAATATTGATAAAGCGATTTGTGACGTAATAGCCCGTGCGATAGTATAACGCGTATATGTAAGGGAGGATCCTGAGCAAGAATTACTAGACCAAACTAGTATTCAGTACATATTATTTTTCAATGCGTATAAATAATATAATGCATACTGCATTCGATACAGTTTTATATGGTGTCCCGTTGGGATCATCGCGGCATATTTATTAAATTAAGTAAAGTCGAAACAACGAAATAACGAAACTACGATGGTGAAAAGTCGAAACAACGAAACAACGATTGTGAAAGTCGCAACTACGATGGTGAAAAGTGACTACGATGGTGAAAAGTCGAAACGACTTTTCACCATCGTAGTTTCGTTGTTTCGACTTTTCTCCATTAAAGTTTCGACTTTTCATCATCGTAGTTGCGATGTTTCGTTGTTTCGATTCACTTAATTTAATAAATATGCCGCGATGGCCCGAACGGGACACCGTAGTTTTATTGCAGACATCATTATATTTTTTTTTAAACAAGAAAACCCAATAGCGATACATAATATTAGTGAAGCCATAACTTGTCCAATCTTGTAAATGAACCCCTTATCTAACGGTCTTCATCCGCACACTACCACTGCAGTATCCGAACACTGACGAAGGCACGGTCGGAAAGCAACTGAGTCATTACGGAATTACAAAAATGTAAACAAAGTTAAAAGTTTGGTCCGCTCGTCTCAGAAATACACATTTCGATCGAAGTTATTTATTTTCTCGCGTTTTTAAAAACAGTCACTAAGGAGTCTACAGGAATGGTTAAGCAATATTATAAACACATTTCATTACAATCATTTTGTTATTATCAAAAAGTGTGCATTTCGGAAGTTTAATGGAGCTTTAATATAGAGGGATTTATGTTAAATTCGTCCGGGCAAGTTCAAATGACATTTGCAATGTTTCTTAATGTACGCCAGTAAGCCTATGTATTTTAAAAGAATGCACCTTGTGCGCAAGTTTTTACCTGTTACTCGTTATTCTTTGTCATTATGTTGGGCGTTTAAACGCCTTCTGCGTACAGGGTTCGTGACTACGATATGATGGTATAGGTTTATCAGCAGTGATATCAATTTTTGCGTTCGGACACCTGAAAATTAATTAATGGATTACACTGACTATTCATAAGTGTCAGTGAATATTAATGGACATATAATTCAGTATAGTATTGAAGTATATGGTAAGTAAAACGAACTAGAAAATATCAGCTGTCTCCGTTACTTTATATAACATTTATGCGTATCAATGTCAGAGGTCGGGTATTTTCATCACTGGATAAGATGCTAAAAATAGACTGTTTTCTAGACGATTATGTCAAATAACAGTGGAGGCGGTACTGTTAACCTTAAAATAACATATTTTCTTCATGTAGGTTTTTTTTATTTTGAAAAAAACAGAAATACAGGATTCAGATTTATATTATAAATTAAGAATTGTAGATTCTATTTTGTTTATATTAAGAAACGAATAGTTAGTGTTTTAGCGAGTGAATTTGCGGTTACAGCTTTAATTCAAAACACGTTCTCACCTTAGTGTGACATATTGCACGTCTCTAAACAGCCTTTAATAAAACAAATATGCCACATCTCCCGACAGCAGATCGGATATCCAAACGATTTAAAAAAAAAACTGTTTGTTCGCGTCTTTTTTTTTAATAAGGCTAGTTCTCGCCTTTATCGCAGCAGAAAAAAAGGTGCAAACTCATTAACATCTCGCCGCGTTATTACCTCGTGTTGCGAAGCGCATTGTGTGAAGGCAGACGTTTATAATTAAACACGTTATGAAACATTAATATTCGATTTTAATGGGGGCGAAAGTTCGAAATATTGCTTTTTATTTTACTGAAATTGCTTTTCCAGCAAGAATGTGTCCCCGAATCGAAAACATCAAAATAAATCTCATTTAACTGAACGTCATTATCACGGCCGTTCTCGGCGTCATTTTACGTACGTCACCAAACAAACGTGTGTTTGTCCGTCGACACCACATATTAAAATGTACAGTGTTTACATTATATTGTGTTATATGAAAAAAATAGTACTAAAAATAAACTGTTTAAAGATTACACATATATAATTTTATAGAGATTATTTTTTTGAGATATGGCCGATTTTGACTGCTCGAGAACCTTGCCTTTTATTTATATACTAAGTCTTGCTAAAACTGAAATATTTGAATGGATGCAGATTATACTATGAGAGATGTGTAACTATTTGATAAGTAATACCTGTAACAATATTAAAACAAAACAACAAAAGCAAACAATATCAAACGACAAAAAATGGTTTAAAATTGTTGAATTTATATAAGCCTAATTATAAAACTAATAAAAATACTAATGATAATACTATTAATATTACTACTACTAAAAACAATAATAATTATAATATAAATGATAGTAATAATAGATAATTATAATATAATAGATAAATATAATAGTACACCTAGTAGTAGTAATAATAATACAAACAATAATGATGATGTTAACGACACCTACACCACCACCACCACCACCAACAACAACAAAAACAACAGCAACAGCAGCATCAGTAACAGCAACAACAACAATACTCACAACAACAACAATAACAACAACAACAACAGCAGCAGCAGCAGCAGCAGCCGCCGCAACAGCAGCAACAACAACAATAACAACAACAAAACAATTTCTACTAACACCAAAAACAACAGCTTCAGCAACAACACCATCAGCACCCTACCACCAACAGCAGCAGCAGCAGCAGCAGCAGCAGCAACAACAACAACAACAACATCTTCAACAATAATGACAATAGTAATAGTAATGATTATGATAATAATAATTGATATCTAATAGTATACATTGGTTCACGTGTGTTTTTAATTAAAGCAAAGGCCTCAGATTTTGTATTTGGGGAACAGTTCGAAAGCAATCACCGGTACCTCGTGTCAAAAGTTTTAACTGTTCCCTCAATATTAATAAAAACCGTTTTATTTGAAGACCACAATTAAGCACGAAATCTGAAACAATTGTATGTTTTATGATCGTCTGTTAAATTCTCATTACAATTGACTGTGGTTTATACACGGTATGGTATAAAAATGAATATAAGAAATAGAAATTAGTATCGTTCATTAAGGATCGTTCATTATAATGTTCATTGAGACAATTTATAGAAGTAAAGCAGTAGAGGTAACCAGTGTCGGTCAAGATAAAAGTGCTATACCAGGTTATAGTCCCTTGATATTATTGTGCAGTTTTGTATTCTGGCATCGTAATACATGTATTAACCAGGTTATTTTGTTACTCTTAGTTTAAATGGCACATGTTCTGTACATTATGTTCATAATTACTTTACTGGACCGCGGCGTGGTCTAGTGGTAGAACGTCCGCCGCGCATGCGGAAGGTCGTGGGTTCGATCCCCGGCCGGGTCATACCAAAGACTTTAAAAATGGTACTAGAAGCTTCCTCGCTTGACGCTCAGCATTTAGAGGAGAGTTCTAGGTCTGGTCGGCCCGGTGTCAGTATAATGTGACTGGGTGGGGTATCATATCATGTGTCTGCGGCATGATACTACAGTGTGACAGCGCTCAGAATACTGTCTCAAGTAGACACCGTCGCGATATGATTGAACAATTGTTGAAAGTGACGCTAAACACCATACAACAACAACAACATACTTTCATGCAGATATACTTGTGGTCGATTAATTTTAAATTCGAACGTAGAACTTCTGTTTCTATCCGCAATCTATAATCATAACGGATTTATTTTCTTGCAATAACATTAACGAAACAAAAGAAAATGGTTGATCTCATATGATTTGACTGTTTATACAGACTAGCCGGAAGGTCCAAGATTATCTCACTGTCACGATAATGCCGATAGGTGAACAGGAACGAGGGCGGATTCATGAAAAATATCATTACATGTACATCATGTATAACCATCTTAACAAACAAGAAGTTGTTATTTGTCATTATAGCTGGCAATAATACTAGTATGAATATGATCAAGAAAATACTGCTAAATTGAATATATATGTAAAACTACATACATGTATAAGTACAGCAATCAGTGCATAGAATAAATTGTTTAAGTCAATTATTGTAACTAATGGTCATGTAGCGTGCCGAGACTGAAGATGGAACGTTAAGAAAATTAGTTATTACAAATCACGCTGCAGCTTAGCTAAAACTATTCGGTGAATCAGGAAATTGGCAGCTTCAGTCTATGGCTAAAACTATCAACTTAGATTATTTCCTCGTTTGATAAATTGTTTCTTCAGAAGAAACACATTATAGAAAGATAATCACATTCATAGCTACTTTTTGTATATTAATGAATATATAAACCACATATATAAAAATATCACCCCTGCTTTTTAATTTCCTTGACGAACGAACTTGTGCGTACATGTAATCGTCTGCATGCACTTTTCTGAGGAAGTCGTTCTGCAAAACAGAATATATTTATACCCTCATATTCTCGCTTACAATAATATTATGAAAGTTCAACCTGCTATATTTATTGTAGAAAGAAAATATTCCGTGTAGAAAACAAACTTTATAGAAGTGTGTCCCTTTTCTTAATGTGTTAGGTGACAATGCGGCTAATAACACAAAAATTTATTGACGAGTCGTGGCATATCTTTTTTTAAAAATTAGAAAATATATATTAAAGAGAAGACCTAGCAGTTAAAGATAACAATCATCAGAATAATAACAAAACAAATACACATAACAGTTACCAGGAGGCATACACTACAAGCATACAGTCAATGTTTCAGCTGTTCCGACACCACTACCGGAAACAAATACACATACTAATCATAGCAGTAATCAGAATGCGTACACTACAAACATACAGCCAATGTATCAGCAGTTCCGAAAATAATACTGGAAACAAATACACATACTCGTCATAACAGTCCTCAGAATGCATACAATACAAACATACAGCCAATGTATCAGCAGTTCCGACACAACTACTGGAAACAAATACACATACTACTGATAAGAGTCATCAGAATGCATACAATACAAACATACAGCCAATGTATCAGCAGTTCCGACACCACTACTGGAAACAAATACACATACTACTGATAACAGTAATCAGAATGCATACAATACAAACATACAGCCAATGTATCAGTAGTTCCGACACCAATACTGGAAACAAATAGACATACTAGAAATAACAATTTATCAGAATGCATACACTACAAAAATACAGACAATGTATCAGCAGTTCTGACACCAATACTGGAAACAAATACACATACTCGTCATAACGGTCATCAGAATGCATACAATACAAACATATCAGCCGTTCCAACAATATTAATATGTTTTATTTGTAACCGACACAAATGAAGAATTCCTTTGGCCTCTAAACACAGAAAACACAATTTTGAACAATATTTTTTATATGTAAAGTTAAAACTTTAAAAGTAAATTATCGAGCATTGATTAAACGATGTTGTTTGTAATATATGGGTTTAATGTAAAGCTTTGTGTTAAAATTATAAAATTAATTTTCATTCACACTTTTATGCTCATGTTTCGTTCAATTTTAAACAGTGTAAACTCATGGTTTGCTTTTTATTGCAGAATGGCTATAGAATCGACAATTGTCTGTAATTGCTAGTCACAGAATTAGACGTTCTCCTTAAAAGATTTTATACCGAAGTGAGAACTACAGAGTGGAAGCTGTATGGCAGGTCTAGCTATTGTGGAAATATGTACCGCCATAAACCGCTACATTAGACGTCTCACACAACAATTAATTTTGTACTGTCTACATATAGAGACATGCACTTCTGGAACACTAGATACATTACCAATGGTTCTAAATAGGCATTGTTCTCATAGATAATATTTTGTTGGTCCAATTATGCAGGAAAACAAATGGGGTTTACCAGGTTGCATTTTCACAATTTCGATGGTTTGATGGCAACCCTTTATTTTTTACAATTGTGCCCATTTGTTGCAGTGTATCACTACGCATCTTTTAACTTTTATAGCTTCATCAAATAGTTCCGAACGTCATTCAACCTTGGCAGAAATCATGAAAATGTTCAAATGTTCTCATATGCACAAAGAAATATGACGTTTTATATATTTTTAACAAAAAATGCCTAACTGCTTTACACAGTTCTAATTTCTTGGGCGTAAGAATCTACCGTCATGTAAAGGAGCTTCTTAAGTGAGGCCTAGATCGCCACAATTTAGCCGCAACATTTCGCTTGTCGATAAAGATTTTAACAAGGTGAATGAACCGTTAAAAGCAACACTAAAGAAAATTTGCAGTGACCGTTTAGACAGAACCATCATCAAGCGATATTGCCGAACTACGTAGACATCTTTACATGCATCAACCAATCCCTATTCCTTAAAAGAAAAAGTCTGATTTGAGCTAACTCTTAATTTTGCCCGCCATGGTCGCGAGGACATCGAAACGCTACAAAAGATGTTTATATACTTAAACAGATGATACCGATAAAGAGTATGTAGAAATGAAATACAATGAACAATTGAAAAAAAAACATCATGGAATCGAACGGACTGAGAATCTCGACTCAAAATCTAGAATGTACGCTTCAGCAAACGAATTAGATAGTTATCCAATAAAATCATTAAAATTGCACTAATCATCTTGACAATAACTTGCTCTTCCAACAGAAGGTTAGTGATGAGGCCACTACCTAAATGATTCAAGTGATCAAAAATAGACATAATTTCCAAATATAATAATAAAAGAAATGAAAAATTGACAAACCTGAGTAGGTGCATGTTTCACATCAGATTTCCTGTATTCCCTCAAATCATGGTGATGACCAAGACACATCTATAACCAATGACAATGGATCATGGTCTTTGGCACCACTTGAAGTGCCACATAACCTGAGTTTTAGCTCACTGAGTCTCACAGCAATGTCCTCTGTCGAAATACATAGTCGTCCATATTCTCGTTCAACAGCTGTTCCGTTCAGATTGTTAATAATCTCCATTCTTCCATCTTCATTTTTGAAACAAAACTTTCATATTACAAAAAAATCATCATATCACATTTACTGCTTTCATGATAAACATATAATTTGAAAATATGTATGTAATACAACAAAATCAAATTTAAAAACAAAACACATAACAAACTAAAGAAAATACCAATAAATGGTTGTTGTTATTTTCATTAATATATTTAAATTCTACTTTCACATTTTAGGAATTTATTTGTGAATCAACTTGAAAAAAGGCATTTTAAATGCATATGAAATTGACTATTATGGAATTTCACTTTATCCTTTGAAGTCTGCGGATATGACACTTTGAGGTCTGTGGGTATGGCACTTTGAAGTCTGAGGGTATGGCACTTTGAAGTCTGCGGTTATTGCACTTTGGAGTCTGAGGGTATGACACTTTGAAGACTGCGGGTATGGCACTTTGAAGTCAGGTGTGATAACAGTTTATATATGGAATATGTATGAGCTGAGGTGGCGGTGTCCGTGGAAAGCTTCGTCTCCTACTGATTGTTGCATGTGTGATAATAGTTTATATATGGAATAAGTACATGCGAATGTAGCTGTGTCCGTGGAAAGCTTCGTCTCTTACTGATTGTTGCATGTGTGATAATAGTTTATATATGGAATAAGTACATGCGAATGTAGCTGTGTCCGTGGAAAGCTTCGTCTCTTACTGTTTGTTGCATGTGTGATAATAAATTATATATAGAATATGTACATACTGAGATGGTTGTGTCCGTGAAATGCTTCGTCTCCTACTGATTGTTGCATGTGTGATACTAGTCTATATATGGAATATGAACATGCTGACGTGGCTGTGTCCGTGGAATGCCTTTTCTCCTACCGTTTGTTGCATGTGCGATACTAATTTATATATGGAATATGTACATGCTGAGGTGGCTCTGTCCGTGGAATGCTTCGTCTTCTACTGATTGTTGCATGTGTGATAATAAATTATATATGGAATATGTACATACTGAGGTGGTTGTGTCCGTGGAATGCTTCGTCTCCTACTGATTGTTGCATGTGTGATACTAGTCTATATATGGAATATGAACATACTGACGTGGCTGTGTCCGTGGAATGCTTTTTCTCCTACCGTTTGTTGCATGTGCGATACTAATTTATATATGGAATATGTACATGCTGAGGTGGCTGAAAATTAGTTTTAATGTAAGTAAACCACAGTGAATAATTATAATAAATACGTTTTTAAACTTTCTTTTCTAACGTTTGACATTACGATATAAACAATTATATATTATATTACATATATAATTATCTGAGATATACAACAATTGACTATTTTGTAGAATTTGTAGAATTGTCATATCAAGCCATGGTCATATAAACGAACAGCGTTAAAATTATATAAATGTTTCGTACCAATTTCGTACTTTCAATACACAACGTGACAAGTTGATTTCTATATATAGATTGATAAAGCTATAATTTGCGTATCACATCGATATCGGTCTCACAGTTCCCACAGTAAATTATTATTGAGTAAATATAAAACACACTCGGCAATTACGTTTTCGTAGGAAATTGAATAATTTTTTATTATTCTTCAATTAATAGTTGACGTTTTGTCGTTGTGAATACAATTTACCAGTTTGATAGTTGTTAAATTAAACATTTCCCAACAAACCAACTTATTTGCATATTTCTTTCTTTAAGGATTAAAAGCCGAATTATGAGTTTTTATCGGATGATGAAAAATATTGTCCCGTTTAATGTTCGTAAAGCCCGAAGGGGTTCTCGGCAACATTAAGCAAGCCTAAAAAAATTTTATATTTACATTATATTCTCCAAGCATTATAGATAAAACTATTGCATTATTTTTGCCCTTTTGATACTTAAAAAGCAAATTATACGCATTAAACCGCATACCCAATGTCATGAATGTAACGGCGACGTTGTCAACATACTGAAAAAGTGCACGTATTTGTAGGTCAACTTACGGTTAACGTCACGTGAAACTAACGGCAACGCGACCTCTCACCAGCATAACAAAATCGTGCAACCAATGAAATGCAAACTGGTCCTTTTTATGTCCGCCCAGCTGCAAATGTTTTTCAGTGGAAGTGGATTGCAGTGGAAATGTAAATATTGCTGGAATATTTGCATTGATATGCACTTTTTTGTTGAGGAGCGGTTACCGTTGTTGCTTTTAAATCTGTGATAGTACGACATTAATGTCCTTGTGACGAATATCTGATGCATGTTTGTACTTGTGTAACTGTTACTTTTGATGATTACAAGTCATGTTAGCAATAGTATATGCTCTCGTCCTTGACCAAGTGATCTGACAATGTAATTTACGGAATATGCATATATAAATCTTAAGACAAATCAAGCTAAAATTATGTTGATTTTAGAATAGAACCATAGATGGCTAGGCATATTCACATTTATGTCGATTTTATGAGTAGAGTAAATATAGGTATGGTATATTTGGCGTGCGGGAAGGGGCGTATGCATTTGCCAATATTTAAATTTTGATAAATCCTTATAATACTTCTTTCAAACCATTCATATCGGATTTCGATTTTTTATCGGACTTCTCCTATACCATTCCTCGGATTATGAATAAGCTTTGGTGATGTGGGGGAGGGGGTTGAGTGTAAAGTTGTGTATATGGTATATAATGAAAATATTGCCTACATTTTAATTATCATACTACTTCTTTTTTTTAGATATTGAATGTATATGGTATTGGAAGCTTTTTATGAATATAAACAATAAATATTCATGACACTTAAACATTTTCTTGTCCTCGTCTATTGCTGTCTTATCCAAAGTAGTGTAGATATATATGATTGTTTTGAATCTTTCAAGCATTGTGTAGTTTTGTCAATCACATTTGAATTCATGTAAAACACTTCTCATAACAGTTGTACATGTATCTTCGTTCGCAAATACTTCTTAAAATCCCTTTAACGTTACCTTTACTATGTACTTGCTTGCCACTTGGACATTTTATAATCTATACCAATATTTTAACTGGTTCTCCTTTTCAATATATTTATCTTAAAATCTGCTGAACCGTTTTTGTTTGTATTTTAGTTAATTCTTTAGGGTTGATCTATTGCAAAATAGTGTTTGAACTATGTTTTTTTCCTGTAGTAGTTTATTAGTTGAACGTTTATTAATGGTGAAAACGTAATTAGTCTGGAAGAGCTCTGTGTTTTCTAAAGTAAGTTAATATTACACATGCGAACAATTTAAAAGAGACACGGTAAATAATTGATAGAAGTATTCCCTTTTGGAAGCTATGAATTGAACATAAAAGAAATTGTTTTTCACTTAACAATTGCAACAGTGTGTGGTGTGTCTGTTACAGGGATGTATTGGGTTAGTTTGGCGAGTGGTCTCTTAGGAATTATAGCTTGATTTATATTTTGCTTCAGAACTTTTGTTGACAAAATACAAATCTAATTAGAAAATATATAATCGTGTCTAATGCATACAGAACATTGATATGTTCTAAAAAACAATCACTAAGCAGTAAATTTTAAAATGTATTTACGTATTAGTTTGATATAATTTAAAGGTTGTTATTGTTATTATCTGCATTCTTTGATGCAACACGGCTTCATCTTTAAAGAAAAGTACATCCAATTTATAACGTAGTTTGACTTAATCACTGCAGTATACAGTTGAAAGTAAGTAAATAAATGCATGAGTTTGCTCTACTACAAAAGGGCAGAGCATGCACTTGCTGTGCAGCATTAAATGCATATCTGAGCTTTGCTACATGCAACCTGTAAATAGTGTACGTCACTAAATGTTTATTTGAGCTCTGCTACATGCAACCTGTAAATAGTGTACATCACTAAATGTTTATTTGAGCTCTACTACATGCAATCTGTAAACAGTGTTCGTCACTAAATGTTTATTTGAGCTCTGCTTCATGCAACCTGTAAAAAGTGTACGTCACTAAATGTATATTTGAGCTCTGCTACATACAAAATGGAAATTATGTACGTCACTAAATGTATATTTGAGCTCTACTACATGCAACCTGTAAATAGTGTACGTCACTAAATGTATATTTGAGCTCTGCTACATGCAACATGTAAATAATGTACGTTACTAAATGTATATTTGAACTCTACTACAGAAACATGCAACATGTAAATAATGTACCTCAAAAATGAATATTTGAACTCTTCTACAAAAAGGTGAAACATTACTTGAAGCACTTCAATAAATGCATGTTTGATCTCTACTACAAAATCAGACAACCTGTAAATACTGTACGTCAATAAACGCATGTTTGATCTCTACTACAAAAACAGACAACCTGTAAATACTGTATAACAATGAATGCATGTTTGCACTCTACTACAAAAACAGACAACCTGTAAATACTGTACGTCAATTAATGCATGTTTGATCTCTACTACAAAAACAAACAACCTGTATATATTGTACGTCAATACATGCATGTTTGAACTCTACTACAAAAACAGGCAGCCTGTAAATACTGTACGTCAATAAATGCATGTTTGAACTCTACAACAACAAAATTCAGGCAACCTGTAAATACTGTACGTCACTAAATGCATGTTTTAACTCTACTACAAAAGGGTGGAATATATACTGGATGTACGTCAATAAATATTGTTCACTTAGTGTAAATATGTCTGCACCATTGAAGTATGTTTTAACAATATCTTTTTTGCAGAAACTATTTTTTATTCACTGCACTTAACACGTTTTACTCCCACAATATGGCTGCATGTCGATGTTAATCTTATCGGACTCCGAAACAATTGGGTATGCTGCACTGCTGTCTTTATGACTGATATGTACCGCCACTGTAATGTATAAGTTTTATTTAAAATAATGTATTGTTTTGAGTCATGTGTAATAAATGTATATCAAATAAATAAATTGTTTATTGCCTTCTGTTTGTAACGATTTTCATAACATGTATATCTATGCAATCGGTAAATCCATTTATAAGGTGATATCCATATTCTTTTTGTTTTTCTAAAAGAAGAATAAAAGGGTTTGAACAAACTAAAAAGTATTCTGTTCTGTTGTGTTTTGGACGAAGGGCACTTTTTTTTGGAGACAGTCTAATGTATTAATATTTATGGAACCTTACACTTGCATATGGTTTATATTGTTCGTTTATCACTTCCAACACGGGGGATTAATAAGCCTTAATCTATAGGAATGTGTAAACAGGCCGAATGCGAAAGAATTGATTGACAATAGTACCTATAAATTCATTTACGATCACTTCACTATTGAGAATTTGTAAACACTTTTAGTTATCTGTTCATACGTCACAGTGATAGTTACATAGACAATTAAACAGTTTTAAAATACGTAACTTAATTTTCAAATTATAAACAACTTCAGTAGTCAGTAGTTATTGGCTTTTGACCTTGACATTAATTGAACTGTCAACAAATTTGAAATGAATAGATGTAAGTATACGTTTATCTCAGTTACTATCCTAGATAGCCAGGTTATCTCTATGGACGCTAGCGTTGCTGGAAGATATGCTGTGCGCCTGGCCTCGTTCAGGTGTAGATATGCATAATCGTGTCACAAAAGTGTCTATTATTGAACGAGACGTAAATCAAAATGTCTAATAAACATGTACATGTGTGTATACATTTACCTCAATAACAATTCATGCAAACAAAATAAGAAACAAAACAAATAACGTCATTACTTGGAAATAAAAAAAAAACGTTCAGAATCATGGTGCCGTTATGCCGATTGCAGATCCAGAAAGACAATAATTACTAATAGTAAATCAGCTTTTTCCAAAGTAAACGTTGATATTTTGTACTATTGCTGGCAAGTGTACGAAGCAATGATCGCAAAAGTGGATTTACACATAGATGTGATTATTTGTTCATTGAATAAACCCAACATGGGATTTGCTTAAATCGGTTTTTGCTACTAATGATTACGTTGCATGCCGCGAATGTAGGTCAGAAGTTATTACAGAGTAATGTGTTGCTAAGCTTAAATTAGTTTTAAAAAGTGTGAATCAAGCAAATGTCATATTTAACAGTTTTCCTTACTTACTAGCTGAGAACAGCTGAGCGTTAGACCATTAATGATTATAGATATGATGCATTTAAGCTTTTTACATTGAATTCACATTGAATGAGCCTAACTTATGAAAATTAATACATAACGTCAGGCAGGGAAAATATCTCCCCTTGTGATTAAATGTGCTTCTGCAAATGAAACCTTGTGTAGTCAGTCGTTTATTCATTTGTACAGTGGTGGGAATCAGTTTGTCAGTACACCAGGATTTAATAGACTTTACACAAGTCTATAATTATACACCAGTCTATACACCAGTCTATAAACATTATGGGAATACAAATTAATGTGTACTCTATGTGTAAACAATTGGAAAGCGGAATCAGATACGTTGTAAAACAATAGCACGAAAACAACTAATGTATAGAGTAATCTTAACCTTGATTAAAATGGGAACAATACAAACATACAGAATGCGTGACAACAAACCAATATACTTGGGAGCTTTTTGACTGACAGATTAAACGTTACGAAACCTACAGATGATGTGTTCCTGTATATGTTAAACATGTTTCTATACTGTTGCAATTTATCGATTGTTTTCATGATGACACAAATAATGAAAACTAATCAATAAATCTAAACATTTCTAGTAAATAGGAATCAACTAAACATTCAAATATATTACTGCACGTTAAAGTTATGAGTTCATATATCTTACTTAACAGCATTTAGTAAATAACAGTATTATAATTATTTGTACATCAAATGCATTTCACTCAGTAAGAGAGTGTTAGAATGGTCACGTTTACATGTAATAGGAACGTGCCATGAATTGCGGTGAAGAAATTACGTTTCTACAAAGAAGTTGTTGGGAGGTGATCGATCTTGGTATGTTGCCACCGAGACAGACATAGATATAATATCGCTGAAATCTATGGAAGACTAATAAAACCATTTAGAGCTTTTAAAACATAGTTATCATGGGTTTTGATAATTATTAGGCATGTACATGATTGGTTCATGAAAGTAAACGATTCACTACACAGTTATAATCTAGTTTCTATTCAAAATACGACCTGGATTTACACATAAGTGAAAAAAAGCCCCAATAAAATGCAGTTTTCCGATCATCGCTTAAAATGTATCTGATAAAATTGACCTGAATAGTTTGTTTGAATGGGTTTTGAGATTGAATTTAAGACCATTATTACAGACGTAAAACGGCTTGATTCGAGACTATTGGTTCTAATTTGTCATCTTTTGAGCTCTCCGAATCAGATATCACTACACAGATAAAATTTGTTCTCTGTTCTATATACACTATGGTCTAAGATAACCACGGTACAAATATTTTCCGCATCGCATCTTTTAAAAGGAGTATATTGGCAAATGGCGCATAAAAGCTGCAAATGGAGGCTTTCTCTATATGTTATGCACTTAAACAGTACTTGTATATCGATTCAATGCCATAATTTACGTAAGAGTTATTACATTAACACTTATCAAAATATTGGCAATAGTTTTTCGCGGACGCGGACGCGAAAATGTATCCCGCAATATTTTCATTTATCTCCGTTTACATCCCGAATTAAGCTTCGCATTTCCGAAAATATCCGAAAATATCGTTGAATGCCCCTAGATGTTGAAATAAAACATGTGTCACAAACAGTAATTGAAAAAGGGACTTGTTATGTTATTTATGAGGTATAGACTCTGTCCGGAAGTCAGATACCATGTCAGTAACTGAATGGAAACAAAGAACGAACTTGGTTTGGACACGGTAGTTTTTCTTTTTTTACATCAACAATGACTGGTAGGTTAACCAGCTTGATTTTTTAAGACAGTGCTGTGACACTGTAAGATACTCAAAAACTAATAAATACACGCATCCTGTAAAATCTTATACAAGTCTCATGTTAACACCAGTGGTGTCTTGTTGCAATATATGCTATGTCAGCTTTTGCTTTACTCATCTGCAGCAATAAATCACAGCCCCATATGATTTTTTTTCAAACTTTTGAAACCAAATTACATAGAACCATTTTCAATCATGTCACCGTGGCAACAATGTTTGGCGCAGGCATACGTTTATTATGTTTTTCTCTACTTCTTTTTTACTATTGTACCCTTCAGAAACGTTTTATAACCGTTGCAGTTTAAGATTCATGATATAACAGGATCGTTTAAAGGGAATATATCAGGAATTTCAAAATTGTAAATTTTCTGACATTTTTCTCCAATACATCATGCCTATATATACTCACTTACCCGTATTGCCAAAAGGATATATATATATATATATATATATCTATATTAAACATACCAAGATGTATCTTGACAATTGAATTCCTTATTCGGGCTACGCGCCTTTGTTAGATCAAAGTAGATTTCCTGCTTAAAATTGCAACATATTGTTTTACTCATTGAATGAGTAACGTGATTTGATTTTGATTTTAATTTTATTCCTTGTCATGTCTTAAGGACGATGTGAAGATCGAAAAGTAGAGTATTGGAGTGCTGTCTAGTTTGAAAGTTTAAGTTTACCACCCAATTTGAAATATCTATTTTGTAACAGTTTGTTGGATTTGACATACCAAACCATTCGGATTTTATGTATAAAGGATAATGAGATGCTTTTGATCCATTTTAATAATTATTTAATATTTTAAAACGAAAAGGGTATTTTGTCTTGATATATATATATATACTCCCTTTAAAGGTGGTTTATTGAACCAAAGATCTACATATGAGCCAGCGCATCCTCGTGTATTTGGGTTGTCTAGTGACAGAGAGAGAGCTCCTGCCACTCCAACAAACCTGACTCAAATGCCTGATTTAACGTAATTGCCCTACGAAGATGTTAGCGACATGCACGATTAACTTCATGCAGACATATATGAACGCCCACACGGTGGATATTCACACGCTAGTTTACATAAATATGGCGATATATTGGTTATATATACTTGACTTGCATGCATGTTTACGTAAGAAACGACATCACCTAATAACATCATATATTATACAGCGAGTAACAAATGTGAAATACTAGAAGCATATGCATCAATACACACCGAGATTGCATTTCATTTGCTGAAATATTAGGTCTCATATTAATTTTATTTCTTTATACGTTGCTCAAATTTTGGAAATAACACATATTTATAGATCATGTTAACAGTTAATATTTTTAAAGTATTGTCAGTAACACTATTTCTGTGTTTTCCTCAATGGTAGTTTTGCTATTGGCGTTCTGAGGCAGTGATGTAATAAAACTCTCGGTTTTTCTGCAGCTAGTAGTGTATATTTTGTTTTGGAATATAACTTCAAATCATCTTAAATACATTTAAACCTAACTCAATGTCTGGAACAACCAGATTATAACAAATGTAGTTCTTATCTTCGATATTGTCTAAACGTAGACATTCTATTCACTTCAATTAATTAAATAACACATGTACGTGTACATGTTAACCATTTTTCCAAAAAATATTTTTATTTACATTTCGCAGTATTCCGTTCATTCGTTCATACAATAAATTTTCATGATTTGGATTGGTTTTACTTTGCATTAGCATTAAAATGCTATATGCTGCCAATAAACAATTGTTTAAGAATAATGACCAGTCTGTATGTCAAATATGATTGAGTACAGTTTGTCAATACATCTTTTGTTACATTTAATGTTAGACAAAAAACATAATATGTAAAGTCATAAAACACGTTTGATATTTTTATAGAATTAAGTTGAATGATTGTTTTATGGAAATGACTACCAACAGGGAACAGTTGGACCAGACTGATCCGGGGACATTGTACAATAAAATAGTTTAGTTTATATATGATTTAGCCTACTGATATTATTAACGTAGTCAGGATGTTATTATATAGAACAGTGTTATTTGTATGATTTATAGGAATTAAGTGTGTGCCGGTGTATTTCTTAAATTGGCTTGTACAAACTCAATTTCATTGGCATATTAATAAATAAGATATCAGAATACAATCTGATGAAACAATAGTTTGCTGTGAAGTAAAACTATTTTACAATAAAACCGATTTAGAAAAAAATGATACAAATTAATTGTTTAGATATTTCGCAATAAAGTCTGATAAGTAAAATATATTGTTATAAAACTTTTAGCAGTTCTTTCTTTTCATAGGCATTTAACACATATTAAAACTGGAAAGTATCTGAAATATCATCCATCAATGAATATAATGCATAAATATTTATTCATAAAAATCATCTTTTGTTCGTGATATAATTTCAAAGAGTATTCAACAAATTAAAAAATGAGAGGTGTCATATTATAGCTTGAAGTACATGTAATATAGAGTAGTATTAATATCTAAGTACTTTTCACATTGCATTTCTTACAAATTGATTTAATAAGATATTTTGTGTTTGAACGAAGATTTAACATCTCGCTACACAGTTACGCCCCCTTTTCCCCACAGTAACATGATTCTTACGCTTAAAAGCAAGGCCTATGTAATTTGGTTTTGAAATATTTTCAAAATGGTTCATAGTAGTTGTGGTTTCTTGCTGCAGATGAGTAGAGCAAAAGTTGGTAAAGCATATATTGAATTAGACATCATGAATGTTAAAAAGGTGACGTTTATAGGATTTCAACATATGCATGTATTTATGAGTATTTGAGAACTTCATTTTTCAAAAATTCTCAGGGTGTCAAAGCAACGTGGTCAACCTACCAGTTATTATGCATTTGTATGTGGGTTTACTTCCTGCTATGAAAAAAAAACTTACCAAAAAATTCAATGTGGATTTTTTTTTGCCATGGAAATCCAAGATTTTATTTTATAAAGATCAAAGAGCAAAATTCAATATGTAGTGAGACCTACAGATTAAATATTCCTCAGAGTTTATATTTACAACTCTCGATAACGCTTTCTGGATAGAACAAGTACACTTTTTTTTTCTCGGGATCAAACCCGCAACTTCTAGAGTGAGCGACCATCACTCTATCCACTGCACTACTCCGTTTAATTAAGATATGCTTACATTAACAAATGATCAAAGGTTAAGTAAGGCCAAGGTCACCGCGTGCTCCTTTATATTTTCTGCCTAAATTACATTTGCCTCGTTACTTTCTAGATCGATCATAAAGAGACAACAATATTAATGTGTCCACGTATAATGAGTACATAGAATACCACAAGGTCGTATTCAAATAAAAATGGGTCATACGGACAATGCGATATGTAAAATATCCTCACAGTTTTCGTGTATGGCAAGTTTCTTTTCAGATCGGCATTAATTGTATCATTTTTTGTTTCAGAATAATACTAAAAGGCTTAAGTTTAACGAAGCGAATAATAACATTAATTACATAATACTTTTAAAGTAAGTTGTATTTGTATCCTATTGTTTACTGGGTAACAGTAGTTTTATATCCGTAAGTAGGATTGGGTGAAGTCATTTTGCATGAAGCAAGTAAAACGATAAAAGTAAAAACGAACGTCGTTAAAGGTAAAAACATCTGAACGCACAAATCTGACTTAATTTAGACTTTACTTTATTTGTGTTTACTCCGACATTCTTTACACATGCACAAAAAACAGATAAATGAATTGAATCATAAAGTAAAACAAAATGTGTCATTTTTTTATGATAAAGAAATTTTGAAATATGCTCGCAAGCACGCACGCACACACGCCCACACACATAGATACAAAAAATACTCAAATAAATGGAAATTGGTAGAAATTGGTATCTCACTCGTGTGTTTAAACAATAAAATATTACAAGTGAAAAAAAGGCGACGGATATGGGTCCTCCAATGGAGCTAAAACCGGCTACTTACATACCAAATTCGGCATATGTCAAACCATCTATGCTCAGTTTTATGCAGAAAAAGCCAAGTAGGACGATTTGGTATGGAACTTATGCTATTCACTACATCGCTCTGACTCCCTGCAGATCTTGTAATTAGTCGGACACTAATAGGCGTCGGGACACTTTCTATGATGTTAAAAGATAGGTGAATTCTAGGAGGCGGAACAGATAGATGAATCTGTCTAAAGAAATAATTAACATTTCGTCATGAAACTCTGCAAAAAGGATCATTAGCTATACACATCTGAACGATAATGGTTTGACTTTTTTCTCTCAGATGATACTCGTTATGTCTCCTATTCCTTGTTTCTGATCTCTTAGCCGTCACTTGTAATTGCAAATTATGTAAGGAACTTTCTCGGGAACTTTCTCGGGATAAAGAGCATTAAGTGAGTGTGTGGCGTCTTTTGGATTTTCAACATCAGGAAAGAGAATGACTCTTTGATCGCTATGTGCGTCAGTGGAGGAAGTTTTTTCCGGTATATGTGGCATTTTTTCAGTAGGAAAACAATCTTGGTTATTATCTTTCTCTGCCGAAAACGGTATATTTTCCTCAGAACGATTGACGTCAGAAGAAATCACTTAAGGTGGAATGTACATGTACCTTTTAAATTATTTTCGAAATCATAGTATATATGGTATATAAACGAAACTAAAAGTAATTTCTTATATGAATGTATTTTTTTCTGCGGTAAATATAACACATCTACATGCGACGTAAACATGGCCATGATCGGACATTTTGCCGTCCAGATTTACAGCTATACAATCGCGTATTTGTTGATAAGTTGAGTCTTATCTAATGTGCAGATTCGAAAGTATGGATTTACAAATGCATAAATAACGACAAACGTCAAATTTCGGAAATATTAGCGAACACCGGGAACTATTTTCTCTCTCTCGTCTTCAAATCAAAATTACCCGAAAATGAACAAAGCAATTTTTAAATATTTTTTATATGTTTTCATGCAATATATTATAAAATGAATGTGAGACTTTTTAAAAAATTGACAAACTAAATGTTTCATAATACTAAATTATTTAACCCTACCCTACGTCAAAGAAACGCTTAAAAGCGAACGTCAACGTCGGCATAGCGCATTAAGTATACTGTTTGTAATAATCAAATAAAGCTGGATATGCAATTATTTAATTTTATAAATGTGTGGAAATGGCGTTAAACCTCATTCTAAAAAATCTAGTATTATGTGCACTTTTGTTATTCTACTATTGCACTTCTGTTTGCATCATCATCATCATCATCACCATCATCATCATCATCATCATTGTTATCATCATCATGGTAAACGTCATTTGCTTACACGTTCTTCACATCCCTTATTTTATTTTGTTACTCTACATAAAAGTCACCTGATACTACGTCTTTCCTTCTACCAACAACGTTTTTATTAAACATAATCTTGGAATAAAAGTTTTGTAACTTATTCATAGTTTTATTCTCTATGAATTATCACCAGTATTAATAAAATCTTCAATGTACTAAATTTTCTTCGGACATATGGCGTCATGTGGACAAACATTGGCGTATTTCTATATTTTTCTGCGGCCATAAAGCACCTGCACACATGGCCGTTTTGTGTTTTGCCTTTTAATACTTTCCTTCAAAAACTGATGGAAGTAATGTATCTCAAAAGTCGATTTCAAATCGGCCACTGACCACTTATCTTCGAACACTTTACAGTAAATCTAAAATAATTGTTTGATATAAAAAAATTGACCATTTAATTATTTTAAAGAGACACATCGCATTTTATAAATATTCACTTAAAGTAATTTCTGAAATCACTTAGGCCAAAAAATATGCCCGTTTCTGGTTTGCCCCTTAAATTTAAATTATCAAGGCAGACCACGTATGACGATTGTCTTTCTTATTTCTCTCTCCCGAGGTACTAGTAATGTTAAGAGCAATCCGATAATCGGTTATAGTTGTATGTTGACCAAGTTAATTTATTATGAGATGGATTATTATTTAGATGGATACATTTAAGATTCACTATACTGTTCTGAAAATAATAATAACCATTTTTCGAGGCAGTATTTCTGTTTCTCTTAGCGACCATATTGGATATCGTGCAGAATATTCAAAATACATATCTTGTTAGGTATAATGGTCAGCTACCACCATCGAGGCAAGTTCTCTGATAGGCTGAAAAAAAGTATAGAGATGTTCATGACATTTATCTTTTCCTGGTTGGATGAACATGTCAAACTGCCAGTTATCGGTAGTATATCATCAGTTGAACTACAGTGTTGACCAGTGGCGTCTAGGTTATCTGCGGTATATCCTCAGTGGAACTACAGTGCTGACCAGTGGCGTCTAGGTAACCTGCGGTATATCCTCAGTGGAACTACAGTGCTGACGAGTGGCGTCTAGGTAACCTGCGGTATATCCTCAGTGGAACTACAGTGCTGACCAATGGCGTCTATATAACCTGCGGTATATCCTCCGTGGAACTACAGTGCTAACCAGTGGTGTCTTCGTTATCGGTGGTATATCCTCAGTGGAAATATAGTCCTATCCAATGGTGTCTTGGTTAGCGGTGGTATATCGTCTGTGGAAATACAGTCCTATCCAGTGGTGTCTTGGTTATCGGTGGTATATATTCAGTGGAAATACAGTCCTGACAAGAGGTGTCATGGTTATAGTAGGTATATCCTAAGTGGACATACATTCCTGACCAGTGGTGTCATGGTTATCGTAGGTATATCCTAAGTTGAAATACAGTCCTGACCAGTGGTGTCATGGTTATCGGTGGTATATCCTAAGTTGAAATACAGTCCTGACCAGTGGTGTCATGGTTATCGGTGGTATATCCTCAGTGGAAATACAGTTCTGACCAGTGGTGTCTTGGTTATCGGTGGTATATCCTCAGTGGAAATACATTCTGACCAGTGGTGTCTTGGTTATCGGTGGTGTATCCTCAGTGGAAATACAGTCCTGACCAGTGGTGTCTTGGTTATCGGTGGTATATCCTCAGTGGAAATACAGTCCTGACCAGTGGTGTCTTGGTTATCGGTGGTATATCCTCAGTGGAAATACAGTCCTGACCTGTGGTGTCTTGGCTATCGGTGGTGTATCCTCAGTGGAAATACTTTCTGACCAGTGGTGTCTTGGTTATCGGTGATATATATTCAGTGGAAATACAGCCCTTACCAGTGGTGTCATGATTATCGGTGGTATATCCTTAGTGGAAATACAGTCCTATCCAGTGGTGTCTTGGTTATCGGTGGTATATCCTAAGTGGAAATACAGTCCTATACAGTGGTGTCTTGGTTATCGGTGGTATATCCTCAGTGGAAATACAGTACTGACCAGTGGTGTCTTGGTTATCGGTGGTATATCCTCAGTGGAAATACAGTCCTGACCAGTGGTGTCTTGGTTATCGGTGGTATATATTCAGTGGAAATACAGTCTTGACCAGTGGTGTCTTGGTTATCGGTGGTATATCCTCAGTTGAAATACATTCTGACAAGTGGTGTCTTGGTTATCGGTGGTATATATTCAGTGGAAATACAGTCCTAACCAGTGGTGTCATGGTTATGGTGGTATATCCTAAGTGGAAATACAGTCCTATTCAGTGGTGTCTTGGTTATCGGTAGTATATCCTCAGTGGAAATACAGTACTGACCAGTGGTGTCTTGGTTATCGGTGGTATATCCTCAGTGGAAATACAGTCCTGACCAGTGGTGTCATGGTTATTGGTGGTGTATCCTCAGTGGAAATACAGTCCTGACCAGTGGTGTCATGGTTATTGGTGGTGTATCCTCAGTGGAAATACATTCTGACCAGTGGTGTCTTGGTTATCGGTGGTATATATTCAGTGGAAATACAGTCCTAACCAGTGGTGTCATGGTTATGGTGGTATATCCTAAGTGGAAATACAGTCCTATTCAGTGGTGTCTTGGTTATCGGTAGTATATCCTCAGTGGAAATACAGTCCTGACCAGTGGTGTCTTGGTTATCGGTGGTATATCCTCAGTGGAAATACAGTCCTGACCAGTGGTGTCATGGTTATTGGTGGTGTATCCTCAGTGGAAATACAGTCCTGACCAGTGGTGTCATGGTTATTGGTGGTGTATCCTCAGTGGAAATACATTCTGACCAGTGGTGTCTTGGTTATCGGTGGTATATATTCAGTGGAAATACAGTCCTGATCAGCACACACTTGACAAGACATAATCAGAACCTAACTTGACAAGACACAATCAGCACGTACATTAGACGACGCAATCATCACACACTTGACAAGACATAATCAGCACACACTTGACAAGACATAATCAGCACACACTTGACAATACTTAATCAACACACACTTGACAAGACACAATCAGCACACATTTGACAAGACATAATCAGTACACACTTGACAATACATAATCAGAACATAACTTGACAATACATAATCAGCACACACTTGACAATACATACTCAGCACACACTTGACAAGACATACTCAGCACACACTTGACAAGACATAATCAGCACACACTTGACAATACATACTCAGCACACACTTGACAAGACATATTGAGCACAAACTTGATAAGACATAATCAGCACAGACTTGACAAGGCATAATCAGAACATAACATAATCAGAACATAACTTGACAAGACATAATCAGCACACACTTGACAAGACATAATCAGCACACAGTTGACAAGACACAATCAGCACACATTTGACAATACATAATACACAATACATTATACCAAGCGCAGGACTGAACCCGCGACCTCTGGCATGAGCAGAAAACAGTTTACTCAATGCACTTCCTGTCATAAATCTGTTTAAAATAAGCAAATTTAATTCGTCTAATACAGTATTCTATGATTTGCAAATTTAAACAAAAACATTTATTGATAAAAAAAAATTCGTTCTAAGATGTAAATATTTTTATCAAAATATTAAATCAGCCCATGGATTGTATTAACCTATTTATTTCCCAGCGGGTCTTTTAAATTACTTAAAAAGTACAACTAGTCACGGTAGTCCATCGCATGTTTAACACCATTACGACGGTAGGTCTACGGTTGATTTTTCACGGTTATTACTGTAATAAAGATTTGACAACGGGGTTTATAAGATACATAAACAGCTATCTCACGCAGACCAGGTCGTGAACTGTGTGTACCAAATTTACACAAAACTGCTCAAATAGAAATTTCCGATATATAAAATAATGACAAAAAATAACACATATTAAACTGACACACCCAAAATAAAAAAAAACAACATCATTTTATAATTTCCCATTTCAGATATTTATTATAAAACACATTTGAATTATATTGAAACTAATAAATCAAAACAGCACAATTAAAAAAATCATAACACTTGACAAGACAGAATAATCAAAATCAAAACAGCACAATGGGGTGTCAACCCCATTCTTTTCTGCATAACTGGACCAACAGAGGGCCATCTATGGAAATAGGATACCTTTAGGACCATTGATATTGTTTACAATGTTCCAGAAATGAATTTCTCTCTATATGTAAAACAATGCAAAATAATTTGTTGTGTGAAACGTTCAAGGATATTATCATTTTCTGGAAACGCTCGGAGGGCATTGCATCCCTGTAATTCAGATTTACTTTCTTTTTCAAATATGTTATTTCTAAGAAAACTGTAAAGAGCAAAATAACTGTATTTTTGTGTGATGTTTGAGTGAAAAAGAGAAGCGTTCATACATGCAGAACAAAATTTGAAGTTAAAACAATCTAAACAAATAGAGCACTGAGACTGTGCCGTTTCTGGAGTAATGTTGGATGGCGGTAGAATAACGCTGAATGGTGGTGGGATTCGCGACAGGAGTAAGAAAACTAAATGTTTTTTTAACAATTGTTGATATTTTTTGAAAAATCTTAGTATACTTTTCTAGGGCACAAGTCCAGGTTTACCTGTTGAGCGGCTTATACTTTTACCAATTTAAATGATTTTTGTTCAAATACTATTATGCATTGATGCACAAATTTTCTTCAGTTTGTGTTGTTAATGTATGTTTGTATTATTTACATGGTGTTTTATACGATCATCAAGATCAAGTTGTGTATATCAAGTCACGAAAATGATAAATTTAGTTCACAATAGACAAGGTGGGTGAAAGAAACATCGATGTTTATTTGGTGATAAGATCTATTTTTAGATTATTGTTGTTGATTTGAGGAAAGTGTCACTAAATAACTGATTTTTCTCCAGAATTAGTCATTAGATTGTCTTAGTAGTACTGTACCGTAACAGAAATGCACACTAAAATACAGAAGAATGTGTATATACAGAAATGTAAAATATAGTGGTGTTATTCTATGTACAAACATACAAGAAGTGTAGAATACAGTGGTATATTTCTATGAACAAACATGATGTAAACTATAGTGGTATATCTCAATGTGCAAACATTATGTTTTTTTTTCTATTTAATACACATGTTACTATAAATAGTAACAAAAATGAGCGTGTTTTAAGCCGGTTATTGCCTTCACGCGCTGATTATCACTTATCGGGCCCAATCGTGAAACATCGGGTATTTCCGTATCCTCCGTATAATACACCTCGTGTATAGCTCTGGAATACACCAACGCTTTTCGCAAGTCTGTGTTCATTCGCGTGAAAGTAATTAATAATGTATCCGTCATTAAGTTGAATATATGACGTTATTATGTCGATTGTTTTATTTATACACTCGACATGGGTCATGTTTAAAGGGAAATTTAAAATATCAGTCTTGATTAACCAACGTTTATATTTTCAACATACATGTAATATAAGGTGGCATAAGGGGGCCGCCATTTTATTTTATCATGTGACTGAAATTAGTTCCAAAATGGCGCCTTATTATGTCAGAGGTCTATTGCGTAGCATAAAGGCCGAGGTGATCAGATTGTTATCGGGCCGGGCCGAAAACTCATAATCATAATCGACCCGGTGAACGCGTGCGAGTGAAACCAATGGCCACGTAAAACGTCATTATTGTCAGTTTGTTTTCAACATGTCAGTATGTTCTTTCACGGATAAAAAGTAAGTGTCTTTTTTAAAGAAAATCGCTGATATAGTATTGAGTGTTTGTATACATTATTTTATTATTTCCACTCTATTTCTAATGTAAACAAATCAAGGGAAGCAACTGCACAGCGAACCTACATTGAAGCTAAAAAGCAAATAAATATCTTAAAATACGACGTCAACGTCAAAATGGCGCAATAGCTCAGTTGGTAAACGTGCAGGTCGTATTACATTTTATCGATCTTAACGTCGTTTATTCAAGACGCGTCAATGACGGTTTCTTTTTGTTTGAAATTAAAATTGTTTTTTATTATTATTTCATTTTATACTCGGTTGAAACATAAATAAAGTATGTGTACACATAACTTAGAAGCACGTGTAATAAAGAGGTTGATAAATGGACTTCATGAGCATTGCCTTGAAAACGCAATTACTCCCTTTGAGTGGCGCAACCGAACATGTGTATTAAAGACATTAATACACGTCAGAGCCGGGCCGGGAGGTAATAATCGGCCTAAATTCATTCATTTTCCGGGCCGATTATCACCTCCCGGTCCGGCTCTGTCGTGTATTAACTTCTAAATATTTGATTCTAAACACTTACACACAAATAGTTTACGATCATTGACGCTAGCAAATATCTCTGTCACCGAGTGGTTTAAGGTTCAATCACCGAATGACCACTTACCTCACTTTGCTGAGGACGTTGGTTCGAGTCCAGCTCGATCCAGTAATGTACGTATGTGAGAAATTGTGCGCTAGTAACCCTTAAACAACAGTAAATCAATGAAAACAATAGAATGTCGCCCTTGTCCCTGATATGTGTGACAGACACGGTTTTATATGAGATAATCTGTCTGAATCACGTCCTGTTAACACTGTGTAGCAAATAATACAATTATCCTAGATATCAACTTTACGGCTTACCGCCACGACAGCAGAAGGATCTTACAACAATACATCTTTAATAATAAACATTCTGTCTAGAACAGCATACAGTTTATAACAACAATTCCCAAGCGTTTGCTGAAAAGGAAGGCTTGAAATAAAAACTGTTAGTATTGCGGTGTGAATTTACTTTATTATACACACGAGCATTTGCGTATGTTATATATAAATATGTATTATCATGTGATGTTAAATGTCTGTAACATAAGGAATAAAATATGTTTAAACTAACTAACACAAGCAAAAACTTTTTTGTAAAATTATATTATACTGTCCTCTAACTGTTAGGCAATACGTTTAATGTATTTAAAGTGAAGTTTCCGTTGTATTGAATAATTCAACTCTTGCAATAATGGTTAATCACACGTTATATATAAATGGTATAGTGTTTAACCTTAGCTTATTTATAACTGTAATACTGTTTAATCCTAAAATGTTTATTTGTATATAACTATTCTAATCCTTAATCCTACAATGTATATACATGTACTTCAGTCTAATCCTAAGTTATGTGCAACTGCAATACAATTTGATCCTATAGTGTATATAACTGTAATAATATTGAATTATGTAGTGTATATAAATGTAAATATGATAAAGATAAATACTACATTGTATATAAATGTAACTATAATAACGTAACATCCTACATTGTATATAAATGTAAATAAAATCAAGATAAATCCTACATCGTATATAAATATCAATATAATATAATTCAATCCTACTTTGAATATAAATAAATATTTATAATAAATAAAATCCTACATTATATATAAATATAATAAAATTAAAACCTACATTGTATGTAAATATCAATATGATATAAGTCAATCCTACAATGTTTATCAATATATATATATATAATAAAGTTAAATCATACATCGTATATAAATATAAATATAATATAATTTAATCCTACATTGTATATAAATGTATGTATAACAAAGTTAAATCCTACATTGTATATTAATGTAAGTATAATAAAGTTAAATCATGCAGTGTATATAAAATTAAATTTTATAAAGTTAAAGCATGCAGTGTATATAAATGTAAATATAATAAAGTTAAATCATGCAGTGTATACATGTATAAGTGTCAAAATAAAATAATTAAATCCTACATCGTATATAAATGTAAATATAATATAATTATCCTACATTGTATGTAAATGTAAATATAATAAAGTTGAATCCTATATCGTATATGAATGTAAATATAATAAAGTTAAATCCTACGTCGTATATAAATGTAAATGTAATGAAATTAAATCCTGCATTGTATATAAATTTAAATATAATAAAGTTAAATCCTACGTTGTATATACATATAATAAAGTTAAATCCTACATTGTATATTAAAATAAATATATTAATGTTAAATCCTACAGTGTATATAAGTGTATATATAATAAAGATAAATCCAACATCGTATAAAAATGTAAATATAATAAAGTTAAATTCTATATTGTATATTAATATAATAATGTTAAATCCTGCAGTGTGTATAAATGTATATATTATAAAGTTAAATCCAACATTCGTATATAAATGTAACTATAATAAAGTTAAATCCTGCATCGTATATACATGTCAAGATAATAAAGTTAAATCCTACATTGTTTATAAATGTAAATATAATAAAGTTAAATTATGCTTTGTAGACAAATGTAAATTTAATAAAGTTAAATCCTGCATTCATTTTTGTATATAAATGCCAATACAATAAAGTTAAATCCTACAGTGAACATGTATATAAATGTAGCTATTATACAGTTAAATCATAGTACAGTATTTATTAATGTAATAAATTTTAAACATACATGAGTGTATATGTGTAATAATGTTTTCTCCTTAGTCATATTTAACTGTTTGTATGTTTTTTTCTTAGCTATATGTAACTGTTATATATTTTCGCATTAGTTATATGTAACTGTTATATGTGTAGTCCTTAGTTATATGTAACTGTTATATGTGTAGTCCTTATTAACTGTTATACTGTTTTCCCTACATTCCTACATATTACTGTAAAAGTGTTTAATCATATACCGAATATATTTGTAAAACTCATATCTGAAACTGTCTTTCCTTATTTAACGCCATCAGCTGATTTCACCGGATTAGATAAACATATCTTTCTCCCAGCACGAGGAGAGCATTAATCTTATGTAGCAAGCGATGTTTATGAGAAGACCACAACAGTGGAGTCGTTATGCCGATTAAATGAATGACAATAATTAAATTACAAGTCCCCTGCACAAAAAAAAAAGAAAATGATTTTTTTTAAAGTTTGTATTTTGCGTTATTTCTTGTACGGATATGATGTCGATATGGCAAGGTTAAATCTACATATAAATCTGATTATTTGTTCACAGAATAAATACGCCATGGAATTTGTTTAAATCGATTACTGTAACTAATGGTCATGTAGCGTGCCGAGACTAAAGATGGAACGTTAAGAAAATTAGATATTACATATCACGCTGCAGCTTAGCTAAAACTATTTGGTGAATCAGGAAATTGGCAGCTTCAGTCTCATCCTGAAGTACTAATCCATACATAATGTTACATTTGATGAATACCTATTGTAAAGTGAATGAATATCAAAAAGGACAATTAACATAAATTCGTTATTAGTTTTTAGAAATATGCATATATCTAATGATACGAAAGAACATATGGTGTTTAATATACTTGGGCGAACTATTACTCTGCACATAGATTTTTATTAAGAATTTCGATTATCTAACGTTTAATTTATTGTTGATCTTTTTTTAAATAATATGTTAATTTATTTATTTTCGTTTTCAGAATTTACTGGGAGAACGGTGCAATATTGAAAAACAATACGCATTAAGATATGCTTTTATATATCACGATATCAGCGCATTACCGTTCTATCAACCTATGAAAAGTAAGGAGATACGGAAGTGATGTGTTAACCAATCAATAAAAATACAGGCAGTTTATGAATATATCTGCACTGGTTAACCTTGGTTAGAAGTGATGGTCTAGGTTGGATTGGCTGCACTCGTGAAAAGGGAAATTAACTTCTTTATGATACTGGTCCGTTCTCAGCTATTGTTTATATTGTAGTGGTTGTGCCCTCGATGTGACTTTGCCGTTGTGGTAGTTGTACCCTCAATGTGGCTATGACGTTGTATGTGGTGTTTGTACCCCCGATGTGACTATGCCGTTGTGGTGGTTTTACCCTCGATATGACTATGACGTTGTGGGTTTTTTACCATCGATATGACTATGCCGTTGTAGTGGTTGTGCCCTCGATATGACTATGACGTTGTAGTGGTTATGCCCTCGATATGACTATGACGTTGTTTGTGATGGTTGTACCCTCGATATGACTATGCCGTTGTGGTTGTTGTGCACTCGATATGACTATGCCGTTGTATGTTGTGGTTGTACCCCCGATGTGACTATGCCGTTGTATGTGGTGGTTGTACCCCCGATATGACTATGCCGTTGTAGTGGTTGTGCACTCGATAAGACTATGCCGTTGTGACGGCTGTGCCCTGGATGAGACTAATCCGTTGTGACGGCTGTGACCTCTATGAGACTATACCGTTGTGACGGCTGTGCCCTCGATGAGACTATGCCGTTGTGACGACTGTACCCCCGATGATACTATGCCGTTATGACGGCTGTGCCCTCGATGAGACTATGCCGTTGTAGCGGCTGTGCCCTCGATAAGACAATGCCGTTGTGACGGCTGTGCCCTGGATGAGACTAATCCGTTGTGACGGCTGTGTCCTCTATGAGACTATGCCGTTGTGACGGCTGTTCCCCCGATGAGACTATGCCGTTGTGACGACTGTACCCCCGATTAGACTATGCCGTTATGACGGCTTTGCCCTCGATGAGACTATGCCGTTATGACGGCTTTGCCCCCGATGGGACTGTGTCGTTGTGACGACTGTACCCTCGACGAGGCTGTGACGTTGTCACGACTATGCCGTTTTGACAACTGTACCCTCGATAAGACTATGCCGTTGTGACGGCTGGGCCCCCGATGAGACTATGCCGTTGTGACGACTGTACCCTCGATGAGGCTGTGCCGTTGTGACAACTGTACCCTCGATGAGGCTGTGACGTTGTCAAGCCTATGCCGTTATAAAAACTGTACCCTCGATAAGACAATGCCGTTGTGACGACTGTGCCCTCGATGAGACTATGCCGTTGTATCGACTTTGCCCTCGACGATACTATGCTGTTGTGGCGGCTATGTCCTCGATGAGACTATGCCGTTGTGTAGGCTATTCTCTCAATGTGACTTTGCCGTTGTGGCGACTGTGCCCTCGATGAGACTAGGCCGTTGTGACGGCTGAGCCCTCGATGAAAATGTGCCGTTGTGACGACTGTACCCTCGATGAGACTATGCTGTTGTGGCGGCTATGTCCTCGATGAGACTATGCCGTTGTGTCGGCTATTCCCTCGATGTGACTATGCCGTTGTGGTGACTGTGCCCCTGATGAGACTAGGCCGTTGTGACGGCTGAGCCCTCGATGAAAATGTGCCGTTGTGACGACTGTACCCGCGATGAGGCTATGCCGTTGTGACGACTGTACCTTCGATGAGGCTGTGCCGTTGTCACGACTGTATCCTCAATGAGACTATGTCGTTGTAACCACTGTGCTTCCGATGAAACTATGCCGTTTTGACGACTGTGACCCGATGAGACAATGCCGTTGTGACGACTGTACCCTCGATGAGGTTGTGCCGTTGTGACGGCTGTGACCCCGATGAGACTATGCTGTTGTGACGGCTGTGCCCCCGATGAGGCTATGCCGTTGTGACGGCTGTGACCTCTTTGAGACTGTGCCGTTGTGACGATTATACCGATTCTAACTCATAGTCGGTGTGATAGAAAAAATCTATGCAGTCACATGGTTTGAACCTTTACAGACAGGTGGCGATTAAAAGATTTAAAGGTGGACGGTTGTGCCCCGGTAAAATGAGGCAATCGGGTGATATTCAATATCAGATAATAAAGGAATACGTAGTATTTTCGATGTTTTTTTCAAAATCATTTTAAAATGTATTTATCTCGATACACATGCTATAGGCCTACATATACGAAATTAAATAATTGAGAATGTATGCTGCCTGTTACATGGGTTTCTGTCTGTGACAAAAGCTTCGAAGCTACAATATCTCAATCTAATTTATAGATATGATCACAAGAGTGGAATTGATTTATTGTTTATGGATTCTTCGTTTACTTTTATTTTCAAAAACTAGCAGAGTCAATGAATTATGTAGTAATCTTTTAAAACAATAAGAAATTACCGATTTCGGGGCAGTTTAATGCCAATCAAAGTCGTGTTAAAATCGTTTTAAAAGGTCCCGTTCATAATAATATGATATAACAGTATAACGCTTACTGTCTAGTCTAATTAAGTAGTCCACATCACCTCTCTTATAGTCCAGTCAATCTATGGTTATTTTAGGTCAACCCGGACAAAATTGTAACATAATGTTCCTATGCTGTATTTGTACTGACATATATTGCTGCAAAAAAATATCAAGTTTACCGCAATGAGACGATGAGAAAGCTTATATTTAGTTCAAACACACCACCTAACTAAAAATGTGCTTTGAAAAGGTCACCACTTACACTAACATTAGTTGTGTATAAATGAACTATTTACCGCTAATAATGTTATTTTGTGTGATATAGATTTACAACTATAAGTTTTTTAACATTAAAATAACATAAATTAGATTATTTGGAACGGTAATATATAGAAAATGTGAATTTTGAGTATGTGAAATTACCCTACCCACCTATTTTAACGAGTCAGTCAATCTATAAATATATGAGGTTAAATTAGATTAAATCGCAACAGAATGTTTTCAAAATATTCGTTTTATTTACATATATTACAGGAAAACATCATCAGTTAACCGCAGTCGAACAATAGGAATACTTTCGTTTATTAGTTCAAACATTCCATCTAACTGAAAAATGTCATCACTGACAATAATTGTGTATAGGTCACTGTTTTACACCTTATACTGATATTTTCTATGATGCATATGTTGTAACAATAAGTTTTTTATTTTAAAATAACAAATTTTAGATTATTTGAAATGTTTTAAAAAGGTGCCGTTGAGCGGGTGAAATTATCCCACCCACCAATTTCATTGAGTACATCATTCTGTAATTACTTTAGGTTTAAACGGACATAGTTGCAACATAATGCTTCAATGTTGATTTTTCAGCAAAACATATAAAAATACAATTACACAAACGGTAAGTTTTGTTTATAGACCATTTCGGAATGACAAGTGTGCAATTTATTGTTTTACACTTTTACGTATTGCCTGAAATAGTTGAAACTCAATATTGATAATTTTTTTATCAATGCAATAATTAATTGATGTTATTAGGAACCAATTTATACTAAAATTGTGTAATTGGGGCATGTAAAACTACCCCTTCTAGTTCTAACAAGCAGATCTATGATTAGTTTAAATAGATTTTAAAGACGAAAATGCAACACATGTTTCTAATATAATTTCATGTTTTAACATATTGTTTCATAATATATCGAAAATTGCTGTGAATAAACAATGAGACATATCTAATTTTTAGTTCAAACTTAATCATCATCTAACTGTTAATGGTTATTCTTTTAACAAGTCATCACTGATATTAGTTGTAAATGTATATAAATTACAGTTTCACACCATACGACCCTATTTTCTAAAATATAAATTTCATAGCAAAGATTTTCTATCAATAAAAATCACATGTTTAGGATATTTCGAATAATGTACTAAATATTTTCATTTTGAACATGTGGAATTACCCCACCCTAACACGCACATGTACACCGTGTTTTTGTATAGCAATGTCTTCTATTAACTAAAAGGACTACCCAATAACTTTCAATTCTAGGCTTGGACAGTCCCATTCTTATAGTTTGATATAAATGTTTACTTTCAATTCTGAACGTCTAAGTACATTCTTTGGCGTTGTCACTATTCTGCAATTGATTTTGGTGTAATTGTTTCTGGACGGACATACTTTACACTTGAATGAACATTTTTATGGCCTTGGAAGAACGCAGCACATTCAGAGGTCTCGGCGAACAGCTAGAGTTTGCAGTATACACTTTAATAGCGTCATCCAAAACAGCTTTGAAGACCTTCGTTGACATTCAAGGCTGACGAGGAGCTTTGGTAGGTGTTTATATAATCCAAAAATTAAACAAGCAAGGAAATAATTAAAATAATAACAGTCCTCTTGCTGTATAAATTATTCTCTGAAAGAGAAACTTTACAAAGTTCAATATTACTTTTTTGTCTTTATTCTTGATTTGCAAAATCCATTTACAGTCTTATAATTATTGACTGCATAATTTCACAACTATCTTGCTTTGTTTAAATGGTATTCAAGTTTTCTTCCAACAACTACAACTATGAACCTATGACAATGTTACAATGAGATGGGTCATCACGAATTAAGTTTCTATCTGTTAGAAATGCAGTAATTACTTCATGTATCACTGAGATCTCTGATTCCGTGTGATTTACTGGATTAACACTTGGTATATTTGAAATGCCAGCATGGCATGGTTGATATTTGTGAAGGTAGACAGGAACCATGGTGTTGAATGTATGTCATTATTCTAACCAGTGTTAAAAACTCCATCTAAATATCTGCAACTTCTTTTAATTAACTCAAGTTATATGCACCCCATCTAAATTAGATGTTATAAATAGGTCAGTGATATTTCTAGATCAACTAATAAATTGACTGTTTCTTCAATTGCAGTGATGTGGTTATGTATGGTTTTGTGCTTTCATCGCACTAGGAAAACATAAATTAAACTTTTGACATCTTGCCACCTTCCGCAAGAGTCCATTTATTTGCTCAATCTTGTCCGCCGCCATTACACCATGCAGTGCTGTATTCAGATTGAATGGCTGTGATATTAACATGTTGGCCGTAAAGTGACAGGATAAAAAGTACAATATTTCACTGGATCTTATTAAAGTCCATTGGGGATTTCAAAACGATAAATGTTTTATATGTTGTTTTGTCATGTCGTTTTCACCATACCAGAATGACAAAATAAGACGGCACAAATTAGCTACCATATATTTTACAATTAACATATATACACCATGCACCATTCTGTCACAGCTGAGCATGGTACAATGCAAATATATCTGGTAGGTTGTCCTTTTTGAAAATAATGTGTTTCATGTAGCCATACTCTAAGAATCACCAACATCACAAAGTAGTTAGATCGTTGGCATGCATGCAACAGTAATCTTCTTTTTCGCTCTCAACCATAAAAGACGCGGTACTTTGTAAATTAATCATTTGCTCAAGCATTTAGATATATTGAATATTTCCAGGTTTTCCGTATAACGTATATGAAATGGACTATTTTTGCTATAAATATACACACTCTGAGGTACAATTTAACTGATATGTTGTCGGATATGTTGTCTGGTGACCACTGGTTCATTGGCGGCAGATTAAAAAGATCATTTATTTTGCAAATAAAATAATTGAGTCGAGAAATAATATTCCATAATTGCTATTTTGTTTATTATTTTTTATGCCGACATAACTTAAGAGCTTTAATTGTTGTCATTGTGTTTTTTGCTACTACTGTTACTGCTGCTTCTGATGATGATAGTAACATATTTGTTGTAGTTTACCTTTTGTTAATTTATCTTTATATATTTTCAATACTAAGTCAGTAAAAAATGATTTTTTTCAGTTGGAAAAATCACTGTTTAATATTGGCGGGTTGGGTTATTTATTATGCTGAATGTAAATAAAATAGTTTTATGTTAATATTTTGTAGATTAAGTTGATTTTTTTCTTTAAAATGAGTATCATTAAATTAAATATTATTTTTCAATAGTATCAACTTTAAAGGTAATATTCTCTCAACACGTATTGCAGATTGTTAAACTAATATACATGACGTCATTTGCGTTGGTTAACGTTTATTCTTGAAATGTTATACAAAATGAACAATGAATGCTAACGTATTTCGGTAGGTTCTACATAGATGTAGTTTCATGTACTTCTGAGAGCATTCACCCAGGCATTCAGTCAGAAGAGTCAGCTGGTTGCCTAAAACTCGATTAGAATTAGCTTTTAATTGAGAGTGTTTTGTCAATCTTAAAACCAAGTTTATGTGAGGTCATTAACAATTTTTTTCCAGAACCAGTTACACTTCTTCATTACACAAGATGACATTTTGTTTGGAACAACTATACTGTTATATCAATACAGAGCTTCTGGTTTGTCCTTCTGTTGGAGGCCTCGTAGAACTATCTAAATTCTTTATTTGAGTCGGTTGTCGGGTGCCGATAACACCGTCAGATACAACTGATCAGTGTTATATTTCTGGTTTGCAATAAATAGTTGTCATAATGAAAATGCCATCGATCCAAGTCACAGTAGTATTTAGAGGTTAAGTCACCTTTATTTAAAATGACTTTGTGTTATTATGTAAAAGCCAGCAGACCAAATGTATACGGTTTAAAGTGACCTTAAAATAGTGATATGAAAGTATATTTTCTAAATTTTAACAAGCTTTGCGTGTAATATTTCTTAAGGTTTCAAGGTGATTTTCGCCTTAGGTTTGAAATTGAAAGATGATATCAGTAAAGTTTCAAATAAGAATACATTTCATTAAGATCATTTTAAGGAATATCATATGCTGTAAATAAATACGGATACCACGGATCTGTGGTCGGACCTAGAAACAGTCAATGTTATTATCAACTTAATGTATAAAGTCACATATAAATAGTCAACTCACTTTGGCTGAGGGCATGTCACAGTATAGGAATTTGACTACTTACTTAACATTATCGAATAATACGAATTTCTTCGGGTTAACAGGAGTCTAACAGTTTTTCTATAAACGGCAGCTAGCTCGTAAGGCGGGAGCGTCTCTTAGTAGCGTTGCACTGTCTAATTTTTTTTGCATTTGCAATCTGATTAGATGATAACACCGCTGTCGGCTTAATATATGATAAGGTTAACAATTAAATATCTTTAATTTCTTAGCCAGCTATAGTCAGCTATAGTCATTCTTCATGCCAACAAATAAACATGTAAAATTTCAAATTATAATACTTTTCTTGCATTTTCTTTTGCTGTCCTGTTGTAGTTGAATGATATTTAGATTTATAATATATAAAGGATTTTATTCAATATTTCCCCCTTTATAGTTTTGAAAACATGTGGGGCATAAGGTAAAGTATATAATTGTAAGGAGCGAAATTAAATTTAATTGAAGTCTAATATAACATACAAATGTACATTCTATCTGCTTCCCTCTAATAGTCCATCAATGTTTAATTTCTCTTTCAGAAAAACAACTTCCTGTCAATGATGGCATTTTAAACTGAAGATATTTTTCAGAAGGACAATACTATATCCAACATTCAAGCAACTGTGTGTGTTATTGTGATTATGGTCTACTGAGTAGCTAGTAGAGCCAGTATCGTCAGAAACTGTAAGTGTTATTGTGATTATGATCTGCAGGGTAAGTAGTAGAGCCAGTATCGCCAGCAACTGTATGTGTTATTGTGATTATGGTCTGTTGAGTAACTAGAAGAGCCAGTATTGCCAGCAACTGTATGTGTTATTGTAATTATGGTCTGCTTGGTAACTAATATAACTGATAACAGTTCTGAATGAATGACCTTAATTTGTTTAACAAATCACGCCAAAACAGTTTTCCTTTTTTCTGAAAGAGTTTTAGGACAAAGTTATATAGCATACTTTAGTATAGTTTTAAAATACTATTTGTGAAAGCCATGCTATTTGTTAGCTGATTACATGTTTAAATTCGTCTCTGTGTATTATGTCTAGCTAGGTTTGCAATTAACTTTGAATAATAATATTTAATTTCGTAATCATTCATGGCAGTTAATAGGTATATAAAAGTATAAAGTATAATGCCGTTCTTGTGGTTTCTTTTTGCTGCCAGTTTGTTTTTGAATAATGATAAATGATTCCAAGATTTTATTTGTGCCATACTAGTATTCTGTTTGAAATCGACATTTATTGATTATGTTAAATGTTTTCATATAAACAAATTAATGCAGATATCAGGTTTGATACATCAAAGACAATAATAAATTTAAGAAAATACTTTTAAGACATGTGACCGGTTGATGACTGGGTAACAGCGGTTTTACATCTACAATCGTGATTGCATGCAGTCATGTTGCGGGAAGCAGGTGATTTCAGAAGACAAGAAATATTAAAACATAAAATACAGAGGTTATTGTATAGAGTTGATGATTTATTATAAGTGGTTATTATCATGGTTTCCAAGTACTCCCTTTTTAATGTTTAAAATAATGTATTTGGTATAATGTATTAAATTGTAACAGTTTGTTGTATCGTAATCTAGGATTGTTTCTTCAAATGATCAATAGTTTCGTACCCACCGAGAATATGTATCAAATAACGTGGATTGCCAATTACATTGTAAATAGAAGCGTTAAGCAAATGTAACTTTCAGTTTAATTGAATGGTGGTTTGGAAAATATATTAATGCTATCATGAGATGCTTGTGTAACAGACGATCAGTTAACTTAATCACTCTTTCCTGGAATCCTAGAGTGTTAACCAGCATTCGAACACACCGCCACACGTAACTAATAACTTTCCCACTTGAATCAGCGGTTAGAGACGTATGCTAATGAGGCGCAATATCGTATATCAATAATGACGAAAACTTTGGCCGAGCGTTGATTCGAACTTACGACCCTTTGGTTGATATTCAAACGTGCTACCGACTGAGCTAACCGGTCCACGTTTTCCATTCAATCAATTCAATCAATGCTAGTACTAACAATGCAATAATCAACAATACATTAAAAAACTATGAGGAACATTAATTTCATGTTTTGGCATATATTATGCATTATTTAACACATATCATTTACGAGAAATAAAGCAGATTAACAGTGAATTATTGCACATAGATGTTAGACTGTTATAAACGACATGTGTCAGGCTAACCAAAATACAAAGTAAGATATAATAAACCATCTTGGCTATAAACTGTATTTTGTTCAATAGTTTATTTAAATCAATAACAGTCCGTGGAGATATTTCACAATTTATTTCAATAAAGGGTATAAATATTTATAACTCTCATACGAAATATTCAAAATATTATACAAGTAGTCAATACAGTTTTGTTATCCACAGAATCATTTCTTGAATTCTGCGTCACAACTGTATAAGTGGTAAAACTATATCATATACGTGAACATATAGTTAGTTTCATAACTCAAATAGATGTAAAGTAGATTACAGGAAAGGAATCTGTTGATGATAAAACAAGCTTCATGCCCATTAGATTCAAATTTGTTAAACATCAATATGTATGCGTGTCTTGAAATTCAAATTGAAAATCCTTAAAGATTGGTCAAGTAAATGGACTATACAAAACTACTACGACTACTTAACACATAACATATTCGGCCAATATACAAATATGTTTGATGTTTGATGAAAAGCACACACTATTCGTAATCACGAAAACTAAAAGTTCCATATGCCTATCGAATCGTTAAACGGTTATACAATTTAAAAAAGGCAAATATGGGTGATCTGTTTAGTGATATAAACAAAACGAATATAACTCTTAATTTGGCTGACTATAAATAAAAGAATGGTAAATGATGATATTATTCAACCCAAAATAAATAATAAGTCTATATTCATATCGTTGATAGATGTAACTACATCATGTCAAATAATATACATTTTATTTTTTTAATCAAAGTCAACGGACCTTTACAAAAATACAGAACAACATATAAAGATAAAAGTATTATTTATATTATTATAAAAAATCAACAAGAGAAAACTGGATGATCATTGACAGCTACTTACATTAAGCCTGTGTCCATGTCTTACATCCTCCACATTTGTGTCAGATTCAGCTTTATGTTTGATAATCTGTCAGAATCACGTTCTGTCAAAAACCCGCAGCGAACAATATAATTGTAATAACCAGCAACCTGACACTATTTATATCCTGTGGGACGCTACCCAAGTACAAACAAACGCATCCTGCAAAATGTATTTGATAAATGGGAAACTGTCTGGAATAGAACCTTTTTATCAACAACCATTTCCGAAAAGATTTTCTGTATATTAATGTTTGAAGTAAAGAATTATTTTGATGGAATAAGCCTATTTTATCAGCCAACCAAATAAACATTTCATATTTTGTTTAACTAAGTCAACAAATAAATTGTACAACACTCTAGTAGATCCACTAGTTCAAATTAAGCTGTCAGTTACTGTGGTATCTTTGCTTATTTGACTTGATTTTTATTTTTCGGCTCCTAACAAATATGAGACATTAATAAAACAGTTTTTTTGAATAAAAATAAACTGGTCAACTTCTTTAAAAAAAATTATTATTTAGATGTTTTAACTAATAATTGAAAAGAAAATGATTGCACATGTCGATTTTCTCCTTATAACTTTTAGAATTTTATTTTATGTCTGACGTGATTGAGTCATTTAGGAAGATACATTTGAAGGTCTAAATATTAAATACACGACATGTGTAACGTTTATTAAAGGTATAACAATCAGATACATGTAAGACGTGTTACGTTTATTAAGATGTAACAACAGATAAATGAACGATGTTTAGTATGTTTATAAAGGCGTAATCGACAGATAAATGTAAGACGTTTATTATGTTTATAAAGGCGTAACCATCAGGTAAATGTATGACGTTTAATGTGGTTATTAAGGCGTAACCGACAGATATATGTACGACGTTTGTTATTTTTATAAAGGCGAAACCATCAAATAAATGTACGACATGTGTTATGTTTATTAAAGGTATAACCATAAAATAAATGTACGACGTGTGTTGTGTTTATAAAGGCGTAACAATCAGATAAATGTACGAAGTGCATGGGTTACATTTATTAAAGGAGTAATTATCAGATAAATATTAAACATTTGTTACATGTATTAAAGATGTGACCGTCAGATAAATGTACGCGTTTATTAAAGGTGTTACCATCAGATAAATGTACGACATGTGTTACGTTTATTAAATATGTAACCGTCAGATAATTATACGACGTGTGTTACGTTTATTAAAGGTATAACCGTCAGATAATTATACGACAGTGTAACGTATATTTAAGTTGTAACCGTCAGATAATTATACAACATGTGTTACGTTTATCAAATATGTAACCGTCAGATAATTATACGACATATGTTACGTTTATTAAAGGTGTTACCGTCAGATAATTATACGGCATGTGTTACGTTTATTAAAGGTGTAACCGTCAGAAAAAATGTACGAAATGTGTTTATTAAATGTATAGCCGTCAGATAATTGTACAGCGTGTGTTACGTTTATTAAAAGAACACACAGCAGTTTCAATAAAAGTTCACTGAAACTATGTATGTTGAAGCTATAATATATTCCAGTATATATGCCGATCCTTAATTGTGTTTCTATTTTGAAAAAAGGCCCCTAACTGCCGAATGGTCTAAAAGCACATACCTCTCATCGCTGTGGCATTAGGTTCGAGTCCTGCAAAATCCAATCTCTGCATGTGATAACGTTAAAAATGACGTTAAACCCCATTCAATCAATCTATTTTGGAAAACGGCATTCCTGGCCGTGAATGAAAAGCTTTATATAGTATTCAACAAAATAACTATCACATATGTGTAACACATGCATTATTATACTTTGATGTATGGGTGTTAACGATGTCACATATAAATATATGTTATATTTACCGTTGAAAAAAAATAGTTTCATTATATACTCATTATACCACCGATTCCGAAAATAATGTAAAATGTATATTCCTTCTTAAATTGTATTTTCTGGACACTGAGCGGTCAATTTTTATTTGTGAAATAAATACTCAGATATTGAGATTATATAGTTGAAACATATTAGGTCAAAATATTTGAAAGGAATACAAAGAGAACTAATATATTTCCCGTTTTTTCCAAAGTTTTTTGGATCCAAGTTACCCAAATACTTATTCCTCGTAACGGGTGGAATATTGGTCCGAGAAATGATTTCCAGTCACGCCGTCGCAAGGATAGATACCGGACCGCAACACTTGTTGACGATGATTTGTTGACAACATCTGAAAGCTGACCTATGGTATCACAGTCAATACTACGATAGAGTTTCTTCAAAGAGGCAAAGCCACTGTCCACCAAACAACGTGCATGGCCAGGCATTTACATCATGCACTCTATGTGTCGGTGTTTTCCGGTCATTACTCGCCACATAATATAACCAACTACATACTGGTTTTTGTTCTGACCTGAAGTTAAAGTATGTGAAATAATAATATATTTAAAATTTACATATTTTGTTAACTTATCACTAAATAAATGTGTTTTTCCTTAAAAACTTACAAGGTAAATTTACATGCGTGTTTCCAATTACATGTAGTTATAGTAATAGTGTAATACATTAGCCAATATGTTCGTTGTATTCAAAGTTCATTATCATAGTATACATTTATAGATAAGCATAAGTTAAAACGAATTTTGCATGCTAGATAGTAATGATGAAAAAAAAGTCGGACATAAAAGAAAAAAAATCTAAAATTAACTTGGGTAGTTGTCTGCATGCCAGTATAGTACAAGTTGTCTCGCCAATGCCGTGCGACTGTAAAGCCCAGTTGATCATCAATATTGCAGGGTTCGGACCGTGAGTAGATGTTCCATCTTTTCCATTCGTCTCGTTTTCATCGAATAAGAAATTCAATTGCCGAGGAACTCCGTCCGGACGAAAGCAAAATATCTGTATTTTTCTAAGCGCTGTAAAATACAATGGGCTCATTTGCCTGGCGTGATGGGCTAAACATTCATTCTGGCTGAAATCAAACGTATAGTGTACATACTGTTCTGCCTCAGATTTGCCATGGGCTTTTTTGGCCAATTTAATACATGTGTTGTATACTTCTCTTTCTTTTTACGCCTGCAATATATGTTCTTTCATTTTGTTTGTAGATTCCAGCTTTTCTTCTTCAGTAACAGAATTCATTATGGCTTTTCTCATTTTCTCACAAGAAGCACATACATCGTCTCTAAGTGTCGCTATTTTTACATGAGAAAGACATGTATTCCATACATTGTAAACATTACAGTACAGCCAGTAACATATCTTTCATGGACACATTTTTTTGTTGTATCACTTGGCAAATAAATTTGAGGTATATTGTCCCGTCCCATTGGAGCAGCTGGCTGTGAAATCCCAAATTCGCCTGCGTAATTCGAAATGAATTGAATTACCAATTCGATGTTATTAAATTTAAGGGACTTAGCTAATTTCCGTCCAGTATTTGCATGTGTTCTTGGGTTTGCGCCGTGTTTACAAATGTGTGTCATATTGTTTTAAAAGCTGTGTTTACCTTTGTCAAAAACAAGTTTGAATGTATTCCTACATACATGTTTTCCAGGAAAAAATACTCACATCTTACTCTCTGTCTTTTCTTTCCGCGTTTTGTTGATTCATTGTCTGAACAATCAACCAGTGTTGCAATAATTTACATTTCTTTGTCTCTTTTTTCCATTTCACGCCCATCCAATTCATGTTTGTAAATATCTCGTTCTTTGAAATGTGTATGACAGTTGTTATGGCAACCATACCCAGTAAACATAAATTGCCTATTTCTCTGTACATTTAGGTCGCCCTCTAGCATTACATTATCATCTTGAGGGTCATACTCTCTTTCATTGTCACTATCTGAATCCGCCCTTTCTTCAGATACGGTTGTTAGAAAGTGTTTTGCTCGTTCATCAACATTCAGTTGCATGTCATTTTCATCAGTGATACCATCATCATGAACGGCGTCATTGTCCTCACTGTCACTGGCTTGTGAAGCAAATGGGGTAGAAATGGGTGTTATCCCAAAATGTTCGGAGAAACTAAAATTAGAAAAAAATAAAAGACTGATACAACATATAATCGATCGATAGTATGTTAGATGTGCTAACGAAGCTCATAATCTATATTTTGGAATCAAATTCCACATATTAACATTTAAAATGAGTCATTATAAAACTAATTAGGGTATTAGATATATAAAAAAAAAATTGCATCTCACGAGATCCGTACTCAATTTTCCTGGGTATCAGTCCATGGCTATAACTACTACGCCCCCGCGCCAATTACGTCAAAATAGAATCGTTAAAGATTAATAATACGTACAGATGTAACGGTACGTAATTCATATGCAGTTTTGTTTTTCATTTTTTTTATATATATGCATTACATTAATTTTATAATTAAAGATGGTTCATTTAAAATTGCAATGATGGCACGATTTACCTTTCTACTAGGTCTAATGAACACGTTTTTGTACATTTTACATACTGCATTGTTTGGTGGGTAGGAAGTGCTAGGATTCATTATCATTTCAATACCATTTCTAAATATTTTAGTATCATTTTAAAGACAGTTTATATCTACACGATTACAAATTGAATTCAGTCCTTTATGATTTATCAGAAAACATTGCATTTTTTTATTTGATTACAAACACATTTACCATGTGTAAATGAATCGACAATTTTCTGGCCAGTATCGCAACATTTAAAACACTATTAACATTAAAGTCCTTATGTAAAATTAAATATTTACTTAAAAAAATACAAATGTAAACTTAGTTGCTTACCTCTAAATCACTGTCCATCTAGAAAATCCGAGTTATCCTTGATGAATTTATAATATAAAATTTTAAAGACACTGACATTCAAAGTTTATGTTAGCAAAATGAGACGTGTTTTATGACGTTGTTACTTTGACAGAGATTTCCTCGATGTCATATCTATGCCAATAAGCCCTGTTTTCCTGGAGAGTGGCTCATATATATAATGCGTGTATTGTCTTACATTACCAAATGTAAATCTGTACTTTATAGTTTACGTTACCTTTATACAGCATTTACAGGAGATCGATACACATCTTTGTTATTAAAAGTATAATAATGCATTTAAAGTCATATAACACTTATATGAAGTTTCATAAAAACTGGATGGAAAATATGGACGGTATAGAGCGGTAACGGTGATTTTCTATTTTTAGTAACGTTAACATTGAACACGTGAAAAACGCAAACTAATCCGAAGTATCTCTGTTCTGAACATCTGTGTATGTTTCATCAAAATTGTATTGAAAAATAAGGCCGTTAGAGCGGTGATGGCGATATTTGAGTAACGGTTAAATTGACCTTAAACTCAAAATCGTGACGTACGAAAGAATGGACGGAATGAAAACGGACGGACGGATGGACATTGGAAGCACTATAGCACTCCAATTTCAATGCAGTGTCATGAGCAACACGTAGCAATATAAAAAAATCAAAAAAAATAAATTGTATAAACTGTTTAATTTGTCATAATATGTAGAGATATTATAGAGAAGGTGATTTCTGAAATTTTGTTATGACCCCTAGTTGATTTTGTTACACTAAGGAGTGCGGTTACATGTACCACAGTCCCTCCATGTATGTATTTAGCATAACTGAAAAAAAGTCCTGTAATAGTTGAACAGCATAAAGCCGATGAAAAATATACTCAGTTGAAAGAGAAAATGTTCACTAAGATTAGTTATATTGACTCTATAAATCAAATTATGTCATTCTATTGCCAATATAAAGTTGTTGTTTACGATAAAAATCGCGTGATCATTTAATATTTAAAATACCTGTACTTTTATTAGAAAAGCAATTATTTGAAATTTAAAAGTAAAAAATATTTTATTTGCAACTAAGTACATGTCTATGCACTATTGCTTATTTTAATATACCATATTATAACATACGAATCAGCAATAACACTGTTGTATCTACCAAAGCTTCCTTTATAACACCACTAACTAGGGTACAGTTCATATTGTCATTAAACATAGTAATAGGATCTAATAAAATAATCCCTCAGAAACAAAAAACAAACAAAACACAAATCGTCCAAAACGTAGCAGAAAAGAGTTAAATGAATCTGGTCATGAGCAATTAGTTCCAAATGTGTTTAATCCAATCGCGTGTCATGCTTCTCTTCTTCGTACATGTAAAAACATTAATGTGTACTTTATGAAACTACAAGAGTAAAACTGAATTAATTAATATTAATTATTACATATGTTGACATAAATTCTTACAGCATGCAAGATACGAAAGCGAGGTCAAGGTAACGTAAACTTAATAAACGCAGTACACAAACGAGGAATGAACTGCGTGTTTATAAGTCGTGCAAATTTCACATGATATTATACGTTGGTATTGATACGCACGGCTAGCTTTATTCAATGGTATAAACATGTATCTGCTGAAACACGGGATTCTAGAGTTATAGTCATTTCAATATGGAAAGTCTTTGGCAACTGTCGTAAATGAACTCAAAGTTCGTATTAAACTCGGTTACTCTCTGTAATATATTGTTAATGAAATCACACAGGTTTAAGAGTTGACGAAAGTGTCAGACAGTTCGTAAAGGGAAAGATAAAAATGCAACAAAATCTGGTCGGTCAAAGACAGAAACATGTAAGAAAATCTAAAATTAGAGAAATTGTTATTGCTATATAATGTACGTGATATAGCACACATTGCACGCGTTTCACTATCTTCAGTTCATTTCGTCCAGAGAAATATCATGAAAGATAGGAAAAGTTCTGCTAGGTGGGTGCCCCATTTGCTGACTGACGGTCAAAAGAAGTCATGTGTTGAAACTGCTAAAAAAACTGATTTAAATGTTCCCTGAATATCACCAAAGGCAATTTGCAACCTTTGTCACTTGTGACGAAATCTGTGTATACCATTTCGAACAAATGTGAAAGGTTGGGAACAAACTACAGGTACCAGTAAACAATCGTAAAATCGTGACAGGAAGGTAGCCTCGTGATGTGGTGCTAAAACACTGGAAAAATACTACTAGAAATGTCGCTCAGACACTGGATTAAAAAATGTTTGCCTCTTGCATGACAATGTCGTAATGCACAACTCTGTCTTTGTAACAGATTTTTTGAAGTCTGAGAAAATTGCAATGCTACCATATCCTCTTAATCCCAAGTTTTTGTCCCATGTGGCTTCTTTCGCTTTCCAAAATTGAAAAACTGGTCTCTGTTCGTAGATATGGGTCATGACAGGTTCTTGGTTCTGTCTGCCGTCAACTAGTGCCTTCGTTATATACCCCAATCAGCCTACCCTGACACTTTCCGAAAATGGATCCATAGACTAAAATTATGTTTTTCTAACAGGGTAAAGTACTTTGAGTGTATGCAATAAAGACATTAGCGATTTAGTTAGTAATTAATGGTAAGTGGACAAATAAACAAAACATTTCGAGCTGCCCTCGCTCGTCAAAGTACACGAGCGTTTGATATGTTCAATCAGATTATATATTAAATATATATGTAGTAGACAGTTTGCAGTTAATTACATGTCATTTTTGTTTTAAAGACGGAAGTCATTGATTCGAAACAACATAAACAAAAGTGACTAATAATTAGTTTAACACTGTCGCACTTATACATTAAAAATGAGTTTATATGTTGTAAAAAATCTAAATATATCATGCACAGATGTACAACGTGATTGTATGAATAAATGCCTATTCGTTCCTAGCATATTCATTTCCACATTGTGCATAAGAGTTGGGAAATATTGATATACTCGGTAGTTCACAAGTAACAATTGTAACCACAATTATTATAATAAAACACATACAAAAATGCATATTCCATTTGAAGATTTGATAAAGTAATTAAGGTCACCTGAATATATCTTTAAACTTGTACGTTATTATCGTGACGGATGATTCTTTCGGTAACAATATCCTACATGCATATCTGTTTGGAAATACGATACCTATGTTACTTGAATTTTGAATATTTTTTATTAAGATGAACGCAATGTTCAAGATATCGACGTCAATAAAAGGCAATTTCTTATATGTTTAAACATAAACAAGAATTGTATATGAAAAAACTGCGTCTAGTAACAATTTGTATTATACAGATCTAGCTATCTAACTATAAAGTCAGTAAATTGTTTCATGTCCATTTTGATTATCCAATATAATGTACGCTACAGTGATAAGAAAACGCAATACCTGATTTTGAGTTTCTTGTTGGTTTCATAAAAGTAGGACCTCCATAGTATAATGCATGTCTTTAACATTTAACTACATGGATATATTTCCTTTTAATATGTCTACCTAATGGTACTTAATCATCAAAATATTAAGCAACTTGGCTTGCATTTTGTTATTATTCACATTGTATCTAATTTATTATTAATTTGATAAAATATGATCTAGATTGATAAAGATTAACCCTACTGTAGTAGGTTAACAGACAGAATTCGACAATTTTTCTGGCCATACTGGCACACATATGAACTTAGCCGATATGTTTTAGTCATATATATTGTTTATATTTGTTTATAAAAGCGATAACTGTATTCTGTAAGTTTGCTGTGAAATATAAGAAAAAGTGAAAAAAGGCGTATTTCAATAAGTGATATTTACGTGTTGAAAATTAGTTTCTGTGACATTTACGGTTCAGCAGTGGTTAAAGGATGCCAGTATATCCGTGGTTAACATTAATGTGTTGAGAACCATCCTAATAATACATGAATTTGCTTATACATATCAGTTGAAGGTTCTGTAATGTTGATAATACACGTCGTTTTAAAATATATAACGAAGATACCGGGGTCAATGAAACGGTATTTCATATGATGAATGGTCAGAAAATCGTTGCTGTTACATACTGTTTTGAAACAACGCCATCATTTCTAAAACATTTTAATATTTAAAACAACTAGTCTCTCTCTGTAAAATTTACATATAAATGCATATTCGTTTTCCTGATAACAATACGATATTGAATTTGCTTATGTCGTTCATTGTTTCTAATGGCAATGTTGCGTGACATGATGATAAGTCGTCTTAAGGAAGCAAATTGTTACATATCACGGTGTTACTTTGCTAAACCTCTTTGATCATTTGAGAAACTACTGGCCTTAATATTTTGCTAAAGGCATAAACTTATATTACATTTTCTTTCATTACAATTAACGGTAACATTATTACGAAAAAAAGGTATAAACCATAACAGTTGTTTCTACTTTGATGGAAAACTGAAGGTTGCAGATTAAGGAATATTTCCAGTGAACACATTCTTCTAAGGGGTGAAACATTGTCATTTTAACACACAAACCTGTAATGATATAGTAGCTCCTGTATGAAAAAGGTATAACCCTGCATATGCAATTAGAAAAAAAAATGATTTAATTCAGTCTAAAACGTATGTGAGACACTGGCGGGCATGCATACGATGACTTTATTATACATCAGTCCATGTAAGCTCTCCCCTTCATAAACTATCCCCCCCACCCAAAAAAACCCACAAAAAACAAAACAACAACAACCTCATTGAGAGAGATTGTATTATAATATTGTGTTAAACGTTCAGCTTGATGATTTGTTTGTTCTATCCGAGGAAGCAGAATACATGTACATATAGAAAATGTTTTGATTGAAACCCTATCTTTATTGTACGCTCAAAAGTGAGAAGCGTAACGATTTGGTTTTGCGTTGCTCGGTCACTTGACCTGTTTAATAATGTTTTATCATTAGTGGAAATACGATGATTACATAACATACACGCATGTATCTGCTTAGCATTTAACTTTGAAATGTTTGTTAAATGTAATTTTGTCAGTTCGTCGATACTAAAATAAATGGCGACCTTTTTAAAAAAGTATCTCTTTCTTGTTACATATTAACTGCACTGGTAGTTTGCTCAATTTGATTTGCATATCAACAATATTTAATGCTTGTTTTTCTGTTTAATCCATTAAGCAAATGATGGTACACTGTCTATTTCTGGAGAATTTAGGTATTCTGTATTAACAAACAAACTTGTTTATTTTTCAAATCTAGGGAAAGAGCCATTTCATTTTACGATAGAAACTATAAAAAAAATACTATAAAAAACAGTATGCTCTGAAATATGGACAGATAGCATTTGTAGCAATTGTACCTGGCGTTTAGTCCTAAATAGCATGTTTATTTGTCTGGTATTTGTTAGAATGTTAAAATAAATCCATTTTTATAATTATAAATTTTATTGAGCAATAAAGAACATTTTAGTTGTTAACTTCTGATATAACATATTATGATTTCTTGATGTGAGAAACATAATTTATAATATTACAAAATGACAATTTAAGGGAAAAATTTCATCATTGACACAGCTGGAATACATACATCTTGAAAAAACTAGTGTTGGAACTGCGTCGAATGCCTCGTAAGTAAGTTTTGTTCAGACGTGTAAAGAGGTTAAATATCAACTTTCAAACCAACAGAATTAGACAAATTGTCCACAAAGAAATAGTTTTAAAAGGATTAAAATAAACAGTTTTGTACCATAAAAGGAAACATTCGTCTTTTCAATTGTTACAATAATCCCATACCGTTATATAAGAGCTAGTCATGTTATGATGTATAGGCATACGAAAGTTTTGAAATCAATTTAATTTGATCCATTAAACGTTATAATTACTATAAACATAATAAAAACACCATTGATTATAAAACGTGCATATGTATAAATAGGCAGACAAAGTGACGCCATCTAGGTATATACATCCGCATAATCTATAAAAACGCTTCATGTCATTATACATCGAATAGAGAAATCATATATACGTCAACTCACGGGGTATTGGGCTTCTCTCAGTATTTAGTTTTTCTAATGAATTACCTTAATGTCTACGAAACAGTACCAAAGACAGTCAGATATTTATGACGGTATAGTTTTATTTTCGCTATTAACATCTAAGTGTCTTTATTAGCTTTGATGCTGCTTTCATTAGAATATTTTACGCTTGCAATTAAAAGTATATTTGTGATTTTCTTTTAAAGTAACATTTAAATTTCGAATTTTAATGAAAGTAAAAATTCGAAATAATGGTACGATTTTAATATAAACTAATACATCTGTTCATGTTTCGAAACCGAAATGAGTTTATAAATCATTCAATCTAGAGTATTACAATACGAAAATAGATTTGAATAATCTAATTCAAATCTTGTGATGACATCTGCAATACACAGATGATATAACCATTTATTTTTTTTTTAATTCAAAATGTTATATATATATATATTAAAAGAAATACCATTAAAGTATTTTGCTTCTATGAATGTATATACGTATTTTTTCTTGCATATTTTCTCGTGACATGACCTTCATAAATTAAAAAAAAACCAACTGTTTATCAAAATAAAAATAAGCACCAAATCTTATATTTTGATATTAATAATGTTTTAATCACGTAGATGTTATATGCATGGGCTCTTCTTAAAGTATTTCCCTTTATTTCAGATCAATTGTAATATTGCTAGTACTATAAACACTTGATTATTTTTTTTCTCTCACTATAAACCTATTACACTCTGTCATCGCCATACTAGTCTTTTGTTCAGGTATAATTGATATTTCATTCTTTGAAGCTAGACATATTAACAACTTTCTTTATAATACAAATTTGCACATTCTCTGTAGGGCATGTGTTTATGCAGCGTGTAATGTCTGGAAACTATATTCATTATTTCCCAAATGACTTAAAATGAAAGGATGTGATATATCCGTCTCGGGATTTGAGCTTTTAATTGGTGAAAAAGGAGTATATAGCATTCTGATTCGACAACAAATATCAAAGAAGGAAACCCATCTGTAGATTGACATAACTCATGTTTCCACAAGTTATTTATCCAAACCGAAAGACAAAATTTAATATAACGCGTAATTGGATATCTGATAACGTGTTATTCGGCTGTTAATACATAAGACTGTACAGAAATAGAAGATTTGTTCCTTTCATCCTTCAGATTATATTCCCGATGTATTTATGTATTCGTACTCAGAAAAAAGAGGAATAGTAATGACGACAAAGTAACAACAATATTTAACTTTTTGATTTATGATAGATTTATATGAAAATATTAAACCTTGTGTTTACACTTGTTTTATTATTACCCGTGTACTCGAGCAGTAGACAACATTCTTATAATTTATTACAGAACATACGTATGTAGCATTTCTATACGCCTTATTTGTAAATTGGACATCGCAACATGTGTCTAAGAAAAGAAAACCACACACATTTGGGTGTATTTAGAGGTTATTGTATGATAGAGGTCTGCCTGTTGGTCATATTGGCCCTGGTGTTCAATATTGGCCCCAGGGAAAATATCAAAATTGGCTGTGCAGCGAAGACCTGACTGTTCATTTTGAAAGAAATGTCTTGACTATGGCGTTATACCATTTTATTAGAGTAGGCCATGAGGACAAAATGACGACTATTTATTTAAAGATTGCATCATTCTGATTGTAGATTTAGACTGTCAAGCACCTTTCCTCTTTAACACTAAAACCTTCATATATCATTACTGTGAACGGCTTTGATATATATTGTTAGAATATATAAACATGGTATGAAAGCACTTGTGAATATGAAAATGTACATCTTAACTGATCCTTATTATTGTGTTATGAACAATGTGTTCTTCTATTCAATATACTATTCAAATTTCGGTTAAGAAAGCCTGGTTAAATAATAGCGTTGGTGATGATTAAGTGTTTATTTAAACATTCAAGCAAAGATTGATTGAGTGTTCTAAACAGGAATGACGTGGTACTGTCGCTGAGTCTGGAAAAGATCGTTTCTATAAATATATTATGTCTAAAGTAAAAACTGCAAAATACCTGTATTATAATTTGCCATTTGAATTCAGAATTTGACTTTCAAGATTTAGATGCTCAGCTTATAATTGATGAAAGAAACTGGCAGACATCACAATTTTTCATATGAATACAGGATATGTCCATTGTGCAAAGCAAACCATTGAAACGATTATCATTTTATTATTATATACCTGTTATATAGCAACTTAAGCCATCAATACATTTCTATGGTTAAGACACCTACATATCAATTATTTTATCTTGTATTTAATAGTGTAGATGTGACAGTATTGAACTTATCAAGTTTATATACTTTGCTCTCAAACTCAGAATAGACAAAATAAAACTGTTAAATGAACAACAAGTATAGTTAAATAGTAAACAGTCTAAATTATGTAAAATATGTATGTAAATTACAGCAAAACAATTTGATAAGTATTAAAGAAATATATCAAAATCATTTTATTAGATTAAAAGTATCATTATGATGCCGATTCACAATTGTTTTAATGTACATCGCTTGATGAATGTTAGCATGTTTGTTATTACCTAAATCATATTAACGTGCGACTTGTATTGTATCTTTTGTTATATAATACATTTTGTATGTCGCATTTGATGAACATTTTGTATTATGAGCCGGAGGCCTACATTGTTTATAAATGAATTGTCATTGTAATTATCATTGTCAAATGGCAATGACTGATGATACCCATAAAAGCCAGGTAAACACTATTTCGCATAATATGTCTGACTATCAATCCAAGCCATATTATCCATGACGATTGCTATACAATATTGCATCTCATTAATTTGTATCTCACCAATGATACTAGTGGAAAGGGTATCAGTTAGTTGAAGATGTTTGTGCTCGAGAACTGGTTAAACTTCCAAGAACTGAAGAAAAAAGTGGTAATGTTAACTGGTCGTCTTTTATCCCTCAACTGCATAAAATTAACGCTGAATATTCAAATAACAGACATGTATTTTAAAGTTTGACTGTGTATATTCTAATCGTTTTAGGTTTGTCATTGAAGTGATAAGACGAGTTTTGAAATCTTGGAAACCAAACATAATGAACCTTTCAATTGCAAATACAATTAAACATGTATCTCCAACTGGTTAAAACACATCCCTTTTTCTGAAATGTTTGTTACAAACATTCACTATATTTATTAAAACAAAATATGTAAATATTTTCTAAATGCATGTCTAATATCCAGTTAAATCTATTATCAATACGGGATGATTGAACAGCCTGTGAACTGGACGGATGTGTCCAATGTGGAGGACCCTGCTTTATGCGTTTATAAATAAAGGTCATCTAGAACAGTGTAAGTTACTTATACTTTTCAACCAACGAATGTCATTTACTGAGTAAAAGCAATAACAACACATTAATGTAACATGTTAGATACTTGCACAGACCTTTATCCCGACACGCCTAACATAATATAATTTAGCTTAAATATGGCAGCCGCAGCCAGAACAGTTAACTGAGCCAAAACTATATATTGGTATTTCAATACATCGCTAAACAGATTTTGAAAATGTTTATTTGAATATAATCTGATATATTATTGCATTCTACACAAATTTTCTTTAAAGCAGAACTTTTATAATTAACATGAGCATATAAACATCTTTAAATGGAACACTTGCAACTAGCAGAATGACCATATTGTTGGAATACTTTGGAATAAGTGCTTATTGATTGCAAAGCAATACGTAAATGATGCATTTTGGGTGTATTGTTGCAAGAATAGAAGACAGTGAGGTCATGTGAAGAATACAACTGAAAACAATATAAAACGCCAACCTCTACGTTGTCCTACTAGTACATGTACCGTCACATATATTTTTTTCAACTTTAGGTGTTATTATATAGTATACCAAACATAAATAGGAAGCTTTTATCACTTTTTTTCAGCTTCCCCTGGCAGACGACTCGACGTGAACTATCCTGAGTGCCATAAGTCCGTCCGTAAACTTTCACATTTGTTGTGATCCAGAGCCTACATTTTTATATCAATCGCACCAAACATAGTTCTATTGTCCAATTTAAATAATAAATGTAATAACTTTATAACTGTGACAAACATAGCCTCGTAAACACTCCATTATTTGTGTATTATCCGATTTATCAAATTTCGTCTGTGATAACTCACAAGCTTTGCGAGCTCATATATTGGATGGGATGGTTATTAAATATACATGGCCATGATATCTCGGACAAGCTCTTCAAATGACTAAATATGTCGATACCATGTTTGAGCTATGATCTCGAATCATCAATTGTTGCTTCATTATCCAATAGAAATTGTTTTTTGCCATCGTTGACTGCGACGACATACAACTTAAGCTGTTACTTTATGTTCTTGGGTCCATGAGTATTTAATGATAACATTATTATTATCAAGTCATTTATTTGATTTGTTATTTTAATGCAGCAGTGCATACCACTCATGGATTATTTAGCCAGTTTCTGGATAAAATAGAATAACCGTGTTGTAAACTAATTATTAACTTGAAAAGTCAACGGTGTCAAAATTCTTATTGTTAAACGATCATTTCTAAATAAGACATTTTCAATTAAAATAGGCTTACTGTTTAATTCATTATTCTCATTTCTTAATTTTTAATAATAAGTTCAAATTTCGTAATGCTTGATTATCGTTTGTAATAAAATTTTTCATGTCAATTTGAAATATTCAATTCTTACTTTTTATTCTATACTCATTTTAAATAGAAAATGCTTAGGTCTAATTGCTTAACTATTAATCTCAATATGTAATTCTGATGCCAATTATTTTTTCCGTCTTGCGAACAAAAATAGATTTCACTATGAAATGCGGAATGAAGCTTAGCCAAATTCAATAACAACATCAATATTCCAAATAACATTTTCGTAGTTTCATAAGAGAGGGCGCTGTTCGGTAAAGTTAAGTGATGGTTTTACCCAGGAAACGGAGTCGAGAGGTATTCAGTAATAAGTCTGGAGCTTTCTCCGCAGTCGAGCTGAAATAAATTAGCATAAATTAACGCACTAGGGTAAGTTGTAGTACTAATTCTAACTATATTATAATCACTTTATTTACGCGCTTGATGGAAATATGAATCATCTAAATGTGCTATTTGTGTTTAATATGTTTTACTCATTAATCAGTTTACGTCATCATCAATAGGTCACCTTCCCGTTAGATGTATTGGTAGATAATATTTGTTTAAACATCTATAAGCAGACATTGTATTCCCATTAGCTGAAGATACAAAATGATAGACGTGTAAACTGATCGGTACTTTTATGAATTAACCACATGGGAAAAGGTTTGAATAAATATTTTCTTGAATTCTAATCAAACCTTTCTAACAGATCATTGTCATGTTCATTTATCTTTGATTTATAAGGCAATAATATAAATGAAATAATCAAACTCTTTTTTAAAAGTTTGTCGATAAAACATTCGCGTGACTTGAACGTTCAATTTGTAAGCACGTTGTCTCTATCTACAGACACAAATAAAAACACATGCTTTATGATAGAAAGCAAAATTCCGCAAATTTACGATGACAATGTTTATATATGCATACGCTTAAACATAGATTCAAAGTTTATATAATATAGGAAGTTCATATTAGCAAATTATATTCCCATATACAAAAATCTCTTGAGGAAACGAAATATACAATCAATGTATAAGGTGTATGACGATACATACCCACCATATTATTTGTTCTTTCAGTTATTGTACCTAAACCGGAATCGAAAACGAAAAAAAAATAATAAAAAAAAATTGTATTGTAGCATCAAGTTAAAATAACTATATGAACCGTATAAATATAGCATATAGTTCAGCATATATAGTTACTATATTAACATAACATATTTTGTAAAGCAATATCCGATTTTCCAAGAAAATGACCAACTTTGCGTTTGGAATATAGATGGAAATGAAAATCTTATATATCATTTCCCAAACGCGAATCCAAAATAGATTTGTTTATCAAATTCAATTACTTATGCTATGGTCTATTCTGTTGATTATATTTCACAAAGTTATATACTTTCAATATCCATTGAACGCTCTGATTATATCCGAGTTAAACTTAAGTGTTCGAAACATGTTAGGAAATGTTCCATCTTAAATGTAGACTACGAATAAATGAGAGTTTGAACTTTTGATTTTATAAGTTACGGTACGTTTTAAATAACAATCTCAAAATGGAATTAAGAATTATTGATAAATGCAATGTATAAAGGAATAACATGTCATGAAACAAGTGTAATCAACATTTGAGCTTGAAACATTTTGTGTAAAACATTCAGAACATACAACATTGACACATAAACATATTAACACACGCGTGTTTTCATGCTTATGAGAAATATTTCATGAATCATAAATGACAAACCCGACATACAGACATATGCACATTGCGTGTTACAAAATGTGAATCCTACAGACATATATACATTGCGTGCTACAAAATGTGAATCATACAGACATCCATGTAATACATGTACATTACGTGAGTCATACAGACATATGCACAGTGCGTGCTAGAAAATGTGAATAATACTGAACTATGCACTTTGCGTACTAGAAAATGTGAACCATAGAGACATATGTACATGCGTGCCCAAGATGTGAATCATACAGACATATATACTGCGTGATACAAAATGTGAATCAAACCATACAGACACGTGTATATTGTGTTCTAGAAAATGTGAATCATACAAACATATGTACATTGCGTGCTACAAAATGTGAATCCGCTAATTTGGAAGGTTATAAACAAAGCTGCGATAAACTTTATTTAAACACAAAAATGTCTGACGGAGCCTAAATGTTTTGCCAACCATAGTATTTGTTTGTTGTTCTTATTCGTTTTTAAGAAATAAATCATTATTAACGAGTTGTGTGTATCTAATCCAAATATGCAGTAACCTTACTGATTTAATAAACTGCCATTCCGTGCATAGGCAAACGTTCAAATATATTTTAAGACTTTTCTAAACGTAAACGATTTATATGAGATTCATAAAATATGGTGGTACAAATATATTTTATTTTATTTTAAACTGGTTGATATCAGATGAATATACGACAATATGACTAATCATATAAAGCAATAGTCGTATGATTCCCATATAAGTCTATTAATGTTAACTGCGTTCAAAACTATATACAAAGTACGAGACATTGTTTTCATCTACTATAGCTAAACAAATTATTTTCATTTTTTAATGACCTATTATTCTGCCTACATGATTATGCTTTCGGAGATTCATTTATTAATGTTACTGTCCAAGGTAGTTGAACAATCAACCAACTAAAACCATCCATGAGCATACACATACACTTGATGTTAGAGAAACAGTCGCTACAAATCAAAATGAGTCCATAATTGAAGTGTGTGTAGTTCATATGTCGGCTGAAAAATTCATTTTATCACTTGTTTTGGCCAACCTGTCCGAGAGCAGAGCGCTTGGTAGAAACATTTCAAATGAGTTGTTATCAATTGGTACTGATTACGAGTATATTCTATATACGTACTAAACTATCGAGAAAGGAAGATTACTGTTTCCAAAGATAGAAAACTATCATACATGTTGAAGACAATCGCGAGCATGTTTTAGCTCACATCGTGCTAAACACGTATTAAAGACATTTCTACGAGTTACTTCTAGATTATTTTTTTTATATTTTGCACACAAGTACTTTGAAGTAAAACAAGTTTAAAACACTAGAAAAAAAAATATTGGTCACCATGCTTGTTCTTTTTGCTACGATTATTTTTAAATTACACCGTTTTACATTTTTAGCTCGTCTTTTTGAAAAAAAAACAAACGAAGAGCTAATGTCATGACCCTGGTGCCGTCAGCGTCCGCATCGTCGTCGCCGTCCGCTGGTTAAAGTTTTACGTTTAGCTCAATTTTAACACATATATATTATGTTGTAGAAACAATGTATACAGCTAATTTACATAAATTTCCATACTTTTAGCTTTAAAACCCTAGGTATTTTTTTTTGTTTAGCTCGGGTTTGAATTTTTTTTTTATTATTTATTTTTTAAATCAATTTTATTTTTCAGTAATACTATTAATTCAGTAAGCTGATCACCATCAACTAAAAACAGGTTTACATGACTTATCTTGACCTATCTATTGGACTTCCCTCACCACTTATTTTGTTTTGTTTTAAATTAAATACTTTGCCCCATTTCCACTTTGTTACTGACCCAAAGGACATCCCCAATATTTTAAAAAAAATTTATTTTAAATTTTGTTTTGCTTTAAATTTAATACTTTTCTGCCTCTTTGTTACCAATCCAAACAGCCCCCACCCCCTCCAATTGTTTTATTAAAGTTTTGTTCTGTATTTAAGTAGATACACTGTCCCTTTTCAACTTTGTTACTAACCCCAAGACAACCTTTCCCTCCATTTATTTTGTTTATTTTATTAAACTAAACAGTCATGTTTATTATACTTTGGCACATACACCCCCACATCCACACTCAGATTTAAAAATTAAATTAGATACATTTTAGCTTAAGTATTGGCTAGCTAGTCTTAGCAAGACATAGACATAGTTTGTACATGTATTATGTCCTAATAGTTCTACTTGCACATACATGCATCTACTATTTTGCTTATATGAATATTGTTTTAATCATACAGATATATCTGTTTTTCTGATGGTACATTATAATATACTGTTCTGTGATCGACAAGGTTAGACTAGTTAACGTTGTTCTTCGACATCTCTATCTTCTTTGTATTTTTTTTTAAATCTGTTTCATTTTTTCAATAACAGTATTGATTTTTTAAACTAATCACCATTAAGTTTAAAAAGTTTACTTCACTGACTTTGACCTACATGATATATATGGAAAAAAGACGAACGTCTGCACCCGATTGCGGTGCTCTTGTTTTAAAGGAAAGACAGCAAATGGGTTTAAGTTATAAATCATGTGTTTTTACTGAAAAAGTTATATATTTCAACGAAATATTGTTGTCATCCATGTAACAAAAGATAAAGTATCTAAAACAGAAAAAAATGATGCTTTTTTTGGTTTCACCTTTCATACAATGATTTTCATAAACTGCTGCGATTACAAATTTGGCAGCAAATATTGTAATTTTATAGTCAATAAAAATAAATAAATGTCTACCCCGGTGAATATATTCATTCTCTCTTCAAAGAGGCACTTAAACAATCCAAACCAGAAAATGAAATAAAAAATAGATGTCACTATGCTTGTTATTAAGTGACAGTGCTAAATAATACCTCCCTTGTTCATAAAATGGTTGCAAATGATGCATTTTCACCCTAATTCAATAATAAAAAAGTTCTAACGCGGATAATTGTTTCATTCTTTCTACAAAGAGGCACTTTAACAATCATATAAAAAAATCATATATGTCACCTTGCTTGTTACTGAGTTTCAGTGCTAAATGTTACCTTCCAGTTCATAAAATGGCCTAAAATGTCAAAATGGTAAACATTTATTTGAATGTTGTTTTTTTATAAATGAAGTTCTATTGCAGAGGTAACCTGTATATTTGTGAATGGTGTACTTCATTGCAATTATAATATTTGTTACAATTGTAATTCATGCTATGATAACTGTTATGTTGCTTTTATTCATTTCATGTATAATTGATGAACATCGATATTTGTGAGTAATAGTTTGAAACGTTAGAGTCCTAGTGGTAAAATCATGTACTGTCAATCAATGGTTGTAGATTTAATCACCAGTGACCTGCTACTCAACATAGTATCTTCTGAGTTTTATGTACGAGTCAATTCAAGTCAATGTTTCTGGTTTTTATCTTGGCCATAGTTGCCACACCGTCGTCCGTTATTATTACATTAACTTTGACATTTTTATTCCTGTACTAGGCCACTTCCAATATTAATCATTGAATTGTAATTAAGATTTTAGAACACTGGTGAACTGGATGTAACTGTTTTCATAAGTTTTCATAATATGTGCATTTTCTACAGTCTTTTGAACAAACATTATATGTCACAATTTTCCTAATACTATTTCTTAACATGGTCCCATTATCTGATTTACTGTCACAATCCATGCTTCCGGCAACACATTTTGTAATAAACTGGCCTGGTCCTGGTGTACTTCACTGACTGCATGACTGAAAATTAAAGAAAGTTACGAGATAAGAAATAAATGACAATGTATGTTTATATGTAGGTTTAATTTACATCGCCACCAGTTTCCCACATGGGTGATGCACCCAGAAGAGTGGATATTTAAGTCTTTTTAGGTCCTAGAGTGATAGTGCAAAAAACAAATATAATATAAACCCAATCATATGCTTCTGCTGAAATTTGAGCTTGCTTCGTGTATAGCACCATCAAAAAGTCCTCATTTTAAAGTCCTATCTGAATGACTGTTAGCATTATAAGTTATTCAGCCTCAAGAATCGGACCCTCAACCCAGAGCTAGAAGTATCGTGCTCTACCAACTGAGCTTATTGATCTGGCTAAAAATACGACACTGTACTTTAATAAAACAGCACAATAAAGGGGTATAGTTTGACAACTCAAGGACTATAACTAAGCAGCATTTCTGTTATGATATTTATGTTCAGAACATTGAACAAAATCTTATGGTTATAAACTGACGTGTGTGTGGACATTTTTTACCGAATGCAACTGAATATGTTATGTAACTAGCAGTCAAGGGTTTGAAACCTCAAATCCCCGCTCGGTCAGTCTCTGTGGTGCTTTAAATATATGCAAATTCTAATATTGTGTCTCAATTTCATTCGTCTCATATCGCTGATTCAAGTGGGAAAGTTGTAAGCTACGTATACACAGGTTGGATGTGCCAAACAAATGGTCACAGGTTTTATCCCCTCTCAGATCCTCGGGTGTACTCCTGATAATTTTGTTGTATTCCATAGTAGAAATAAGCGGAAAAGATTATTCTTCATTAAAAATTACCATTGATCCCTTTTGATCATTGCCACTTCATTTAGCGCTTCTGCACACGTTGTCTATGTCACGATCAATATGGATTGGCTTTGAAACTTCATTTTCATGTCTCTTCATAGTTGATGAAGCCACGAGGTATTTCAAGTGCTTACATAAGGACCTCAATCCGTCTATAATCTGAGGCTCTGTTTAGCATTTCTGAAATGTGTTGAATATTTTCTTATTTTTATAATTCATGTAACAGTCAAAGGAAACACATAAAGTGCAACAATTAATCTTTTACATTTACTCATTTTATCCCCTGCAGAGTAGCAGAAAGGTTTTGTTTTTCATAATATAGTTTTTCAAAGTATCTGTAAATGCAGATTCACTCTGGTACATAGGAAATAATTTACCTTTTATAGTTGTTTATCTTTAGATATCATAAAGTTATTATTTTATGTGATACATAAAGTTATGATAAAGCATCAATTTACCTTATACTCAATTGTTAAAGTGTTGTTGTCAAATGATATTGGACTTTGCCTGTTTACTCAATGTGTCTTGTTTGTTTCCACTGTATTACACTTCCACGTGTAAGTTTATGTATAACAATGACCCATAACCTGGTTTGACCATGCCTATTGTATTCCATAATGTCCTTCAACAGGAGTGATTCACCAAACTTTTACATGTATTAAGCCATCTAAATGTCAAAATTCAACAATTATTCTTTCTGGTCTCCATACAAGTATCAATAATATTGTTTTAGATCAAGTCATAATGTATTCAGCGCTTTTTTTCAGAACAAATTTACGAATGATTCATATCCGAAAATGAGATATCCGAAATGTTACCACTACGCGTATTGATGATATTTTCGTAGTTGTTTCTTCGACTTCATTATGTACGAGCACTTCCAGTGGTTGAGGACGAAATACACAATGCTCTTCGATGCTTGTCGACCGCTTCCTTAACAAAACCCACCGGATTTACATTTCTGACATATCCAAATGAAAAAACTTCACTTTGTAAATATCCTAAAGCGACTCGACTTTTAATTATCCAAACGGCGAAATTAAACCCCGAAATTGAAAGTAACAGAAAAGAACTATACGCGTTGCGATGCGCAGTAACAACCCACAGAAACGCCTGAAAGAGTCATTGTGAGATTAAAATTTATACGTAATAATTTGTGCTTTTACGATAGGTGTCGAGTCAATTTAAATGTACATTGCAAAACAAGGGATGCGATTCGACTAAAGAATAATGTAGTTAATATGACTTCGATTTTCCACGAAGACTTGCACAGTAAAGCCATATTGATTTTCATACTGCTATTAAGATGTTATCAGTATCATTTTAGTCATGTAAACTATTTGCATCAAATGCATCCTTTTATGAAATAAACTGATATTAGCCAAAAATGAATAAAAACATGGAAAAAGTATACAATGTATAGTATATGTAAGGCTAGTATAGCATTGGTTGTTTTTTCTATTTGTTTTGTTTTTCAGGCGCAGACAATACACTTGCTTGGACAAAGCACTCATATTTGCCCTGCAGGTTCGTTGTTCAAGAATGTTCCCGTATTATCATATTATCGTTAATGTTTATGTAACTTATTTAGAATCTGATATTGTTTTAACATATGTCTTTTGCTCATGCTGTTATAAAGTACAGGTGACCAATCCGGAGGTTCTTCCAAGGGACTTTGGCAAAACTACAGGACTCGAGGTATTAGATAACTATGGCATTGGTTAAAACTCAACAATTGCAACTACCCGCAGTTACCAAAGCAGAAAAAAAATGATCAAATCTTTAACCGTTTCAAGTAAAATTTAAGTTTATAGATATATAGTGAGATATTAAGAGTTTGAGACAATTCTAGTGTTTACACGAATAATGCTATCAAAAGTATACTAGCTGTTCAAATCGCTTCTGATAATACATTGTCTTCACAAGTATGTACAGGTGTATTGTTTGAACTATGTGCATTTGTTTCTTTGTTTCATCGTTGGCTTTGCTTGTTTAAGAACGGTAATCCGAAATTCCTAAAGAAAGTAAATCTAAATACGGTATTTTTCACATCTAGTTAAGTTACATATTTCCATATAGAAATCTTATCTCATAATACATGTCGATAAGCTGGCTATGTCTATATTGCAGCATGTCCAATGGAGCAACTCTGTAGTCAGCGAACAGCATAGATAACGTGCACATTGTCTGACTGCTGCCTCTACAAACCGTATAATATCTCTGCATGTCTTGTAGTTGGAACTTTATCACAATTGTAAAATCTACTATTCTTCGGGGTCTCTTTATAAAAGCTAAAACGGCGCGCATAATGCACACGAATCTTTAGTTGGTGAAAGACGTAGGTTTGTGTATAATTTATTAGTCAGTGGATGCCTATAAACTTCTGTACATCAGCTATTGATGACAGAGGACAACACCTATAATCGAACCAACCCCAAATCTCAAGAAAAAGGTTTCGTCAAATAATTTTTATGATATATATTGACTTTATTAGACACACGTGGCACATTGATGTTATTGTGTATCTCGGTTTCACCAGAATGCATTTTTTGCATTTAAATGGTGCATTGTTTTAAACGTTAACATATCTGTGCTATTCATGGAACGCCTATATTTATGATAGAAATTGTCAAAAAATTTAATTTTAGATCTTTACTATATATTTAACTCCACTTTTCAGAAACAATTTACATATAATAAATGAAATGCATATAAACAGAAAACAATACAGGAACAATTTATACATGACAGCACATATATACACTTGTAACATGTAATAAAGATAATTTAGTCAATATTTACATTCTTATATATATCGGTCGTATCACTCATAAATCGCAAGGCATTGCATGTCCCGTGTTTATTTACACTTGTTTTACATGTTCTGCTCATCATGCTTCAAATACGCGCCCAATGCGGAAACGTCTACAAAGCGATCACAGAGATGATCAAAGTGAATTTCCTTTACACAAGTACTTCGTATGTAAAACAGACTTCAAAATCTCGAAAGAAACTTAAGTGCAAATTCAGGATCGTAAAAAATGTATATATTAACATTATATAGCATCAACAAATTGTAAAATCAGCACTGTGTAAAATCAACCCTGTGTAAATTCAACACTCCGTAAAATCAATACTTTGTAACATCAATATTGTGTAACCTCAACACTGAGTAAAATCAACACTGTAATATCAACGCTGTGTAACATCAATCCTGTGTAAAATCAACAAGGTGTAACATTAACACTTAGTAACATAAACACTTTGTAACATTAGCACTTTGTAACATCAACTCTTTGTAGTATAAACACTTTGCATCATCAATTCTGTTTAATATCAACATTTTGTTACAGCAACACAGTGAAACATCAACACTGTGTAACATCAACAATGTGTAACATAAACACAACACTGTGTAAAATCAACAAGGTGTAACATCAACACTAAGTAATATCAACACTTCACTTTGTAACATTAGCACTTTGTAACATCATCGCTTTGTAACATAAACATTGTGCAACATCAACACTGTGTATTATCAACCATTTGGAACAGCAACACAATGTAACATCATCACTATGTAACATAAACACTTTGTAACATCAACCTTATGCAACAGCAACACATAGTAACATCAAAACTGTGCAATATCAACACTGTGCAACATCAACACTGTGTAACATCAACACTGTAATATCAACACTATGCAACATCAAAACTATGTTATATCAACCCTATGTAATATTAACCCTATATATTATCAACACTGCCCTACTAGTTCAAATAAGCATTTTAACATAATTTATTTACTCATAATGAAATAGTGATATAACCGGAAGCACCGATTCAACTTATGTTAAGGCAAAACTTTATTCAATTGATTTAAGCATTCATTTATCGTCTGCTTATATAATTACGTTTCAGGTTAGCGATGCTATGTCGTCTTAGACAGTTTATAGGCATATAAATATAATGTACTTGTAAGAACGAACCTAATACTAAAAACAGAAAGTATCGCCTCATATTACAGACGATGAGTATAATGTTAAATTATTGAAATATTTCCTCTTGAAAACTAATCATATCTTGTGTTGGGAAATCTTTCTGAGATGGGATATATCGAGTTCAAACGGTTCAAATGGATTCAAATAGTTTTATCAAATTGAAATAATGATTTGTATGCAATAAACTAAAACCTTATCCTTTTAACATTTATGCATAAAGTGTGATAATGTAACTTTATAATATGTCTTTCAATCTATATAAATGTAAAACAACAAAAATATGAAAGTGAAGCTTATATAGAATATTTGATATTAAACATCAATGAACAAGAATAGCAGTTGGTATAATAAAAGATTCCATTTCGTGAATACATTGTACAGATACAGAGCTTTAGTTATAATTATGTGAAATTTACAATCAACAAAACTTTAATGCATTGCTTCTTTTATGATATTCATGGAAACACGTTTGACAGCTTTAAGTATTTTTATATCATTTCAGAAATACACATATGGATGCTGATTTTTAAAAATTACAATGAAAGTAGTGCGGTAAACCAATAAATCAAATACCGCTATAGACTATTATCATTAAAGGAAATAGTATGTCCGCATGAGTACATCCAACATGCATATTGTTTTATGCATCTTTATATTGTTTTTTATAGTTCACTACAGTTACACCATTTATTATATGTAGACCATTTAGACAAATCGACCATGCCAAGGGTAAGTTATATTAGGATTTTTGTTCGCTTGCTGACTTGTTGTTTAGATCAATCATCACTCGTTCACGCACACACTCACTCACAAATACTCTCCTTTATTTTCCTTAACACTAAATCACGTGCATCTGTACTTATAAATACTAATTTAATATTATAACATTCTTATACACGCAACACTAAAAACTAACACCTGCTCATTCGCTTATTCAAAATCAAAAAATGCTACTCACTCACTCGCTCATTCACTCACTAATTCTCCTACTCACTCGCTCACTCACTTACCCGCAAGCTCAATAATCCACTAACTCACTCACTAACTCACTCACTCACTCACTCACTCACTCACTCACTCACTCACTCACTCACTCACTCACTCACTCACTCACTCACTCACTCACTCACTCACTCACTCACTCACTCACACACTCACTAACTCATTCACTCACTCACTCACTCACTAATTTATCCGCAAGCTCAATAATCCAATCTCTCATTCACTCACTCATTCGTCTCCTCACTCACTTACCTACAAGCTCAATAATCCACAAAGTCATTCACTCACTCATTCGCTTACTCACTCACTCACTCGCTCGCTCGCTCACTCACTCACTCACTCACTCACTCACTCACTCACTCACTCACTCACCTGCAAACTCAATAATCAACTCTCTCATTCACTCACTCATTCAAAATGATATAGATAAACACGTACTTAATACATTTTCGTGCACCTTAGTCGACAGTTTTAACAAATACATGATTAATGCAATATTCGTATTTTCTCGATGGTTTTTGTTTTGCATCTTTTGGTTTCAATATACATTTTAAATGCCGTCTAGCTTTTATATATAAAACGAAACACTATAACAAAAAAAAAATAATCATGTAAAATGTGGCATTTATTGAACTTAAATTATCATTGAGCCACAACTGATATTTTAGAGACAACCAAGTATATACTACAATATGTGTTCCATCACGGTAAATCTATCATCATTTTGAGACTACAACATAATCATATTTGATGTGAACAACATGTATTTTAAACAGATTCCTTCTTTAAAAAGCTGTTATTAAATACAAATATACAGTTTATCTTTTTTATCAAAGTAACTTCAGAAACTTAATTAGCATTAGATATGTTATAGGGTTGCTGTTTACATTGTCATTATCTTTACAATGAGGAAAGCAAGCAATGATGTGTCAGACATTTAGAAAATCATTTTGTTTGAAGATGGCCGCCTATACATGCACCAGACAATATTATGGAATAATGCCGTAAATGATTACAATACAAACTAAGATACATTAATACTAGATCTGTCGCAGCATTCAGGATTTTCCAATGGTAATACTGGTGATTAAATCAAATAATAGTACATTAAATGTTGTATAGTTAGTTATGCATGATATTGTACGGTTGTTGTGCATTGTAATCGCGATTAGATCCCATACAAATTATACACAGCATTGTTGCACGTGGTAAGCAAGTAACACTAAATCTTCTATCTCTCCGGGGTAAGTTTAACAGCAGTGCTATCTATAAATTGGAATTAAATTAAAGTCTTCATATCTAATAGAAAACTGCGAAAACTCATGTTGAAATAGCACAACCTACAACCACATCTGTCATCTGTCAATAAGATAATATAGTTGTATTTAGTTTATTTTCGTATCTTATAGCCAGGCCCGATTAGCTCAGTCGGTTACGCGTCTGACTATCAAACCAGGGGTCGTGAGTTCGAATCCCCCCGCCCGGCAACAGTCTCCGTGATGATTGATATACGACATTGTGTCTCATTATCATTCGTCTCTCACCACTGATTCAAGTGGGAAAGTTATCAGTTACTTGCGGAGACGGGGTGTGCTCGAGTACTGGTTAATCCCAGGAAACAGTGGTTAGGTTAACTGATCGTCTGCTAGCCCTCGATGGCATAAAAATGACGCTAAATATTCAATTAATCAATCAATCGTATCTTATAGTGGCTTTGCTGGACCACAGGATGTAATGCAGCAAATAGGATTAACTATTTGTAACAGTTCGCTACTCGGTAAATGTTAACTATCATGTAATACAGACTGTTTGCGTGCACCAAACCATTCACTATACAATACACATACACATATACTTTAAACGTATAATGAGTGCATTTATTTTCTAATTCGCCTTGCTTAAAAGAAACATAAATCATCATCTTGTTAATACAGTCAGTTCAATAACTTAAGGTTACACTAGATACGGTATAGCAGTTCACTTGCATTGCCGTTTTATCATTGAGACAAACAAATAGAAAGAGCCCCCGATGTCGATACACAAGTATAATCTTAAGTACTTTACTGTTCATACATAAAACTGGTATATTTCATGTAGGGTAAAAAATATCACATAATACTTTAACTATTAGTTAGCTTAACATTTTTGTTTTACTGCCATGAAGTATTTTCCAGCAACTTTTCATTTGTTATCGTAACAAATATCATCTTTATAAGTATGTACTTCTTTTATATAACGATGTAAAACCATTGTACATTGTTTTTTGTAAATTAAATTAAAATATATATTTTAATTTGAAAACTGTTTATTAATCTCAATTTAACATTAGTAACACGGTTCAATCAATCAGGTGCCAGACATTTTTCTTTATATGGGTAAAGTTACTAGTTTACAAACTTTATCTTTATACCATTGTTTAGGCATTGTAAAACTACATATGTGTAGATATGATCAAATTAAATCTATGTACCACTTAAAAGAGAAAACTATTGTTCGTTGTCAAAGGAATACGACGTACATGAAACACGTGTAATCCATTATCAGAGGAATCGCATCAAAACGTTACACAACAATCTTAAGATCAATACCATTAATATACTATAATATATTGCTTTTTGTCGATATGACAACGGTTTGAAAATAAATTCTAAATGTATCTTATCAATTTGACCTAAATGATGCGAAATATTTAACAGTTTCTTTCTAAATTTTTAATCAGATTATGAATGTTATGTTTACGGATATGTACCTTGAGGCTTGGTTTGTTAATGAATGTTATGTTGACGAGGTGTTAATTGAGGATCGGTTTGTTAATGCATGTTATGTTTACTGATATGTAAACTGAGGCTTTGTTTGGTAATGGATGTAATGTTTACGGATTTTAAATTGAGGCTTGGTTTATTATTGATTTCTATGTAAATGGAGGTGTTAACTGATGATTGGTTTGTTAATGGATGTTATGCATACGGTGGTATAAATTAAGGCTTGGTATGTTAATGGATGTTATGTTTACGAAGGTGAAAATTGAGGCTTGGTTTGTTAATGAAAGTAATGTTGACGATGATAAACTTGAGGCTTGGTTTGTTAATGAATGTTATGATTACGAAGGTGTAAATTGATGCTTCATTTGTCAATAAATTTAATGTTTACGAAGGTGCACATGTAACTTGACGCTTGGTTTGTTAATTAATTTAATGTTGGCGTTGTTATAAATTGAGGCTCGGTTTGTTAATGAATTTTATGATTACGTAGCTATAAATTGAGGCTAGATTTGATAATGAATGTTATGTTTACAAAAGTGGTAATTAAGGCTTGGTTTTTAATGGAAGTTATGTTTACGTAGTTTTAAACGAGGCACGGTTTGTTAATGAATGTTATGTTTACTGATATGTAAACTGAGGCTTTGTTTGGTTATGGATGTAATGATAATGGAGGTGTAAATTGAGGCTTGGTTAATTATTGATTGCTATGTTTATGGAGGTGTTTACTGATGATTGGTTTGTTAATGGATGTTATGTATACGGTGGTATAAATTAAGGCTTGGTTTGTTAATGAATGTTATGTTTACGGAGTGTAACTTGAGGCTTGGTTTGTTGATGAATGTTATGTTTACGAAGGTGAAAATTGAGGCTTGGTTTGTTAATGAAAGTAATGTTTACAGTATTAAACTTGAGGCTTGGTTTGTTGATGAATGTTATGTTTACGAAGGTGAAAATTGAAGCTTGGTTTGTTAATGAAAGTTATGTTTACGGTGTAAAACTTGAGGCTTGGTTTGTTAATGAATGTTATGATTACGAAGGTGTAAATTGATGCTTCGTTTGTCAATGAATATTATGTTTACAAATGTGATAATTAAGGCTTGATTTGTTAATGGAATTTATGTTAACGTAGTTTTAAACGAGGCTCGGTTTTTTAATGAATGTTATGTTTACCAACGTGTATATTGAGGCTTGGTTTGTTAATGAAATTTATGTTTACAGGGGTGTTAATTGAGGCTTGGTTGGCTAATGAATGTTATGTTGACGTAGTTATAAATTGAGGCTTGGTTTGTTAATGAATTTTATGTTGACGGTGGTGTTGATTGAGGCTTGGTTTGGTAAAGATTGTTACGTTTACGTAGTTACAAATTGAGGCTTGGTTTGTTAATAAAGTTTATATTTACGAAGGTGTATATTAAGGCTTGGTTTGGTAATATATCTTATGGTAACGGAGGTGATAATTGAGGCATGGTTTGTTAATGAATGTTATGTTTACGTAGTTATAAATTGAGGCTTTTTCTGGTAATGAATTTTATGTTTACGGTGTTGTTAATTGAGGTTTGGTTTGTTAATGCATGTTATGATTACGTAGCTATAAATTGAGGCTCGGTTTGTTAATGAATGTTATGTTTATGTAGTTATGAATTGAGGCTCGGTTTGTTTATGAATGTTATATTTACGGAGGTATATCTTGCGGCTATATTTGTGGTTAAGGCTTGGTTTATTAATAAATGTAATGTTTACGAAGTATAACTTGAGGCTTGCTTTTCTAATGATGGTTATGTTTACGTAGTTATACATTGAGGCTCGGTTTGTAAATGAATGTTATGTTTACGTAGTTATATATTGAGACTTGGGTTGATAATGAATTTTATGTTTACGGTGGTGTTAATTGAGATTTGGTTTGTTAATGAATTTTATGTATAAGTATTTATAAATTGACACTTGGTTTGTAAATTAATTTTATGTTTATTCAGGTGTTATTTGAGGTTTGGTTTGTTACTGAGAGTTATTTCTACGTACTTATAAATTGAGACTCAGTTTCTTAATGAATATTATGTTTACGTAGTTATAAATTGAGACTTAGTGTGTTAATGAATGTTATATTTATGTAGTTATAAATTAAGGTTTGGTTTGTACATGAGTGTTATGTTTACATCGATACAAATTGAGGCTCTGTTGTTAATGAATGTTATATTTACGGAGGTATATCTTGCGGCTTAGTTTGTTATGAAAGTAATGTTTACGGAGTGTAACTTAAGGCTTGATATGTTAATGAACGTTATGTTTAGGGAGGTCTAAATTAAGGCTTTGTTTGTTAATGAATGCTATGTTTTCAGAAGTGTTAGTTTAGGCTTTGTTTGTTAATGAATTTATGTTTACGGAGTGTAAATTGAGGCTTGGTTTGTTCGTTTTTAAATGTTTAATTTCGCATTATACATACATTTAAATAATAACACTTTGTTCATAATACAATAATAAGGAGCAGTGTCATGTTAAGATGTACATTTTGATATTAACAAGTGTCTTCAGACTACGTTTGTATATTCGACCAATATAATGCAAAGCCGTTCACAAAAATGATACGACTTTTTAGATAGTTTAGAATATGAAAAAAACTTATTCGTTTGTTACATATACAACTCATAAGTTAACTTTTATAACTAAGTGTTGTCACAATGTGTAATATAAATATGAAATGTATGTAAGTATAATAAAAGAAATAAGTTGTGTATGTAGTTGCAATAGAGACCATGCAGACAAAGATGCAGTTGCAACAGAGACCATGCAGGCAAAGCTACAGTTGCAATAGTGACCAAGCAGGCAAAGCTACAGTTGCAATATAAACCATGCAGGCAAAGATGCAGTTGCAACAGAGACCATGCAAGCAAAGCTTCAGTTGAATTGTGACCATGCAGGCAAAGCTACAGTTGCAACAGAGACCATGCAGGCAAAGCTACAGTTGCAACAGAGACCATGCAGGCAAATTTACAGTTGCAACAGAGACCATGCAGGCAAAGATACAGTTGCAATAGAGCCCATGCAGGCAAAGCTACAGTTGCAATAGAAACCATGTAGGCAAAATACAGTTGCAATAGAGACCATGTAGGCAAAGATACAGTTGCAATATTAACCATGCAGGTTAAGATACAGTTGCAATAGAACCCATGCAGGCAAAGATACAGTTGCAAAAGAAACCAAGCAGGCAAAGATACAGTTGCAATATTAACCATGCAGGCAAAGATACAGTTGCAATAGAAACCATGCAGGCAAAGATACAATTGCAATATAAACCATGCAGGCAAAGATACAGTTGCTATATAAACCATGCAGGCAAAGATACAGTTGCAATATAAACCATGCAGGCAAAGATACAGTTGCTATATAAACCATGCAGGCAAAGATACAGTTGCTATATAAACCATGCAGGCAAAGATACAGTTGCAATGGAAACCATGCAAGTAAAGAAACGGTTGCAATGGAAACCATGCAGGCAAAGATAGAGTTATAATAGAAACCATGCAGACAAAGATGCAGGTACAATAGAAACCATGCAGGCAAAGATAGAGTTACATTAGAAACCATGAAGGCAAAGATACAGTTACAATACAAACGATGCAGGCAAAGATAAAGTTACAATATAAACCATGCAGGTAAATATACAGTAACAATATAAACCATGCAGGCGAAGTATGCCGCCTAGTGAAGCATCAGTTGGAATCGGTATCTGTGATGTCAAACGATATCTTTATCACATATTTTGTCAACAAGATGTTCAAGAAATCAACACTCTTACTAATGAAATTAAAATACACTGAGGCATTGACATTCAGTATGTCTATAAGATGTATAACAGAATTGAGTGTCTGTTGTTTTGTAATGTCGTTTATTAATAAAAGGAAATGTAATTTCAATTTTATTATCAGTACTTCAATAAACGATACATTACAGAACAGTGTTGTCGTATAGTATACGTTTCATTTTCATCTGCTTCGAGCTAAGTTCAACTTTACACTAACAATCTGCTCTCAGAAAGATTTCCCAAGGCAAGTTACGGAAATACTTTTAAGAAGACGTTAACTTATAAACCTTTCAACAATATTCTCAACGACTACAATGTGAAACAACTATTTTTAAACATCAAAAAGGTATTGTGGTGGTTGCTTTCTCATAACAACAGTCACATATAAATGTTTTCATAACACCATTTCTTTTATGAGTGTTATAATTGCATACTGCGCTCTGATATATTCTTTAAACACAATCGCAAACTAAACTTGGTAACAAGAACCTGAATTGCAATATTTAACTTAAAATACCATAAAGTTTGATATATACTTTGATCGTTTAGTATTCATATCTGGTGTCTGTGCTAGTTAGATTTTTATGTTCTAAAAACGAATTTCGACATCCACGTCGACTGTATGAATTAATTTTAATCGGGTGTCCTTGACCTAGTCACTTTATTGTTGACGAAGAGTGGTCTACAGATATAAGTTCTGATGTTCACTTTCATCTGTACATTTGGTCGCCAAACATAACTCAGTATGAAGTGATCATTTAACCAGAACAACTAAACCAGAAACAAAAATATTCACAGGAAGTTTTAAGGACAAGCGTTATCTTTATTATCGGATAGTAATTGTAATATATATATATATATATATATATATATATGGGTTAAATCTACATAATAAGGGACAGGAACAATTTTATTTTTATTCATTTACATGACAAAAGCATACACATATGTATAAATATACAAACAAACTAGATATGTTTAAATGTTTCTATTGATGGCATTTTAGTTAAATTGAGCATATATCTGCGAGCACTCTATCCTATTGTCCATGTGATGTCCGTTTTGACAAATAACGATGTCACATCGTTTTCCAAAATTCTCTATCACTGCTCCACAAGTTTCAGCTGATACTGTTTGGAACTTTCTCTTGCTTTCAATTTTTCCACACGTGTTGGTTTGCATTTATACACCCTGTCTTTAAGATAACCCCAAAGAAAGAAGACCAACAGGTTGATGTCAAGGGATTGTGGTGGCCAAATTGTATCCGTTCTGAAATACAGAAATCTTGTATCAAATGTCTTCTGTAGCAAAGCTAGGACTTCTGTAGATGTGTGTGGTGTTACACTATCCAGCTGAAACCACATCATGTTCGTATCTGCTTGCCTCCTCTTTTATGCCAGAATGAATTTCTTCTTCACAAGATCCGAATAACGATAGCTGGCTATTGTTTCTGTTTCACCATTACAGTAAATATTACCACCTAACAAATGTAAGATATACCGCATCTGGCCTGTGAACCGCCCTCTGGAATAATGTTAAGCATATTACATTCCTGCAATCGGAAGTGATTATTATGTAGATATTCGAAACAATCGGACGATTTTACCAATGCAGTACATTCCATTTCCAATTGTCCGGAATGTACTTTGTTAACATTTTCGATTGTCCGGAATCTATTATCCTAATATTTCCGATTGTTCGGAATATCTACATCAATATATATTATAATAATATTCATGCTTTCGATTGTCCGGAATAAACTATAATATTGTTCGATTCAAATATTTTCGAAGTTTGGAATATCAATTACTGAATAAAATCAGCCATGTCCAATTTCTGCCAATCAAAAAAAAAAGAGATACTTTTTTATATTAATTAAAGTGTACCAGTCTTCGTTATATTTTAATCCAATTTTTAACAATTTAATATTGATTGATGGTGCTATGAATATCACTAAACATGTTTATTTAACAAGCAAGTCAAATACATCATTTAAGTATATGAGGTTGTATGTGCTGTTAAAATAAATGCTAGCTTCTCAAAAACAAGAAATGGTATTGATGTTTAAGAAATATTAACGAGCACATCGGTCACGCAAGAATAGAATATGGCAAAACCTTCGAACTCAGTCTCTGGAACTGTCTCCCCCGCGATATCCTGTAGGTATGTCCTTCTTCTTACGCAGTGAATTTTTTTTTTCAAGCCGTAGCCAACAGCCGTGGCCAAGTCGTCTTTGTAATAGATATAGACATATTTTATTTAGAAATATAGGCCTCCGGCCTAAAATACAACATGTAAATACGTCATATAGAATGACACAAATTGAATATTATACATTTATACAAGTCAATATTATAGAATCCACATATTAAAGTGAATATAGGCTAATAACATGCCATATTAATCCAAAAATAATAACATTTGTATTAGATCATTTCAGGTTTAAGCATTTCAAAAGTTTTATAAAGTAACAGTTGTAACATATATTTTTGAAGTTATATGATTTGAAATAAATGTAGCTATATATAAATCCAAGATTAAAACTATAATGAACAAGACTATTAAATCATATCATGAATATTTATATTCAAAACAAAGTAAAATTATTTAAATACTGTATAAATTGATAATACAGTAGTTTACTCTTGTAAGTATTTCTTTAAATCGGCAAATATCTAGCAATACTGACAATACTTTTCTCCTCTTTCAAGCTAAATATTATTTAATATAGAAAGCGATCTATTTCTTAATGGGTATGTATTTCCACATCCGTTCGATGCTGTTCTTATCTGCTGACATCCGAGCTAACGATTCCTATGGTCTACACCAAAACTACGCTAGCACATGCGTAACAACAACGCGGCTATAACATATAGGCAGTCTTATAATAGTTTCAACAATATGTGATTATTCTTAGTCGTCGACGATTTTAATTATCTAGGTGTTATTTTTAATTATACAGGCTCCTTTGTACTGAATCAACAAGCAATATGCGGCAAAGCGCTAAAGGCCTTTTTATCTTCAAAGGTAAAAAAGTATGAGTTGAATCCAAAGACATCCATGCAATTATTTGACGCTTTTGTAACGTCTATACTTAACTATGCTAGCGAAATATGGGGTTTTACTAAATCAAAAGATATTGAGCGTCTGCACTTAAAATTTTGTAAACAAGTCTTAGGTGTTAAATCTTCAACCAGTAATGCAGGTGTTTATGGGGAATAAGGACGCTATCCATTGTATATCAATAGATATGTCAAAATTATTAAGTATTGGTTTAAGATACTAATAACTGAAGATAGTATCCTAAAAAATGTATATATATGTCTGCGTTAGAGTATTGCGAGAAAGGTTGTAAAAATTGGGTGTATCGTGTAAAATCTATTTTACTCGAAAATGGTTTCATGTATGCATGGAATAATCCTATGTCTTTAAATCACAAACACTTTACAACGTTATTTAAACAAAGACTTGTGGATAGTTTTGTTCAAAAATGGAGTTCAGATCTAGAATCATATAGAGTATTAACATTATACAATTTTTTTAAAACAAACTTTGAATATGAACAATATTTAAATATGTTAAGCACCAGAAAGTTTCGAAGTTGTATTACAAGATTACGCATATATTCTCATAATTTAAGAATTGAAACAGGAAGGTATTCAAGAGAAAGACTTGAACGACATGAAAGGGTTTGCCAGATGTGTGACAGTGCTGAAATTGAAGACGAATTTCATTTTGTATTAATTTGTCCTATTTACCATGAACTTAGATGCAAATATATTCATAAGCATTATATCCGTATACCAAATATGTTTAAGTTTATTAATCTTCTTCAATCAAAAAATAAATCGGAAATTGTTAGATTAAGCAAATTTATATCCGAAGCATTTGTAAAACGACGTTCCATAATAAATAACTGATAAATGTGTTCATCCTCAAAAAAATTAATTATTTTATGTATAAGAAAATTTGAGTATATTATACAATATCTAATAGATATGAGTATTGAAATGTCGATAGTAAGAGCGAATACGTGTGGTGGATTGCGAGTGTGTATGTATGTATGCGTGCGTGTGTGCGTGCGTGCGTGCGTGCGTGCGTGTGTGTATGAAAATGTTTGCATGCTATTTACTCAACTTGTTATGTGTTTATGTGTTTAATTATTTACATGTTATTAAAACATCGAATTTGATGAGAACCTATGTGTAGTTTAAATCAATAAAATATTCTTCTTCTTCTTCTTCTTCTTTTTAAATATCTTCCTTACTCACGTAGTGCTATGGTAATGATGATTCAGGATGAATAATACCTGTATACTTAGACATTCATGAAATAAATATAATTTATACGTGTCTCAAATATGTGTTTTAACGTGTACTACAATAAGATAATGTAATATCTTTGTCACGCGTTTACAATACCTCTACTATATACATTGCAGTTACCGAATGTAACGCGTATTATCACTTGGTATTATAGTAACATGTAGTAATATATGGAACACGCATTATTAACGAACATATTCATTGCAAAAATTATATACAATACACATCAATAGTGACAAGATGAACTCTCCATAGATTTCTAGCTCGACAAAGAAAATCTCAAAAACTAGGGCTTGTTATTCAATGTCTTATTCAAATAGTTAATGCAATGCTATCATTTTATTTATTTAACGAATGTCAATGTTCCAATCTGTGTGGTTGTGGATTTCCAGTTAACTATAAACACTACGAAAAGTACATTTCTAACATGAGTTGTAGCATTCAAATATCACAGCCGCAACAAAACACATATATAATCCAGAAGAGTAATTGGTATCTTAAATGTAAAATAATGTATAATATATATGCAGCATACAACAGAAAGCAGAATATTTTCTTATATTCATTATAAACCAAATATACCGATTTATTCATATATATGTTAAGACAAAAAGGCACCGCAAACATTAATTTATTTATCTAAATTAAAAAAAAAACGAGAACAAAACTCACACAATGTTTGTTTCCCCCACATATTTTAACATCTATATTTATCGTATCTCTTGTAACTCAGCTTTAAATTCTATGTTACTGATTTTAAAAATCATACTTCAAAAATCGAAAATACAATGTAACAGCCAATCAAGGAGGGGAGCAAAAGTGACCTTTTAAGACAGGTTGTTGCTTAATACAGGTTAATTTTCTATGAAAGCATAGAAATAGGAAATAGTAATGTAGCTGCTTAAGACAAATGGCTGCTTAATAAAGGTGACCACTTACACAGCTTTGACTGAATATGATCTAGTGGGGGTTCTTAAAATAAGAGGAAAGTCGTTATCGCACGCTCGAAAACAAAATATCGGACAAAAATACCAGGACATACCGAAATAATAACGAATTCTTCGATTAATGTTAACACACATGGCATCATAAATATGTCCATAATCCCCTTTCATAACGTGCAGTACACGATTTTCGTTAGCGTTGAAACAGTGACCTTAATTACAAGTTATTATCTACATTGGCCTTATTTAGTATTATAAATAAGATATAAGTGCATGTTTATACCAGTTTTTAGTGTATTCATCTTTTATGTAGCACGCAATATATATAAATGTGTCATTTATGCGTTGTGTTTTGACATATACGACTCCTAAAAGAATCGTCATAATAATACAAAAACACGTATATATTGATGTTGATGTAAAGTCTGTGTGATGCTTTTACGTTACATTGCTTTTGCCTTCATGTATCATATTCATGGTATACTTATTTTATCACATTCTTGTACCTTATATGACATATAATACAATTATGGACTCTTCAGCTGTGCAATATGATGTGCTATGCTCCAGAAAAGATAATATTGACATATACAATTTCCCGGTCGGGATTCGAACTATGGTGAAAAAAAATAATCTTACATAAGTTAAGATTCCACTCGTCCGCGGACACATCTTAAAAAGTTGTTTTTTATATCTAAACTGATCATTCAAATTTTACTCGTGTAAAGATTTGTAAATTTTGATTCAGATATACCATAAGAAATTCATTCCACAATAGTTGTCTCCCTTGTTTAATTTTACGCCATTTGCTGAGTAACCACAAACTAGCTGTGTGAATTGATTTTCAGGTAATAGCCTTCTCATTTATAAAATATATTAGTAATCACCTATTAGTTTTAGGATTTTAGGTCTTATATATACCAGCATTACTAATAATACGTTTCTTTGGTCAATTTATAAGTTAATTAATAGTCTTCGTTGATATCCGTATCTTTTAATGTAGTTTCCGTAGTCCGTTAGGTGGCGCTGCATAATTTAGTATAAATAGAGCGCGCAAAGCAGATTTTAGGAGTCTTTTGGTAGCCCTTCGTAGTAAAACATAACGCCTCGTAAATATATATAGGGTTTAATTGACTGGGGCTTTGAGTTGGAATCCTGCCGAACTTCTGTCTCGCATTCTCTTGTAAGCTTAGAGCTTTATAGAGAGAGTCAGAACTAGTGTAGGGATTGGTGCTCGGGCCGTAGTTGAAAAATCCTGGTTCCACCTCTATCATTCGAAGCCTAGCTTCTTTGATAGAGTCTGGTGTCTACCCACACTCGAAAGCCCAGCTATTTTGTGTTGGGAAGGAGTTGTACATACAACTAGTTGTGCTGGCTGTGTTTGCCACAGAGGCTATTGTTACGGCTACGGTTGCTGCAGCTGATTTTGTACGAGCTTTGGATATCCAGTTAATGGCGTGGTATAAGCTCTAGCTGTACGATGGAAAAGGCTATTGGTGCAGTTACGGTTGCTGCAGCTGATTTTGTTCTGATTGTGTTTTATATATTTAACAGTTAATTCCTCGTTCATTCCTATTGATTTACGTTTGGCGTATATAATCATTTGTAATACTCATCTTCAAATCATAGTGTATATATTATCAAATAAGTATCTGTTATCTAATCAACCTGCTAGGGAGGCCACAAGGAATATTATTGTCTTACTGTTTGGTGAAGATAAGTATTTGAATTTTCTTATATGTGTCGCTAATTTTACCAACCCCTCGGGCGAAATACGTTACACTCGTAAATAATGGCAAAACATATTAACTGACTGAACATATTTGTACTCCGCGTTACATCGTATAGCGGAGTACCTTTGTCCTGGCGTTATTGTTATACAAAACCTGTTTTGAACGCTCGAGTGTTCGAGATTACATATAAATATAGATTTTTGGCGGTAAGAAATCAGTTTTAGCGATTCACTCTGAGCGACGACATCGAGAAAATTAAATTTAAATTCAATGCTCGAAATTACAGAGAAATAAAATTGTTAAATGTATTTCATTTACATAAAAATATGAAACAGCAATGAGATAAATGTCATTTACCAAGTTATTTAAGTTATTATTCAGGCGTATTGTTCATAAAAGTTTTTCAAGAATGAAGCTCGACATTCAGTGGTAAAAGACATTTGATAAACGGGCACAGGTTTCCAGAGTTTACCGTCTTTGATTTTACCTGGGCGAGTCGACAACGTTTTGAAAATCTTTTATGACTGTCATTTAAAAAATGTGAAATGTATTTCAAAGATTGTTCTTTAACATATGTGTATTATGTTTTATGCACCTGATTACAATGTATATATATGTATATATGGTTTTTTTAGTTAAACGTATGTCGTCACTCTATATAAATGCGTCTCGCAAATCGTAAAAACAGTGTCTGTTGTTTGTTTAATTTTTGTATGGAAAATACATAGGACTCTTTATTATCGATAATTTTGCTTAAAACGGACACGAAACTTTTGTTGACAGCCATTTGAAAACAAAGCCGCATTCGGAACACATTAGTTTTCATCATTGCGTTCTGCTAACACATTTCCATCGGCTATTTTGGTAGCAGTGGTATATTATACAATTATGAACTTTTCAGCTATAAATAAATGAATTTTGAGCCTATAATATTGTCTAGCTTTTTCAAACAGGAAATGAAAAAAAGTCACCAAATTAAAATTATGCATATTTATGTAACAATAGTTTTTAAATATAGATACTGAATAAATTTAACGTAAAAAAAAATAGTGAAAAAATATATATACTATATTTATCATGAATAATATATTGAGTATGGTCATTTTGCAGAATATAATACTTTTTAATGAACAGCGGGTCGTTTAAGCTAAAGAGATTTCAGATTATCTAAGTCGTTTGAGACATAAAGTATATGCTATGCACATAAAACATGATACACCAACGCATATATCCTATGAATAACATGAGAATTTGATATGAGAAAATTAAGATTTTATAGAAGAGTAGTAATCAAATAATATGTCGCTCTGCAAAGTAAAGACTTCGCTTGAAATGAAGGTGCCATCAAGCCGCTGACAAGCGTGCTGAGGTTGTATTATTTAAGGGTAAATGAATGTCGCTCATAAGTCGTATGTTTGCAACTAGGTTACATTGTTCCGCGATTTTGGAATCTATATGACTTGTGTTTCAACTGTATTAAGTTTACAATAGAACATAATAACCATACGTATAACAAAGATGACCCATATAGGATCGAATACTGTGGAAAGCATATATCATTACATACTTAACCCTTTACTCCATAGATACGCGTTTTCCCGCATCAATCACAGAAGGCCTTTGAAAACAGTGCAGGAAGAGTTCAGATTGCTTGTAACAAGCAATCTGAACACTTCCTGCACTGTTTTCCACTCTGCCAGTTAATATAAACATAATTCACCCAATAATTCAAAAGCCTTTTATATTAGGTGTCCAAAGGCGTCAATATTAGAGGTGTCTAATGGCGTCTATATGAAGTAAAGGGTTAAATATAAACGCATTTGTTTTGTGTTGAGCTCTCTTAAATATATTTACACAATTGATGATATATGTCAATTTTAAAAGTAGTGAACTTTACCTTATCTACATAGAATGTTCAATCTTGTTCAAGTTGTTCAAGTTGAGAGGAATGCACCATTAAAAGGGAAAATAATTTAAAAACAACCAACGAAATACAATATAAGAGATGTATTTGAATACATAAATAACAATACAATAGCTACACATAACGTTGCTACATAATAGGATTATTTATATAGCAGAGTTGTGGGTAGCTATTTCATTATTTATTTATTCACTTATAGCATAAGAAGCAAAAAGATTCAAAAAGATAAAAAGTTATATTTAAAGTGCGACTTAAAATTAATAATTTCCTTTAGTATTCTTCATATTTATATTAATTTCATTTCTCTATTGGTTATAGTCTTTATCATAAATAACCTACTTTACTACATACAAGAGACACATATTGATAGCATGAATTTTATAATTTATATACAAAATTATGCCTCCAACCGCCTGGGGAGTTATGTGCATTACGTGTGCAGTTGTTTATTAGTAAATACATCCCGAAAGATTTAGGAAAATGTGCTGAACATTTAACATTAGTGATAAAGCTACAGCTACTTGACATTCAGCAATAATATATGTTTGCTATATGTCATTTATGTTATTTACAGAGTACATAGTAGCATAAGTAGACTCGTTGGTCACGTGGTGGATGGTGTATATATGAATACATCCATTCTGTTTTAGTTCTTAAGCTTACACTAGTAGCATCATCAATGAAACATATATCTTTAAATAGATAATATAGAGTATTACAATCACGGTAAGTATCTTGGAATACCAGCTGTAAATTGCTTGGAGAAAAGTAATACATGTGAGCCACTGACAAGTAGAGTTACGTGAGATGGTACTTTCATGTTCCGTACTGACGTGCCAGTTACAATGATCACATATTAATAACTAATTTTCTCACACTTACTGTTACGCCAGAAAACCTAAAAACCTTCACAGTAATTGAGTCAGACACAGGCAGATAAGATTTTTTCATAGATGAGAGTGTAGTTGGATTTCAAAATACTTACAGGACAGAAATGATTCGTAAGAATGCCCCATTTGACGTAATTGCTGACAACATGTCCCCGCACCCTCTCTCTGACATAACGCAGTCTATACTTAATATTACATCCTGGCTCCACCTCTGTGATGGATATGTACATGTAACGTTTAATACGCTACATGACTATAATATGACATTCTTTCTTCCACCAGTGTGAGGGGTATGTAACAAGTTAACCACGGTACATGATTGTCATTCATATGACATCCTGGCTCCACCTTTGAGATGGGTTTGTAATAAGTTAACTAGGCTACTTGACTGTAATGTGACATTCTAGCTCCAACTCTGTAATGGATATGTGACAAGTTAACTACGCTACATGACTGCAATATGACGTCCTGGCTCCACCTCTGATATGGGTATATAAAAAGTTAATTACGCTACATGACTGTAAGATGACATCCTGGCTCAACCCATTTGACTTGTATATAACAAATAAACTAATTTACACGACTATAATATGACATCCTGGCTCTACCTCTGTGATGGTTACGCTACATTACTGCAATATGAACCCCTGGCACCACCTCTCTGATTGGTATGTTACCAGTTATCTACGCTATATGACTGTAATATGACATCCTTGCTCCTCTTCTGTGATGGGTTTTAACAAGTGAACTGCGATACATGACTGTAATATGTCATCCTGGCTCCACTTCTATGATGGGTATAAACAAATTATCTACGCTACATGACTGTAATATGACATCCTGGCTCATCCTCTGTGATGGGTAATAAAGACGTTTGTTCAAGTAAGTTCTAGCGCGGAGATTTTTTTTAAAGTTTGCACACAAGTACTTTGAAGTAAGACAAGTTTATAACACTAAAAAAAATATAGGTCACCATGCTAGTTTTTTTTGCTATGACTATTTCTAAACTACACCGTTTTACATTTTTTAAAGAAAAAACAGCAAATTGTTATAAATCTTGTTTAATTTACTAAAGTTATACTTTTCAACAAAATATTGTTGTCACTCATGTAACAAAAGATAAAGTATCTAAAACAGAAAAATGCATGATGCTATGTTGAGTTTCACATTTCATGCAGTGATTTTCATAAATTTCTACAGTTAAAGAATTGGCCGTTAACGATGTATTTTTACACTAATTTGAAAATAAAAAAAGTTCTAACGCGGAGAATTGTTTCATTCTTTCTACAAAGAGGCACCATAACAAACTATATCAGAAAACAAAATAAAAAATATATGTCCCCATGCTTGTTACTAAGTTACAGAGCTAAATGTTACCTTCCTTTTCATAAAATGGCCGTACGCGATGCATTTTGACACTAATTCAATAATAAAAAAATTGTAATGCAGAGAATTGTTTCATTCTTTCTACAAAGAGGTACTATAACAAACTTTATCAGAAAATAAAATAAAAAACATATGTTGCCTTACTTGTTACTAAGTTACATTGCTAAATATTACCTCCCTTTTTCATAAAATAGCCGCAAACGATGCATTTTTACACTAATTCAATAATAAAAAAAGATGTAACTCGGATAATTGTTTCATTCTTTCTACAAAGAGGCACTATAACAAAATTTATCAGAAAATATAATAAAAAATAGATGTCCCCATGCTTGTTACTAAGTTACAGAGCTGAATGTTACCTACCTTTTCATAAAATGACCTTAAACAATTTTAAAGTAATTCAATAATAAAAAAAAGTTCTAACGTCGAGAAGAAGCACAACAACAAACAATATCATAAAATAAAAAGTACATGTCACCTTGCTTGTTACTAAGCTACAGTGCTAAATGTTAACTTTCCTTTTCATAAAATGTCCTAAGATTGTCAAAATGGTGAAAATTTTATGTTGTAATGTTTATTAATGAAGTTTCATTGCAGAAGTAACTTTCATATTTATAAATGATGCACTAAATAGCAATTATAATATTTGTAATTTATAATGTAATTACTGTTATGTTGCTTTAATATATTTCATATATACGGGGTAATTGATGGACATCAATATTTGTAATAGTTTGAAATGTTAGAAGCCTAGTGGTAAAACCATGTACTGTCAATCAAGGCTGGATCACCAGTGACCTGCTACTCAATATAATATCTTCAGAGTTTTATCTACGAGTCCATTCAAGTCATTTTGTTTTGGTATTTATCTTGGCTATAGTAGTCGCACCGTCATCCATTATTATGACATTAACTTGAAATTTTTATTCCTGTACTGAGCTACTTCCATCATTAATCTTTGAATTGTCATTCAAATTTTAGAACACTGCCTGGTGAACTGGTAGTGATTGTTCTTAATTTTTCATAATATGTTAATTTTCTAGTCTTTTGAAAAAGATCATATGTTTTTCGAATACTGTTTCTTAACATGGTCCCAATATCTGATTTACTGGCAACACATATTGTAATAAATTGGCCTGGTTCTGTTGTACTACTTGACTGACTTCATCACTGAAAATTAAAGGAATCTTATATGAGATAAAGAAATAAATGACAGTGTTTGTTTGTATATAAGCTTAATTTACATCACCACCAGTTTCCCATTTGGGTGATGTACCCAGAAGAGTGAACAGTTTAGTCTTTTTAGGTTTGTGGAGGATAGTGCAGGAAACAAATATCATAGAAACCTAATCTTATGTTTCACCTGGTTCTTTTGTTTGGTGTATAGCACCATCATAAAGGTCCTCAGTTTAAAGTACCATCTGAATGACTGTTAGCACTGTAAGTAAGCCAGCCTCAGGTATCAAACTTTCAACCCTGATCTAGAAGCATCGTGCTCTACTGACTGAGCTAATCGGTCTGGCTAAAAATACGACACTGTACTTCAATAAAACAGCACAATATATTGGTATAGTTTGACAACTCAAGGGCAATAACTGAACAGCAATTCCTAACTGAGTATAACTAAGTCTAACTGAGCAGCAATTACTAACTGAGTCTAACTGAGCAGCAAATCCTGTGTAATGATATCTATGTTCAAACCATTGAACAAAATCTTATGGTTATAAACTTGCATGTATGTGGACATTTTTTACTGAATGAAACTGTTACGTAACACGCAGTCAAGGGGTTGCAAGCTCAAATCCCTGCTTGGCCAGTCTCTGTGATGATTTTTAATATATGCAAATTCCAACATTGTGTCACATGTTCATGCATCTTTAATTACTGATTCAAGTGGGAAGGTTGTCAGCTACTTGCACGAATATTGGGTGTGCCAAACAAGTAGTCACAGGTTTGATCCCCCTCAGATCATCTGTTGTGCTCATGGTTATTTTGTTGTATTCCATAGTAGAAATAAGCTGAAACGTTTAAACTACATTAATAATTAACATTGGCCCCTTTTAGTGATTGTCACTCTTTCATTTAGTGCTTCTGTACACGTTGTCTATGTGACGATATTGATTGTCTCTTCATAGTTAATGAAACCACTACAGGTATTTAAAGCACCGACATCTCAATCCATCTGTAACCTGAGCTTCTGTTGAGCATTCCTGAAATGTGTTGAATAGTTTCTTATTTTCATAATTCATGTAACAATTCTCTGTTTAAAAGGAAACACAGAACGTGACGGTGTATACATTTATTTTTAACATTTACTCAATGTAAGAATACTGTTCGAATCCCCGCCCGGCAACAGTCTCCAGGATGATAGATATACGACATTATGTCTCTTTATCAATCGTCTCTCACCGCTGATTCAAGTGGGAAAGTTATCAGTTACTTGCGGAGATGGGGTGTGCTCAAATACTGGTTAATTCCAGGAAACAGTGGTTAGGTAATCTGTTAGCCCTCGATGGCATGACAATGACGCTTAATATTCAACCAATCAATCACTTGTTATAGTTGTTCATCTTTAGAAATCATAAAGTAAGTTATCATTTTATGTGATACATCGATATTGATCAGTGAGTTATGAAAAGCATCAACTAACCTTATACTCAATTGGATTGGTTTGTATTGATGTCAAATGATATTGGACTTTTCCTGTTTAATCGATGTGTATTGTTTGTTTCCACTGTTCTTATACTTCCACATATACAGTTTATGTATAACATTGACCCATATAAGTGTCTTCCATAATGTACTTCAATACCAAACTTTTACATGCATCAGGTCAGCTAAATGTCAAAATTCAAGACTTATTCTTCCTTGTCTCCATCCCGGTATGAATAATATTGTTTCAGGTAAATTTATTATGTATACAGCGCTTTGGAACAAATTCACAAATGATTCATATCCGAAAATGGGTTATCCGAAATATTACTTGATTATATTTTCGCAGTTGTTTCTTCGATTTCGTTATGGACAAGCACTTCCGGTGGTTTAGAACGAAAACCAATATATTCTTCCATGCCTCTCGATCGCTTCCTTGACAAAATTTACATTTCTGACATTTCGAAATGAAAATACTTCGCTTTGTAAATATCCTAATGCGTCTCGACTTTTAATTAACCAAACGGCGAAATTAAACCCCGAAACGTAAAGTAACAGAAAGAAATATGCGCGTAGCGATGCGCAGTAACAACCCGCAGAAACGTCTTTAACAAGTTAACTACGCTACATGACTGTAATATGACAACCTGGCTCCACCTCTGTGATAGATATGTAACAAGGTAACTACGCTATTTGAGGGTAGTATGACATTCTGGTTCCACCTCTGTGAGGGGTATGTAACAAGTTAACTACGCTATATGAGTGTAGTATGACATTCTGGTTCCACCTCTGTGAGGGGTATGTAACAAGTTAACTACGCTATATGAGTGTAGTATGACAACCTGGCTCCACCTCTGTGAGGGATATGTAACGAGTTAACTACGCTACATGACTGTAATATGACAACCTGGCTCCACCTCTGTGATAGATATGTAACAAGTTAACTACGCTATATGAGTGTAGTATGACATTCTGTTTCCACCTCTGAAAGGGGTATGTAACAAGTTAACTACGCTATATGAGTGTAGTATGACATTCTGGTTTCCCCTCTGTGAGGGATATGTAACAAGTTAACTACGCTATATGAGTGTAGTATGACATTCTGGTTCCACCACTGTGAAGGGTAGGTAACAAGCTAATACGCTACATGACTGTAATATGACAACCTGACTCCACCTCTTTGATAGATATGTAACAGGTTAACCACGCTATATGAGTGTAGTATGACCATCTGGCTCCACCTCTGTGATAGATATGTAACAAGTTAACTACGCTTTATGAGTGTAGTATGACAACCTGGCTCCACCTCTGTGAAGGATATGTAACAAGTTAACTACGCTTTATGAGTGTAGTATGACATTCTGGTTCCCCCTCTGTGAGGGATATGTAACAAGTTAACTACACTATATGAGTGTAGTATGACATTCTGGTTCCCCCTCTGTGAGGGATATGTAACAAGTTAACTACACTATATGAGTGTAGTATGACATTCTGGTTCCACCTCTGTGAGGGGTATGTAACAAGCTAATACGCTACATGACTGTAATATGACAACTTGGCTCCATCTCTGTGATAGATATGTCACAAGTTAAATACGCTACGTGAATGTAATATGGTGTACTGGCTCCACCTCTGTGACGGGTATGTAACAAATTAAATACGCTACGTGAATGTAATATGACATCCTGGCTCCACCTCTGTGATTGGTATGTAACAAGTTAAATACGCTACGTGAATGTAATATGACATCCTGGCTCCACCTCTGTGATTGGTATGTAACAAGTTAAATACGCTACGTGAATGTAATATGACATCCTGGCACCACCTCTGTGATTGGTATGTAACAAGTTCAATACGCTACGTGAATGTAATATGACATCCTGGCTTCTTCTCTGTGATTGGTATGTAACAAGTTAAATACGCTACGTGAATGTAATATGATATCCTTGCTCCACCTCTGTGACGGGTATGTAACAAGTTAAATACGCTACGTGAATGTAATATGATATCCTTGCTCCACCTCTGTGACGGGTATGTAACAAGTTAAATACGCTACGTGAATGTAATATGAGATCCTTGCTCCACCTCTGTGATTGGTATGTAACAAGTTCAATACGCTACGTGAATGTTATATGATATCCTTGCTCCACCTCTGTGATAGGTATTAACAAGTTAAATACGCTACGTGAATGTAATATGACATCATGGCTCAACCTCTGTGACCGGTATGTAACAAGCTAATTACGCTACGTGAATGTAATATGACGTCTTTGCTCCACCTCTGTGATCGGTATGTAACAAATTAAATAAGCTACGTGAATGTAATATGATACCCTGGCTTCTTCGCTGTGATTGGTATGTAACAAGTTCAATACGCTACGTGAATGTAATATGACATCCTTGCTCCACCTCTGTGACGGGTATGTAACAAGTTAAATACGCTACGTGAATGTTATATGACATCCAGGCTCCACCTCTGTGACGGGTATGTAACAAGTTAAATACGCTACGTGAATGTAATATGACATCCAGGCTCCACCTCTGAGACGGGTATGTAACAAGTTAATTACGCTACGTGAATGTAATATGATATCCTGGCTCCACCTCTGTGACGGGTATGTAACAAGTTAAATACGCTACGTGAATGTTATATGACATCCAGGCTCCACCTCTGAGACGGGTATGTAACAAGTTAATTACGCTACGTGAATGTAATATGACATCCAGGCTCCACCTCTGAGACGGGTATGTAACAAGTTAATTACGCTACGTGAATGTAATATGACATCCTTGCTCCACCTCTGTGACGGGTATGTAACAAGTTAAATACGCTACGTGAATGTTTATGACATCCTGGCTCCACCTCTGTGATTGGTATGTAACAAGTTAAATACGCTACGTGAATGTTATATGAGATCCTGGCTCCACCTCTGTGACGGGTATGTAACAAGTTAAATACGCTACGTGAATGTTATATGACATCCTGGCTCCACCTCTGTGACGGGTATGTAACTAGTTAAATACGCTACGTTAATGTTATATGACATCCTTGCTCCACCTCTGTGACGGGTATGTAACAAGTTAAATACGCTACGTGAATGTAATATGACATCATGGCTCAACCTCTGTGACGGGTATGTAACAAGCTAATTACGCTACGTGAATGTAATATGACGTCTTGGCTCCACCTCTGTGATTGGTATGTAACAAGTTAAATACGCTACGTGAATGTAATATGATACCCTGGCTCTATTCTTTGATTGGTATGTAAAAAGTTAAATACGCTACGTGAATGTAATATGAGATCCTTGCTCCACCTCTGTGATGGGTATGAAACAAGTTAAATACGCTACGTGAATGTAATTTGACATCCCGGCTCCACCTCTGTGACGGGTATGTAACAAGTTAAATACGCTACGATAATGTGATATGACCTTCTGACTCCACCTCTGTGACGGGTATGTAACAAGTTGAATACGCTACGTGAATGTGATATAACATCCAGGCTCCACCTCTGTGACGGGTATGTAACAAGTTAAATACGCTACGTGAATGTAATATGACATCCCGGCTCCAACTCTGTGACGGGTATGTAACAAGTTAAATACGCTACGTGAATGTAATATGACATCCAGGCTCCACCTCTGTGACGGGTATGTAACAAGTTAAATACGCTACGTGAATGTAATATGACATCCCGGCTCCACCTCTGTGACGGGTATGGAACAAGTTAAATACGCTACGTGAATGTAATATGACATCCAGGCTCCACCTCTGTGACGGGTATGCAACACTTTAAATACGCTTCGTGAATGTAATATGACATCCAGGCTCCACCTCTGTGACGGGTATGTAACAAGTTAAATACGCTACGTGAATGTAATATGACATCCAGGCTCCACCTCTGTGACGGGTATGTAACACTTTAAATACGCTTCGTGAATGTAATATGACATCCAGGCTCCACCTCTGTTATAGGTATGTAACAAGTTAAATACGCTACGTGAATGTAATATAACATTCAGGCTCCACCTCTGTGATGGGTATGTAACAAGTTAAATACGCTACGTGAATGTAATATGACATCCTGGCTCCACCTCTGTGATGGGTATGTAACAAGTTCAATACGCTAAGTGAATGTTATATGACATCCTTGCTCTACCTCTGTGACGGGTATGTAACAAGTTAATTACGCTACGTGAATGTAATATGACATCCTGGCTCCACCTCTGTGATTGGTATGTAACAAGTAAAATACGCTACGTGAATGTAATATGACATCCTGGCTCCACCTCTGTGACGGGTATGTAACAAGTAAAATACGCTACGTGAATGTAATATGACATCCTGGCTCCACCTCTGTGACGGGTTTGTAACTAGTTAAATACGCTACGTGAATGTAATATGACATCCTGGCTCCACCTCTGTGACGGGTTTGTAACTAGTTAAATACGCTACGTGAATGTAATATGACATCCTTGCTCCACCTCTGTGATGGGTATGTAACAAGTTCAATACGCTACGTGAATGTAATATGACATCCTTGCTCCACCTCTGCGACGGGTTTGTAACAAGTTAATTACGCTACGTGAATGTAATATGATATCCTGGCTCCACCTCTGTGACGGGTATGTAACAAGTTAAATACGCTACGTGAATGTAATATGACATCCAGGCTCCACCTCTGTTATAGGTATGTAACAAGTTAAATACGCTACGTGAATGTAATATAACATTCAGGCTCCACCTCTGTGACGGGTATGTAACAAGTTAAATACGCTACGTGAATGTGATATGACATCCTTGCTCCACCTCTGTGATGGGTATGTCACAAGTTCAATACGCTACGTGAATGTAATATGACATCCTTGCTCCACCTCTGTGACGGGTTTGTAACTAGTTAAATACGCTACGTGAATGTAATATGACATCCTTGCTCCACCTCTGTGACGGGTTTGTAACAAGTTAAATACGCTACGTGAATGTAATATGACATCCAGGCTCCACCTCTGTGATTGGTATGTAACAAGTTAAATACGCTACGTTAATGTTATATGACATCCTGGCTCCACCTCTGTGACTGGTATGTAACAAGTTAAATACGCTACGTGAATGTTATATGACATCCTGGCTCCACCTCTGTGACGGGTATGTAACAAGTTAAATACGCTACGTGAATGTTATATGACATCCTGGTTCCACCTCTGTGACGGGTATGTAACAAGTTAAATACGCTACGTTAATGTTATATGACATCCAGGCTCCACCTCTGTGACGGGTATGTAACAAGTTAAATACGCTACGTTAATGTTATATGACATCCAGGCTCCACCTCTGTGACGGGTATGTAACAAGTTAAATACGCTACGTGAATGTTATATGAGATCCTGGCTCCACCTCTGTGACGGGTATGTAACAAGTTAAATACGCTACGTTAATGTTATATGACATCCAGGCTCCACCTCTGTGACGGGTATGTAACAAGTTAAATACGCTACGTTAATGTTATATGACATCCAGGCTCCACCTCTGTGACGGGTATGTAACAAGTTAAATATGCTACGTGAATGTTATATGACATCCAGGCTCCACCTCTGTGACGGGTATGTAACAAGTTAAATACGCTACGTGAATGTTATATGACATCCTGGCTCCACCTCTGAGACGGGTTTGTAACAAGTTAAATACGCTACGTGAATGTTATATGACATCCTGGCTCCACCTCTGTGACGGGTATGTAACAAGTTAAATACGCTACGTTAATGTTATATGACATCCCGGCTCCACCTCTGTGACGGGTATGTAACTAGTTAAATACGCTACGTGAATGTTATATGACATCCTGGCTCCACCTCTGTGACGGGTATGTAACAAGTTAAATACGCTACGTTAATGTTATATGACATCCCGGCTCCACCTCTGTGACGGGTATGTAACTAGTTAAATACGCTACGTGAATGTTATATGACATCCTGGCTCCACCTCTGAGACGGGTTTGTAACAAGTTAAATACGCTACGTGAATGTTATATGACATCCTGGCTCCACCTCTGAGACGGGTTTGTAACAAGTTAAATACGCTACGTTAATGTTATATGACATCCCGGCTCCACCTCTGTGACGGGTGTGTAACTAGTTAAATACGCTACGTGAATGTTATATGACATCCTGGCTCCACCTCTGAGACGGGTTTGTAACAAGTTAAATACGCTACGTGAATGTTATATGAGATCCTTGCTCCACCTCTGTGACGGGTATGTAACAAGTTAAATACGCTACGTTAATGTTATATGACATCCTGGCTCCACCTCTGTGACGGGTTTGTAACAAGTTAAATACGCTACGTGAATGTTATATGACATCCTGGCTCCACCTCTTTGACGGGTATGTAACAAGTTAAATACGCTACGTGAATGTAATATGAGATCCTTGCTCCGCCTCTGTGACGGGTTTGTAACAAGTTAAATACGCTACGTGAATGTAATATGAGATCCTTGCTCCACCTCTGTGATGGGTATGTAACAAGTTAAATACGCTACGTGAATGTAATATGAGATCCTTGCTCCACCTCTGTGACGGGTATGTAACAAGTTAAATACGCTACGTGAATGTAATATGAGATCCTTGCTCCGCCTCTGTGACGGGTATGTAACTAGTTAAATACGCTACGTGAATGTAATATGACATCCTTGCTCCACCTCTGTGACGGGTATGTAACTAGTTAAATACGCTACGTGAATGTAATATGAGATCCTTGCTCCACCTCTGTGACGGGTATGTAACAAGTTAAATACGCTACGTGAATGTAATATGACATCCTTGCTCCACCTCTGTGACGGGTATGTAACAAGTTAAATACGCTACGTGAATGTAATATGAGATCCTTGCTCCACCTCTGTGACGGGTATGTAACAAGTTAAATACGCTACGTGAATGTTATATGACATCCTTGCTCCACCTCTGTGACGGGTATGTAACAAGTTAAATACGCTACGTGAATGTAATATGAGATCCTTGCTCCGCCTCTGTGACGGGTATGTAACAAGTTAAATACGCTACGTGAATGTAATATGAGATCCTTGCTCCACCTCAGTGACGGGTATGTAACAAGTTAAATACGCTACGTGAATGTTATATGACATCCTGGCTCCACCTCTGTGACGGGTATGTAACAAGTTAAATACGCTACGTTAATGTTATATGACATCCAGGCTCCACCTCTGTGACGGGTATGTAACAAGTTAAATACACTACGTGAATGTTATATGACATCCTGGCTCCACCTCTGTGACGGGTATGTAACAAGTTAAATACGCTACGTGAATGTTATATGACATGCTGGCTCCACCTCTATGAGGGGTATGTAACAAGTTAAATACGCTACGTTAATGTTATATGACATCCAGGCTCCACCTCTGTGACGGGTTTGTAACAAGTTAAATACGCTACGTGAATGTTATATGACATCCTGGCTCCACCTCTGTGACGGGTATGTAACAAGTTAAATACGCTACGTGAATGTAATATGAGATCCTTGCTCAACCTCTGTGACGGGTATGTAACTAGTTAAATACGCTACGTGAATGTAATATGATATCCTTGCTCCACCTCTGTGACGGGTTTGTAACAAGTTAAATACGCTACGTTAATGTTATATGACATCCTGGCTCCACCTCTGTGACGGGTATGTAACAAGTTAAATACGCTACGTTAATGTTATATGACATCCTGGCTCCACCTCTGTGACGGGTTTGTAACAAGTTAAATACGCTACGTTAATGTTATATGACATCCTTGCTCCACCTCTGTGACGGGTATGTAACTTGTTAAATACGCTACGTGAATGTTATATGACATCCTGGCTCCACCTTTGTGACGGGTATGTAACAAGTTAAATACGCTACGTGAGTGTAATATGACATCCTTGCTCCACCTCTGTGACGGGTATGTAACAAGTTAAATACGCTACGTGAATGTTATATGACATCCAGGCTCCACCTCTGTGACGGGTATGTAACAAGTTAAATACGCTACGTGAATGTTATATGACATCCTGGCTCCACCTCTGTGACGGGTATGTAACAAGTTAAATACGCTACGTGAATGTTATATGACATCCTGGCTCCACCTCTGTGACGGGTTTGTAACAAGTTAAATACGCTACGTGAATGTTATATGACATCCTGGCTCCACCTCTGTGACGGGTATGTAACTAGTTAAATACGCTACGTTAATGTTATATGACATCCTGGCTCCACCTCTGTGATTGATATGTAACAAGTTAAATACGCTACGTGAATGTAATATGAGATCCTTGCTCCACCTCTGTGACGGGTATGTAACAAGTTAAATACGCTACGTGAATGTTATATGACATCCAGGCTCCACCTCTGTGACGGGTATGTAAGAAGTTAAATACGCTACGTGAATGTTATATGACATCCTGGCTCCACCTCTGTGACGGGTATGTAACAAGTTAAATACGCTACGTGGATGTAATATGACATCCTTGCTCCACCTCTGTGATTGGTATGTAACTAGTTAAATACGCTACGTTAATGTTATATGACATCCTGGCTCCACCTCTGTGACGGGTTTGTAACAAGTTAAATACGCTACGTGAATGTTATATGACATCCTGGCTCCACCTCTGTGACGGGTATGTAACTAGTTAAATACGCTACGTGAATGTTATATGACATCCTGGCTCCACCTCTGTGATTGGTATGTAACTAGTTAAATACGCTACGTTAATGTTATATGACATCCTGGCTCCACCTCTGTGACGGGTTTGTAACAAGTTAAATACGCTACGTGAATGTTATATGACATCCTGGCTCCACCTCTGTGACGGGTATGTAACTAGTTAAATACGCTACGTTAATGTTATATGACATCCTTGCTCCACCTCTGTGATTGGTATGTAACTAGTTAAATACGCTACGTTAATGTTATATGACATCCTGGCTCCACCTCTGTGACGGGTTTGTAACAAGTTAAATACGCTACGTGAATGTTATATGACATCCTGGCTCCACCTCTGTGACGGGTATGTAACTAGTTAAATACGCTACGTGAATGTTATATGACATCCTGGCTCCACCTCTGTGACGGGTATGTAACAAGTTAAATACGCTACGTTAATGTTATATGACATCCAGGCTCCACCTCTGTGACGGGTATGTAACAAGTTAAATACACTACGTGAATGTTATATGACATCCTGGCTCCACCTCTGTGACGGGTATGTAACAAGTTAAATACGCTACGTGAATGTTATATGACATGCTGGCTCCACCTCTGTGACGGGTATGTAACAAGTTAAATACGCTACGTTAATGTTATATGACATCCAGGCTCCACCTCTGTGACGGGTTTGTAACAAGTTAAATACGCTACGTGAATGTTATATGACATCCTGGCTCCACCTCTGTGACGGGTATGTAACAAGTTAAATACGCTACGTGAATGTAATATGAGATCCTTGCTCAACCTCTGTGACGGGTATGTAACTAGTTAAATACGCTACGTGAATGTAATATGATATCCTTGCTCCACCTCTGTGACGGGTTTGTAACAAGTTAAATACGCTACGTTAATGTTATATGACATCCTGGCTCCACCTCTGTGACGGGTATGTAACAAGTTAAATACGCTACGTTAATGTTATATGACATCCTGGCTCCACCTCTGTGACGGGTTTGTAAGAAGTTAAATACGCTACGTTAATGTTATATGACATCCTTGCTCCACCTCTGTGACGGGTATGTAACTTGTTAAATACGCTACGTGAATGTTATATGACATCCTGGCTCCACCTTTGTGACGGGTATGTAACAAGTTAAATACGCTACGTGAGTGTAATATGACATCCTTGCTCCACCTCTGTGACGGGTATGTAACAAGTTAAATACGCTACGTGAATGTTATATGACATCCAGGCTCCACCTCTGTGACGGGTATGTAACAAGTTAAATACGCTACGTGAATGTTATATGACATCCTGGCTCCACCTCTGTGACGGGTATGTAACAAGTTAAATACGCTACGTGAATGTTATATGACATCCTGGCTCCACCTCTGTGACGGGTTTGTAACAAGTTAAATACGCTACGTGAATGTTATATGACATCCTGGCTCCACCTCTGTGACGGGTATGTAACTAGTTAAATACGCTACGTTAATGTTATATGACATCCTGGCTCCACCTCTGTGATTGATATGTAACAAGTTAAATACGCTACGTGAATGTAATATGAGATCCTTGCTCCACCTCTGTGACGGGTATGTAACAAGTTAAATACGCTACGTGAATGTTATATGACATCCAGGCTCCACCTCTGTGACGGGTATGTAAGAAGTTAAATACGCTACGTGAATGTTATATGACATCCTGGCTCCACCTCTGTGACGGGTATGTAACAAGTTAAATACGCTACGTGGATGTAATATGACATCCTTGCTCCACCTCTGTGATTGGTATGTAACTAGTTAAATACGCTACGTTAATGTTATATGACATCCTGGCTCCACCTCTGTGACGGGTTTGTAACAAGTTAAATACGCTACGTGAATGTTATATGACATCCTGGCTCCACCTCTGTGACGGGTATGTAACTAGTTAAATACGCTACGTGAATGTTATATGACATCCTGGCTCCACCTCTGTGATTGGTATGTAACTAGTTAAATACGCTACGTTAATGTTATATGACATCCTGGCTCCACCTCTGTGACGGGTTTGTAACAAGTTAAATACGCTACGTGAATGTTATATGACATCCTGGCTCCACCTCTGTGACGGGTATGTAACTAGTTAAATACGCTACGTTAATGTTATATGACATCCTGGCTCCACCTCTGTGACGGGTTTGTAACAAGTTAAATACGCTACGTGAATGTTATATGACATCCTGGCTCCACCTCTGTGACGGGTATGTAACAAGTTAAATACGCTACGTGAATGTTATATGACATCCTGGCTCCACCTCTGTGACGGGTATGTAACTAGTTAAATACGCTACGTGAATGTAATATGACATCCAGGCTCAACCTCTGTGATTGGTATGTAACAAGTTAAATTCGCTACATGAGTGTTTTATGGCCTCCTGTCTTCAACTCTGTGACGGGTATGTAACAAGTTTAATACGCTACATGAGTGTAATATGAGATCCTGGCTCCACCTCTGTGACGGGTATGTAACTAGTTAAATACGCTACGTGAATGTTATATGACATCCTGGCTCCACCTCTGTGACGGGTATGTAACTAGTTAAATACGCTACGTTAATGTTATATGACATCCTGGCTCCACCTCTGTGACGGGTATGTAACAAGTTAAATACGCTACGTGAATGTAATATGAGATCCTTGCTCCGCCTCTGTGACGGGTATGTAACAAGTTAAATACGCTACGTGAATGTAATATGAGATCCTTGCTCCACCTCTGTGACGGGTATGTAACAAGTTAAATACGCTACGTGAATGTTATATGACATCCTTGCTCCACCTCTGTGACGGGTATGTAACAAGTTAAATACGCTACGTGAATGTAATATGAGATCCTTGCTCCGCCTCTGTGACGGGTATGTAACAAGTTAAATACGCTACGTGAATGTAATATGAGATCCTTGCTCCACCTCTGTGACGGGTATGTAACAAGTTAAATACGCTACGTGAATGTTATATGACATCCTTGCTCCACCTCTGTGACGGGTATGTAACAAGTTAAATACGCTACGTGAATGTAATATGAGATCCTTGCTCCGCCTCTGTGACGGGTTTGTAACAAGTTAAATACGCTACGTGAATGTAATATGACATCCTTGCTCCACCTCTGTGACGGGTATGTAACAAGTTAAATACGATACGTGAATGTTATATGACATCCTTGCTCCACCTCTGTGACGGGTATGTAACAAGTTAAATACGCTACGTGAATGTTATATGACATCCTTGCTCCACCTCTGTGACGGGTATGTAACAAGTTAAATACGCTACGTGAATGTAATATGACATCCTTGCTCCACCTCTGTGACGGGTATGTAACAAGTTAAATACGCTACGTGAATGTAATATGAGATCCTTGCTCCGCCTCTGTGACGGGTTTGTAACAAGTTAAATACGCTACGTGAATGTAATATGAGATCCTTGCTCCACCTCTGTGACGGGTATGTAACAAGTTAAATACGCTACGTGAATGTAATATGAGATCCTTGCTCCACCTCTGTGACGGGTATGTAACAAGTTAAATACGCTACGTGAATGTTATATGACATCCTGGCTCCACCTCTGTGACGGGTATGTAACAAGTTAAATACGCTACGTTAATGTTATATGACATCCAGGCTCCACCTCTGTGACGGGTATGTAACAAGTTAAATACGCTACGTGAATGTTATATGACATCCTGGCTCCACCTCTGTGACGGGTATGTAACAAGTTAAATACGCTACGTGAATGTTATATGACATCCTGGCTCCACCTCTGTGACGGGTATGTAACAAGTTAAATACGCTACGTTAATGTTATATGACATCCAGGCTCCACCTCTGTGACGGGTTTGTAACAAGTTAAATACGCTACGTGAATGTTATATGACATCCTGGCTCCACCTCTGTGACGGGTATGTAACAAGTTAAATACGCTACGTGAATGTAATATGAGATCCTTGCTCAACCTCTGTGACGGGTATGTAACTAGTTAAATACGCTACGTGAATGTAATATGATATCCTTGCTCCACCTCTGTGACGGGTTTGTAACAAGTTAAATACGCTACGTTAATGTTATATGACATCCTGGCTCCACCTCTGTGACGGGTATGTAACAAATTAAATACGCTACGTTAATGTTATATGACATCCTGGCTCCACCTCTGTGACGGGTATGTAACAAGTTAAATACGCTACGTTAATGTTATATGACATCCTTGCTCCACCTCTGTGACGGGTATGTAACTAGTTAAATACGCTACGTGAATGTTATATGACATCCTGGCTCCACCTTTGTGACGGGTATGTAACAAGTTAAATACGCTACGTGAGTGTAATATGACATCCTTGCTCCACCTCTGTGACGGGTATGTAACAAGTTAAATACGCTACGTGAATGTTATATGACATCCAGGCTCCACCTCTGTGACGGGTATGTAACAAGTTAAATACGCTACGTGAATGTTATATGACATCCTGGCTCCACCTCTGTGACGGGTATGTAACAAGTTAAATACGCTACGTGAATGTTATATGACATCCTGGCTCCACCTCTGTGACGGGTTTGTAACAAGTTAAATACGCTACGTGAATGTTATATGACATCCTGGCTCCACCTCTGTGACGGGTATGTAACTAGTTAAATACGCTACGTTAATGTTATATGACATCCTGGCTCCACCTCTGTGATTGATATGTAACAAGTTAAATACGCTACGTGAATGTAATATGAGATCCTTGCTCCACCTCTGTGACGGGTATGTAACAAGTTAAATACGCTACGTGAATGTTATATGACATCCAGGCTCCACCTCTGTGACGGGTATGTAAGAAGTTAAATACGCTACGTGAATGTTATATGACATCCTGGCTCCACCTCTGTGACGGGTATGTAACAAGTTAAATACGCTACGTGAATGTAATATGACATCCTTGCTCCACCTCTGTGATTGGTATGTAACTAGTTAAATACGCTACGTTAATGTTATATGACATCCTGGCTCCACCTCTGTGACGGGTTTGTAACAAGTTAAATACGCTACGTGAATGTTATATGACATCCTGGCTCCACCTCTGTGACGGGTATGTAACTAGTTAAATACGCTACGTTAATGTTATATGACATCCTGGCTCCACCTCTGTGATTGGTATGTAACTAGTTAAATACGCTACGTTAATGTTATATGACATCCTGGCTCCACCTCTGTGACGGGTATGTAACTAGTTAAATACGCTACGTTAATGTTATATGACATCCTGGCTCCACCTCTGTGACGGGTTTGTAACAAGTTAAATACGCTACGTGAATGTTATATGACATCCTGGCTCCACCTCTGTGACGGGTATGTAACTAGTTAAATACGCTACGTGAATGTTATATGACATCCTGGCTCCACCTCTGTGACGGGTATGTAACTAGTTAAATACGCTACGTGAATGTAATATGACATCCAGGCTCAACCTCTGTGATTGGTATGTAACAAGTTAAATTCGCTACATGAGTGTTTTATGGCCTCCTGTCTTCAACTCTGTGACGGGTATGTAACAAGTTTAATACGCTACATGAGTGTAATATGAGATCCTGGCTCCACCTCTGTGACGGGTATGTAACTAGTTAAATACGCTACGTGAATGTTATATGACATCCTGGCTCCACCTCTGTGACGGGTATGTAACTAGTTAAATACGCTACGTTAATGTTATATGACATCCTGGCTCCACCTCTGTGACGGGTATGTAACTAGTTAAATACGCTACGTGAATGTAATATGACATCCAGGCTCAACCTCTGTGATTGGTATGTAACAAGTTAAATTCGCTACATGAGTGTTATATGGCCTCCTGTCTTCAACTCTGTGACGGGTATGTAACAAGTTTAATACGCTACATGAGTGTAATATGGCGTCCTGGCTCTTCTTTTGTGATGGGTATGTAACAAATTAACTACACTTCATGACCCTGTCTCCACCTTTGTGACGTCTTTAAAAAGCTTGTTAAAGTTATTTGTTGTTTCGATTGTTGATACATGTGCATATTTTGTAGTTTCTACCGTCCGTCTGGGTGTAAAAGGAATCTACTTACAAATAGGTTCTACATAATTCCAGATTACCTCAAACCAGTTGCGCTTCATTCTAAATGTAAACGTTACCGGACATGACGCTCAACTGTTTTGAGGTAATCTTGTATTTTGTAGGTAATACCCAGACGGTCGGTTGGAACTATGAAATCTACAAATGTACCCAAAATTGACACAAAACATAATCTTAACTAGCTTTTGAAACAGCGTTCCGGTACCGTACTCTTAGTACGCCTGACCTTGATGTTATGTATTTGTGACCAAATCGATTGAACACCGCAAAAAAAACCCCAAAAAACAACAATATAAACAAGTGGTGTTAAAAATCTAGTTTTTTGTATGTATTTTGTCGTTATAGACAATACTTTAAATGTGGTAGACGTACTAGAAGTTGTGATTTTAAAGGATATGTATAAAAAAAAGAAAAATACATGTTCGTATAATCGCGTAAAACGTCAATAGAAAATGACAGAATTTCCGGAATGACGAAAGAGGAAAGACCAGCGTTGACCTTAAAATTGATATTTTTAATAAATTAAGCAAGTATACTACCTTTTTAAAGTATTTTAGCCTTTTTCTTATTACCACATTTCCGAGTTTTTCATGCATTTTACCATTACAAAAGGCGGCCATGTTAATCGTCGCTTGGGATACTGAAATGGACTATTTTACTAATACGCAGTAGTCGTCTGTTTTTCATGTCATTTTGGTGGAACGTGTATGCTTTGACTACCGCATATTTGAAGAGATTTTGCTCCCTGTTTGATAAAACATAAAAAATACAATAAAATCAAATTTGGATCTCTACGTCCTGTGCTATGGTACCTTTGGAACTATTTATCGGTCGGAGGAAATGAAATCGACGTCATCAGTTTATCAAAGATTATAGAACAAAATCATAAATGTTCCACATGATCACTCTAGAACGATTCGTGTACCAATAAAATTCGTCGAGGATGATCAACACAAGATTTTCCAATGCCAAGAAATACCCATCGGAACTCAATTAACTATACGCGGGTTATAAGAACGTCTAATTAACGGAGTATATCCGATTCTTATGGTACCCCGAACTACGATGCTTGGTGCTGAATTGTTTTAATTACGGAAAATATAAAGTTTTCTAAATGTATGGGCTGCCACTGTAACCAAAGGCATAAAGAAATGTAAGAAGCAGACAATACAAAGAAAGTTACAATATGCGTAAATATTATTTTACAAATGATTAAATGTTCGTCTAAACACTAATCATATTATAGTGATGGTTTTGCAATAAATCAGATTCCACAGAGCCTAAAACAAACACAATTTCGTCTTAAGTTGCAGACCATTAATGTATTTCCAAAAATCACATTAGCGAGTTTGATTTATGCACCAATAACCATTCAATACAATCCAAAATAAACAATTAGAAACTATAAAGTCAATAAATCCTGATACAATAATTGAAAACATGTTCTCTGAAAGAAAGCTATTAATCTATAAAGTGTAGTCTGTCATATCTCCTTAAGTCTTGTATGCTGCTTTATAATGATTTCTTCAGAAAAGAATAACAACACTTCGTATTAATTTATTTTTATTTAAAGTAACATCCATACACTAATATAAGCAGTAGATGTTTTATATTTACAAATAAAACGACAATATTGTTTTACTTTCAGATAGCATTTATGTCAGGTGTTACTTGGGGCAGATAAACTCCAGTCGAAACTGTTAATGTAAGTTATCGTTAACAAACATGCACTGCACATGGGACCACGAAGATACGAGTAAAGTTGCCCGTAAGCGTATAAGGAGTTTTATTAAATATATTTATTGTAGTTCGGAATAACTTATTTTCGTGATTCGGAGCTGAGAAATATGAACAGGATTTACAAGTATATAAATTATATTGACGTTTTGATCACTTTTTCTCGTGCGAATTGACCAAAATGTATATAATAGACAGATGAAGGCGCAGTTATGTTATTCGAAGATTGGCAGACATAGAGATCTTATCGACTGTCATTTGTTGTTGACAGTTGTTTAGTTGCCCGCCCGCCAACCCTTTCGTAATGACTGTTTTTATGTTTTAGCTTTTACATTCTTGTTATAAGAGGTACCCACTGGACCTATGAGTGAAGAATTATTTGATTGAATAATTGATTATTAATTTACTTATATATTATATACATGTATATGATTAAGATATTTGTTTTCTATTTGATAGTAATAGTTTTATGAATGTAATTTGAGTCTAAACTAGAATTAAAGACAGCGATGTGTTCAGGATAGTGAGAGCTTGTAAGCTCAGTGTTTAAATTGTTGATGTTTAGGACAACACCACTGCAACAGTACAGTGGAAATTGTTTGAATAAAGCATCGCTGGAAATATATTTTTATTCGAATAAATTGTTCACTGAAATGAAAATAATAAACAAAGGAAAAAGAAAGTATACATACCTATAAACTTCGAACAATACAAGTTTTGCATATAAATTTTGTATATTTATATTTCATCATATTGTTGAATAAAAAAACAAACATTTAATTCATTTCAAAGCAAAACAGTCAGGAAAATCAGTTCATTTTCCATCACATGAATTAACTTAGTCAATAATGAAATAATTTTAAAAACCAAAATGTATGCTTTCTTTTTCCTTTCAGTGTATATATATATGAATGTATGTTACAACTTGACTGATATATATATATATTTGTATGGTTTGTTGAGGGATGACCCACCCCGACCCTCACAGACCTATTACGGGGTGTTTAAATAGATCACTTTTCAGTGATTGAAATTTAAAAAAAAGACAAAAAAAACAAAACTTCTCTTACAGATACTGCAGCAAGCACATATGTGTATTGAAAATAATCAGGTATATACATACATATATAAACAAACGATGGTTGCTATTCGCTAATCTACTCAAATTTTTTGCAGGAAAAAGAGAAGCGAGAGAAGAACTAAAGATTTGACAAGGCGGAGATAAGTAAAAAAAACAACAGCGACTATATTTGTTTAAGGCTTTAGGGTGAACTTGCCATCATCGAGTCCCCAGTCCATCCGGTCGTCGCACAATTAAATATATCAACTTGATGGTTTAATATAATAAGGTTAACCATCAAAGTTACCAACATAATTGCATCCACTAGCAAAACGATTAAGTTGGAAAATGTAATCCAAGTTTTAACAAGAGGTCCAATATGGGCCTAAGCCGCCAATCTGGTTTTACATATCACTTCCTTTGAAATTTTGTATGGACTAAGCCATTATAATAATTGTAAATGACAAAATTGAACTCTTGGAAATTTTGCCCTTCAATTTTTATGTTTAATACTATTATTAATTTTAACTTTAATACTAGTATTGACTTTTGTATGATATTGTTTTAAAGCTTTTCATGTTAACTTATTGAACAGAAACAACAACATAAACATTATAAAGGAAGGTAATAAACTGTTAAATAAGAATTTTGACTATTCACCATTTTATCCTTTGTTTTGGTCCCTCCTAACCCCTTATTGAGATTAAATCTTCTTTAAAAGTATCGGGCTCAGTTGATAATACTTAACAATACTCCAGATTCCAAGATGATTTAAGTAATTCCTAAATTAACTGATAAAACATAATTTATTGTATTCCGTAGTATTTCTATATAAAAATTAAAGTCTTCATACTGGACCCCAATAGATCCTACCCCTTCATTCGAACAAATATGAAAATGAGAATAAGATTTTTCAAAAACTCAGAATTTTACCTTTTTTTGGACCCCTACTGATCCCTTATGGATATCAAATCCCCATTAACTGACCCAGTTTCAAGTGTTATGACTAAACAATGTTCCAGACCTCAGATAGTTTTTATAAAACGTTAATTCTGTGAGAAAAACAGAATTATCTGTTTTTCAATAATATAACTATATAAAAATCAAATACGGGACCTTAGTATACATAAACCCCTTAAGTTGAACAACTTTGAAACTTCTATCCATACGGGACATTTAAACTAAATATTGGCAATTGGCACACTGGGTAAAAGATTTTCGAAGTTTTTCTTTTTTGAACACCCTGCTGGTCCCTTATTTATCAAATCCCCTTTAAATGGTCTTTATTCAACTGTTATGTCTAACCAATGCTCCAGAAATCAAAATAATTGAAATATTACATTTGAAACTCCTAGTTAAAGGGATTATTTAAACCAAATATGAACGAATTTGATTGGACGGTCCTTGAAAAAAGACTTTTAAATATAAATTTCCCTATGTTAAAATAGCATGTCGCCAGGCTGGGGCCAATTTTGATCCTTTGGTCATGGGTTGAATGAACTTAATAGAATCTTATTCGATAAAACTACATGCAAAAATACCTTGCACTTTTGTAGTAGAATATTTTTGAAACCTTGAATTAAAATACTGATAAAACCTAAAAAAATTACACCAGGGTCATCATTTGAACAAACTTAAAAAAAACTTTGTGTAAAAATGCTTCACACAAAATTTGGTGAAAATCTGTCAAGAGATTTCAGAGATGAAGTCGTTTGAAGCAAAAGTTAACGACGAGTGACGGACGACAGACGACGAATGAGATAGATCACTTTAGCTCAACCTGAGCTTTGCTCAGATGAGCTAAAATAGAAATGTTACTACATATTTGCTACTGTTCGAGATAATTACAATATGTCTCGTCATTCTACCGTTCGAGGTAGTTTCAATATGTCCCGTTCGAGATAGTTTCAATATGTCTCGCCATTCTCGCGTTCGAGATTGTTTCAATATTTCTAGTCATTCTACCGTTCGAGATTGTTTCAATATTTCATGTCATATAACCGTTCGAGATTGTTTCAATATATATATCGTCATTCTACCGTTCGAGATTGTTTCAATATTTCTCGTCATTATACCGTTCGAGATTGTTTCAATATTTCTCGTCATTATACCGTTCGAGATTGTTTCAATATTTCCCGTCATTCTACCGTTCGAGATTGTTTCAATATATATCGTCATTCTACCGTTCGAGATTGTTTCAATGTTTCTCGTCATTCTACCGTTCGAGATTGTTTCAATATTTCTCGTCATTCTATCGTTCGAGATTGTTTCAATATATACCGTCATTCTACCGATTATGTGTCGACGTGCCGTAAAACACCATTCATTCATTTATTCATTCATTCGTTCAATCATTCATTAATTCATTCATTCATTCTACCGATTAAGTTTCAATATGACTTTCTATACGTATCGTTATTTTGTCCTTTTAGACTGTTTCAATACATTTCATTATTCTACCGTGTGTAATTGTTTCAATATATCTCGTAATGTAACCGTTTGAGATTGTTTCAATATGTATCGTCATTCTACCATTTGAGATTGAAATAGTATACACATGTAACCATATATTGGAAAAATGAACACATCTAATTTCTCTTTTAAAAGAGGGCATTGTTTTTGTAAGCGGATTAAAGTAATCATGTGTCGTATATTCACAACATGTGTGATACTCCACTGTTGCAAGTAAAAGTATATTTCCCTTTTTTCTGTGTGACTGGCTTGATAGAACAAATTACAAGAAATTATCATTTGTAATATTTTCAATTTTTCTACTGATATTTCTAACTTGAAAACTAGCATTGATTTCACAAGATTCATAATATCGTTAAAGTGTATGTGATTTGGAGTTATAAATAGCTATTCTGAGATATTAATCTTTTATCCATGGATTTAAAGTTTGGATCGATGTGTTATTATGAGCAAAGATTCGTGTTTTGTCTATTTTCGATTTCAAAGTACTGAACAGTACTGACTGACAACGTTCTATTAACAATATTATACTTTCTGTCTTACACGAAGAAAATGATATTGAATATTCAGGCAATATATCTGGAACATTGCGTTTTTTATAACTTTAATATAACGAAGCAGACAATAGGAGCATATGCTATTGGATTTAAATGCAGTTTTACAGCGTATAAATCTACGTATTTATTCAGCATCATGTTTAATAGGACACTTCTCCAGTTTGTTTGAATACTTATATTGGTGTATTCTTTGTTGTTTGAAAGTTATGTAAGAGATGTCTTGAAGCTTATCCTGATATCTAAATAGGTTAATTTAGTGAAGGTGACAATGATATCATAATGCACCATTAATACCCATTTGGTTATATTAATAATAAAATCAAACTTCTTAACGTAATTTTATCAATACAATCTAAAAAAAATAGCAGACATATTTAAGTATTTAAGTATATAGATGTATATATAAGTTTGAACTATGTTTTTATAACAGTGTATATATCAAGTATCTTCAAGAATAGGAAAGAATACAATATAACAAAGACAATGTATATTTCATGTAATAATATCTGTGACGTCTCTTTTAGCGGCTACAACATTGTGTTCAACTTATTATAATTTCTTGACTTTTCTGTCGCTTTTTTTTATATAAATACGAATGATATGGTGGCAACGCAGATAGCATATTGACCGGAGAACCAGTCTAGGAAAACTACATCTGCTTACGCGTGCTGTAACCGTTAGGGAGATTGGATGCTTATCTGTTTGGTTAATTATATAGCGGTGTAATCGACGACGAGTTAACGTAACTTCTCTTTCCTGGTATCCCGGAAGGTTAACTAGGACTCGAGCATAACTATATTTGCTAGTAACTGATAACTTTTCCACTTGAATCAGCGGCGAGAGACGAATGACAATGAGACACAATGTCGTAAATCTATCATCAAGGATACATTGACCGGGCGGGTTTATGAACCCTGGATAGATTGTCAGACACGCAATAGACTGAGTCAACCACGCAAGAACAGAGATACTGAATATAACCAAACCCTTTAATAATAGACTCACTGTGATGTTGCTGTGTGGTGTTTATAGTCGAATTAAACAATTTTTGCAACTGTACAACGATTGTGTCTACAGTATACAAAGCACTGCCACATTAAAATATTATGCCACAAACACATGGTATGATACTCCACCCAGTCACATTATACCGTCATCGGGCCGACCTGCGCTATCATTTTAAAGCCGAGAGACAAACGAGGAAGCTTCTAGTACCATAATCAATTCTTTGGTACATTGTTCTCTGCCAGGAATTGAACCCCGAGATATTCCGAATGCAAGGCAGACGATCTTCCCTCAATTCTGTTCTCCTTTCGGTGTAATTTATCGTTTGGTAATATGTTTTGATGTAAAAAAAATGTTAAATTAAATTTTAGTCTGAAAATGGTTCAATCCGTCATTTTTCTCGAATGTTTGAGGAAACGATTATGTTCCCACCAAACTGCCTGCTTGAAACTAAAACAGAATGCCTTACTTATCGACTATATTTTCGATTTAAAAACGAAATAATAATATGAAAGTAAGGGGGCTTTCTTACCTCACTGTTCGGCCGCGTGCATAAAAATAACAAAAAGTACCGTTAAAAATGGTACTAGAAGCTTCCTCGCTTGACGCTCAGCATTTAGAGGAGAGTTCTAGGTCTGGTCGGCCTGGTGTCAGTATAATGTGACTGGGTTGGGTATCATACCATGTGTCTGCGGCATGATACTCCAGTGTGGCAGCGCTCAGAATAATGTCTCAAGTAGACACCGTCGCGATATGACTGAAAAATTGTTGAAAGCGACGCTAAACACCATACAACAACAACAACAAGTACCGGTTTATCGTGTGTAGTTATCGTAAATGCACCGTAGTAACCGTTTATGTAAAGTAGACGTTGGACGGAGTGATGCAGATTGTGTATAGCAAGCATAATTTTAAATGGACCAATGAGTTCATTTTGGGATATTCATTTGTGGTTTATTGACATAACTAAATTGTTCGCTTATCTTTGGTATTGAGATTGATTGCCGCATACACGTTTTGTAAACTAATAAGAAACCTTTTAAGGCGGAAAATCTAATACAATTCATTTAAAATCATTTGGGAAATAAAAAAATGGCATCCAGACATAACATGATACCTTGACGTATGCCAAACAAAAATGCATCAATTTAGATTACATAAAGAGTAGTTACAATGTAATATGTCTCGATTCATAAAATAGAATATCAACTGTACCTTAACTTGTCTATGGTTGATCATTGTAATAAATGTATCGTGCTCAACTCTATACAATGGAGTTTGAAATTTACAATCCATGTTCTATAAATACTGCAATTGGTTTGTAGTTTAAAGCAAAATATTCAATGAGCCGGAAGGTGTAACACGTGTACGAGGGGTGTTCGAAATGTATTGTGAATTTGCTTTCTCGCCATTAATACATAACTTAATCTCTTATGTCTTCATTTCATAACCTCAACGTAATCTTATCGATTAGAAATACATAAATCTGGTCTGTGGACATTGCTATGCAAGAGGCGAACATGTTTGAATTATGTGAGTGGGCAACGCTTTTCTTAGTACTTTTTCAGTTTCTTTTAGTACCACATCACGATAGTACCTTCCTGTCAGATTTTTACCTTTATTTGTCGTTACTTGTAATGTTAAATATTCAACAGAGAAGAAAATTGTATAAAGGTCCGTTTGACAATAACAGGCCTTCTGTCATGGTTGGTGGGATATATTTTGTTCTTAACCTTTCACACTAATCTGAAATAGTTTACCCAGGTTTCGTCACCAGTGACAAAATTTGCAAATTGCATTTGGTTATATTTAAGAAACATTTTTAGCATTTCGTTTTGGCAGTTTAACACGTGCCATCGTTTGGTCGTCAGTCATCATGTGGGGCACATGTGGCATAATCATTTACAGTTACGGCATAACCATAACAACAATAAGTGCAATACATGCACGTGTGGCACAGTCATTAACAGCTACGGCATAACCATCAGAATTATAAGTACAATACATGCACATTAGGCATAATCATTTGCAGTTACGGCATAACTATAACAACAATAAGTACAATACATGCACGTGTGGCACAGTCATTAACAGCTACGGCATAACCATCAGAATTATAAGTACAATACATGCACATGTGGCATAATCATTTACAGCTACGGCATAACCATAACAACAATAAGTACAATACATGCACATGTGGGACAGTCATAAACAGCTACGGCATAACCATAACAACCATAAGTACAATACATGCACATGCGGCACAGTCATTAACAGCTACGGCATAGCCATAACAATAAATACAATACATGCACATGTGAAACAGTCATTAACAGCTACGGCATAACTATCCCAATTTTAAGTACAATACATGCACATGTGGCCAAATATGAAATATATCATACACGACTCCGTACTTACTGCAGTAATCTGAATCAACAATAATCTAATAAAAACATAGTTGCAAGTCCAAATTGTTTTGTGGTGAAATTGAGGATTCACATCATTATTTATTCAGGTGCAGATTTTTTCACCAATATAGACAAAAATGATGACTGATATAAAATTAACGTACCCACATGATCCCTCCTTGAATGACCTTCTGTATGGCAATGGAACTCTTACACTAACTGACAACAACTCGATTTTTATGGCAGTTCAAAACTACATTATAAAAAACAAACGTTTTGAGTATCGTACACAGTAAAATAGATAATGAATTATCATATTCGATGCTACGTTTACTTACATAATTATACGCTACATCTCTGTTTCATCTTAGATAGTAAGAAATGATAAAAACTGAATGAATTGAATTTATAAACATAAACTTGCAAAACACCTATCCCCTGTATCGGAATAAACTCTTTCTTTCCTTTTCTTCAACCAATACTCGTTTTTTAACTGAATAAACCATTATTTCATTTATCATTTAAATTGAAATTTCTACGGAACAATAAGATAAAGTCTATATGAAATGTAAAATAACTGTTATGGAAGCATTTACACAAGCTTCTAAAGCTTTTTTCTGTATCCTTTCCACATAACTTGTTAAACGTATGACTTTATGCTATGTGAAAAAATATCGTTTAAACTATTTTTCTTGTGAAAATTATTTGCTTTTTATCTTTTCGTCTGACTTATATCGGAGTCTTTCTGTACTAAATTAATTGATTTACAAATTTTAATTAATTACAAAACAGGTCTGAAAGTATAATTACAGATGCATACTTTTATCCTCAAATGTTTGTAAATTGATTGATTTGAATCTTTGCTAATTATTTCTTTAATTATTTAATTACACGTCAGATTTTCACCAGTATCTGCTTGTTCACCACTGGATTAAGTGACTACTGCAAAAGAAAAATGGGTCTGGAATTGAATTGAATCAAGCAATCATTATTTCTAAATTTAAGCAATTTTATCATCGGTTTTTGTCAAGCAATGAGAATTTCGTTTAACTTTGTTTGCTGTGGTGCATGCTCAGCAAACCGAACCTTTTATAGGATTGATTTTGCTGAAATAAGTATAACATATTTCATTTACTAAATTATTGGTATATTATTAGTTTTACCCGAAATGAAAACATTATTATTTCTGACTTAACTGGGTAAGCGGTCTAATTTAAACAGTTGCTTAAAAGCAAGTGGAGTCTGTGATGAAACTGCATTTAAATTGGGACAATTACGATAAGTGTCTGTTCAATAACTTGAAACAAATGCCAATCAATTGGCTGATATTGGTCGCTGTTGTTCAATCAAATATATTTTTATTTAATAATACCTGCCTATGTCCTGTGTACATTAATGGCGACGCCAATATATGCGTTATTTGCGCAAAATATTGGCGTTGTTGCGGTGGCGCAGTCGGTAGAGACGTCGTCATTAATGTGCTAGGCGCTCACGCCGCAGGGGCCGTGGGTTCTAATCTCCAAAGTGACAAAACTAGTTCCGTAATTGTCCGTGATCAGGTGAATAAGTAATGTGTCACTCCTCTCCATTGAGTCATTTAAAGTAGGAACAATACAATATATAGAATGTTGATTTTATTTCAGTTTGATCTAAAATCACCAGAGTTGATGATCTGATAGCTTTCACATTTTAATTTGTCAGTAATTCTTTCTTTAATTGTCTTCGATTTAATCCTGGCTTAAGCAGCTGCTGAGAAACAACGGTAGTTTGATGATATATTACTATTATTAATTTGGGAAAAGAATTACACAAGAAACAAATAAAAATCTCCAGAAAACACGTTATTGTTGTCTTAAGTTTGGGTTGTTTAAGTATTGTCATTTTTATATGTATATATTTTCAATGTAGACATATGTTTTGTTTTTATTACTTCTAGTTTGTATAGCCTAGAATAATGTTTTTAAAAAATAAATAAGGATAAGTTATTTGGGTATTTTTGTTGTATACCTCTTTATTGTAGTTTAGTGATCTGGTATGCGTTTCACAAACAATCTTACGAGAAAACTCGTCGTAAACGCAAACCAATACTTATTCATATTAGTTTATATATTCGTCGGAATGAATCCAAAATTGCTAAAACCATGCAAAAATGATATATTTTCTGGAAATACAATCATTTTAAATGTCGATCAAGTTTAAACAAACCACGTTGTAATTGCCAAATAGCAGACCGCGAATTTTATCGTAAGTTATTTTGTGAAATGCAGTCCAGGCGTGCGTTTCACAAAGAAAATTAAATAAAAAATCGTCGTAAACGTAGTCTAAACAAACAATTACTCATAATAGTTTTAATTTTCATCTAATTTGAGCCAAATTAGCTCAAATGATGCAAACCGTTGCATATTGTCTGAAAATACAATCATTTTAAATATCGATCAAAATTTGAACACAAAACGGAGAAATTGTCAAATTGACTTACGTCGATTTTTATTGTAATTTATTTTGTGAAACGCAGACAGTACGTTAACAACTCGCGATAGTGTCATCGTGACAGATTGGGTACATGTTAGTATCAACTTGTGTCAATAATGATATAATAGTTGAATCAAAATATTGACAAAATAGTTGGCTTCCTTCAGTCTTATTCGGTGTGATAACAGGAAATAACAATGTGTATTTTTTAAGAGTTTTGTTTCATGTATCATGCATAAACATAGTGTCAATTCACATCTGAAATACGAACTCCAGACAATAATACAAACAAACGTGAGGATTTATATTTTCATATGGTTATATATGCATAAGTATAAATATTGAGTTGAAACCAATAGTTACATTTGGACAAGATCGACATTTCCGACGTTGATGTGTGTGTGAGTGTGTGTGTGTGTGTGTGTTAATCTTAAATGGTCACACCGGAGTCATAACAAATTATAAACCTTAGCTTTAGCTTATTTTTGTTATGAAATTTGTTAATACATCAAAGCAAAAGTCAAAGAGAAATTAAATAGAAGTTGGCATACATGTAGCAGACGGTAGTAAAAGAAAATTAATAAGTCTAATGACTTCAGGAGATGTTTCTTTCATTAGTATTTAGTGGTTGATTTGGTGTTGAACCTCATTATACATTTAATTAGTATTTTGGTGTGTCCATTTTTTCAGAAAAGATATAGTGATAATAATTATATGAATTTTATTATTTTGGGGTTGTTTTTGTGTGTTTATATATAGTAGACGTATCCCAAAATCTACCTAAAGTTGTTATTACACAGTTTTCCTCTTTGCAACGTATATCAATATGCACAAATTGAAATTGACAATATTTCGCTCATACGGAAATATAATTATATGATAACCTAATGTGTATTGATCTGTCATTCGCTATTAACGTTCAAAGTAAATCAACAAATATTCTAAACAAATGGAAAACAATTCTTTAGGCCACAAACTAAAGTCAACAATTTCCTGATTAAGCAAAGAGGGTTAGCTAGCAACTTAACTAATTGGCAATAGTCACGGCATATTTACGTATATAATTACAGCACGATACGCTATATAGTCACGGTATATTTGCGTATATAATTACAGCACGACACGCCATATAGTCACGGTATGGTTACGTCGCCGGATGCTTTATAACCGCAAATGACACTTTCACTCTGACCCGTTATTACGGTTATTATAATGCCAAGCGGAATGTAATATTTTATTCTTTATTCTAATCTCATCATGACTTATACACGTTATATACACGATATAAAATCAGTTTTTTTTTTGCATTTTACAAACATCCATGTCATTCTTTAGGGATATAAATTAGTACCATACTTAAAGCAATTTATTATATAGTTTTAAAACAATCAATTGAGGCTCACATTTCAATCAAAGTGTTGACAAGCGTGACCAGATCGGGATAAATATACAGAAAGAAGGGCATGCAGATGAAAAAACATGCAGAAATATAAACACACGTTTTACTTATTTTAAATGGAAATTAACTAATAGCATACGCACGTTCAATATCATTATGCCTGTGAATGTTTCAATCACTTTCCCTAACATACACGGATATATATATATATATATATATATATATTATATGCTTGATTCAGTCACTGTAATGTTACCATGCATGTTTATCGTGTATTGTATAGTGTATGTTGCAAGTTGTATATGTCGATGAGTTGTGTTTTTTCTGTTATTCTGTATTTTTAAATGCATAATATAATTGTTATACTGATTGCATAAATGAATCTTTGATTTTTAAAATCGTCAATGCAATTTTCCTTTGTAATGTGTATATACTTATCACACTTGTTTTTGATAAATCAGTCGACGTTATAAGGACAATATAAAAATATATAAACAGACTTCAAAAACACTATCTGCAAGAAATCCATTTCAGAACATTGCCTCCACTAAGCATTAAGACCGTTATACGTCACTAAGCATTAAGACCGTTATACTTCATAAATATAGAAGAACGCTAAAGCCTTTTAAGTCATATCTGATTGCGCAGCACAGACATCGTAACGTATTTTCAAATGCATCGACTCTGCGACGTCAGAGTCCAGTACATTAATTCCGCAGTCTCTAACAACTACGATAGCGCAACAATACCAACAACGTTCCGCAAAGAGCGTAATACTGGTGACGTCGGAATTGATGCACGTGGAACACAGTTTAATATTTGTATTGTACTTTATTTACCCAAATGGAGAGACAGATGCTTTATTCGTCTGGCTTTATACACTTCATTAGTGTTATGATCTGACTATCTTAGTTTGTAAAAGGTATGTTACAAGTTGATGATGTTATTAATGATATAATACATTTGTTGTTTTAATTGTCACTTTTTTAAACCAAAGTTCGAGTCTTGTAGCATGTTAAGAAGGTCATGCTGCTCATTACGGTGTATTAAGATGTGTAACAAAAAGGTACACTGCTAAACAAATTGATGTCAAATGTTATTATCTTCAGTAAGTATGTCAGTATTTCAAATCAACATATAATTACACGCGGCTTTGCTTCTAACGAGAAAACATCTGACAAACTTATTTCAGATGATACCGAACATTAAGTAGTTATAATCCGCATCTTACTTAATATGGTGATATACTATATTTAGCGGGATGCATGTAGCATTAGTCTTAATGGTGACAAAGAACATGTGTTGGGCCTCCGCACATTCGTTTAATATGATACAATCAGCATAACGGCTGCAAATCACACTTTATTTTAAATATTTAGGAAACAATTGTGAGGGTTTGAGTTTGTTATAGTCAAGACTCCTATCTATGTTTCGAGATAAATATTATTCATTTCCTATTTTCTACATTCATTTATTTTTCATTCGTTAATCACATGTTTACACATATTATTGATTTATACGTGACGAAGACGACCATTGTATATGATAGAAGGGGAACAGCATTTATTGTTTACAAAAGGTTGGTTGTTAGCTGCACGTATAAAGACCACGTGCAAGTAGGTTACTAAACTACGAAACCGCTGACTGGGTTAAAAAGTAATTTAAAAATCTATTCAAAACATTTTTGTAGAGACAAGTATGTTGTATTATTAAGATCAATTATCAATATAATATTGAAATTCTAAGAAATAGTTTGAAATCATTTTAGGCAGGATCGCAACTTTTTGTTGAATATTTTTTATTAAAACACTTTAGTGGTTGTCGTAACAAATCAACCAACAGAACAGTCTCGATAATCTAACTAAGTATTCAACTATTTTGCGGCAGATATATGCTAACAAGGAATACGGTTTTAGTTATAATTATAAAAAATATAAGGTAATACTACTTTAAGTATAAAACATATTAAAACAATGTAAAAAATATAAAAGGTTCCATCTAATTAAGCCACAAGCTTTATATTCAGTAGCGCATTCCCTGGCGCCCTTTATCACAGCCATTGCTCTCCGTCGTGTTTCTTCGTGTCTCTTGATTGATGATAAATATGCTAGCTGAAAATTGGTTTGCGGTAATCTGATATCATTATTCTTTTCATCGCTTGGTGATTTAAATAATTATACCGATAAAATTGTGAAATGTCATTTTCCTAATGTGTAATGCACTCATTTGCCAAAAATCTTTACTTGATGATGTGGAGGTAATGCGAACATAAACGAGGATTAATGATACCCATGAAGACGCATATTAAGCAGAACATTGTTTTAAATTGTAGTGCATTGCAATTATATGATTTTCAACACTAAAATGAAATTGTATCTTTCACCATAACCGTAGTTTGATCTTAAATTTCTAGTAAAGTTGTAAAATGTTAAACTCCAAAATCAACAAACAAAATTGATGTGATAAAACAATATAACATGTAACTAGTGAGTGTTATTACATGCTTTAGATTCAATCTTATTGTAAATGCATTACTATTCAATGTGTATGTATTCGATATAACAAATCTCACATACCTCGATTTAAAATAATTACATTGAAAAAAAATGCCAATAAATATTTTAATGAAATGTATTGTCAACGTCAAATGTATATAATTGTCAGGTAAAGTGCCATGGTAATAGTAAACATATTAAAATGAAACATGCCAACACGGCTTATTTCATTTGGTAAATTGCATTACCAATTTTGATTTTGTAGCGTATATATATATATATATATGTGTGTGTGTGTGTGTGTGTGTGTGTGTAAAACACGTATTTTTGAAATGCACCTTCGCAAAGATTCTGTACCATACGTTGCATGTGAGAAGTGACCCGTAGTAACATTTTGTGATTATGACAACATTGTTACACATGCATGAGAGTAGTGACCCGTAGTAACATTTTGTGATTATGACAACATTGTCACACATGCATGAGAGTAGTGACCCGTAGTAACATTTTGTAATTGTGACAACATTGATACATATACATGTGAGTAGTAACCCTCATCAATCTTTTGTGATTTTGATCCGTAGTAACATTTTATGATTTTGACAACAGTGTTACACCTATATGTAAGTAGTGACCCTTAGTAACAGTTTGTGATTGTGGCAGCATTCATGCAGCCGCATACATGTCAGTTTTGGCCGACAACATTCAATTTGGTGTTTTATTTTTAAAGGATGAGTTTGCAGATAAAGTTTAAAGAAACAGACACTGACTTTAAATGTTACATTACATGGACTTTTCGGTGGTTATTTGGTATCTTTGAAGAACGACAGTTTATTCAAAGCAAGATGCGTAATGCTGATATCTTTAAACTATTTTGTTTAATAACGTAAACATAAAATGGGTTTAAAATAAAATCTTCCTTTTTGAATAAAAACACACAATGAAGAACTAATGCATCGATTTACGATGAAGAATTGCAGAATTTAACTAATTGGAATGCGGACAAGTGCGCTGATTTAGTATGAATCATTTTAATTACTAGCAAACATACATTCACATGTCTTATGTTACATGTACTACAGTAACGGTACAACAAATATAAGTTTGCTACGGTATTAAATAGTGTTTTTACATATTAACCTGATAATCTTTGTACAGGAAAATATATATGTTAAGCTATACTGACTGTTTATATAATGAATGCCAGTCCACAGTCGCTTCTGAAGCAAGGTAATGTGTTATGTAAATATCTAACATAGATTGATTTTTTCACACTGTGTTTGTTCAGATAATGATCTGTAATGAGATAACAGGAAATAAGTATTTATTTGTGATCCTGTTCCACTAGATGCTATTAACGTAACAATGACAGAGTGTTATGCGAGAGTTTACTCGCGTATTCTTCATAGAAAACACGGTGGCGTGTGCGTGTATAAGGTAGTGGTCTCTGGAAGTCGTGCGTTTTCTTTTAAGTGCATGTTTTATAAATGTTGTTGGTGTTGTTGTTGTTGTTGTTGTTGTTGTTGTTGTTGTTGTTGTTGTTGAAGTAGCATGTGTAAGCACCTGTCGCTTCCAAGAAAGACTAAAAGCAAACTCACTCAATATTGTTACTGTTTCTGTTTTGAATCATCGAGTTTCTTTAGTGTACTTCAGAAACGTTAGAAACGTATCTACATTTTATTTCCCGACAAGAACAGTGTATTGAGTCTGTGTTTGATGGTTAATTAACTCTGCTGAGCTCTTAATAATTCCTAGCTACGGTTAAGTAAGTAGTCTATAAAATTCACTGAACAAGTTCTATCAATAATACAGCAACATAAGTAGCGAGTTTTACACAAAACGTGATTGTGTGTGATATTAAACCAACCTATATTTGATAACATGATCCGCTGGAAACACAACCTTCAGAGACAAGAAAATCAATGGTGATCAGAGGGTCAACATTACAAATTAGTGATATGGGTATATACATAATGAACTGCACGCATAACGTTAACTTTATAAAGATTCCCGTGATTACAGATACTAGTACATTGTATATATAGACATACTGATTTAACAAAATGAGGCGAAATTTCAAGAGAAGTGGTAACGTTACAACTTCAAAACATGCAAGCATATACACAGTATGCAGTCGTAGCAGCTGGACGAGTAATATGTTCTTTATTCTTTATTGCAGTGTTTGTGCATATCTTCAAATCCGAGTTCAGGAGGATAGTGTTAAGATATATGTATTAAAGGGTAGTTGTAAAATGTCTTAATATTTTTTCCCACAAATGTGTTAAACATTGTGATCGATAATACAATCTTTATTTGTAGAAGGTAACACATTATGACATAATACTATTTGATTCAAGGTACTTATGTTTTCAATATGGCATTCTGCCACAACATTTAAAGCATTACAATAAAGCATTAACAAATGAAAATATATAAAAAACAATCATTTACTGTACTTGTGACAAACAGTTTATTTAGTAATACATGTATCTTAGCATTTATTAATATGCACATTTATACATTTATTAAAACAAAAACAAAGAAAACAGTAATTTTATATTGACAATTTTTTCAATAATTGGTGCAAGCCTGTTGAGAAACGAGATCTTTTCTTTCAAAAGATTTTGAGTTATATGACGAATAGCTTTGGCTTTTATCTTTAATAGCGTTGTTATAGCAATGATCTATACTTTTTTTAATCATTGATAGAATTTTATTTCGTATTTGTTTATATTCATCAAACTGTTTTATTTATGTACATTTTGTTTCTATATCTGTCTTCGATCTGGGATGTTAGCCTTGAGATATTGTACTTAAACCTCTCAACCTCTTTTATTACCTTGCGTTCGATTTAAAAATCATTTTCTGATGTCATCAAATATAAACATTTTTAAAATACGACTTAAATATGCACTTTTAAGGTTATTTGACAAATATTTCATTAAAGTACACGGCATTCTGAAAGTTCTTACATAAGACCAAAGGAAACTAAAATACAAAAAAAGTCTAATTAGCCTAACATATATTTTTTTTGAGTTTTGGTTAAAAAAGGATATAAAAAGTTGATGGGATATAGCCGATGATTTTTTTCTAAAGCAAAAAACATAAATTAGAGAAAAACTTTTCAGTGTATTTTTTGCAAAGCTTATTTTTTTTTTTTTTTTTTTTAATTTCAATCACTGAAAAGTGATTTAATATTAAAATATTAGTAAACCATTATTGTTATGATGCTCATTATTAAGTTCAGTTTCATATGTATTATTAAATTATATCTTACATTCTTAATTTCATCAATTTTTCGAAGTGCTTGTTGTATGTTTATATTAGCAATGTGTAATCCCTAGGTAGTACGCTCTTAGACTTTGAAAAGACACCAATTATATAGAGGTAATTTTAGTGCAAAAATGTCATTCGATTTGAAAGAAAGTCTATATATGCTAAGAGTGCCATCTTTGTCTTCTACTGTAACAAATTCTTGACTGAAACGGAGCTGGATCATTTTCAAAATAGAGTCCTCAAAAAGTATGATCCTTTGTGTTTTCTCGTTAACATTTTGGTGCGGTCACTTCCGGGATGTTGTCAAACTCGGTAGACTGCTCTATGCACAAATTGAATTTACCCCTTTTGGAATATCCTATACTTCCTTTCTTTAACTCCCTGTTCTTCGACATCTGATACCATTGAAATAATATTATTTTTGATATGTATTTTTGTTTTCGCCTAAACGTGAGTGACGATGGGTTTTCCCATGCTTATTGAACTTGCTCGTCTAATACTGTAAAATATGTAAGTCAATGGTAGGTTAGTCACCTACGTCTCTAAAACGGTATACTGTGTGACTTAGTGCTATTCACTTACGTCTCTGACACCAATGCTTTTCACTTACGTCTCAAATACGGTATAATATGTTAGCCAGTGCTAGTGTCTTACGTCTCCAATACAGTATTATGTGTGAGCCAGTGCTTGTCACTTACGTCTCTGATACGGTATACTGTGTGAGCTGGTGCTTGTCACTAACGACCCAATACGGTATATTCGAGAGCCAATGCTAATCACTTACGTCTCTAATACAGTATAATGTGTGAGCCTGTGCTTGTCAGTTACGTCTCCAATAGAATATAATGTGTGAGCCGGTGCTTGTCACTTACGTATCTAATACTTAAGTCTGAAATACCAATGTTTGTCACTTTCTTCTTTAACTCGGTAAAATGTATGCCATTGCTTATCACTTACGTCTCTACTACGGTATAATGTGTGACTTAGTGCTATTCACTTACGTCTCTGATACCAATGCTTGTCACTTACGTCTCAAATACGGTATAATGTGTCAGCCAGCGATAGTCTCTTACGACTCCAATACAGTATCATGCGTAAGCCAGTGCTTGTCGCTTACGTCTCTGATACGGTATACTGTGTGAGCCGGTGCTTGTCACTTACGTCTCTAATACTTACATCTCTAATACCAATGTTTGTCACTTACTTCTCTAACCCCGTATAATGGGTGCCAATGTTTGTCACTTACGTCTCCAACACGGTATAAATGTTTAAATGCTTTTCTATTTAACCATTTGAAATAGTTTGATCTTCACCTCAACATACGTCAGAAATAAATACAATACATAAAAAACGACATGTAACGTTTTTATTTCGTAGAATTAAAATGTAAAAACCCGAATTCATGAAAAACAGTCTCTTTATCTATATAGAGAAACCTTTAATTCATATTTCCCAAATAATACCATAAATTACATACCATTTATTCATTCACCTTCTTTTAAAGTACATATAACTACATAATATATATTAAAAAACAAGAAAGTATTTCGACGTATTCATGTTAATATAGTTAAACTGTCAAGCATCATCTCTTCCTCGATATCATTTAAAAACAATATAAAGACAATAGCGAAGAAAAGCATTTTGTTGTTCAGTGATGGCCACCCATTGTAAATGTATCGTATTTGAAGAGAAAGTTTTTTTTCTTCTATTAATAAATACTTGCAATAGTGTATCATAAAAAGCCATCAATTGTAATAAAGTGGGTCCGATACAACATTTATAAACTACATGTAGGTGTCCACACTTTCAGGAGAACGAGGTTATTAACTAAAACAAATATTTGACTACACAATATAAACATGTCTATACAATGTAGTGTTTACTTAGACCTTGTTAGCTTGTCCAAGGAAAATGGCAATGTACCAACCAATATCGATTGCTTATTGGATTATCGACTTGTTTGACTGACATGCCCACGCCTAGTCAATTTGCTGTCCTCGCAAAACGAAACTGAACTGATTTACCAATGTAAATGTGCACGTATACTTATACATGTAGTTATGCATTATGGTTATACGTCATACTAGCCAAATATGTGTATATTGTCTCTTGGTCTAGACCGTTTTTTTATTACGAAGCAGAAATGTATGTTAAAATATATGTGATCATAATGATAATTGTAATTAATGTTTTGTTTACTTTGTTTTGTAACTGTGAATTAACAATAATGACCGTTAGGGACGATACCAAGGTCGCGTTTCAAAATTAAAACAAAACAGAATATGAACATGTAGCTAGCATTTAACTACTAAATAATACGTAGCCATGTGACCTGAGCCATACCAGTTCGTATAAAAACAATTCTGGATCAGTTCGCTTGAGCCAACAAAATCACATTCCACTTCAAATGTGTTTCTGATAAAAGCAATATGAGAAAGGTTATTGTCTATTTTGGTCTGACAATTTCAGGAACCTAGAGTACTATTATAACTATGTTGCATTAAAAAACATTATAAAATTGAAAATTACTCTCCCAAACCTGAATATACTTTTAGTACAATCAAGGGAAAACATTTCCATCGCTATTGCCATTACCTCCGGTTTATACCAAGGATGGGTCTGTAAACAGAAAAACCAATTAGACTTCCACATATTTGTATATTAAGAAATCCTGATGTATTATTTTACATGAATGTGAAGTATACTGTATAATATTATATACAAATAATCATACGAAATAAACCTAGTTATTCCTTAATTCACGTCGATGAAATATACAATTCATGTAATAGTGAAGCTATTGACGTCCAACTCAGTCGCACATATTGGCAATGCTGATTTTATTCAAACTTAAGTTGAACTTCTAAGCTGATGATGAAGATTCATTGTAATATGATACAATCATATTAAGAATCCACGAAGGACGCGAATAAAAATAAACCTCACTAGCCTTATTGATCAAACTAAATAACACATCATACCGTCTAAATAACGGATGTTGCAGAAAGAAATTGAATATAATTCAAACACAACTATTTTAAAATTCTATCTTGAAGAAACGTTCAAACCAAACTATGCAATGAAAAAGATTTTCCAAGACAAACTCGAGACACGTAATGAACCGTTTACAAGCAATTTAAGAAAACAAATTAAATTCCTTGCTACCAAATTGTCTGTAGGATTAGCGATTGCTTCTGAAATGTTTACCGTATTCCATTTTTTTTCGACCATTCCGCACTATTCTACTAATCTGATTATATGTTAGTTCGTGGTTACTTTGGAAATTGAATGTTTATCTCTGTGTTATAAAAGTACATAATCATAAATAGAACATTGTAGAACAATATTTCCTTTTTGCTTAAGTTTTCATCATAATCAAATCATGTTCATGCACCAGTAAAGTGCATAACCAATGTTATTCCAAAGATTTTCATGTACCAGTACAGTGCATAGCTAACTTAGTAAAGGTTATTCCGCAATCGATCATGAACCAGTACAATGCAAGACAAGCTGATTCCAAAGATGTCCATGCAACGCTAGCACAGCACATAACCAATTTTATTTCATCCGCATGATTTAAAACTTTTGAGTATGTTTGTATCGTTAATAATGAGTGTTCATTAAATACAGCTAAAATTAACATCCGCCATTTGTATTATTGGTTAAATATTAGGCAAATTGTTAAATCACAAACATGTCAATATTGAGTTATTATCCACGTTGACATCAATCACAGCCAAACACATTCGTTTCGCGCTGTTAATAAGCTTCCTAACAACTGGTAAGGGAGCTCTGTGCCATTCATCGTCAAGTAAGCACACTCTCTAATCAAAGGTCATAGGCGGTCTCGAATGTAACGGGCAAACAATCTGGCGATTTTGATGGTCAAGTGTCTATGATGAATTCTTGCCCGATCGACCCGATCCTGACCATGACATTGTGTTAACGGTATACCAACGCAAGGAGGACGGTCATGTAGCGAGTAGCGAGTAGCGAGTACCTGTTACGGACGGTGCTGTCACAAACACCTGTACCGGTTGCATTCCTGACATGAACAACCAACCTGCGGCTCGACATGTATTTCTTACTCCTTGACGTCAAAACAATATAGCTGTTTTCTAACAGCGTTGATTTTCGTGTTTTGCTTTAAAGTGGCATATCTATGACGTCACCTGTCAACTGATATCAGATCGGTAGACGACAAATAGCCGATTCAGAAACATAAAATTGTCTTGCCACCTTTCCTGCCAACATTCAACATTTATTTGACGTCGATCGAACGTCATTGCTGGACAACTCTCATTGAATAATGACAAATCTTACACCGGTTAATTTGGTTAAGGCATAAGAATGACAAGAATGTTTCCGTATTTTTGTTTTATACTGGTCAGCGTTTGAGCTGCATTGTTTATCAATAATTAGACGTAATGACGTAACACAACCACTGTAACTTAACGATGGTCATTATAGACACACACACACACACACACACACACACACACACACACACACACACACACACATTTATTTATTTAAATAGATACATATCGTAGTATATGTAAACATAACAGTAACCTTAAACTTTTTTCTTTCAGTTTTAATTGATAGGAGAAAGCAGATTGAAGTGTTATCATTGATGATTATCCATATAAATATTCATCACTGACCGTATATCATTCGTTCAATATGTTCACTAAGTTTGCTGTTTGTTATAGGCATAGTATCACCATTGGAAACAGGAAATACTTTCGTGGAGTAGTCGCATAATGGCGGTTATGAATAATCCTTGTTTTTTTTCTTCTTTAAGAATGCATTTTCTTTATTTTAATGCTCATTTTATTTTTTGAATGGCATTATAGTTGTATTTTGATCATTTTGAAAGCATTGTTATGTTTGAATTGTGAATTAAGAAGAAGAAAGGATGACTGGAAATTGGGGTTTGAATACATGATTTCGGAAATCTACTGTCACTTTGTCAACAGTGTGCACATTGAACCGAAAGAAATCTCTTATATGACACATGAATTCTACTTTTCACAACATATCTTAGTAGTGCAGAGGTTGACAAACATTATAATGTAAGATTCACTTCTTTCATTCGGATCTCTCTGTGAATGTACAAGACTGAAACCTTTTTGTTATTTACTATAGAATAAGGAACACAAAACAATGTTGAGCTTATACCTATAGCATGGTTGGCATTCATTAAGTTTGTAAGAAACGTATAAATTGTTGTGAATGCTTTTATTGATTTATACAATGTTGTTTTATTAATCAAAATGTCAGTTACATTCATAGTATCAATGATTGTCTCTATTGTGTCATTTATAATCGTGTAAATGAGTTCCAGAAATGGAATTCAAATATAAATATGCAAAATACAATAAATACAACAATAATACTCCGTAATAACACTTGGCATGGTAAGCTGATTTAATAAAGTCACTGTGAAGAGATGTGAGAATAATCCATTCTGATGTCATCTTAAAGAACAATACTTATCTGATTAAAATATCATTACAATATCAATTGCACATCATTTGCTTGTATAATGTCAAACTCATATGAGAAAGATGACCAATGTTCCTGGCTACAATAATTGCTATGGGGCATACACATAATTGTATCGATATACTCTGAATCTCTCTGATTAGGTGAACATTTAACTACTTGTTCTTTACAATATTGATGACTCTTAAACACATGTTATATTCAGTGTAGAATAATCATGTTCGTTTTAGCAGAATAGCTAAAATCATTATACAAACAGTCCCTAATTTAACTGCTGTAGTAATGGTTTGGTAAACAGCACGTCAACTTACACGATTTAACTATGTCATGTAAACACTAAATCAGAATTTATGTCTTTGCTTTACCGATTGTTTGTACAGTGAATGTTTTGTAATAAGATAAGAGAAACTAGTAGTGGTTTTGCCGACCGATGCTTCTGTTAATGATGTTAGACTGAATATAAACTCATAATCGTTATGCATTAATAACTATACTGTATTATTATCATTGCTGATACAGCAGCAACAAAACCAAAATATTAGATGTGTCGACAATAACCAGGTGTTATGCACAGTTCGACCTTGGTAATAACTAAATTAGCTGAACTATCCTTCTTAAAAACAGAATAACACCAACTACAAGCCGAACATACATTTAATTAGTAAACATGATATGATTATATTCATAACATTTTGGTTGGTATTGTAATGGATAAAGTTTTGGCCGCTCAAGCCAGAGGCTGCAGGTTCGATCAACTGCATGACCCGATATCGGCCTCTCATAAAACAACAAATAGTATGTACTGGTTCCACCAAGGAAGTGGATTCCTGGACGGTGCATATAAGCTCTGAGCTTTTGTCGCATTCGCGCTTATATAAATTAGTGTAAACTAATATATTCATACATAATAAATAACAACAAATTGCCACCACCTTGGAACTGCCAGTTGAGCCTAAAACTTGAAAACGACCAAAACCACTATCACCATTACCCGATGTCACATCCTAAAACGAGTGTAAATAAGATACTAGTTCCTTACAGATACGGTAGCATACACATGTGGATGTTTTAAAATACAGAAATGCGAACCTTATAGAGAGCAGAAATATACTAAGTGTAATTAAAGATTCGGCAAGACGGAAAAAAGGTCATGGACTTCCGTTCGTTTAAGACTCCAGAAGCCAGCTCTGAGTCAAAATCCATTATGTCGTCGCACATTTACAGATATTAAGCTTGGTAACGGCCACCATCCAACCTTGCAGTCAGTTGTTAAATCACAATTTCACACTGCGTTTGATAAACGTCTTGATATGTTAAGCAAATACGGTTTTAAAATGACAATGACCCTGGATATTGTACCTCACACCACCATAAAGGTCTCACTACAAAGTCGATTTTTGTTCTTTGTTATATAAGATCTAGGAATTCCACGTTAAAAAATGTTTTTATCCCCACAGAAAAATGGTTGACCATTTTTTTTATTTAAAGAGTCCAGTTACACCCCAAGATATTTTAAAAAGACGTCCTCAAATGCTTATAAATACATTCGTATGTTGCAACCCTATAAAAGTCACATTTTCTACACCAGTGACGTCGTATTGCAGTATATGCTATGCCAGCTTTGGCTCTACTCATCTGCAACAAGAAATCACAACCACTATGAATCATTCAGAAAATCTTTCAAACCAAATTATACAGGCCTTTTTTTAAGCGTAAGAATCATGTTACCGTGGAAAACGGGGGCATAACTGCATCAGGTGACGTAAATGCCAAGTAAGAACAAAACGTGTCCGAAATGTTTAATGTCAACTCTCTGTATTTGTAAATAAGAAAATAATTACGAAAGAAGAAGATTGAGAATACATTACGTTATTTGTGTTGACAAAGATTTTTTAGTAATAAAGATAGGATAATTATTGTAAATAATTGTGTTTGTGTTGTTAAACAGCAATCTATGTGGGTAATTAAATGTCATCAGTGGCCTTGATTTATCGTTTACCACAGGATAAGCGTCTAAAGATCAAAATCAATTGTCTTTTAACGTCATTTAAAATAAAAAGAAAGGTTCCTTTACGTCAGCTGCAATATCTTATCGGTTTGTTAAACTTTGCCACTAACGTTGTTGCTCCTGGTCGTACTTTCCTGCGTCGACTTTATAATCTTACTATTGGTGTTTCACTACCACACCATAAAATTTGTTTAAATACTGCAGCTAGAGCCTTGAAGCTTGGCACTTAATTATGACGGGTTTCAAGGGTAAATATATGTGTTTGAATGACACATGGCTCTCACCTGAGACATTGAAGTTAGAATAAGATGCTGCTACTCTAAAGGGTTTGCTGGTGTTATGGGGAAAAGTGGTTTAACGGTGAATGGTCAAATGCGCTCGCTTCTTATAGTATCAATGTTATGGAGTTTTTCCTATTGTTATCGCCTAGAATTATGGGGTCGACACTTGGTTAATCAACAAATTCTTTTCCTCACCGACAATACCTGCACTGCAGCAGTCATCAGCAAAACGTCAGCCAAATGCCCCTCATATTTTCTACATGTTTTCAAGTGTCCAGTGTACACAATGTTAGCGTTAGGCTGTGTATGTGTATGCTGGCGAGCAGGATACATTTTTTATTTTTATGAGTCTTGACCGTCCACTTATGTGATGCTCTGCAGCATGTAAAAAGCAAAATGTTTGCAAATTTTCAATTATACGATTGTTTTTACTAGACTTGGTGTACATATTTTTAACATGTTGTTTTACCTGACCGTGGTACACACTGTTAGCGAAGGCTAGTTAGTGCCTGCGAGCAGGTATTATGCATGTTGTATGATTCATTGACCATTTATTTCTGTGCTTCTTTGTAGCATTTTAAAGTTTGAATGATTAAAATTTCATTTATACGATTGTCTTAATGTTCATATTTTCTACACGTTTTATGTGTCTAGGGTACACAGAGTTAGCATGTACTTGTTTGTGTCTGCTGGCAAATATTCTACATTTTTGAATTTATTCTTCAAGGTTAGCATATGCTGGTTTGTGTCTACTGGCAATTATTATTACTTGGCTTATAGGCGATATTGACCATTGATGCACATTCATTGATGTGCTTCTCGGTAACATATAAAAGCTGAACTGATTTCAGTTTCAATACTATGATTTAGATATATATATGATTATATACATTTTTATACATATTGTTTGTTGCATACAGTTGGTTAGGTTACATGTTGTATTTTAATGCATTATCGAAGCTGGTGCCTTCCTACATCATTCTTGGGTGGTGATGCTTTGCAGCATGTTAAAAGCAAAATGTTTGCAAATTTTCAATTATACGATTGTTTTTACTAGACTTGGTGTACATATTTTTAACATGTTGTTTTACCTGTCCGTGGTACACACTGTAAGCGTAGGATAGTTAGTGCCTGCGAGCAGGTATTATGCATGTTGTATGATTCATTGAACATTTATTTCTGTGCTTCTTTGTAGCATTTTAAAGTTTGAATGATTGAAATTTCATTTATACAATTGTCTTAATGTACATATTTTCTACACGTTTTATGTGTCTAGGGTACACAGAGTTAGCATGTGCTAGTTTGTGTCTGCTGGCAAATATTTACATTTTTGATTTTATTCTTCAAGGTTAGCATAATATGCTGGTTTGTGTCTGCTGGCAATTATTATTACTTGGTTTTTAGGCTATATTGACCATTGATGCACATTCATTGATGTGCTTCTCGGTAACATATAAAAACTGAACTGATTTCAGTTCCAATACTATGATTTAGATATATATGATTATATATATTTTTATACATATTAGTTATTGAATACAGTTGGTTAGGTTACATGCTGTATTTTAATGCATTATTGAAGCTGGTTCCTTCCTACATCATTCTTGGGTGGCCATGTAGTGGCAGAAGGTTGCCCACCTTTTTCAATGGGAATAGTTTATAGAATAATTCAAAATATGTTAGTGACCTATTTGTTAAATGTTCTCAGACTTTTGTATTGATCCGGTATAAGATGTCACCGGGTTTCCTATTGCATTTTCAGTATGACATTCACATATTACATGATACATTATAATAAAGTGTTTTATAATGATGATAATGTTGCGTCATTTTATAAAATTGAAATAAAATGACATATTCACATATACTGGAGTTGTGCATTTAATTAATTCCTATATCAAAACTAGCTTCCATGATGTAGCTCAGTGATCTGTTATATTCAATATTGTTTAAGCTGACACAAATAACATTTATTCAAATACACAACATAATAGCAAAGTCTGGCAAAAGGATTAAGCTACAAAAGTAGACACTGTAATGATGCATGGGTCACAAACAATAATTCTTAATGCAGAACGGTTACAATTATCAAAATCATAATTTCTGTTGTCATATATATTTGTATGTGGCGCTCTCTAGAAAATATAGTACCCACCGTTTGAAGTTTACATTGTTAAAATATTTTTTTTATAATATAAATCTGGCGACAGAGTATGTTTAATTTATGTTGAACGAATTGTCTTCTGCTGAAGCACCGGAATAAGGATCAGAGAGCCCTTGATATTCCAATACTTAACCACGGCAATGTGTTGCATCCTCGAACAAGACTTTATCATGATGAGCTAAGTATTCAATCCAGGATGACATCAAGCTAGAGTGTGATGTTTAAACTACAAATTCATTTTAATGGTGTTTACTGTGGTTTATTATTGTTTATTGTTGGTATTTAAATTTAGTTGAGAATTTGCAGCAAGCTGAAGAAACTACATGCGTTAGACGTGTTGCGTTTAAACACTATCTTTGAAAATGGTATTCTTGTCATTAATAAGTACTGTTACAGGAATAGAACAAGCAACGGACAATAGGATGACATAAAGTATAACCGTAATTAAACTTTATTCATATGTGATCACTACATGTCAAACTAAGATGTGGCGTATACACTTTATTTTCTTAAAAGCATATTTATTTGTTTATTAAATAGTATTGCTTACATTAATGGATTTGTCATTGCGGTTTTAACTGATAAATTACTTGCATGACAGATTACGATATTGCAATGTGTTTTTAACAAGAGTGATAAAGTTATCAGTACAAGACATGTGGTCTGCAGACGTAGCCGTTAGCCAATTAATTTGTTCTTTATGGTTTGCTCTCTCTTGTAAACACATTGTTATATTTGAGATTGATAACATAGATATCGTATCAATTCTGAGATATTTCCAATGGCGTTGATATAATTATACAATTTTGAAGAACTATCTGTGCACTTGCATATTATTATATAGTTTATTGGTAATATAGAGATTTGTGTGCGAGTTATTGAAAAGGAGTTACGTTGCTTACTACACATTTTAATTTCTGGTTAATGCAAGTGTATGATATAAAATGAAAAAAGTACAGAGTCAGTTTACTGTGTCATTTTTTTGTGGATATCTGATTATAGTTTACCAATTAAATAGCATTTTGAAAAAAATACTGAGCGCACAAACATCGTATTGCTTATGAAACATCTGCGTGGAATGTCAATCATAAGTGAGGCCATCTAGAGATTTGGTTTCTTAGAGTTAAATTGTAATGTGTAGTTAAACAAAGCAATGTATCAGTATTTTTAGATTAAATTCAAATATGACTAGTTGGTTGAACAATGACCATTGATTTTTTTTATCGTTACTTGTCTTAAAACATACACTTAGGAGATATCTGACGATTAAAGAGCTGAGAAATCAAATGTATATGTCATGATAAATATTTGTTTTTGATGTAGGAATACGAAAAATGGAAAAAATAATTCTTAACTTGTGTTGGGACTCCAGATGCTAAATCCAATCTCAACTTCCAAAGTAGTATCTACTTGAAACTTTTATAATATATAAGATATTGTTAATATTAGCATTTCAACTTTCAATACGTTTTGTTTAACCAAATTGTCAACGTTTTGCTTATGAGGTGATAGTCCTATGTTTGGTCGTAATTCTAAGCAAGTAATGTCTCTAACTACCTTGTAATTTCAGTAGCCGAGACCTTTAGAAAAATAAAAAAAAAAATAAATCTCCTTAAAAACATATCACGCAGCCCAGCATAACTTCTGTAAATTGTAATATTATAATATGTTTATATGTGTTCGATTTCAGCAGTGCAGTGGACCCCTTTAATTATTCATTATAAACTGTACAAACTGTTTGATACTTGATACAATAACACTTCTGTTGTTATTATTATTATTTTCCTTTATTTATTCATCAATTCAAAAAGGTGTAAAAACGTCTGTGCAGTGTTTAGAGATAGAAATTGTTTTATGTGTCATACTCCACGCAATCTGATCAGAAACTGACACTCCTCGAATATAAAATCTGCCCTTAGTTTTCACTAGGAATATACATGTGGTGCACCGTGTGTTAATTTCAGTCGTTGACAAAATGCTCTCATTCATTCGTCCGTCCGTCCGTCCGTCTGTCCGTCGGGTCGTTCGTTTGTTCATTCATTCATTCATTCATTCATTCATTCATTCATTCATCTCTCTCTCTCTCTCTCTCTCTCTCTCTCTCTCTCTCTCTCTCTCTCTCTCTCTCTCTATCTATTTCTGTCTTATCTGAATGAGTGTCGGTCTATCAAATTATATCTATATTCGATTGAAAATTCGTTGGTAATTGTATAAAAGCGGTTTAAGGCAAAGCGGGTAATTACAATAATTTCGAATGCAAGCAATCCACAGTCAAATGTGTCTTTCCTATATATGTGATGCAAATTCGAAAATATATTTTACACCCATTCTCATACAAATCTATAGACTGTATTTTCTCATACTTTTAATAATATTGAATGGAAATAACATGCACGCACTCACTCATTAATGCAAATTGCTTTCAACAGCGAATTTTCAAATATGTCATGTCATATCTTGTTTTTCGTTTAAGTGATCAAATGGTATACTGTGCCTTTTGTGTAATACACCGCAAAACATCAGTACATCAATATATTTATATAATAAGCAACTGCATTAATAAACTGTATTACATTAGATCCACCTGCATAATTATATATTAGTTTGGGATTACCTATCGTTGTTCTGATCATATACAGCATATACATTGACAATACAACCCCTGATATTAATGACAACATTCATAAGTATTTAACATGTAATATATAATTTAATAATTATATAATAATAATGTGCAAAACCTGTTTAAAGAAGGTTGCAGTTTCATGACCTTTAATATTATCATTGACTCAAAAATAATTCAATAAATCTGTCATACAACATTTGTAAAATTGCGAGTAAAATTAAATATTACTTTACATGGAATTTGTTTTATCTACCGAGTGTGAAAGCCATGTGCTCGCCTGTGTACTTGATACAAATGCTCACAATAGATCAATAGCATTATAAATTATGATAAGTTTGACAAAACGAAAACGACATATATGTTGGAACCTTAATAGTTGAACTACTTATGTCAACTTTATTTTATCTAATATGATTTATTATTTTGATATTTTAAAATAAGTGCGTGGTAAATAAATACTCCTGCTTACCTGTACAGATTTTCAAAGGGAACTAACTCTAAAGTATCCCTCAACCTCCGCCAAGCTTAATGAATATCCCCCTTTCATTATAAAATGTGCTTACATCGATATCTTGATCGTTGTAGAGCATTCCTATAGGCACATGCAAAACGTCACAGTTAGTAACTCGTCATTTATTTAAGTTAAGTAGTTTCTATATGACCACAAACATACTGTAGTAAAGTGTATTAGAGCCATGGTTGTATAACCTCACTAATATATGTTATTTATACAGTACCATGTTGTTCAATTTCAGAAACAACCAAAAAACATGGTAATTAAAACCTCGTCAAGCACGTACGGCATTTTGGTCGTGGTCGTGCAAGTTCATCCAGGCTGTTGCAGCAGCGAACAACAAGAGAATATGTAGAACCGATGGATGCTGAACAAAAATGTACGTGACTGAGTAGTTAACCTCCTGTCCATACAGCTGAAGATGTTCTCCGGACAAGCAGAAATAACTGAAAACAATGTATATTAAGGGAAGATGAGTGTGTCCTTTATCATGCTATTGTTCTTGATCAATGACATCTATCCATGTTCTAATTCATTTAATTGCTTTCATATTCTTGAAGACATATCCAGGACAAGCAAATATAACAAAAAGTGGCAACGGGTATACTATAATTAGGTTATTCTTATAGAGAGAATTATAATTATCCCTTCCATTTTTTATGTTCTTCCGCACATTGCCAAATTTGTTGTTAGACTCTCGTCAATACACTATTCTTAAGAAAATGTACAAAAGGTGAATTTCTCGTATTTGTGATGATTAAAATTGCATCATGCATTGAATAGATGGCATGTTCTTCATTCACATTTGCGTTCGTTGACAATCCAAGTTTACCCACTAACAAATAATTTATTTATCATTTCTGTGAACTATTGTGTTTACAAAAACAACTTCTAGTAAAATTCTAAAATTTATGAACCTGTTTAACAGTAACTGAATCAAATTGGATTATTCCTATTTTTCATTAGCTTTTTTATAAATATATCAATTAAACGAATATTTCCTAACATTGTTTTCTTTAGGATTCCGATGTAGAGCTAGTATAACACACTAGTCAAGTAATAAAGTATCACATCATTTTTCATTATATATACACACGTATAACCTTGCGTAACCTTATATGAATATGCCAGATTTAAGTATGCATTTTCTTGTATATATAATAAAGCGTAAAAGTGTTCTATTCTGATAGTTACATTCCATTATCATAAGTGAATACTGATTTTGGCTTATTGATTAATAGCATGTATTTGAATTATTTCTGATTGGTCATTTGGTTGTCCATAAAATGCAGATCGTATAGTGTTATCATGAAATATGTTTCCATCAAGTTCAGTTATGCATGCATGTTCATCTATATAATTGTTACCTCCCTACTGACATATCAATGTTTAACCCTTTACTTCATAGATACGCGTTTTGCTGCACAAATCACAGAAGGCCTTTGAAAACAGTGCAGGAAGAGTTCAGATTGCTCACTTCATGCACTGTTTTCCACTCAGTTAAATTAAACATAATTCACCCATTGCTGATATTTGTGAATTAATGCTTTCTGTATTAGAGGTGTCCAAAGGCGTCTATGTGAAGTAAAGGGTTAACTGAAAATGTTCATCTATCATTATTATTACTCCCCTACTGCCATATATATGTTAACTGAATATGTTCAACTATATAGTTGTTACCTCCCTACTGCCATATCAGTGTTTAACTGAAAATATTCAGCTATATAATTGTTACCTTCCTACTGCCATATCAATGTTTAACTAAAAAGCAAAGAATATGTATTAATTAATTTACTTTCAAACAGGCAAATTGGTATTTTACAATTAAATCATATGATAAAAAATTTGTGGTTTATCACGGTTTATGAAATAGCGTATGCAAATCTTAAAATACGAACAGACGCCGTTTAAAATCTGATAGCTTTCTATATTTCCCAGTAGAAATTATATTTCAGAATAGATAAGATAGTTCTGTCTGCACCCGCCATGTTACAATTAGTCTAGTTCAACAACGTTAAGACATATGATGGCGTAAACAACATGTTAATGGTTCGACTGCTGCTTGTGTTCGTCGTATACTATGGCTGTATGACATGCAAATGTAACTAAATCATCATGTTCAGAATTTACACATTATTAAATGTTAAATTGTGATGTTTATAACTGTACAATTGCATAATGAACAAAGTGTGTGCCCGCTAGATACCGAGGATCTTATGTGATGCTGATAAACTTATGAGATTTGCAGACTCAAACAACTTTCTTCGGCGATCTCGGTTAGAGTTTGACGACTTTCTCAACAGGATAGTGACGACAGATGAGACATTAATCAATCTATACGATCCAGAAACGAAAAGAGAATCTTCTGATTGGAAAAGAACATCTTCAACGTCACCCCTGAAAGCAAAAGTGACGAAATCTGCCAAACGTGCGATGTTAATATTCTTTATGGACCAGACAGAAATGTTGCTGCAGCACGAAGTTCCACAGAGCCAGACTGTAAATGCCAACTATTATTCAAAGGTTATTATTATGTTTCAATTCATTCATACGTAGACAGTGCTATTTTAAATATAACAAAGCGGGTTCTGGGCTTATTCAACAATATCGTCCTTACAATATGCTGTTTACATTTTTTCAGGTCGATCCGAAGGAAAAGACCGTGACTTTATTTAGACACAGTTATTCTCCATCAGGATAATGCTCCCTCAAATTGCGTAGGAACAACGCAGATGGACATTGGGTTACTCGGATTCGAACAAATTACGCACAGTCCATATTCACCGGATTTGGCTCCTAGGGACTTTGAGATTTTTCCACAAGTTAAGCGGCATCTTAGAGGATTCAGACATGAGAACTTCGATGCCTTAGTGAAGCATGTACAGCAAGTTGTGCGCGGGTTTGATATTCAATTTTTTGAATCTGTGTTTACCAAATGGGTGCATCTCATGCAGACACGTGGAGAGAAATTTGGAATACTGTGACATGAGTACCAGTGTGGTATAACCCTACCACCGAAAGACACTTTTGCAACGTCGGGCTGACGCCGTAAGTTAGCGTGACGTCGAGACCTGCCCCACACATCGTTTTGTGCATTTGTAGTTTAAAAGCATTTATATTTGTTCTCAAAATTATGAACATGTAAACGTTTTTTCGCTTTGCTCATTTGTGTTGGCAGGCAAAATATAACTCAAGCAAAGATATGATTGAAACGATTTATTTTTGAAAAAAAAATATAAACAACAACGCACAGGATTGTGCGTTTATAAAACATTCAGTGATGTCACACTAAATACTGTGTGTTACATTCAAGACACAGAATTAAGTGTGTTCAAATTTAAACAAATTTTGTATGACACAGAAAGAAGTGTGCTGAAACTTCAAAATAGTGCCGACACGAAGTTGGATAGGTAAAATCACCAACAAAAACATCCAACCAATGAGAACAAACAAAACACCAAAAAAAAACAACAAACAAACAAAAAAACAACGCAGAAACGATGACAGGAGATAATGGCACAATGATAAAAATCACAACACCTCCGACAAGTGACTAAGTATATACAGAATGAATAATTAAATGGAATTGAAAACTCATTGACACATTAGTGAAATGTGTAAATTGGTTTGACTAGGTTTGCAATAGTTAAAAACGAATAGTTCCATAGAAACAGCTAGGGTGAGATCTTAGAATTAACGGAGCATATATTGATAAAAATGAATTCGTGTACAAAGAAAAATTGGATTCCTTAGTTTTCTCATTTGTTCACTATTCTGAACATCAAAAACAAAATGCAGATAATAAAAAAATACATAATCAGAGGTGAATTGAAAACATATTCAAAATGGCCGGATCGTTTGACTTCCGCTATCAAAAATTTGTAAAACATAACACAAATATGATATATTAAATTAAGAAAAACAAGACTACATAATATATACATATAATTTATAAAGTCAGAAATAGTCTAAAATGATGTACTAGAAACACAAATTTGAATCATAAACATACAAAGGCACACACCCCAATGTGCCCCTACGTTTGCATGTTGTCTGTAATACACCCCCAAATGATGCCCAGCATAAAACTGTAGGAAATAGTAACGCGTTATGAAAACATAATATAAGTCTACACACCCCAATGTGACCCTACGTTCGCATGTTGTCTGTAATACACACCCCAATGTGTCAAGCATAATACTGTAGGAAATAGTAACGCGCTATGAAAACATAATATAGGTCTACACACCCCAATGTGACTCTACTTTCGCATGTTGTCTGTAATACACACCCCAATGTGCCAAGCATAATACTGTAGAAAATAGGTACGCGCTATAAAAACATAATATAGGTCTATACACCCTAATGTGACTCTATGTTTGCATGTTGTCTGTAATACACACCCCAATATTGCCCAGCATAATACTTTATGAAATAGTAACGCGCTATGAAAACATAATATGGGTCTACACACCCCAATGTGTTCGCATGTTGTCTGTAATACACACACCAATGTGCCCCAGCATAATACTGTAGGAAATAAGAAAGCGCTTTGAAAACATAGTATAGGTCAACACACCTACGTATGCATGTTGTCTTTAATACCATGTGCAATGGGTAGATTTAGTGCAAAGGGAAAATTATGAATGAGCTGGTAACCATACATAACGGCGAAATGCAAATGACCTCCATCTTCCCATCTGCATCACTTTTGATTCGGAGATCTCCTGCATGATAGCACTCTCCTATTCGGAAACTGTGTTGGAGAACACTGTTTAAAAACAATTGGCCTTGAGAATTACCCCGTAAATGCAAGTGAGACTTTAAGCTCCTAACAGGACAGTAAGGTGTCGAGGTTGCTTTAATAATGATGCTGATTGGTTTAGAACCTGTTTGGGTTTTTGAATATCTTAACATTATATTGGCACCTGACCCTTCAAGCACAACATCGCCTAATTGAAGCACCCTCGAGGTACATTTTTTCCGAGCTGGGAGAAGTTCTCCATAACGAAAAAAGCCACGAAAGGAAATCAAAAATGAGGTTTGACACAACAATTTTTGTGTAATGGTTAAATAGAACAGTACAGGCATTGGCGAGCTTGTGTATCAATTCTGGTAGTATAGGCAAACGATCACCTGATGATGGACGTCGCTCTTACAGCCAGTGAGCATACGCTGTAAAAATGTGGGATCGGTAGGGTCAGGATAATCAGATAATTGGTGCATGAAAACTTTTGCCGATAAATGGCTGCTTATAGTAGATGGGACAGTTTATCAATAAAAAGAAACGAAATGAAACCAGCAATAGTTTCAGAAGATGCTGAAAGGGGTGAACACTTATTGGTGTATGTAGTTTAAAAGCATATTTGTATTAACATTTGGCGTATCATATTGATATTTTAATATTCTTTTTTTATTAAAATCAATTATTCGGCTATATACATTTTATGAATGACAAACGTTTGTTTCAAGTTTTATACATGGTGTCTACGTATTTTAGAAACACTGATTGTAGATATTGCTGACTGCATGACATGCAAATATGGATTTGAAACAGAGACTGATGTATATTTATTCAGTCAATAACCCGATTCACAGAACAACGAATTATTCTGTTTAATACTACCAGGCACTTTCATATAGTAACTGCTGCGTTTCTGCCATATGGACGAATATGTGTTTAGAGTCATTTTTATGCCATCCAGGACTGGATTTATAGTCAGACGCATTACCGACTTGTTCAAAATGATAATAATGACACCAATAGATTTTCATAATTGTATGCATATTTTTGCACAGTTTAACATGAGTGTGCTTATAATAGCACTTGTCGAATATGTATAGTATCATCTTTATAATGTTACATTATTTCCTATATCTCCTTTTCCCTGTACCTAACCGTTTTTTTTTAAAATTAGTTTTGTTAGTTTCTGTTTTATAATTATGTTATGTTTGAAAAGAACTGATTACAATGAAACTTTTAAAATGTATCATTTATGACATGTCTGTCTCTGTATAATTTTTTTTATGGGAAAGTCGTAACATACGCTGTTAAGAACTTGTGGCTCGACCCTTGTACATTTTACGGCAATGACGTATGTTTTAATCACATTATAAATGTAACATATATAAGATATGGAGACGATTGTATGGTGGGGTCACCGATTTATGCCAGGAGAAATGTTACACAATCTATATGTTCCAGCAATCTAAATTAATCGGTAGCATATCTTGAACACTAAATTTGTAAATTGATCAGTTAATGCAACACAATTCTGGGACAGACTTAACCCATATTATGTTTAAGTTTTCCATTGACGGTTTGCTGATGACAGTTACAAGGCGGTGAATCATGGTGTCACTTGCTTTGTGTTTGCTAGTATATGGTACTTAGTTTCAGTATTCAATTTTAATGATATATTAAGTTTATGCTCTGTTTTGGCTGTGTCATGTCATGACACACGCTGTGTCATATTGACAATTGTTCTCTAAAGTTTGACTCCTGGAACATATTTTGATTAATGTATAGTCGTCCTATATTCTCGAAATATATCTCAATAATTTCTGTTTGTGTCGGTCTTTGGGTTTTCCAATTGAAACAAAATACACTAACGTCCATTTATTTTAACCAATATGAAAATGTCTTTAGCACATGCGTCCAATAATATTGTGTGAGAATCATGTTTGCAACCGTTTGCTTTCACGTATATTTTCTCAGACAAATCCAACATGAGTAATGAACCGTCTTGAAAATAATTAAACAATCTTGTCAGTCTAATGGTACAATAAATCTAATTGTCTATAATATCTTGCAATTTTGTTCGATCTATTAAGTTTTGTTTAATTATAAGCTCCTCTGTGATTATGCGGTTAAATCCAACAGACAAATATAGGAATGTATCTATAATACTGACTTGCATCAGGGAACTGTTCTTGGAGCGACACAACCACTAAGCCATATCCATTTTATGTAATATAAATATAAATTACAAATAGTTTTAGTATGTTTCGTATAAAATTGTTACTATCTGGTTTCTAGCTGATGCAAAATACCGTTGTGTATCGTCAAAGAAACATGTATTTAAACTAGCTGTTACATCTAATTAGAATTACCAAATGGAAAAAAAAGTCAATATCCGTAAACGCTCGAAAATTTCCGGGAATCATCGTTTAATACTGCAATTTAAAGATAGGATTAAACACGTTATTGTGCATTTGACCATGTAATATTCTAATGTGGCGCATTGGTTATAGCTGCAGATTATCGTACAGGAGATCAGGGTTCAACAAGTCCTTATGCCAAATGATGAAAGAATTGTACTTCTACGATAGGCGTTTTGAAAATGTACCGATAATTTTCGTTAGCAGAGCATCAAATTTGCATGATAAGTCGATGGGCCGGTGGGTGGATCAGAGGTTCTGTCGGAAAACAAATTTGAAATTTAAAGTGAACGTGTTCGGATTCCAATCTCATTTTCATATTATATATTTAAACCATTTTCATTGGATAAGGCACATTTTATTTTTCGTTAAAACCTTTTGAGCCGGACTACTTCTTTCGTTCCTAGCTGTTAGTTTAAATATATTTTATTTCAATATACATGAAATTGGTTTGGGCCACAAGTTTTGCCAACATTAGATTCGGCCCTTCCCCTACAGTTTAAGGTGGAATATACCTTTTAAATTATTTTCGAAAGCAGTGGAATATTTGGTTTGTAATGAAACTAGAAGTAATTTCCAATTTGAACTGATTTTACTGATGACGTCGTAAACATGACCATGTTTGGTCTTTTTGACGTCTCGATTTATAGCAGCAAAATCGCGTATTTTTCCGAAGTTTTACCGAATGTACAGAATCGAAACACATATCACTACGTACACATTCAACGGATATATGAATTTACATTTGCAATAATTACGACGGTCACAAAATTCTGAAAATATTAGCGAAAAACGGAAATTATTTTTTTCTCGAATTTTTTCGAAAAAAAAATTTAAAATTAAAATTACCAAAAATAAAAAAAACAACAAACAAAACGAGTGATTTTGGAACAATTTGTTTGTGATTTCAACAATATACTTCTCAGTGATTGTGAGAGTTTTAGAACAATTGACAAACTAGATTTTTTTTTAAATTTTTAATCATTTAACCCGAACCAACGTAAAAAGGCGTCAACATATTGCATAATTTTATGCGTTTTCAATCGCAACAGCTATTACTTTTTCTATATAGACATGGAAGTCCCCTCATAGGGATCATTTGTGCCAAATATTAAATGATTTTATCCCTTTTACGACCCCTTATGATTATAAATCCCCTTTAAAGACTCAGTTTCAAATGTTATGACTAAACAATGCTCCAGACCCCATTATTATTGGAATAATACCAAAAATGTATGAGAAAAACATAATTTTCCGTTTTCCCATACTATTTCTATGTAAAAATCAGTCCCCCTTACTGGTTCCCAATGGACCCTAACTTGTTATTTGAACCTTGAAACTTCTACTTATAAGGATCATTAAAACCAAATATATATAAATTTGACTGGTCGGTTTTTGAGAAAAAGATTTTTAATTACCGGTAAAAATGTCCCTATGTTAAACTGATAGGTTTCGGAGGCAGGGCCAATTTTGGTCCTAGGACCATGACTTGAACATATCTGACAGACACTGATAAGGTGATACTACAGTCAAACCTGAGTAAGTGGCCACCTCTATTAAGCAGCCACTTGTCTTAAGCAGCCAAATTAGCTATTACCCATTTCTATGTTTTCAGAGCAAATTGACCTGTATTAAGCAACCACAAAATGTCAATTTTGTTTTTCCCTTAGCTGGCTACTTAAGACAGGTTTGACTGTATATAAAAATATCGGAGCTCCAGGCCTTGCACTTTCGGAGAAGATGATTTTTGAAATTTGGAAAATAAACTACTGACCCTACGGCAGGGTTAACTTTGACCCAAGGACCCTTGAGACAGCTTCATGTAACAAGTCTGTCAAACGGTTTCAGATAAGAAGTCGTTTCAAGCGACTACGGACACAAGGCGATCAGCAAATCTCAGGTGAGCTAAAACAATTGCTCCTTGCGATTTTGAAGATATTTTAATAAAAGTTTCCCCATGTTCAGCTGATGTTGGCAGGGCCCCGGGGCCAAACTGACCCCACAGTCATGAGATGAAAAAAATACCTTGTATTAAATGAGCCTTCAGCTCAGGTGAGCAAACAATCATTCTTATTTGGCATTATTATAAGTATATGTTATCCCTACATGATCTGTAAGTTAATTTTTCACTATTTCTGGTATTAAATGTCACCAATCTTGAATTTTGGATTGAAAATAATCCTCTTTTTATTCTCATATTCACAAGTAGCACACATGTGAAAGTTTAGTACAACAGGTCTTTTAGTTTTAATTTTTTTGAAAGACGTTTAATGCTTTTTTCAAAACATTTCATGTCATACGATTATGGCATATCCCGTTTTATTGGTGGAGACGACTCTGGAATGATTCTGAGTAGAACTACCGTTCTTCAGCATTCTCAGTGAGTCACATAAAAGTTTTTTGAACAAGCGTTACCAGAAACTAAGCGGAGAGTGGCGATTGGTCCCTAGACGGCTCCTTAGATTACCCGGCCAGAAACTAAGCGGAGAGTGGCGATTGGTCCCTAGACGGCTCCTTAGATTACCCGGCCACAGACCCCTTTATTGATTTCAACAACTTGTACGTCATCGCACAATCCCTCATAACCTTTGATCAAGATAGCTAATAGAATCTAGGGTTCGGACCATTTTCGTTTAATACTTTCAGTTGAGTTACAAGCATATTTGATCGTTTGAACGAATTAGTATATGCCTTTTCTTAACAATATCTCAGTCATTTAACAGAAAGTAACGTATTTTTCTATTTTCCTTCCCTCAGTAGACGGTACAAACTTAACATTTACCTTATATAATACGTTGTATTATTTTGTCACATAGAACATAGATTTCAGATAAAAGGAAACAGTAAGTAAGCATGATTTATCTTTATTGTTGTAACTATTTCCAAGTGACAAAATAAATGCACATTTTTCATGTTATCAGCTAGATCTTCCTTCTAGAAATTGAAAATAATAAGATAAATATATTTGGACTGTAACTTGAAGTTTGCTTTATGTACTTAAAACTGCTCTTAATTCACTTTCAATATAAATAAATAAAAAAAAAATTAGAAACCATATTCATCCAAATAAACGTTCCCATGGGCAATACATTTGAAAAAATAAAATTTTAGACCAAAATTAATTAAGGCGAGTAGAAGAGTTTTGATTTTTTTTAACTGTAACCCTTTTGTGACCTCACCTGGCCCCTTATAGAAATTCAATCCTGCATATTAAACTAAATTTCATTTGCTATGTCTAAAAAAGCTTTAATCTCAATTGAAATGTTTTTTCATAAATGGATGTAAAAAAATAAAATTTTCTATTTTCTGATATGAAATTCCTATGTAAAACGCAAAGCCCCCTTAAAGCGCCCCAGTAAACACTAGTCTGTTGATTTGAATAAACTTCAAACCCTTTTCGCATAAGAACAAGTTATATAAAGTATGAACAAATTTGACTGTCAGGTAATTGAGAAGAATGAATAATGAATGGATAGGGTTTTACGGCGTACCAACACATTATAGGTTATTCGACGCCAACAGGAATGAAGATTCCTAGTTCACTCTACATGTAAAAAAACAACAAATTAACATACAAAAATACACCAACAAATGAATATGCATAATGAACTTAGTACCTTGATACCTGCAGAACTGCAGAGTTCTATCGTATAACTCAAATTGTCGCTTCTTACGAAAATATGAGCCACAGTGGTCCTATTCTTGCCATCACTCATATGGCTACTTGAAACCACACAGGGGTTGATAATTTAAACACAATAGTGAACATGACAAAAAAAATGATAAAATCAACATGACACCCATTTGGAGGATTCTTACCCCTCTGCAGAGATCGGAAATCATGCTGGTTCAAGAACTCGTCCAAGATCTTGTAGTTATCTAACTGCTGTGGAAGTTTAATTTGTTAAGATTCGAAGAAAAATAAAGATGCTATCGCGTTTACAACATTTCCCCTATATATATTAATATATTCAGCATTTGTCATTTGTTACATTTGTCTTTCAAACTTCAAAGTGAAAATAGTTTACCTCTTAAGGCGGACCAATTTTGCCCCCAGGGTCATGCTTTGGAACAAATTTGAGAGAGGACAACAAACTGACCATATTTATCAAACATCTAAGCTCAAGGCCTTGTACTACAAACTTTTATATGCTAAAAAAAAAACAACAGAATTTCTAAGTTAAAACGGGAAATAATTCTGCCAAAATGCAATCAAGAGTTATGATTCTTGTCTCTATGAGTTTTTTAGATATTAGTGAACATACATATGAAGTTTCATTCATGTCCAGTGATAGGTTGATGAAATAAATACCAACTCAAAAACTTTAACCTGCTAAAAATCCTTGACCAAAAGGGCCATAACTCTGTAAAAATGCAGCCTATAGTTACGATCTAATCTCTGTGCATTTCGTTGATGATGCTGAACACACATGTTTAGTTTCATTCATATTCAATGATAGGTTGATGAAATATATCTGGTAAACAAACTCAAACCCAATTTTCTAAGTCTAAAAGAGCCATAATTCATTCTGTCAAAATGCAACCCAGAGTTATGGTTCTTACATCTGTACGTTTAATTGATTATGCTGAACACAGATGTGAAGTTTCATTCATATATCAAATGGTTGCATAGATATCTTACCTGATCAAAAACTTTAACCTAATAAAGTAAGTCCCAAATGGGCCATAGCTGTGCCAAAATGCAACCTAGAGTTATGTTTCTTGAGTCTTTGAGTTCTGTTGATGATGCTAAACACATATGTGAAGTTTCATTTATATTGAACGAGTGGTTGCATAGATAACCTGAAAAACGATAGCTGACGCTGACACAAGTACAATAGTACCCATATTAGCTTAAAACTCAATTTCAGATACCTGTGAAAAATTTAAACTTAAATATTGAGATGTGAGGCCTTCATTTCGTGAAGTGAAACAAAGGCCGTAATTTGCAATAAAATACGACAAGAGTTACCCACTTGATTAATTTGGTTTCATGGCTTCATTGCCATACATACAATTTCAATCTCATAGTTAGTGAGATATTGACTTGATGGTACTTGATGGCATGAAAATCATTAACAAGAACAAGGGCAATAATTTTAATCATAAGCATGCAAGTGTTATTTAACTAAGTGGGCAAAAAAGCTCACTTTATTCTTTGAATAGTCGAGCTTAAAATCAATATTGACAATATGAAGGTCAACTTTGCTTGAAGCTGGTATCGTTCATAAACAACTTTATGATTTAAATTAAAATATTCATTGCTTGTACAAGATTTATTCCTACAAAGTAACATTTATTTTACTGTTACTTAATAACTCCTCAAAGTCAGACCTAAACCACCTTTCAATAAATTGGTCATTTTATAATATATTTGATATTATTTTTGCACTAGGAGAGTTGACATTTGGAATCTTTATTTCTCTTTGAATGATAATTTTTGTGTAATGGTATATGTGCAACTTCAATCCAGTTAGACATAGTGAATGTAAATCATTGTTTAGCTGAACTACAGCAGTGGTCTAGGAGTAGTCTAGATCTCTTTCACAAGGTCCTGATTAGGCAGAGGCTGAAATTCGACGGATTCCCAATTCAAAAATCATGTTTTTTTCCTGAACTGAGCAAAAAAGTCCCAAAGGAGTTTTTCTTTAAATATTTTTTCTTACATTAGGAGATAAGCAACAACTGTATATGATGTATTATTGTAATATCTGGTAATTATTGGTTAGAACATGATCTTAACTGTGTTACGCTTGTCCAGTTTGCTAAAGCCTTTCAAATTTCCCCTCAATTGTGCTGTTGTTTCCCCAATCTTGAAGGCTTGGGCCTGTTACCAATTCCAAGAAAAAAGACTCTGTTTAGCCAATTCTAACATTGCATAAAATCCTGATTTATTCCATTTAAAGCAAGTATGCTATCCACTGTTTCACTCTGAGCTGGGGATTGAACCCCGCAGCCAATACACTAAACTACTTTGATACACACATTTATAAAGTTTTCATTTTTTTTGTATGAGGATCATCAAACATTAGTTATACCGGTATCAACAGTTTTCTGGTATATTTATTTGTATAATTTTAAGGATCCAACACTCCATTAAACACTAAATAACATTTTTATGTACTAATTTGATTACATTCTAAATTTGATTTCTTAAATAACATTTAAGTTCTCTGTTCACGAAACTTTGAAAATATATCAGAGATAGGGACCGCTGCTTTTCCTAATTCATAAGTTTTGTTTTACCGATTCTCAACTTCTTTAACTCTTATTGTTTAAAGTGTTACTTTGAGCTACCTTTATCAACACCAATATAAGTTTTTTATGTAGTAAATACCTTTTTTCTACATCTTTCTTTTATCAATTTTCTTCCTCTATCATGCTTAATCAAAGACGTTATAGTAATGCTGTCCTATTTACAAAGTGCTTTTTAAAAACATGTATTTGCTGGTTAATAGAACTCATGGAGTCAGAGAATTTTGAGATTTTTTTTAAAACAATCAGGCCGTCCTTAAAAAATAAATTGTTTGCCTCGCTCCTACCTAATCAATCAAAATTGCAGTTACCCAAACTTTTTTAATGACTTTCAAAGCGTTTCAATTTTTTTTTCATGATTTCTGTCCATTTTTAAATGACAATGCAAATTAAAATTTAGCAAAATAAAATAGCTACCTCCCTATCAGAGCCGAGCAAACAAATATTTTTAAGTATGTCCTTATGTAACATTTACTTCAATGGTTCAGTACATTTCTCTATTCAGCTCTATTTTAGATAGGGAAAAACAAATTTTGTGGGAGATTAAATTTTGTAAGGTTAAAGAAACAACAATGAAACAGCGACCAGAATATGAAGTAATGCCATTTACAAAAGTATACAGTATAGCTCAGCCTCTTATAAGAAGATACAGGAATTCAGCACTTGTACAGGAACAGGAATTTCTAATTTACTTTTACCTTATTAAAACAAAGCCGTGTGGTTGGAAGTAAGTGACGTATCTTTAGTTATGTTTTTTGTAATGTTACATTTTATCAATATTAGTGATTATTATTGATGATTTTACACTTACGAAATTATATCTATCCAACAATGACTTCATTTTCGCAAATTTGTTATTTTCTCATCTAAAAAAAAAAAAAGTGATAAAAAATATAACCATTCATGAGCCACCTTTTGCGAAAATAGCGAAGAAAATTCGTATTTGATGTTCCCCCCTTGTCAAAATATGTTAACAAAAATGGCGGGTCTTTCAAGGTAAACACATTTGGGTTTCCTGTTCTTCCGGTGCTAGGCTATATGGAATTGTCGGTCATAATAATCTTTGACCAATGTCTCATATTTTTAAGTTTATTTACACATTTGATTTAATAGCAATACGTGTGTTTATGAAAATTTATTTATGTTAGTGATTTTCTGCTACTATCTAATCAGCTGATATCATTTCGTTGTCGTGGACAAAACTTTGATGGGTTCCATCTTTCAAAAGGTGCAGTGAAAATACAACGTTTGACCGGTATTTTTTTTTTTCAAATAGTGGTTCAGGCAATAAACTACCTATATTAAATATTTAAAGAAAATTTGAAGATACCCATTTTTGCTGCACCTTTTGAAGTTTTAAATTTCCGAATAAACACCGAAATTATAAAAACAGTCGACGGCATTACAAATATCAAATCCCAGAAGATTTTAATCTCGTATATTTATACATTGCGCCATGTTCAAATTTATTTTTAAACATGTTTTAAACTTTTGAGGGCTTTGGTCGTGTCAATATCTCAATATATTGAATTAAATAAGGTACTGAAATTTTAATTAAAAAGCGCGCGCTCCTTTAATCGGACTTTTTTGTATTAAACTACTGTAGAAAAATGAGCAGGTACTTCAATGAATCCACGTTTTTTTTTGTTCTCGTGGGTCCAGACTGATCTTAATACATCACTTGACAATGTAAAAATACTAATATATCAAACTTTAACCATCTAAAACTTGACAAAAATTGAATATTGTACCTTACCCAATTTCGGCTCTCTGCCAATTTTGACAATTGCAAAGAGTGTCATGTTACAATTAGTTAGCCTGATATCAAATACAAGGCATATCTGCGGCAGATCAAGCAAAGTATCTTTCATACTATATCAATTATATAGATTAATTTTAGGTTAACATCCACAAATGGGTGTCATCTATTTGTAATTTTGTCAATTCACATACAAATAACCAACAAGTTAGTCATTTTGTCATTTCCCCAACACAATTTTAATGTCACTGGAAAGGGACATACATCAGCGTTTACGCGTTATAAAACTTGAATCTGGAAAGTCAACGATTCTCCGACCACACTAAGCTGTCTAACATGAACGTTCTATATTTTAACCCAGATTACAGTTATCAAAAACAGGCAATCGTCATTATCCCACAATCTTTATTCTTTAACAAGATGACCACGACATAACAGTGATCAATTAATTCATGCAACCATAAAACATTGTGTTTTAGAACGATTTATTCTTGAAATGCCACGAAAATCACGATTCTAAATCATTTTTGACGCTTGCTTTTTCATAAGAAAAGCACAAAAAAACAAGCGAGACAGATGATCAAGACAAAAATATCAGAGAATTCCAAAGTTACGGACTTTTCCGAAGTTACCCGATTTTTTCCGATTTCGTTATGGTCAGCATACCTTAAGTCAATTTTACAGTTACACAACGCTGACCTGACATAATTATTGTATTAATGTGTCATAGCAAAACTAAGAAGCATTGAATACAAATGTTTTATACAAATGCATATAAAACTATAGTATTGATTTATGACAAATAAATACCAATACAAAATAACATTAGAGTCTTGCTACACATCTTTGCTTTTGAAACTTGTATCTGTTTTATAAGCACTTGAGGAAAAAGTGTGTTTTTTTAATAAGTCTGAGTTGACACAACAGGACAAACAAACATGTGTATAATTGGATCAGATCAGTATCAGACTGATGAGGAATAACTACATGTTAGTTAGAATGTTGATGATTGTAAAATTGTAAATGCATGTTTTCACTGCAACTAAATAAATCGTATTGTAATCACAGCCGATTAAATCGTCCAAATAAGAGTTTAAGATGTTGTACCCACGATTTACCAATCTTTTCATACTGATGTTTCATAAAACAACGAAATAATGATACTTTTTGAATACGCTATGTGAACAATAGTCGCCATTTATATTATTATATTTGACATATGACAGATTCAACATTAGATTGAATGTTTATGCTGCAATCATGTCTCCTTATCAATATGGTTATGCAGGAACTTGTAAATTAATCTATGTTAATAAACAGGCTTTAACCTTAAGAACTACTTAACCAATCGATATAGATTAAATACGTTTTAACTATACATCTATGCTATCACTGTGTTTGTCCGAATTGGACATTGTGCTCATAAGCCTGCATCTGAATAAACATCGTCGGATACCCACGGGTGTCAATTCCAATACTCTTCATCTATCACCCGTGGGTAATTACGCAAACTCTGCATCGTTTTGTTTAACAGAACAGAACAAAATACAGTGGAGGTTAACAACGTCTTATCATAACGGCGTTTGCATGAAACTAGCGTTGCGATTGGATAACGTTCCCTTCATGAAATCGTGAAAGAACCAATCATATGGTTTCATTGTGGCCTGGTATAAACGACGCAAAGCTAGTGTAATATATTACGGGTGATAAATTGAGTATCGAAATTAATTACACATTGGTATCCGACATTGCTGAATACATTGTACACCGAAAAGCTTTAAAAATGCATCACTCGGATAAAAAGCAATAAATTATCGATTTTTTATCGATTTTTTTTTGTAATTTATTTTATTTGATAATAAAACATCTTTCTACTTTCCTGGAAAGTTTTACCATCACTTCTTGTTATTAATATAACCCCAGTTACCTCAATTCACAAAATCACTTTGTATATCATCTTTACGCATTGATGCACGCACGGCTACGACTTCTCATTGTAGAGGTAATATTTAATATGTTGTTTCACTGTTAAAAGAGCTTGACGAAGTACTTGAACGTTAATTTCAAGATTTGTACTGCGAAAATGAAAGAAAATACCATAGCAATAAAATCTGAATATCAAAATACACATAAACTAATTCTAAAGGAAATTATGCAAGCAATAAAAATGTTTGAATTTTTTGTGAATTTAGTTAACGGAGGTTGTATGTTTCAAATCAATAAAAAGAAATGATGTTCACAATATATTTTGATAAAACTTTCCAGGAAAGATAGAAAGCTGATTTATAATCAACTAAAGTAAATTTAGAAAAAAATCGATAAATATCTTAATGCTTTATTGCTGTTTATCTGAGTGTTGCGTCTCTAAAGTATTTCAATGTAAAAGTTAAACGTATCATCTTTAGATATCACCTTTGAGGGTATTAGTCTACGCCGCATGCAATTTTACAGTAGAATAAAACATAATTACTCGACAATTTATGTTGTTGCGCAGGGACTTTTTTCATATTCCAACCTGTATCACAGCCAGGTTTATTCAATCGTATTGCTTACATAAACGTTTTTATTTCAGTAACCGTTGCAATTCTTTCAGTACTTGAATGAGAGGTCAAACCGTTGCGGTAATATTAATAACGAGTGATAACGCCACTATTACAATACATGCAGCTGCAAATGTGATACAGAGAAGCAGTAGATTAACAAATTGTGTTATTTATGGTATTTTGCATGCTTTGATATTGAACACATTGTTAAAATAATTGAGGAAACATAACTGTTTCATCGATTCTGAAATATATCGTTCTCTGTTGAACTATGTATATACTGTCAGATTTCAGAACGACTGTCTGTTCATTTGCGTACTGTAGAATGCATTGCTATATAGGGACAGTTTCTTTGTGGTTGTATTACTCGATATATTTTTATGCTGTAGCTCACGAGATATTTGTATTGCTAATTTATTCATTCATATAGATTATATCTATTTAGCAAGGAAGTAGTACAGTGACTATAGCGGTAGCCTCCCATGTCAGAACGAAATTCAGTACTGGAAATAAAATCTAGAGCGACTCATTTAAGTTCTTATGCTCTTCCCAATCGATCTAAAATAAATTAGTCAAAACTAATCACTAGCTTGTACTATCCGTAATATTTGTATTTCAAACGTCTAAGCAAACACATACAGCAAATTAACTAGATAGGCCTATATTGTGTCTATGGTTTGCTTTGTAGCTAGGCGCGCTCGCTGTAGTAAGGTCTATCCATTTATGTCTTAGTTATTCACAAATAATTATCTTTAAATATATATCATGTATTAAGAATAAGCATATAAAAGATCCCAAAATTCGTAAATTCTTTTGTTGTCATTTGATTACCTCCCTTTATGAAATTAAATATATATTAATTCACTGCGTCGACATGATCCAACGGGTTTATAAATCTGTCCTTTATATAGCATGTGAGTCGTCACGAATACTTAGCTCGATCCTATTCATATAAAGCTATAACGTCATGATTGTAAATTGTCCGTCCAGTCCAGATGTGTTGCATGTAAATCCATAGTATATAAGTCATGGTCGACACCAAATGTATTGGTTTGGCAGAGGCCTTGATATTGTGTCTATGGATTGCATTGTAGCTAGGCGTGCTTGCCGTAGTCTGGTCTGTGCATTTATGTCTTGGTTATTCACCATATTATCTCCATATATATATATATATATATATATATATATGTATACAAATACTGAGTTCCATAACTTTTGCACCTTGGTTAAAGGTTGATGAAAGATTTAAGTATGCTTGCTTAGAGCGACATTTAATTCACACATTTCCTAACACACATCAAGCTTTACGACATAGCAGATCCGTGTAAACACATAAACCTACACAGCCTCTCCTAATTTTGACCCTAATGTTGAACTTGGATTCATCAGTAAACAGTACAGTTTGCCAATGATGCCTTGTCCAACGAAGATGGTTGTTGGCCATTTTGAGACGCGCAACTTTATGCCGCCGGGTCAATATGGGCCCAAAATACGGTTTCTATGCACGCAAATTCTGCTCTCGTAGACGTTTACCAACGGTCTGTTTGCTAATGCTTGGTGAGTTTCTGCCAGTGGGTCGTCCTAGCAGTTTCTGTGCCTAGTAGGAACCGAGATGCTGCAACCGTATTCGCCTAAAATTTGAACCAATTAGGATGTCATTCAGCAAATGCAAAACATTGTAAGAATTGTAATATGTCTTTTCAAAGACCTGAATTACAGGGAAACACTTTCACATTTTCCATACCAGATCACTGCACATAATCAGTTGCTTTGGATAAAAAACCTGTCTTTGGATAGCCGCTACAATACGGATATGCGACCCTTATGGGGTTTCTTGACTAAACAAATGCTTTAGATAAAACATCAAAATGCTTCCAAACAAGCCACTGTAAAACACTAAAATCATTTTTGTTATGATTTCTATATCCTACCACTGCATTTTTGTTAAAACAATAAGTTCTAAAAACAAAGAAAATGGTCAGTACCTGTCCTGCGCAGGCTTGGTCACCTTTGCCCTGCCGCTTTGGTGTTGATCCTGTACAATTCCCGTTCGCAGGAATTTATTGCGAAACCTCCTGATAGTTGTCACGTGGCATCCCATTGTGGCGGTCACCCCACCTACAGGCGTCCCAACAACTGACATCTCACTGGTCTGTAGTTAACATAACCATCATGTCCTCGACACATATAGAGCAAAATTGATTGGAAAAATTGTTTATAACATTCAATGCCATGTTTTTAATACATGTAGCTCAACATTTTCGATAAACGTGCACGAATACCTGTTTGATTAGTTGGACTCTATATATGCAACCGGGCGTGACGACGGTAAAATTCCATGGGTCAGAAATAAGGACTAGATTCGTAACATCTATTTATGAATTCGTAGGCAAAACCTTTGGAACTCAGTGTATATTAATCAATATATACCGGTCAGTAGTGTGTTTAATTATATGACCTCACAGTGCATACTTACTAAGTAAACATATGCTTATTAGAACTTGATTATTGGTTAGTTCAAATAAGTTATAAATACACTCTTTTACTTGACCAAGTTAATATACTATATGAGTATATACTTTAAAATAAGTTCGATTTTCTAAAACAAAGTCATATTGGCTATATAACGAATTGAGCTTGGGCTAGAATAAATATTATGAGAAAGCTGAAATTTCAGTTAGATAAAGACACACGAAACTATCAACATGTAATTATGAAACCTTAATTGGAACATTCCGATATAATTTGGAATAATTGTACATATTGTGAAACAGGAACTTGACAAAATACAGAACGAAGCTGCACGTATAACAAATGAAGTTACATAACTAATATCTTTTTATAACTTGAATTCTGAAGTAGGATGAGAAAGTCTTGAAACGCTTCGAACTAATCACAAATTTACTCTTTTTTTATAAAATGATCAACAGTATGGTCCCACAAAATCTGTGTTCATTGGTTTCTTCTTCTTACAAATGCAAATTCCAAGTCCAACCTCAGAAATAATAACAACATTCTAATTCCCACTTCAAGAATAACTCTGTACTCAAATTCATTCATTCCTTTCGTTTTCCGTGAATGGAACATTCTCCCTCTTGAAACAAGACAAGCATCTTCTCTGAATTCTTTTAACCACCAACTTGAAAGTAACGAACCAAGAGTACACCCATTATTTTGCATTGGTACAATGAAATGCCAATTATTGCATGCTTGCCTCCGAGCGAGCTGTAGTGCACTTAAGCAACATATATTGTGGACAAATAGAAAGTACAAATCAATTCTTTCTCGACTGTCACCTATACTAGCATCGACGCATACCACTCCTGACATCTGTCAGTGAGTTATGTTCAGTTTCTTTAAATATACTTCATTTTGGTGTACCGCAATTCTTTAATGACCATAAGGTCAAAATATTTCAGAAGCAGTTCAGAAATACTTTTTATCAACTAATCGCTTTTCTTGAACCTGTAAGTAAGCCTGAAGAACTAATCATACGGTTTTTATTTACTTGGAGAGGTCAGCCCGTCTCTCAATTTTATTCATGCCCTTCAGGAGCTTGTCCAAAAATGTTAATCATTATTACTATTATGTGAATTCACATAATATATACATAACTTTAATCATTTTTATCACTTTTTTTCTTTTCTTTAAGTAATGATTCGCTTCATTATCATTTTCTAAGTTTCTTAAATATATCAAAACTAATATTCCTAAAAGTATGTTAAAACATTTTATTCAATATATTTTGAACTAATTATATTCAAAATGTTAAGAGCTTAGATTAAATTGTTAATATTAAGCCTAATCCGTTCACAAGTTAAATATGTCATGGAGAAGAATTTTATAACATTGTATCTTCCGTTCAAATCCATATTTGTACCTAAACTGATGTGTGTGTGTGTATATTTACATTTGAATTAACACATATGTTTAAACCAAAACTAAGTACATTGTATTGTGCCGAAATCCATCCCAGTAATACACTAGCTTTAAATGCAATAGTTAGTTTATACTACTTTGAAAACACCGCATTATTAAAGTTACGTAAAAAACTATCTCCATGTGATAGCAAATTTTTACTTCCTATTCCAAACATTATAACTAACTTTTGGGTATGAATCTAGTTGATTGACATCGCTATTTAAACATTGTTTAATAACTGATACCAACTACGCGCAATACATTTTACAAGTATTATTCAAGTACAACCTACTTTGTAAGCAGTAGTTATTAACATAATGTTGCCACTTATATATTAATAGTGTTAACAATATCAGACGCAATGTGAATGGCGAATATCTTACAAGATTAACTACATCCATGAAAGATATCCGACAAAATAGTAAATGTGAAGAAAATAACAAATAACTGGTATCCAAGCTATATTTAACAGCTCTGAAAGTTGCATCGTCAACAGTAAAACAAAAAAAATCAACAGCAAAAGGCTATTAAGGAATCGTATTTAAATGTATTTGTCTGTCTCTGTTTTGTAGAAGATAACAATTGCATTTGTTTAGAATCACATCAGAGACTAGCTGACTGCATTTTCCAGTTTCAAAGTGGATAGCTTTCAAAGTTATTGCATGGAATGCATCCAGATATTCAACATTTCAACATATTAAACCATCGATAACGCCACTAGCAGACAAACTCAGCTGATTGAAAAATAGAAACTTTGTTTTTTATAGTTTACTTAATTCTTTCTCATATTATTCATCACGGATGTCATTTGAGACTTGTTATCCTAAAGACAATACAATATGTCATGAGTGAGGATTACACTAAACTAACCAAAACAGTTCCTTTTCAGACACATACTGTCTTTGTTATTCCCTAGATATTCACCATAATAAATGTGTCCAGGCTACGCAATGTGGTAATTATATGTGATGCACAGATGTACAAATGCGTTTATATTCGCCAGGAAACCCATCATTAAGCCAATATGATTCGATTTGAGCTTAATATGCAACATATTATCTACAGATGTACCGATGCCAGGTAAATGAGAATAGAAACGACGTGCTGGCTATCGAGGGCGTTAATAAAATAAATATATTAAGAAATTCACTAGACTTTTGAAGGGAACTTAACTGACAAAAAAGTGCAAAGTCACATTGAACATTCAAGGAAAACACATTTCATAAACGTTCATTTATTCCAGGACAATAGCCGAGCGTGTGTTAAGGCAAAGGTATTATGTTGCGTGGTGTTCATGAAATTGCTTAAAGACATGAACACCAATTGTTGTGTTCTGGATGAATCGATAACGTATAAGGAACATTAATGTCGAAACTAACTGACCTACACCCCATCTCATCGATGTTTAATATTGATTTTGCATTTAAATTATTTTTCGGGGAATGGGCGATGAATAATGCTACCACGCTACACGCTGCATTCCTTAAATGTACAATGTTTTAAGAAAAAATCCTGACCAAATGAAGCATAAAATAAAGACAACTTTCGAAAGTTGAAATGAGATTTGATATGAATAAATTGCTGTAACACTAATTTCCAAAGCTGTAATGTGCAAGTAGTTAGATTTTTATCATATGCTTTTATAACAGATTAGTAAAGCATTACGGCATATGCAGATATTTGCTTTTAAAATAAAATTCCTGCTCAGATTTTCACATGCCATGTTAAGAAAAGGTACGAAACATTTTCAAGATATAGTGGTATAATTACATTATTCTGAAAGTAAATGTATATGAACAATCTGTTAGTGTTACAATTACTATAAATTTAGATACAGATCAGCTCCCATGAGACGGGATACAAATGATTCTTAGCTGCGTAAGATATTGAATAACTATAACAATTTAAGCACATCTGAAATATAATCGCATCTAATACAATGGCTATACAATTTCAAATTTAAAGTAAAGTAGAGAGATACCAATTATTGGAATTCAGTAGATGGAAAATAACCTTAATGTATAAAGTACATATCCCTGGTCAGTCTTCAGTTGCAATATATCTACTATACAGTACATACACTGACTATTTAGCACCATTTGAAATATAAATATACTGGTAGTGCTATCCGATTGAATGATGCAAACGACACTCTGCCGTCAATAGCACGTCAGTCGTTTCGATATTAAATTAGTATAGATTTAATTACGTACGACATTTAAAAAAACATACGTAGGAGATTAATTTGTTTGCTTTGTCACTAGGACTCTTTGTACCTGTGTAATATTCATTTATGAAAATGATTTCCTTTCCACTTCAGCACTTCTATAAACTATTGCATTCATGTTTTTTTCATTTGAAGTTTTGAATTCTTTGCTTTATTGTATTTTTAACATTTGAAAATTAACCACTGTAGCAGCAAGACCGATATACACTTACATAATGATATAATATTTATTTATTAGGTCTGTAAATTATATGATGCACAACATTGACTCACAAATGGAGGGTAAATTACAAAATTCTCTATTTTTCTATTGCACTGATATCTGATTTATATCTAGATAAATCATTGAAAACATATCCACATAAACCAATATCTTCAATAACTCTAAGTTATTCTTCAAAGCCTAATCTGAACGCAATTTAAATGTCTATGCATCTTAATATAACACTATTGAGAGAAGGGTTATTTTGGAGAACTGTTTTGTTCTGTATCTAATGCTCAGACTAATCCAGTTTATATTGTTTATTTTTATACTCAGACGAACACTGTCAGACTGTTTAATTGATAAGCAGTCTGTATTTTTATTTCCCTGGCTATATATCAAGTAATAAATAACAACAAGAGCTGTCAGAGGGACAGTCTGCTCGACTGTTTCGATGCTGTTCTAAAACAAGTCTTTTTCAGGAAATAAGTACCAAATGGAAGACAATAAAAACTCAGGGGTAGTAAAATTAAGCTATAATTATTGCTTGTCTGTTAAAATAAATTAGCAAAATAATTCACACTATTTATTTTTATTATCAACAGTTAACAAAGTGAATGGATGGCTCGTATTGCCTTAATATTATTTAATTCAGCATTTGTCTTTTGTTACATTTGTCTTTCAAATTTTAAAATTATTTATGAATTCATTAACCAATGCTGACAAATAACCCTAAGAGGTTTGCAGTCCCTAATTTAAAACAAACTGTGTACATATAATTACCCTAACTAATTAAAATGCATGACTAGAATAATATAAGTTAGTCAAGCAATACTAAAATACAAATTAAGCATTACCTCAAATAATTCCAGCAAGAATTTAAAATAAAGTGTCAGCTATAGTTGAGATAACTTCTGTTTCAAGATAAGTTTATCAATGTTTTACATATGTGATACAATTATACACTACCTTCGAATCATGATTTTATGGTAACATACCAGTTTTTGTTAATGGATCTATTGTCTTGTAACAACACATACAGATTGTCAATGCTGGATATCATTTTACATTCTAAGTTGTTCAGTTTTATACATACATATATATATATTTATATATATATATATATACAATATAGGATCACTAACTTCACATCAGTGGGCAATATTTCGGTACCAGTTCATGAAAATGGATATATGGTTGAAATAATCTTGTACCAGCATGCACAGTTTATCACAGCTGGATACCCTTTCATGAAAACAAAAAAAAAATCTAAAACTAAAATAAAAATTACTGACCCTATTTGTCAAACATCTCAGCTCGACGCCTTGTACTACAATCTTTAACCTGTTTAAACCTAAAATGTCTAAGTCCAAAAAGGCCATATCACTGTAAAAATGCAACACAGAGTTATGGTGCCATTCATATCCAATGTTAGGTTGATGAAATAAGTACCTGCTCAAAAACTTTCACCATTTTTTTCTAAGTCTAAAATGGACATAATTCTTCCAAAATGCAACTCAGAGTTATGGTTCTTATCTCTGACGATGCGAAACATACATGTGAAGTTTCATTCATATCCAATGACTGGCTGCATAGATATCTTACTTGATAAAAAACTTTAACCTGAAAATTTAAGTCTATAAAGGGCCGTAACTCTGTCAAAAAGCCATTCGGAATTATGTTCGTTGTCGCTGTGTGTTCCATTAATGAAGCTGAACACACATGTAAAGTTTCATTCATATCCAATGAAAAACTAAGTCCAAAAAGGGCCATGACTGTGCCAAAATGCAACCAAAAGTTATTATTTTTGTCTCTGTTTGTTACTAATGATGACTAATGATTATACTAAACCCACATGTGAAGTTCCATTCCTATCCGCTGCGATATATCATCTTCTAATACCACTGACATATTCAATATTATTTTAGATACAGGCTGCTTTCGTGGAAACTGGTCAAATGGTTCTATAATTCCTATACATGAAAGAGATAAAATAAACAATGTTTTTTTTTGTTTGTTTTTTTAATTTCAGTCATTGAAAAGTGATCCATTTAATCACCCCGTAATAGGTCTGTGAGGGTCGGGGTGGGCCATCCCTCAACAAACCGTACAAATATATATATCAGTCAAGTTGTAACATACATTCATATATAAACAATGTTAATAACTACAGAGGAATGTCATTAATAAATAGCATGAGTAAATTATTCACTATTATACTGAATACACGAATGAATAAATTGTGTACATATTATAATATCATATTAGATGCGCAGTTTGAGTGTAGGAAAGGAAAGTCAACAACAGATGCAATATTTTTTTACGTAGTATTATGAATAAACTATTGAACGAAGAGAATACACTTTATTGTGCATTGATAAATTTTTAAAGAAATCATTGGATTCTATTAATATAAATGCATTTGGCTTAAATTCTTTAAAAGCGGTATTTACGATAAAATGCTTAGAATTATCAGGTTCATGTATAATACTGTAGATATATAATTTCACCGATAATGTTTAATCAATTCTATTTTTAACCAACAGAAAAATGTTGGTATATCTCTTGATAAAATTTCGTTAAAAATTCTTTATTTGCAGATGGTATGGTTTTACTGGGCTCGAGCCCTGGTGATCGCCAAAAAAACCTTGATAGACTATATGAATTTTAACGACTGGATTTCGAGGTCAATACAGGACAAAAATAGTAGTTTTCCGTAAAAGAGGAAAAAGTTAATGATTTGCTAAATGGTTTTATGATGGGTGCCAATTAGAAGTATTTGATGATTTTAACAACTTGGGAGTAGATTTAACTATACTGGAACATTCTTGTTAAATCTACAATGTCTCTGTGAAAAAGCTCTAAAAGCAATGAATATATTACTTAGTAATATACGTAAATATGAACTAAAACTAAAAGTATCACTACAGTTATTTGACGCTTTCGTTGCTTCAATATTAAATCATGGTAGTGAGGTATGGGGAATAACAAAATCAAAGGAATTCGATAGAATCCATTTAAATATTGTAAAATAATACTTGGCGTTAAAATGTCTAGCTGTAATGCTGCTGTGTACGGGGAATTCGCAAGCTTTCCTTTGTTTATAAACAGATATGTCAGAGTTATCAAACATTGGTTTAAGCTGTTTAGTTCAAATAATATAATTTTAACTACTATATATAATATTTTACTGTCTGACTGTAAAAAAGAAATAAACCACCGGATATATAATGTTAAAACTTTTCTTAACAGTAACGGTTTTGGTTACATAAGGGATAAACCTAAGTGTGCAAATTATAAATTATGTCCATCAATCTTTAAACAAAGACTAATTGATAATTGTGTGCAGCTCTGGAAGTCTGATGTAGAAGCAAAATAGAGTTTTGTCATCATATAAAAATATAAAAGTATTTGTTTCTTTTGAAACATATTTAGAAAAGTTACATTCTAAATCACTTCGAAGTTTTTAATAAAGATTTGAATTTCATCACATATTTTAAGAATAAAAACAGGGAGATCCATGAGAAAGAGAGAGACAGAGACAGAGACAGAGACAGAGACAGAGAGAGAGAGAGAGAGAGAGAGAGAGAGAGAGAGAGAGAGAGAGAGAGAGAGAGAGAGAGAAGCAAGAGAGAGTTTGTCAGATATGTAAATCAAATGATATAGATAGACGAGTTTCATTTTGATTTTGATTTGTGAACCATACATTTTGGAAAAAATATATTCCAGGTTACTATTTAAAAAGATGAGTACGTTTTGATAAAATATACAAATTATGTAAATATCTATGCGAAGCGATTAAATTAAAATGTTCATTACCACATGTTGTTACTGACTATAGTTATATAATTTATTTTCCAGGTCTGAGGAAAGATCCTCCTCCTTTAAAAACAAAACTGATTCAACAAACACTCAAAACATTCGCGATAAACATAATATAACTAAGCTGTATATTTTAACTTTGTTTGTGTATGTGTATTTGGTTTGTCATGTATTTGTTATGATAAAAAAACTGTATTAGTTTAAGTTAATAAGATATATTCATATCATATTCGTATGTAACGTATGTTACACCTTAATGATTAAAGTTACAGAGCTAACGTGCTTTACATTAAGAGTCCAGTTAAAACAATGTCGTACAAAACCGCAATTAAATCACTTTCCATTAGTACGCTTTATAATGTTCTAGGCTTCATTTCATACAAACTTTATTATTTAATTTCTTCTCGACCATTGTTTGACCAGGTTTCCGTACCTTAAGAATTTTGATATTATTTCAGTTTGTAATAAAATACATATTTTTTCCTGGCGATTACACCCCACCACGAGAATCTATTCATGCCTAGTTTATTGTTTTTACAGGATTTTATTTGAAAATATGAATCTAAAATGAATAGGTTTAATAAGAAGTTAATATCTGTGTTTTTATTTCTAAATAAGAGTTAAAAGTAAACATCAGGGGCGTAGCTTGACTGAAAACGTTGTGTAGGCACAGTTGTAGGGGGTCTGAGGGATATGATCTTCCGAAAAGAAAATCGGCTAGGTTGTCGTAGGCGTATTTTGACGTATATTCCTTTTTTAAAGGGCCTACTAGTATAAACCATGTATTCATCGTTTTATAACCAAATAAATGTAATGTTATAAGGTTTGATCACTTGAAAAAAAAGGGATAATGACGTAGCATAGGGGTCTGATTTAATTTTTCCTTTTTATTCGATTTCTCAGAAAAAAGTGTATGCATGTGCCTACAGTGCTTATAGTAAGCCACGCCACTGTCTGATGGAAATGCGGACTTTGATTATATTGCTTAAGGAATAACAGTTGTAGCCAAATGTAACATATTATTCAGACGATAAATAAATACAAGTACGAAAGGTAGCAACAAGTCAGGTTTTCCAACGTTATTCACGAGACACGACGTACGACGTGAATATTAGATAAGAGTGATAAAGGTACCATTATAAAGCATGCAGCCAAATATATGGCATGAAGTAGCGGTTATTGGACAGTTAACATGTTCTTTATAGTATTGTCTGTCTGCTTTTGTGCAGTACCGGACACATTCTTATATTGAGGGCGAAGAAATAAATGTTTTATCTATTCTGAGATGTAGTTTATTTGGTGAACAATACACTTAAATCAGACTTCAGTTTTTGCATCTGCATATTGCATAGTTAATTGGGGATGAAGTGACGTTTCCGTATCCTTACGCGGTACAATGAAATGTTGTTGCATGACAGACATGTTGATTGATGACTGATGCAAGTATGTTACGGATATTAAAGTATATACATGGGTTTGATTAACATTGATTAAATTGTTCTCGCTGGGAAGTATGAATTTACTATATTGTTTAATCATAGTGTTGGTACAGTGGGTAAAGCGTTTGCTCGGTCGCGGCTTCGATCAAAGACCATGTTATAGATAATTTGTCAGTCAACATTCAGTACTGGAAATGGGCTTGAATGCAATACGTTGACTACTTAAAAGTCGAGATAAATAAATGACTACAAACTTAACAATACCTCATACAATTTGCATTATTATATAAAATCATGCATCCTGTACCCATGTAACACATGTATGTATAGCAACTTACCAACGTCATAGCTATACATGCATCATACATTTGCATCATATGAAAATTAACAGAAATACTTTGATAACATGTCAGTATGTCCGTTAAATGATTTGTATGTTTATATTTCTGGATATCTATAAAACTATATAATGTGTTATTAAGATAAAATACAAATTAGAAGGAAAAAAAATAAGATCAAAAGGTTAGATAACAGAGAAAAGGTAACAACATATGTTTTTAATCTACAAAGGATATATACTTTATATGTAATTCATAACGTTCATTATTTCAAACGAAGAGACGTATTTAATAAATAAAAAATCAATTTTAGAAGCTAGAAACATATTACTAATCATTATGTAATTCGGAACATAAACCAGCTAAAATATATAAATTTGAGTTCATTTATAACAGCTTGCTCTATTCTAAAATTGAAAAAAGAGCAACAGATTTTTTTAGAGGTCCAATTTATTTTTTTAAAATTACTACCTAGTTTTGAATATGACATTATATCAAAAACCAATGTTAAAGTGGTTACATTATGAAATGGTTTTTGGTAGACGTGTTTTCTGTGTAGATGTAAAAACTACATAAACTTCCAATCACTCAAATAGAGGGAATCATAACATGCAGTCAAACAAAGATAAATATTATTTGAAAAATTGGAGACCTAAATTTAGACTTTAAAGAGTTGTTTATATAAATACGCATATATATATATATGTGTATTCGTATTGTAAAGATGTATATTATGATTGTTGTTTTTATTTTAACATTCTTATTATTTATTCTTATTAACAATAGAAACCAAGAAGACTGATACTAAGACTTATATATATTAATAGTTTGTCACATGCAAATCTTTATGAAATGGTCTTTACACTAGTTAAAACTACTTGACAATTATCATTGAAACTAAACAGTAAAAGAATATTCGAGAAGAACTCTTTTTAAACAGCTTCCTTAATTGTCCGTCATATAAGTATTTAACATATTTTGTTTTTGAACATATAAAGTCACCAAAAAACACCCCATATATAGTGTAGTATTTCTCTTAATAAATATGTTATAATAATTTTGTCATAAATATGCTTAATATTTATTATATACATCTGTAAGGTTTGTGGAGGAATGGTCCACCCTGACCAGCACCAACATATGACACAGTGAATCAATGGATTACTATTAATTTTATGGTTGAAATTTAGAAAAAGATAAAATAAGTATAACAAAATGTACACTAGATTTGTATAATTTAAGTTCGAACGTACATTAATTAGTTAATAATAATTTATTTTAGGTCTTTTGCAAAAAAATGTCAGAACCAATATTAACCGAGGATGCGCTTCTTGCGATCAGGCAGAACAAGCACTGAGTGGTGCTTTGGGAGACATTGCGTCGAGCCTTGCATTGAACCAGCTCTACAATGCTATGTTTTCTGAAATACTCTATTCTTTAATAATATCAATATTTCGTGATTTTCAGCTTAAGATTCTCCAAAACCAATTTCAGCATTAGCTTACAAAATTATTTTGTCTTCGATCGCTAGCGATACATCATTATCAAGCCAATGCCTTTTTTTTCTACGATCACTAACAATACAACAATATCTGACAAAGTGATTTTGTCTCCGACAATGGCCTTTTGTGTACGATCGATAACAATACAGCATTATCTTACACAGTCATTTAGTCTACGATCGCTAACATTACTGCAATATCTTACACAGTCATTGTGTGTACGATCGCTAACAGTGCAGCATTATCTTATAAACCACATTGATACTAAGATAGAGGGGTTTGCCCCGAGATCTATACATACAAAAGTTATTCAAAACATCTCAATACTGGTCAGAACTCCCTACTCGGGCTAAACGTTGTCAAAACCCTCCTGCAGGTATTTTTGAAAGATAGGCGTAACTCATCGAAAAACACATTCGGAAAAATATGCACAGGACTGTTTTGCTCTTAATCAGTTTCTGTATAGCAGACTAGACGTTGATAATATATTCAAAAAATCAACTTCGTCAGTGCTGAATCAATCTCAAATGCAGAATAACCGGTATACCGACACTCCGTTGAAAGAAGTCGCCAACAACACGTCTCTAGTGTCTTATATGACACTCTTAATGAAACTGTAGCAAATTTAGGAACAGAACTGCATACGTTAAATATTCAGGCTATAGAACATAAACTAGCTTTAAAAGAACTTTCCAAAACTATGAACTCTGAAATTGCTGACCTGAAATTAGAACTTCAAAGTTGCGCCAAACTAATCAACGAAGTATTGCCCCCATATGACAAAAAGTTAGCGCACTCAAAATTATCAAACGATATACACAAAATTACAAATGCAATTGTGAAGTTTGACGCGCATAGGGTAAGCGCTCTTAAACACTTTGCAGAATTAATACATAGATAAGAGACAATTCATCCAATATAGAAAATATTAATGATTCGGATATATGAGGGGAAATCAGCATGAAGTGTAAAATCAATGATCTCAAAGAAAAGGTTGAGGAATACAGTTTTAAGGTAACTCAATCGGTAGTGCACAACAGTAATCAGGAGACGCGTGTTAAAGCGTTAGATAATAAAAAAAGAAAAGTCGAAAACAATATCATAGACAGCCATGCACATGTAAACTTAGACAATGCTTTCAAAGCTTTCTCAAATGAACTGTCGGGAAAAATAGACACACTTTCTTCAACAAAGGAAGCTTCATTAGCAAACCTCATTGTAAATGCCGCTGCTGACACATGGTCTTATCAGGAATAGATCTAATCGAGTAACACAATCGACAACTCGGCAAGCTACAAATGTGAACTCCTCTGATTCACCAAATATGACTACGGCATGGAGAGATAGTCAACTTCGAGTAGAACCAATAGTTTATTTGACTCATGATGACGTATATACTGATAGATCATACAGAAACGAAAGTAATGAGGTAAATGTTGAAGTTCCGAGCGAGCGTTCAAAGGTGTTTTACAAAAAAAGACCAAATCGTATATCATAATTGGAATCGATAATGAAAGTGATGAAGATGGCTTGAAGGATTTTTATACGAATTAGGAATCACATACAAGTCTGCCAAATTTCTGTATACTCGAAGAACGGATAGTTAATCCGCACAAATAGTTATTAATGTGGATGAACCGAGAATCGTTGAAGACAAAAATACATGGCCTCCTGGCATCTTTTGTCGATCATGGTTAAACCGGTTGGAATACAAAGATAGATACAACAAAAGAAACAACGGTTACCTTTATTAGTCACAATATGCCCCTTAACATAATGACGTGGAATGTTACTGGTATTATAACCGGTATACTGTACATTGTGAATGAACTAAAAGCTAAATCTATTGATTGATCTTGGCCATCTGAAGGAAAGCAGCAAATTGAGAAACGCTGCAGCTGAATTTGAAAGAAAGGAGTTCGAAAGAATCGACAAATTATCTGAAATAGACCAGAAAAGCTTTTGGGAAGCAGTTAATGCCAGAAAAATGAAGAAAAAAGTATTAACGGAATTGACATAGTGTTTGATAACGTAATGACAAAAGACCCGGCCCTGGTTTCACAAAAATACTTAAGTCTCTTATTTTACTTAAACTTGATAGTGTGCTCAATTTTATACTTAAATTGAGCACACTATTTGAGTTTAAGTAAAATAGCAGACTTAAATATTTTCGGGAAACCGGGCCAAGAACAAAGAAGTGGAAGGTTGGCGGGTTTATTTCACAAACATGTATAAAGAAACGGAAAGTCAATGCTGTAATGAAGAATTCAGACAAAAAAATAAATGACAAAATACAAATAATTTTAAATATGGAAGACTTAAGGAAATGACCAAACCATTCTCTACAAAAGAATTAAATAGTGCAATTAGATCAATGCCACTATACAAAAGCGGATCATTTGATAACCTTACATACAAACATCTAAAATATGGAGGAGATTACCTCGTGGTCTGTCTAAGAAATTTGTTTAACGAGATACTGAAATATGAGAATGTTCCCATGAAATTAAAAAAGGCATCATAATAATGCTTCACAAGCGAAATGGAAAATCAATTACGGATCCCAATAACTACAGACCAATCTCCCTACTTCCAGTAATGTGTAAACCCTTTGAAAAGTGTGTATTAGAACGATTAGTTAGACTTACAAACAAGGTTCACCAAATGTAACATGGGTTTCAAAAAGGTAAACAATGTAAAATGGCTGTTTTCCTTATACAGGGAAGTCGTCATTATTCTTTGGAGCGTCATGATAATGTGTTTCCCTGCTTTATGGATGCAAAACAAGCGTTCGATCGAGTATGAATCAATGGATTACTCTACAAACTATACTTGATAGGTATAACAGGCAAACTTCTGAAAATCATTGCTTTAATGTTTACAGGTGACTTAAGCAGAATATTCGGCAATGGCTTACTATCAGAAGATATGTATCTCGAAGATGGTCGCCTTTTTTCTACACCATTTTTATTAACGAGCTGCTCGAACCCCCCGACAGAAGTGAAAACTGATTAAAGCTGAACGACTTAAAAATCAGTGCACCAACACAAACCGATGATATAGTGTTGCTGCCACTTTCAAAATAAAAGGCATCGACGAAATGCTTAAAATATGCCTCACATATGCAAACAAATGGCAATATTTTTACAATGCCTCAAAATGTGCTGTTGTGGTAATGATGTCATGTTCGCTCGCAAAACCTCAAAGTTATGAATTCATCTATATGTTGTTCCCGTTGTTAAATACTACAAACATTTGGGTATTGTGCAATCAAGTAAAGACATGTATCCCGATAATATTGACGATGTCAAACAATCTGTTAGAGGAACATTTCTATCGCTTATAAACCGTGAAATATATTATAACGGCCTAAATCCAGTTTCAGCTGGCATACTTTATACCGCAGTTGTTTTTCCGCGGGCGTTATTTGGATGCTAACTATGGAACAATATTTCAAAGACAGATATAAAACAACTGGAAACTGTCCACTACTTCTGTCTTAAGATAGCACAAGGCCTACCTCATCGTACCCGCTTTGATATGGTTAGCGGGTTACTGGGTTTCTCCTGTATAGAAGCATACATTGCATACCAAAAACTTAATTTCTTTGGAGCCATATGCAGGGTCAATTCAGAAGATTTAGTGAAACGATTCTTCATGAAACGTTTATTTCAGTTCATAACCAACTGTTCCACAGCAAACCTTGGGTTTGTCCCAGATATTATAAGAATTTAATATAAATATGGTATGTTGCATTCTTGATTGACTTTTTAGAAAAGGGTGTCTTTGAAAAGAAAATATTGTGGAAAATCAAACGTAAAAACGCAGTATTTGAATATGAAAAAGAACAATGGCAAAGCAGTATGGCGATATCTGAATACTTCATTTTTCTAACGCCATCGAACCTGTGGCGGGCTGCCCTGGATTTACCAAACTGCTTAGAAGTTATGACGTTCTTGGCAAAGTTGTGCTGTCGGCAGATCATACCTGGACAGTGTTTTAGATGAATTAACAATATCGGTGACGAATTGTTCCATTTACTACCTATGTGTATGGGTCAGAATATTATTTAAAATCGTTCAGAGTATTATTCAGAAATATCGAAAAACATCAGCGAGAAACTAATTGATATGATTCAAAACGTTGACCCTAAAACAAATATGTTATAAATGCTTGGCATGGTAGACGGACGACAACAACATGTTTTAGCAATAGAACAATTTCAAAAATCTATGACGCTAAATGGATTATATATGAAAAAAGTTATACGCCTCATAGAATACACGTATTGTTGATTTGAATAACTAAGTGAGATATGGGTACACTAATACATAGTATAAATATGTAAACTACGATAAAACGGACATAAAGATTCACTGGTATAACCTGAGGAACCGATATATAAAGCATAAAATGTTTATGTGATAATGGTGATAAGATGTGTATTATTTGCCTATTAATGTATGTATATAGAGAATTCGACTACAGACGCATAAAAAAATGTATATCGAAATGTTGTATTATATTCATATTTCAATATTGACTAATTTTGTTCACTGTTTAATATATATGTATTTGTACAATCTTCATTGAGTTGAAGGAAATAAAGATAATAATAATAATTCTTATATAATTGATATTATAGAAATAGTCTACGTAATTAAAGCAACGCTAAAATGTATCACTATATAATCGATATTATCGAAATAGTCTACATATCTAAGGCTAAGCTAAAATGTGTCACTATATAATCGATATTTTAGAAATAGTCTACTTAACTAAGGCTTCGCTAAGATATATCGTTAACTAATTGATATTATAGAAATAGTCTATGTTACTAAAGCTACACTAAAATGTATCATTATATAATTGATATTATAGAAACAGTCTACGTAACTATGGCTACGCTAAAATGTATCATTATATAATTGATGTTGTAGAAATAGTCTACGTTACTTAGGCTACACTAAAATGTATCATTATATAAATGATATTATAGAAAAAGTCTATATTACTAAGGCTTCGCTAAAATATATCATTCTATAATTGATATTATATAAAAAGTCTACGTTACTATGGCTACACTAAAATTTTTCATTATATAATTGATTTTATAGAAACAGTCTACGTAACTAAGGCTACGCTAAAATGTATCATTATATAATTAATATTAAAGTAATAGCCTACTTAGCTAAGGTTACATTAAATTGTATCATAATATAATTGATATTATAAAAATAGTCTACGTTACTAAGTCTACGCTAAAATGTATAATTATATAATTAATATATTAGACATAGTTTACTTAACTAAGGCTACTCTAAATGTATCATTATATAATCGATATTAATGTAATAGTTGACGTTATTAAGGCTACGCAAAAATGTATCATTATATAATTGAAATTATAGTAATAGTCAACGTAACTAAGGCTACACTAAAATGTATCATTATATAATTGATATTATAGAAACAGTCAACGTAACTAAGGCTACGCTTAAGTTTGTCATAATATAATTGACATTATAGACTAAGTCAGCGGTACTAATACATTCCATTTAACAAATAACTTTGGAAGATTATGGTATTCATGATAAGCAAATAATTTTATTTGTATGTATTCAATTAAAATACTACTCAAATGCAGTTTTTAGTGTTTGAGTATATCAGTAACATAGAGACATTCAAAACGTTAACTTTCTCGCACCTAGTGACCATTGACCCCAATTTATGTGTTCATGATACAATTTATTTTTTATTCTTGGCAACCGATGAAATTAGGTCAAATAAAGACTAAAGTCCCTTTCTATAACAATAGACTTCCATGAACATTCCGTACCTCATGTGATGATTTTTGGAGTTTTTTTACCAGACTATGAGGATTTAAATGCAATCGTCTGATAATATATCTTGTGACCAACAAATCTTTAATGCAATTTATTCACGAGATTGTTTGAACAGAGACATGTTGAGATCGCAATTGGAAATTAACGATTGTTGCAATTTATACCATTCTGAGCAAAATTGCCGAGGTTTTACAATCATGTTTAAGAACAACACAGTCAGGGCAAGTTTTATTATTAAACAGACGCTTGTCATCTGAATATGATAAACAATACAATTCGATCGGTCAGTACAAACGTGTAAGCAACACAACAATATAAATAACCAATATCAAATTTCCAAATACACATGGCGATAACTATAAACAGTTTTTGTACATCCACTACACTTAAATGAAGTTGGTTGTTAAAACTTTAGATGAATCATAGTTAATATAATCAAACAATAATTAATGGAATTTTAGATTTATTATTATTTAAATCCAATGCAAACAAGCAGTTCCAACCTGCTTTTCTTAAAAAAATATTCTAGACCTTTGTACACATACCTTGTTTAATCAATTGTTTAATCATTTAAACAAATATAGACAACACAACTTTACAAGAACATCAGAAATAATCGTCTTCATAAAATATTTTACTGAAAATAGAAAGGTTTAAAAATATAACTTTATAACCGTTAAAGTTTCTGGGGAAAAAAACACCTTACATCTTAACTGATATTTTGTTTTATTGTATGTGCATAATCAAGTCAAGCCGAGACTTTATTAGCATACATGTTCATCACCATCTTTATGGCTATCGCGATAGTACAATACTAAATAAAACAACAAAGCCATATACACTCAGATAAAGCCATAATCGTGACTATAGATGTTTCCCAACAAAAGCTGAATATTGTAGAATTCTTAGAAACTAAACAACCGTTAGATAATTTAAACACTTTTTTAGTTTAATGTTGTATTTGATATATCGGATACTGACAAAACGAATCTGATTATAGGCTTTGCATGTTATGCTTACATGCTACATATGTATTGTAAATTAAATAATAAACACTATATGATATGAATATTAATACATATATCTTGAAAACATATATAAATTAATTATATATAACAAAATACAACAAAAATCAAACAATACACAAATAAGCGCAACCGAAATCTTACATAACAGTTTGATTAAAAACCATAGTTTGTTATCTTTGTTGTATTACATGTATTGTTTGTTTATTATTATTTTAATGAACATTTTGGTTTTGTTGACGGAAACTCATTTTTCTTCATGAGTATTAAAATGAATACTCTTTCATGCAAGGCAACTGCATGCCTATCTTGTATTAATATAATAACATTTGTAGGGATCGGTGAAGTCGATAAAGCGTCTGACTTTCAATCTAAGGGTCATTAGTTCGAATCCCTACTGGCCACAATCTCCGTGATAATTGATATATGACCTTGTATCTCACTGTCCTTCATCTCTCACCGCTTATTGATATGGTAAATTCATCAGTTACTTGCGGATATGGTAGCTATTTAGTGTTCGAGAATATTTTAATCTTCCAGGATCACATGAAAGAGTCTGTTAAATCTCGATATCATTGAACGACGCTTAGCATACAAACCAACAAATAGACAAATATGTATATGTTTTCATGCTTTACCAATAAAACTGAACTCGCTGTATCAAAAAGCAAGAGATACCCAAATTTTAAACGCGGTTTTTGATATGTCTACGTGGTTGGTTAAGTCAAAGAACAGATACATCAATTTATACGTGACAAACAGTACTATACAGCTTAATTCTTTAAATGATGTCACTATGCTTAAACAGTATATAATATATCATGTCGTAAATTCTTTTTGAAAACAGCTATTAAACATAACCCCTGCTATCTGTTTTTCAAAAAAAACTTCGCTGCCAGAATTTAAGGCAATACAACGACTACAAAAATATAAAGAAGAAGTCGAACAGAAATAATAAAAACGAAACATAAAACGAATTGGAAAACGTTTTTAGATTATAATAAGAATTATGTCTTCTCAATATTTGTAAATTATCATATATGAGTGTCCTCTTCCATATGAAATTGTCAATAAAATGATATTAATTTGTTTTTATCGATCTTTGATACATGCATCGGTGTGCATATATTGTCATGTTTAAGTATGATATATGGGTCCACTTCATGGTATTCATCACCGCAAAGGGCGTGATTGATTGTCCCGATATTGGGGAGACCCTGAATTTGGAGCCACCAGCTGAAACCAACAGCATGGCATTATATCTACGTGATCAGTTTGACAGAATCCTTGAATGAATATTACGCGTTACCGTGTAAATTCTATTGAGGGATGGCAGACAATCTAACCTAATCACTCTTTCCCAGGATCTAGGAAGTTAATCAGTACTACAGCGCACCCACCTACGCATCGAAATGATGACTTTTATCAGATAACAGTTTTTATTGAGACATAAACTATACAGTTTATTTGTCTAACACATGTTATTAACATTCAAAATGCCACATGAAAGATACTTTATATAACACATGGAATGGAATATACATACAATTCTTAGCATTCGAGATCTAACATACTATAATTTATTTTAGCATTTATAAAAGCTACATTGTATTTTATGAAAAATGTAGCCAATTCAAACTATTAATATAAACTTTCTTATGATTTAAACTTGACGATTAATATGTTTATGCTAGTCTATATTTGTATAATATGTTGATTAAGTAAATTTTTGCGTAGGTCAAAAGATTCGTAAACATAGTTACCTAAGTTTCTGAGTTCCTTGACTTTATTTGTTTGCATCAACATGATATATTTATAAACACTTGGTTTCTTAAAGAAAAATGAACTAAAGTATTTTCCACGGATTTGCCTATATACAGGACAAACAAGTACAAAATGATACTCATCTTCATGATCTGAACAATTACATTAAGTAAAATATCTTATATCTCTTTCGACCCTATTTGGCATGTAGCGCCCCGTTTCGATGCGCAGCTGATGTGAGGACAATCTTAACCTCGTTAAAGGTATTCTAAATTTAGAAAGTTACGTTAAGGTAAATTTCAGTGCAAACGACTGTTTAAAATATTGGTATAAAATAAGTTTACCTCTGGTAGATATGTCATTACACCAGCTTTGCGTAAATACACCAATAACTCTTTGCTTAAACATTTAGTGAAAACATCAAACAGTTGACACGTAACTGTTGTTTTTATTGTATATCTCTTTGTATTATACAACAGATAACTTAATACTTGAAGACCTTTACTCACTAGTGTTTCTTGGTTGAGAGCGAAATTTCCAGTATGGTTAAAAACTGTTCAGAGATAATTGAAATCATTAGCCGTCTCCAAACAAACATTACCATATGTCCACATTTCATCAGGACGCATATTGCCACACATTCTGAAGACTATTGTTGTTTTTTTTTTGTTTTTTTTCAGTATTGACTTCTAGATCCCAAGTGTCACAATTAGATTTTAAAAGATCAATCTTGTTTTGTAATTCACTCACACTCTTACCCAGAATTACCATGTCGTCTGCAAAAAGCATAAAAAAAGTTATATCACCAAGAGTGAGCACGCAACGGTGATCACCTTGCAAAAATAGCTACAAGTCTTCAAAAAAAAAAAAAAAAAAAACCGGCAAAATTATCTCCCCTTGTTTTAAACCCACTGCACACTCAAATAAGTCAGAATATGCGTTACATCCCTAAACACACATTTTAACATTGCTATAAATATCTTTTATTATTCTAACATTTTGCCATTAATTCCCAGATTATGTAATTTGTACCAAAGTCCGTTGAGATAAAGGCTATCAAAGGCTTTTTTTAGATCAACAAACGCACAAAATAACCTCCCGTTTTTGTTTAATATCTTTTGAATATTAGCATTTAATATAAATATTGCATCTGTTGTAGAACGGCCTTTTTCTGAATCCAAATTGCTCGCCAATCACTATATAGTTATTTTCGGATCAATTATTTATTCTATTATTCAAAACCCCAGTGAAAATCTTGGAAAAACTGCTTACCCAAGTTATGTCCTTATAATTGTAAACATCTTTCGGATTATTTTTCTTAAATAGTGGGATTATTATACCGTCAGACCATGTGATCGGAAAGTGTCCGGAATTTAAAATACCATTAAAATTATATTCAATATGAGCAGATAAAATATCCGTATTTTCTATAAAGTACTCATTTAAAAGCCAGTATCTAGCACATGATTTGTTTCTTTTCAAAGAACGAATGATCTCTGCAATACAAATAGGTTGGTCTAATTCATCAAAATTACACTCAGACGGAACAAAAACATAATCTGAGCAGAACTGCTCAGATTGCTCATTATGAATATTAGGTAAGTCACTATGCATTTTAGAAAAATGATTAAAAAAAGTAATCAACAGATTTATTACCATTAGATTTCTTCTCTTTAGAAAACAGTTTCCAGAATTACTTAGTACGTTGCGAGTGTCTTAATTTCTCTCTTTGTTCTATTTCGTTAAACTCAAAATCCCTTTTTTCTTCCTTGTTATACTCTTATATGCAGATTTAACAGTACACATATAAATTCTATTCTCGCCCGATTTATAACTATTAAACGTTTTCACAGCATTCGTATATACTGGCTGCAACAGTGCATTCATCGTCAAACCAATCCGCTTTCTTACACACTTTATTTTCGTACATATTAGAGGCGTTGGTATTTTCATATGTTATCTTTGACATACAATGCGTTTACAACATCTTTTGAAATATTTGAAAATTGTGTAAAACTTGAGTCGATAGTATTAATATCATTAGCATCTATGTTATTTACAATCCCCAAGTCTGGCAATTATACCGCTGCGAAATTCATCGCGTTTGGAGTTATCCCACTTAACACTAGTACTCGTGTACTGATAGTAGGACAACTGCAAATTAACATTTGTATTGACTAAATTAAAGGAAATAGGTGCGTGATCTGACCATTCGCAAAACTCTTGCACGTGAAAATTGTCAATACAATGAAAATCACGGTCGCTCAAGATTACGTAATCGATAACGCTAGCCCCAATTTGACTTGCATAAGTAGATGTTTCGATTGAGTGATCACCGCCTAACCTGCCATTGGCTATACGTAATTCAGCTGACCTACATAGGTCTAATAACTTGACCTGCATATAGAATCTGTGGACCGCCGGGGTATAGGCACATCTTGTAAATAGTCACAATTACCATTTAAATCAACTACTCTGTCACAGACGACGTTTCCAACGCGAGTATTAAAATCGCATCATAAAATAACAGTACCATGTAGTTGGAAGTAATTAAAACCATTTTGTAAGAAAAGAAAAAAGTCTACATCAACATTACCATATGCTGGAGAGTTTTCTACCCATACATAAACACATGCAATAAAAATATAATTTTCTAAATTGAAAAAAACTTTATCTAGTTTTAACCAAATAACACTATCATGATGATTTCTTACAATTTTAATACCATCATGGATGCATTCCTTAATATAAACGACAATAGCCCAACTGCATCTTTTAGCTCGTCTATTTTGAAATTTTCAATAAAAACATTTATACCCATATATTGTAATATCGGAAGATTTCTGTGTCCGTGATTCATACAGAAAATTTAATTCATTTTCACAAGCTTTGTTAATAAAGTCCGTGTATTCAAGTTTGTGTCTGGTAAGGCCATTTACATTCCACGAAAAAACGTTAAGCTTCGCCTCCGCGTCATCCATCAATGTAAAGGGTATCATAGCTGATCCATGACCTCTTACCATCACGTATAGCCTTTCGCGTCTTAGGCACTAAATTCCTCTGCCGATCAGCAATTTCTTTGGGAAATTGTTCAAACACAAAATAGTTGGAACCCTTTAATTTGGATCCTGCACGTCTGGCCAATTCCCGCTCATTGTGTTCCCAAAACATAGCGACAAGATTTCTTGGCCTGATATCGTGCGTGAGTTGTCCCCCATTCTGTGTACCTGGACGCAACGGATACCATCAACGATGTCATGTGCCAGTTGTAATGTATCAACCATGAAATGGCGTACTTTTGTCTCAGTGATCTCGTGCATCTCGTGCTGGTCCTCTGTTATGTTAGAGAAAATCAGATTGTTGCGCATGGATTGAGATTGTACATACAACAAAGAGTCCTGCATCTTAACTCTGTCCGTTTCTAGCTGTGCAATATAGTCCTGAGCCTCTCCGAGGGTAAACTCGAGTGTGTCTACACGATCGGTGACCTTTGACATTTTTTCTTCGCTCATTTTATTATTATTCTGCAAATATCCAAAGTCTATTCAATTCGCTTTTAAAGTTACTGACCTTTTTTTTTTAAAGAATCCAGCTTGCCAAGTTTAACTTCTATGCCAAAAATCTTGGAGTCCATCCGTTTTAAGTATAGCATAATGTCTGCATTAATTGTCGATTTGTCATCATTTACCGGCCGTTTAGAACTATCAACACAATCGGTAATTAAGTCGTCTGGAGTGGCTGAGACATTAACCTGTGGTTCAAAAACTGAATTATTCATGATTGTAAATGAATCGTCAAAAAACACTGAGTTCACTATCCGTATAGATTCACTAACACTGTCCGTACTGTTTATAGGTGATTCGCCATTACGCGCACTTTTTGACCGAACATTTTTCCCTTCACTACTGTTTTTCCGTTTAGTGTTCTTCTTACGGTTACCCATTCAAAAATGTGAATTGCACATCAAGTACGATAACATTCAGCGTACATATATCATAGATTTTAACAATTTTGTTACATTTTAAAGCTATAAAACTAAATAAATATGAGAACTAAAAATGCCGGTTCACTATCCAAACTATCACGTGATCACATCATTGAGACTTTATACTGGCATGGATCCCAAAGTACAACCCCTGGATTGATAGTCAGACATGCTAATGCCAGCGACTTAGATCACCGAGTGGCACCTACACTATGATAATTTGTTATAATATTTCACAATTATTCTTAATCATTCGACAGAGTCAGTAATACAAATACGCATATCATATAATGTTCATTAATGTTGATATGAAATTTGGCGATATTCTAGAATAAAATCTTTGCAGACTTAGTGTTAAGTTTCTTCTTCTCTTTGTCCTTACTCCCATCTCTTATCGTCCATTTTATACATAAAAGTATTATTTATATAACACAGTGAAACATTAAAAGAAAGAAAACATATTAGAAGAATGCAAAACAAAAATTTTTTTTATTTTTATTTTTTAAATTTACAAAGTATAGATAAAGAAATTTCATTAATGTGAAAAGTTTTCAATGTTTATCATTACATAATATGAAATCTTAGCATGCCAGTACATTATGCACTCTAATCTTCTTCTATTATGTTATGAAAAATGTGTTGCTATGTACATATGTGTATGTGTATAATGAGGAATAAACTATTAAAAGATAAAAATAGAAACAAAAAGAATAGAATCGTTTCACAGTTTTAGATAAAACATTGCATTATGTTAATGAATGTTAAAATAGGAAGTTTTTTGTTGGGTAAAATCAATTGAGATAAAGTATGCAGTTACTGAAGTTTAGTGACATTACACTGTCAACATATATATACAGCAGCAGACAGTCTTAGAAAGTAGACGACGAGAATGCTTACATACATCAACATTCAGTTTAACGAATCCAGAACAGTCTTTGTTTCAATTGTATATGCATTCACATTTGCTTGATTTGACATGTTAATACGGTTAACATTTGGCACGAATATCTAACTTTATTGCCTGTGAAGAGTCATCTGCCCTTGGTCATTTTGTCACAACATAGTGAAAATTAAAGAGAAGTATAATGGCAAATCAAAAATAAAAACACAAATATTTTATTTGACTATGGAATGTATATTTACATAATTTATATACATGGAGGAGTGAAATATAAGTCTTAAGTGCTTATAAATAATGTTGTTTGTATTAAAACTATTCAGCAATACTCAGTTTAAAATACTTTAGTAAACCATTAAAACAAACCATTTATTAAGAATGAATGTATATATACATATACATTATATAATTCGAGCATTTATATAGTAAGAGTGCGTTTATAAGAGTACGTTGCAACTGCAGCCTTATATAATTCGTAGCAGGAAGTTACTTAACAAATTTCGACCATTTTGCACCAAATACCGTATCAAAAGCAAATCAACTGAAAGGCGAAATGATTTAAATTGTAATAAAGAGTTAACAACGGTCAACTATTTAACAAAAGCAAATAAAGAGTTAATAACAAACTATGAAACATTCAGGAGTATAATTTTACTAAATATGCTATTACGCTATAAAGAAATCGTATATAAATATATTTTTTTTTTGTTTATGTAGATAATTAATTTATATAAGAATGACATCTGAGCCCAGCGCTTCCGAGCGGATTTTGTTCGAAAACTATTCCATGAAACATGTAATGATATTTAAGAATTCCAACTTGAATCATTAATGTCATTCAAAGAAAGACAATATATATTTTTTATGAAAATGAAGTGGATTCCAGTATCTAGTTTGATATATCCTTTCTCCAATTATTCTACAAAAATGTCATTGACGACTTGTTATTTTAAGACATTACAGCTTGTATCCACTGTCAGACAAATGTCACATTAGTCTTGATGTCTTGATACTTTCCAATAATGTGTCCATCGTTAATAAGGCGGTAGTCAGATTTAGATGAACAAATCTTAAAAAAATATTGTTTACATACGTGATATAATTCCTTTATATAATCAAATAGAATGGTATTCTTCATTTTCCAGGAAAGAAATACCCATGAACGGTCATTTTTTTCTTTTGACATATTCATATATAGCATCAGCCTTGTAGAAATTTGCCATTTTGTATGACATAAACGTGATACAAATAGCAACATTTCTTACGTCGTGGATCATCAAGTTCACAAGGCGTTGTGTTCTTAAACATTACAACGCCGCACATTGATTACCGGTAAAGCGGTATGAGATAAATAAAAAAGAGCCTTAATGGGGATAATGAAAAAAAAAATTAGACAAACACATACACACTTCATTCCTTAATGTTCAACGTACAATGATTTTGAATACATCATGGCCAAACGAAACAGAAAATAAAGACAGCGTTTCAAATCAAAATTGTGATTTAGTACAGAGAATCGTTATAAAGTTTAAAGTACATCCAAGGCTGTAATGAGCAAAGTACCACAGATGAAACTCACAGCACAATAAGTTTGGCACTAAGATGTATGCACATATTGTGTACATGGAAGTCCTTTGGTATCTGTTTCTTAGCGAGAAATCCCTAAATTAAATTAGAAAAGAAATGAAGGCAGATTGATATAATTACACATAAGTGTTTTTAAAAACAAACGCTTCACCTGTTATAGTAAGGCTGCAGTCAATATCGTATGTAAAACAGCAGATTTTTCGTTTTTTTTTAACCACAATTTGATGGATGGTCCGTTTATTCTCCCCGTCATAGGTGTAAGGAGATCGGGGAAGACCACCCTCCTCCACACCGTACATAAAAGCAAGCAATTATGAAGTTCTATATAATTATTATTTTAGTTGCTCTCTCATTCAACCATTCATTCTTAATATGTATATATTATTTCTTCTATAATGTGACATTATTGAAAAAAACATCAAAATAGTTATTTCTGTCTATTTAGGCAATATATCAATATTTTTAATGACGGGGTGTAGAAAAAAATGTAGGGTGGGGGGGGGGGCGGTGTGGGCGGGATTTTGCCATGCGACGTTACACATTTGTTTTAAACAATGATTATAATATAATGTACATTTCAAACTATTTGTGTGTATACATTTGTACACAATTTAAATTATGATGAAATCAGTGTTTGTATAATACCCCAATCTTCACTTAATTTATCAAACCTACCATTCTTAATGTTAATCCACTTGACGTTTACCTCATACAATGCTCTCATATTTCCTATTAGCCCATGAAATGAAATTTTGTTATTCAGACATCTGCTTGAGTAAATATGTCTCTAAATGGCAATAAGTAGGATATTCTCTGCTAATGCAGTGTGGCTGTTTGATTTATTTCCAAAAAATAATTGGATTTCATTAAAGCAAAATTGGACATGTCTTTGCTCGAGATATTAACTTATAACTGAAAACAATGCTCTTATATGATTACATTGCCAAAACAAATGCTGCAGTGTTTCTGTGTGTATATGACAGTTCATAAGTTCATTTTTCATCAGATTTGATATTGATTAAAGTTAAGAATCTATTTGTTCGGAGGATCCTGTGTAGAAGTCTATATTGCAACCTTTGAAGCTGAGTATCTTAAGCTATTTGGAAAGGAATATTGAAGAATATTTTCCAGTCGTTGTCATTTATATATATTATATACTTCATTCCATCGACTTTGACCAGCTGGTCTGTCATTGTTTTTATTCAGAATGTCGAAAAATGGTTTAGTTCACGACTTGTTCTGTAACACTGGGTATATATGGCAGCTAGTTCTTTTGTATTATCATGTTCAAATCCATTTAAATTTTTAAATGTTTTTATTGATTGCATTATGCCATGAAAATGCAAATAGGTAATTTTAAGGTTTACATATTTTTCAAACTCTTCCTTTGTAAATAAATGTCCACTTTCATTAATAATATCATTTATATATCGGAATCCTTTGTAATACCAACTTTTAAGGAAAAAACTTGCTTTCCAATTAATAGATTCTGATTGTAAAAATTGGCATCTTGAGGATTTTTTCATATCTATCAACTGTGTTAGAACCTAATAAATTCATATGCTTGCATGACATCTTGCCAGAATTCATTTTTAATGGAATTAAGTAGCTTTTCAGGGTAATGTTTACCAAAAGATAATATTTTATCTATATCAAGAAAAGTTTGTTAAATATTGCTACATTCGATCTGAATTTATAAGTCGCCTTATCAAAGTATTTTTTAGGCTTGCTATGAAAGCTTTTAAATTAATCATTTTTAACCCTCATTCTGAATAATATTTTGTGACAACTACATTTTTTATCTTTGAGGATCCTTTCCATATGAAGGTATAAAATATGTCATTAATTAATAGGTGCCGGCAGGTTTGGGGGAGAAATAAAAATATGATTTAAGGATAGTAATAATAAGCTTTTAATGACTGTGATTTTCCTAATCGGTGTAAGAAACCTTCTGTTCCAATATTGAAATGATTTTTTTTTTGATTTTTTCAGTTTTTTTCCTTTAAATTTAGTTTTTTCATTCTATCTGAATCAGTGCTAAATTTTGAATACATTTTTGCCCCATAATAATTTCCATTTTGTTTTTATTGAATATGAGCTGTATTTCTTTGATCCAATCTATATAACTTGTGTCTTGTCTAAATTGATTTAAAGTCCAGAGATTTGTGAAAAGTAGTGTAGTTTGGAGAGCGTTTCATTAAGTGAAGTGTCTGATCCATCTAGTAAGATTGAGGTATCATATGCAAACTGAGATAACTTATACTCTTTATTATTTATGTTAATTCCCTTTATATTTTTATTATTTTTTATTCTAATTGTTGAAATTTCACTACGCAAAATAAAGATGTATGGTGACAGGGGATCTCCCTGACGGCAGCCTCGCACTATACTGAAGAACTCGGATAAAAAGCCGGATTGAATAACTAATGACTGAATATTATTATAAAAATGTTTGATCCAGTTTTTAATTGAATCTCCAAATTTCAAAAATGCAAAGTCTTTTTAATGAAAGACCAAGAGAGAGTGTCAAAGGCTTTCTCAAAATCTATTAAAAATAGTAATCCTGGAATGTTATCTTCTTCAGAGATATGTAAAAATGTCATATAAAAGTCTTGTGTTGTCACCTATATACCTACCCTTTATAAATCTGTCTGTTCTTCGTTTATACGTTTATTTAACACTTGTTCTGTTTGCTATGGAGCCTGAGGCTATCTTGTATACAATATTTATTAATGTAATTGGTCTCCAGTTTTTTTTAAAGACTGCATGACCTATTTTCTTTAAGTATACATGTAATAATACCTTGCCACTGAATTAGGGATAGTGTACCTTTTTTAAGCCCAACATTGATGGATCTGACTACAAAGTGTCCTATTTCTTTTCAAAACATTTTATAAGAATTACTAGAAAATCCGTCAATGCCCAGATTTTTGTCATTCGACATTGAAAGTAAAGTTTTTGATGCCTCTGAATAAGTTATGTTTCCTTCTAAAGTTTGTGAATCATTGTCAGATAATTTTTGCACATCACACTCTTTTAATTCTTTTTCCCGATCGACATCTATCTGTTTTCATGACAGGAATATAGATTTTTATAAAAACATTTGGTTTCTTTTAAAATATCAGTCTGATTTTCTACAATATCACCATTGTCTTTTGTCTATTTTTGGTATTATTTTGCTGACATAGTTATTTTTTTCTAAATTACAAAAGAAATTGGATGATTTTTCACATTCTTCAACCCATTTTGCTTTTGATCTTATCATATAACCTTTAAGTTTTTCATTCCGTAGAATATTCAATTCATCTTTTAAACTGTTAAATTCCTCTATATTTTCTTCATTTAGTGATTTTTCAAGTGTATCAATTGTTTCAATAATTTATTCCTCAGTTTTATCTCTTAGTATTTTTGTAACTACCATATGAAATCGATTTACCTCATATTTTCATCAATAATGTTTCTAAAAATAATTGGTCGTCTATAACAAACTTTTTATCGTCATTGGGAATTTCATGTAAATTTTCCATTTTATAGATTGGTAGACAATATTGTTCTTTTATTTCTTCTATTTTTCTATTTATTGTATTTATGTGTTCAATATCATTTAAAAGAGAGTTGTTATGTTTCCATAAACCTTTACCATGGTTTAGATCATTAAAACATAGTTTTTGAAATAGTATGGAATTATCAGACTTATAACTAGTTTGAATATTGCACATTTTCACATTTGGTAAAAAGATCCTCTGTTAGCAGGTAAAAGTCAAGTCTAGCATGCTGTAAAGGATTACTACGTCTCCATGTGTATCTTTTAATATCAGGATTAAGTTCACGAAAATGGTCAAAAAGTTGTTTTTCTGTAATATTGCCTAAAAGTGTTTCTCTTGCTTTTCTGTTATTTATATTTTTATAGTTAAGATAATCCATCTTTGGATCAAGCCAAGATTAAAATCGCCACATATCATATATGTATCATTACCTATATCATTTATAATCTTAAAAATATTTTCATAAAAAACAGGTTGATCAGAGTTGGGTCCATATACTGTAAGAAGTGTAAATCGTTTTGATTCTACTGGCATGTCAAGTGCTGTGTAATTACCTTCCTTGTCTCGATATTCATTATGCACCTTGCACTCAAAGTTTTTACTAAATAATATTGCAACGCCTCTTGCATTAGATTTGGTAACATTTAAATAGCAGTCACCGTTCAATTGAGCGTGAATGAACTTTTTTTGTGACTCAGTAAAATGTGTGCCTTGTAAGCAATAAATATGACATTTTTTATCTTGTAAATACCGAAAGACGTCTACTCTCTTTTAGTTGCCATTAAGGCCTCGGCAATTCAGGGATAGAATCTTAATATCATTCATTAATATTTATGTCTAACACAAACTTACTCTTCAAACCACAATTAAGAGTATAATAAGTACATGTTAGCTTGGCAACCTCACCTGGCAAAAAGAGGGGTGGGGCGGGGGCAGAGGGTGGAATGAAACAATAAAGTGTGCAACAAAGAAGCACATAGTAAAATTAAAGATGTTAACACCTGATTATTTTCCTAAACATACATTTATCGATTTGAATATAAAACGAAGAAAAAGTAAAATGTAATGGTACCAATAAATTATTTTTAATGATGTCTATTGTATTATATAGTAGTCTTTGACTGTATCATGCTATAGTAAGATACTTTGTAGAATGCAATGTCTGGTATTAATATTGAGGTATTCCTACTCATAAAAAGTTTTATAATAACCTAACTGTTATAAAGTGTTATCCAAAGAAAATACTTAATCCAATATCACACAAAAACACATTCATACATCTCAAAGTTATTTTCATTTTGCAAACATACTGCACAAACTGATTATTAAATAAATAATTAAATCTTAGTTTATACAATAAAGTTTAATCCTTGTAACTTAGATACATCTCAGTTATTTTCTTATTGACTAAACAATTATTTTGTCGGCCAGTACTAAGGTAACCACTTATTGAACACACAGTAATGTCAAAAGTGTAAGTTGGAGACAGGATGTTAAAATTAACTTAAATAATCATTTGCGCTCAGTCGTCTCGACATACCGTCTCAAATTGCTTTTCACATTAAATTTTGTTTGTGTTTGTGGATGAAAGACCGTTAAATATGTTAAGGCTAATTTGTAAGACATCTGTCTCTTATTCTTCTTGAATCGTTTGCTAACTGAAATAATTATACCGCTAAATCAAATCGATTTCTTAGTGTTACTCGTGCAGCTATCCAATCGTTTTGATTTATCTCGTATACAATGTAATCATCGATGTTGGGTCTATGCTAAAATACATCATATTTATTGATAGACGAGAAATGGTAAAATTGAATGGTTTAATTGGACATGCATATTTCCAATAAAACATAGGTTACGTCTACTTTGCAATGTACAAAAGATGTTGTGATTAGACATTTCGATACTAGTACATGCATATGTATAGAATAAAAACAGTAATATAAAACATAATCAATGTTTTACTAGAAAAATAATTTTCGAATGCCGGCTCTTGCTTATTGTTAATTTAACAGATATATATAATAATTTAACAGATACATATATCAATTTAACAGATACATATAATAATTTAACATATACATATATTAATTGAACAGATACATATAATAATTTAACAGATACATATACTAATTTAACAGATATATATAATAATTTAACAGATACATATATAAATTAAGCACATACATACAATAATTTAACAGATACATATATTAATTTAACAAATACTTATATTAATTTAACAGATATATATAATAATCTAACAGATACATATATTAATTTAACAGATACATATAATAATTTAACAGATACATATATTAATTTAACACATATATATATAATAATTTAACAGATACATATATTAATTAAACAGATAAATATAATAATTTAACAGATACATATATCATAAGTGCATATTTTAACGAAAAGTTAATGAAGATGACAAAGGTCACAATTTCAAAAAAAAACAACAGTTAAATGTTACAAGTATTTATAGATTATACATATAATATAGATATGTCCATTGGATTGATATTATTGATATTCATAATCATTTATTCTACACTATGTGACATGTTACCATTGCGTTTATTTTATCTGAACATGTGTAATATGATAAGTGTAATAATGTCATGCATTGGTTGTGTTTATGTTTTTCTAATAATAGAATCCAATCAATATTATTTAATGTATATAATGTTAATAATGATCATATGCGATTATTGTTTTTATAATATATACATAATACAAAGTAAAACTTTGAGCACTGTTGTGGGGGAATGAACGAAATATATTTCCTTATATAAGATATTCCTCCATTGGGTACTTGTACTTACTCCCATAATGCTCATTTATTACATCGTGCATTTTCACATAATCATACGCATCAAACAATATCTTCACACAGTCTCTATTATTTGGTCCTCAAAGAAACATACATTCAAAATATACCACCCTCGAGAGACCGTCTAATACATTTGTAGGCTTGTGCAACCTACTTGATGAAATGGATTACTTGTATTTACGAATATTTGCTATTTTATAGGTTATTCCAAACTGTATTTTCTGTAAGTATGTTGTTTGTGCGTATCTGGAGACTGGGTTATTTTGGTAAGCTGTTATGTTCCGTGTCCGGCGATTAAACTAATCTGATTTATATAGTTTATATCTACCCCCAGACAAATACCGCGGTGTTCATTGATTAACGTTTTGTGTTTGTATTTCCCTGGACACTCATAAACCCATCCAAAACAAGAAAAATCAGTCAACCGGAGTTGCACAACATTATATTTCAATAAGAACTTTCACAAATCGTCCAGCAAGTTTATATCGGAATAAATTGTAGAATCAAACTGTATTCAATAGTAACCAAAGTAAGGGAATATATGCCCGACATTAGACATAGTATTCAAAGTCACCACAACATTACGTTCAATGTATAGAAAAAGCATAATTACTTACAGAAGTGACAACATGGACCATCGTCTTAGAATGGACATTAAAGAAATAACTTGACACTGGGTATTTCAAAGCTCGGGTTACAGATGCATTCAACCTTTTTCTTAAACAAATGTAATGTCATTGTATTGTCTTCAAAGGCAATATAGAGCAATACTCAACTGTGAAGTGGAACCAGTAACGATGAAATGGTCCAATCGCCAGAAAGCTTGCATCACATAGTCCCAGTGCGGATGTTTCATTTGCTTACATTCAGAATGTCATCTTGTCATATTTCGGAAGCCCAAATGTTGGTGGAGGTGTTTTGTTTTTTATGCGGAGAGTGAGGATAGATGGTCACCTAGGTTCCGTTTCCCTAACCGACCTTCTTATAGATGAACCAAATTGTTTGTACTGCCGGATCATTGATATACAGTATTGGCTGTGTCTCCATAACACGCCTTGGTCTTTGATGGTGTTATACTTCTGATCATCGGATTTCTGCAATTATATACACAGTGTGTATTTAATCTCAATGATTTTGAAAACAAATCAAATAAGTTATATTGATTGATTTATGACAATCCTGCTCCGGTTGTCTGATGATTCACACTTGACAACAAATGGTAGCTATCGCTGCTCCGTTCGTGTTTTGTTTCACACAAAATATTTAAATCTACATTACTTTCGTTCAAATCAATTGATAATGATCGTACTTTACTTTAAACCTATTTTATTGCTTTTTCATATACATGTGGTAGCAAAAGGGTTGGGCCACAAGTTATCCAACATTAAAATCGGCCCTTCCCAACAACATATTATTTATAAATAAGCAATCAAGATGGCAATAAAACATATTCATACAGGAAGAAGGGGTAAAACATGAAATAGGGTGTATTGCTTAAATATACGTTTTCTATGCTGATCTTAAATGAGGGGCTCCACTGTAGTCTTTTCATTATATGGTGGAATGGTCTTGTTTTACCAAAAAGTAGTATTGTCTCGATAAATCACTGATAATGATGTCATGAATAGCAATGTATTTTACGACGAAATGTGACGCTTTTGTCGTCCCGCAAAATTGGTAAGAAGAAAACCGTTATTTAAAAATAAACTGAAACGGCTTATGACCTTTTTGTTTTGTTACTTTTGTGTTTTTGAGGGCGAATTTTCACTCAAAACTTGTGCGGACAAATGTTCTGGGTAACTTTCTATATCACCGTCTTGTCAAACACGTAATTATTAGTCTGTCTTCTGCAACGTTATCGAAATCATATGTCGTTCACGTAAGTATTGGTCTGCCCTCTGTAATGTTATTGAGTACATGTGTCGTTCACGTAACTATTGGATCTCCTTTCTGCAACGTTATCGAATAAATATGTTGCTCATGTAAATGTAAGTATAAGTCTGCCCTCTGCAACGTTATTGAGTACATATGTCGTTCACGTAACTATTGGTCTGCCTTATGCAACGTTATCGAGTACATATGTCGTCCACCTAATTATAATTGTGCCGTCTGCTACGTTATCGAGTACACATGTCGTTTAAGTAAGAATTAGTCTGCCCTCTGAAACGTCATCGAGTACATATGTCATTCATGTAAGTATTAGTCTGCCCTATGTAACGTTATCAAGTACGTAAATCGTTCACGCATTTATTGATCTGCCTTCTGCAACATTATCGAGTATTATGTCTCTCATGCAGCAATTGGTCTGACTTATGCAACTTATCGAGCACATAGGTTGTTCACGTAACTATTGGTTTGCCTTCTGCAACATTATCGAGTACATATCTGTAACGTTATCGAGTATATCAGTCATTCAAGTAACTATTCGTCTGCCTCCTGCAACGTTATCGAGTACATATGCCGATCACGTCAGTATCAGTCGGCCCTCTACAATGTTATCGAGTATATATGTCGTTCAAGTAAGTATAAGTCTGCCCTCTACAACGTTATCGAGTACATATGTCGTGCACGTAAGTATTAGTCTGCCCTCTGCATAGTTATCGAGTACATATGTCGTTCACGTAAGTATTAGTCTGCCCTCTGCAACGTTATCGAGTGTATATGTCGTTCAAGTAAGAATTAGTCTGCCATCTGCAACTTTATCGAGTACATATCTGTAAGGTTATCGAGTACATGTGTCGTTCACGCAACTATTCGTCTGCCTTCTGCAACGTTATCGAGTACACGTGTCGTTCATGTAAATATTAGGCTGCCTTCTGTTACGTTATCGAGTACATATGTCGTTCACACAAATATTGGTCTGCCTTCTGCAACATTATCGAGTATTATGTCTCTCACGCAGCAATTGGTCTGACTTATGCAACATTATCGAGTACATAGATCGTTCACGGAACTATTGGTCTGCATTCTGCAACATTATCGAGTACTTATCTGCAACGTTATCGAGTACATCAGTCGTTCAAGTAACTATTCGTCTGCCTTCTGTAACGTTATTGAGTACATATGTCGTTCACGTAACAATTCGTCTACATTTTGTAACGTTAACCAGTGCATATGTCGTTCATGTTACTACTAGTCTGCCTTCTGCAACGTTATTAGATACATTAATCGTTCATGTAACTATTGGGCTGCCTTATCCAACGTTATCATTTACATTTGTCGTTCACGTAACTATTATGTTGCCTTCTGCAACGTTATCGAGTATATGTTCCGGTCACGTAAGTATAAGTCTGCCCTCTGCAAAGTTATCGAGTACAAATGTCGTTCACGTAACTATTGGTCTGCCTTCTGCAACGTAATCGAGTACATATGTCGTTCACGTAACTATTGGTCTGCCTTCTGCAACATTATCGAGTACATAACTGCAACGTTATCGAGTACATGTTTCGTTCTAGTAACTATTAGGCTGCCTTCTGCAACGTTATCAAGTACATAATTAATTATGTCGTTCACGTAACTATTGGTCTGCCTTATGCAACATTATAGGGTACATATTTCGTTCACGCAACTATTGGTCTACCTTCTGCAACAATATCGAGTACATATCTACAACGTTATCGAGTACATATGTCGTTCACGTAACAATTAGTCTGCCTTCTGCAACGATATCGAGTATATAAATCGTTCAAGTAACTATTGGTCTACCTTCTGCAATGTTATCGAGTACATAAATCATTCACATAACTATAAGTCTACATTCTGCAACATTATCGAGTGCTTGTGTCGTTCGAGTTACTACTGGTCTGCCTTATGCAACGTAATCGAGTACATATGTCGTTCACGCAACTATAAGTTTGCCTTATGCAACGTTTATGAGTATAATTCTGCGTTATCGAGTACATATTTCGTTCACGCAACTATAAGTCTGCCTTCAGCAACGTATTCGAGAACATATTTCGTTCTCGCAACTATAAATCTGCCTTCTGCAACGTAATCGAGTACATATTTCGTTCACGTAGCTATTTGTCTGCTTTCTGCAACGTTATCGAGTTCATTTGTCGTTCACGTTACTATTGCTGTGCCTTCTGCAACGTTATCGAGTACATGTGTCGTTCAAGTAACTATCGGCCTGCCTTATGCATCGTTATTGAGTACATATGTCGTTTACGTAACTGTTGGTCTGCCTTCAGCAACGTTATCGAGTACATGTGCCATTCACGTAACTATTGGTCTTCCTTATACAACGTTATCGAGTACATGTGTCATTCACATAACTATTGGTCTGACTTCTCCAAAGTTATCGAGTACATGTGTCGTTCACGTAACTATTGGTCTGCCTTCTCCAAAGTTATCGAGTACATGTGTCGTTCACGTAACTATTGGTCTGCCTTAGGCAACGTTATCGAGTACATATATCGTTCACGTAACTATTGGTCTACCTTATGCAACCTTATCAAGTACATATGTTGTTCACGTAACTATTGGTCTGCCTTATGCAATTTTATTGAGAACATATGTCGTTCACACAACTGTCAGTATTCCTTCTGCAACGTTATTGAGAACATATATCGTTCACACAACTGTTACTCTACCTTCTGCAACGTTATTGAGTACATATGTCGTTCACACAACTATGGGTCTCCCTTCTGCAACGTTATCAAGTATATATGTCGTTCACGTAACTATTGGTTTCCCTTCTGCAACGTTATCGAGTACATATGCAGTTCACTTAGCTATAAGTCTGCCTTCTGCAATGTTATCGATTACATGTGTCGTTCACGTAACTATTGGTCTACCTTCCACAACGTTATTGAGTACATATTTCATTCACATAACTATTTGTCTGCCTTCTGCAACGTTATCGGGTACACTGTCGTTCACGTAACTAATGGTCTCCCTTTTACAATGTTATCGAGTACATATATTGTTCGCGTAACTATTGGTCTGCCTTCTACATCGTTATCGATTACATGTTTCGTTCACGTAACTATTGGTCTGCCTTTCTCAACAAAAGATAAACGAGAATCAAAATAACGTTTTTGATTGGTTGATTCAAACAATCGGACTACCTCGGAGGTTTCCATAGTATTTCAAAAGATATCGTTCGGATGTTTAATTCTTTATTATTTTTATATCATTAGAAATATTCTATGACAAATATCTTGTACAAGACAACTGCCATGACTACCGTCGGAATAAATAGTTTTAAATGTTATTATAACATAACCGTTGCAGAGGTGTATTTGTTTGAGCCAATCAGATCTTACTTTCAAATCCAAACTTTTCTTCTGCACAAATTGTCAAGACGTTTGTCTTTTTGAAAAGCAGGCGTTGCATATGACCAAGACTACAAGAGTTGCATAACATGCATATGCCTTAGCAATATAGTTTATATAATTATTAATAAAACCACGGAGACAGGCAATTATTTCCATTTGTTTAAATAAATTGATATCAAAGTCAATGTCATGTGCTTATAGAAATAATTATAATGAAACATATTTATATTTTTTAAACTAAATAAATGACACATGTGTACAAAACATAAATTAATTGCTTGCACAGATACGCAGGATATTATTTCAGCATTCTTCAAATCAATATAATAATATGACGGTTACAACTTATTCGAAGTTGATTAAAAATGTAAATCAATTCCAGTTAATCTTTAATGACGATTTAACCCGTACGATAACATTACGTGTTAATGGTCTAAGATAATTGATATATAATTAAAGTAAGCACAAAGCTGTTAAACCAGGGTGAGTGTACATTTGTATAGAACACAACACATTGAATTTCTGGAAAAAACTCTTTTTTTATCTTTCGTTATTTTAATTGATAAAATATCAACGTTTGAAGAGTACGACTGTACGATCACAAAAAGATAATCAAAAGCATTATAAATTGCCGATTTATGTCACAATTATAATCTAACGACCCAAAATATGCATGCTTTCCCGCTGGAAAGTCGTTTCGTCCAAGCTTGAAAGTTAAAATTCCAATTTGAATTTCTAATTTCCAAATTGGAATCGGAAATCTATTTTTAGAATTGGCCAATTGAAACCGAGGTTTTCCAATTGGAAGGTTCCAATTGATATCGGTGTTTTTTAATTGGAATGTGTTGGTGTGACACGCACTACGTAAAATCCACGCTTTATGGGTGTACAATAATGCTTATTTGTCTGGTGTTACTTTAAATTTTGTATTGATATTTAAATGATTTGTTTCACAATACCTAAACTTTAAATGAGTAAATGTTACAGTCTGGTTGTTATTTATATTTTCATACTAATAAAACAACTATATAGTAGGCTCTTTGGTATTTATATAGCACAGCAGTTTATCATGTAATCGTTAAAATACAGTCATCTAGTTTAAAATACCGGTGCTGTCATCAATTAGTCACTGGGCACTGAAATATAATACACAACATTATATCTTATAATAAAAGCTTGACATCATTAAAATGTTAACATATATTATGAATACATGAAATGAACATCTGTTACTTCTTAGCATGTTATCAACAGTTTAAACTACAAATACATGAATACAATAAAAAATACAATGCAATCCTTAATCAAAGTTCATATAAAGTCATGGTTGCATAGTTGTCTTCTAGGTTTATTTCTTACAACAGTACATCTTTATATTGTCAATGGCTGTTTATAAAAAAACACAATTACATTCATCTTACCTATCTGGTGGGATTTTAGCCCGCTTATGACACACACACACGCACACACACTACTCCAGCTGTACTGTCGTTACCTTGTGATAATTATCAACTCTGTGAAAACAATCCTGCAAATATTATTCTAGAAAGTTCGACTGACTGCCATATTGGAAATTAAGCGCAGTTAATTTAATTCATTTAAAACAAACCATTTACACAATAAAATAGCGACAGCACATTTCAACCATTTCAAAAGGCAAATACTTTCGATCATTTCAAGACACATTTTAAACCAACCTTTATGACTTGGGACTTGTAAACCTTTAATAAAACTCTACAGAGAAATACTTTCAACATCTTCTCCAACTTCAAACACGAAAAACTGACCATCACCTGACCATGATATTGAATCAAGTGACCAATTTAAAACAATCTGATTGGAACAAATAAATTTAACGACATCACATGACCATAACAACTATTTCAAATATTGATATGTGGATAAGGGCTCAATACGGGGTATTTTACAAAGAGGTTTCTATGGGGAAAATTTTAATAAAATATATTATTAATACTTTTTATACGACAGATCATTCTAAAAATGACCCTGTTACATAAATGTTAGAAGAAAAAATTTCGTCCAATAAAAAAGTCACATTCAAAATCGATCAATATTGACAAAATGTGCGGTTTTATCCTCAATGCATTCTTTTTTGAAACCTTAATTCCCGAAAGAAACTCAAGAAAGAAACAAGAAAACCTGACAAAACTCATCTGAAATAATACATTTTCAATCGGTCATATTGTCAAAGTTACCAATGTAAATTTTATTAGAAAATAATTCATCCAAAAGAACTCATTTCCGAGCAATGTTTATTGTCGGCGTCAAATGGTTCTTTTCAAAACCTTTATTCACGAAAGATATAAAAAATTCCAAATATGAATTCCTCCCAATAACCATTTGTTATACTATATTTTCAATCGCCGATACTTTTAAAGCTATCTTAATAAGCTTAAATTGATAAATGTTCCTCCAAAATGTATCCATTTCCGAAAATCAACATTTCGCCACCATTTTTTCTACGCGTGTACCGTCCAGAAATATATGGACCCTAAAAAAACCAATGTTAATTATTTTATATTATGACCATTAAGAATTGCAAGTTTAATATATCATCCAAAAATAAACATATGAAGATATATTTTTCATTGTGTTTGGAGGGAAGCATTTGTTTTGCAATATTTTGTCTCGCTTTCGAAAAATCTAGTAGTTAATTTTACAACATACAAATCCTTGTTTTAGATAGTTGTATTAATTTTCTATAAAGAATGAACAATAGTGAAATTTAAAACACTTTTAAAATAAATGTTAACATGGTGAAGGAATTTACGAGTGCTTTTGATGAGTAATTGATGTTTAATTTGACACCTTCAAGGTGTGACTACATATTTACATATATTGATGGTGGACCCACTTCTCAGAAATTCGCAACGTTTTGAATTTTAAGTTTTTAAATTAAGTGTGGTGTAAGAAAATCACATGTAGACTAAAATATTGAGTATATATAGATTAGAAAATTAATTGCCCATTAAGAAAAAACTATTGTTGAGTAAAGATGTGTATCGAGTGAGAAAATATAGTGTTGCGTATGAAAATATAGTGTCAAACAAGGAAATTGAATGTTGTGTTAGGATGTTGAGTATATATAAATTAGAAAATCTATTGCCCAGTAAGAAAAATCTATAGTCAAGTAAGGATATTGTGTATCGAGTGAGAAAATTAGTGTCGCATATGAAAATATAGTGTTAAATAAGAAATTTGAATGTCGTCTAAGAATGTTCAATAAATATAGATTAGAAAATCAAGTGCCCAGTAAGAAAAATGCATAGTCAAGTAAGGATGTTGTTTATCAAGTGAGAAATATAGTGTCGCATATGTAAATATAGTGTCAAATAAAAAAATTGTATATTGTGTAAGGATGCTGAGTATATAGAGAATAGAAATTCTAATGCTCAGTAAGAAAAATCTATAATCGAATAAGAATGATGTGTATCAATTGAGAAAATTAAGTGTCGTGTATGAAAATATAGTGTAAAATAAGGAAATTGAATGTCGTGTAAGGTTATTGAATATATATATAGAATAGAAAATCTAGTGTCCAGTAAGAAAAATCTATAGTCGAGTAAGACTGATGTGTATCAAGTGAGAAAATCTAGTGTCGCGTATGAAAACATAGTGTCACATAAGGGAATTGAATGTTGTGTAAGATTATTGAGTATATATAAATTAGAAAATCTAGTACCCAGTAAGAAAAATCTATAGTCAAGTAAGGATGTTATGTATCAAGTGAGAAAATCTAGTGTCGCATATGAAAATAAAGTGTCAAATAAGGAATTTGAATGTTTTGCAAAGATGTTGAGTATATATAGAATAGAAAATCTAGTGCCAAGTAAGAAAAATCTATAATCGAGTAAGATTATTGTGTATCGAGTGAGAAAAGATACGAAACTTGTGCTTATCATTCAGCTGGTGCTTGCCTTACATAATTTAAGTACCTAACACGTGTAATGTACTTATCACGCAGGTAACACTTGTCTTGCATAATTTAGGTACAAACAGGTGCTTATCATGCAATTGGTGCTTGTCTTGTTTAATTTCGGTACTAATCGCGTGGTTTCCATGCCGTTGGTGCTTGTCTTGTGTAATTTAAGTACCAAACATGTGGTTCTTATGGCGTAAGTGCCTGTCTGTTGTATATCAGGCATCAAACGTGCGGTTTTACTACAGTTATTGCTTGTTTTGTGTAATTTAAGTACCAAACACGTGCTTATCATGCATGTGGCGTATGTCATTTGTAATGCAGGTACTAATCTTGTGGTTATCATGTTGTTTGTACTTTAATTGTGTAATTTAGATACCAGTCGTGTGCATATCATGAAGTTTCATGCTTGCCTAGTGTAATTTAGGTACCATACACGTGCTTATCATGCAAATAAGGATTTTCGTGTGCAATTTAGGTATAAAACGTGTGGTTCTCATGTGATGGTGCTTTAATTGTGTAATTTAGGTACAGTCACAGTCTCTATGGTGATTTATATACACCATTACGGTTCATTGTCATTTGATCGTCAATACTTAGTGAAGTGGCATACTGTCAGAACTATGATAAACAATGAGCCGGTTCTCGAAGTCATATATCAGAGCCACTACGAAGACGGATAACGTTCCAACACCACAACGACCACCACTATTACTACTGTACTACTACTACTGCTACTGCTACTGCTACCGCTACTACTACTACTACAAATACTACAAATACTACAACTTCTAATACTTCTACTTCTATTACTACTAATACTGCTACTACTACTGCTACTGCTACTTTTCTGTACTTCAGAAATGGACTAAAATGACAAAATTATTCCCCTAAAATAGTAGAAAATACCACAAAATTATGTTTTTTGGTCCATGAATAGTTGTTTCTAATATTTGAAAAACGCAAAATGTGACCTTCTAAATTTAAATAAGCACTCGAAGTCTCTCTTATCTCTGTTTATGTCTATGCTACTACTACATGTACTTATACTAATACTATATATTTATATGTCTTGCTTCAAGTCAAATTTCTTCTAGACACCAAGAGTTTACGTGTGATTGAACAGAACAAACTTATACAAGACGAGATAGACGGAGATGTATACGGAAACCGTCGACTAGCAATGAATGGCGAAACGAACATCCCTTACTCTTTGCGCGGATCGTTTGCTTAAAAATCTATATTTCCACCGCTACAGGTAATTACAATCGGAAATATCCGGAATATAACGAGCGAAACTCGCCGAGACTTTCGTAACATATCGACAGTTTCCGGTATTTTGTTTCGCTTTATTGTTTTACTTTATGAAATTTGAAATAAATAAAACAGTAAATAGAACTTGTTTATTAATTTCAGCGAGATTGTATACCATTTATTATTTTTAATGAAATGGCAACTTCAATGTAATCGGCGAAAGTTAGTTATAAATGTATAAAGAAATAGATAAATATCAATTAATAGGGAATATATGAAATACAAATCAAATGATAGAACACTGATAATCAGAGTATTGCTTTATTTCTTTATCAATGGCATCTGAAAGCTGAAATTCACTCAATAGGTATACTAATGGAATGATGGTAGTTCCAGTCGGATTCATCCTGATGTCTTTTTACACCAGCAAAACTGGATTTGCCATATTAACGTTAAATATGTTAAAACAGATGTTAAACCCCAATAACAAAATAAATTTGTCAACAATCGTACAATATCCTAAGTTGTATTTTATAACAAATCTCTTCATAAACTAGGATTTTTGTATTTGCGTATCTAGTGAATATTAATTTTGATATATATATGATTATACATATATTTACATAATGTACATAGGACATTAAAGTTTATCGGTATGCAGGCAGTTAAATTAAATGTTTAATGTTATTTTAAAACCGCTGTCATTGACTCCTTAAATAACTTTTAATGATCAAAATTAGATGATGTGTCATAATAATTATGATGTAATGTTGCAATCATCCTGCCATAAACCCTGGAGTGATAAATGCTATTTTACTTATTGCACACATTACCGCGTGGATTGAAAGTTGGTGTGGGGGATAAGTACAAGTTAGTCACTGCTTGTCCTGTAGTTTATACACTAATTGATAAAGGTCTATTCTGCTAACTACTGTAATTTTTATAGCGTTTTTTTTAAATCTAATTTGAATAATTGTTTTTAAAGTGTTGGTTACTATTTATCCAGTTAATTTAGTGTTAATGTATCTCTGGTTTGTCATTGAAATTGATACTTTGTCATAGTATTAATTTCTATTTAACTAATTATCAATTTCATATCTAGTTTTAACTGATGATTTTCTTAATAAAATATAGTGATAGACTTAATTTCAAAGTCAATACATGGGACCTCGATTTTTGTAAAAGTATATTGAGTTGGAGGATTGGGGAGTCGAACCTGTGACCCCTGGGTTCGTAGTCCAAGGCCTGGACCACTGATCCACTCCACTACAGTTCCTTGGTCAAAATCAATGTAAAGGAAATCAATGACAATGAGAAAAATTACAAAAGATGCAGACACACACAATATCAGCATATTCAATTATATTTACGCCAGATTTTCGTTTGGTCAAAATAAGTCCTCTAATATAATTAATAAAGGACGTTTTATCTTTATTTTCAAAACTAGCGTGACCTAATTTGTTTTATGTAAATACTTTTTCAAATAGATCTACATAGTTTCAGATAATGACATTTGAAAATGGTTATGTATTCATAACAGTAACAATTGATTCGATACTTGAACATAAAACTCAATTTTATGTGCCAATTGATCCATGGCATCTGCTTCACTAACGCTTTACATGATTACTTAAAAAATTAATAAAGTATTGACTGGTTTCTTTATCATATTATCGATATGAATGAAACAATTTGCAGTTTTACTGGTGCCAATCAAATTCATGATCACCTGTCTGCGTTTCGTAGATTTAAGTTTTGTGGTATTTAAGTATATGTTGGCGAAACAGAAGCCAGGTGGTATTTTAATGGTATTTATCGCCATTTTTAAGACGTGACAGGTTGTATATTACATATAAAGTTTTATTGGCCCTAAAATGAATCTAAGCAGAGTCAAGACATTTTACAAGTTACTGATACATTTTCTCTTGTCCGTTGCTACTACTGATCGATAACGGGTCACATAAGATGGATTGATCATTCAATAATCGCTAACGCATATTCTTTTTACGATCTATTTGACAAATGAGTAGTTCAAATGAGTTATCTCGTGATTATTATAATTATTATCATTATTATTATTATTATTATTAGTAGTAGTAGTAGTAGTAGATTAAGTAGATTAAAGAAATAATTGATGTTATCGCCATACTGAACGTAAACAAAGCTTATGGCCATTATTTGACAAGTCATTAAATGTTGAAAGGAATTGCACAATCAATATCTAAACCACAGGCTATTATTTTTAATCGTTCTCTTAATGACTGTACCTATCCAAAAGTATGGAAAATTGCCAATGTCACACCGTTATATAAAAAAGGTGACAAGTCAGATGTTTCAAATTACAGATCTCTATCTTTGTTAAGTTGTTGTGGCAAGCTTTTTCGGAGATTTTCTTTAAAAATATGTATAATTTCCTGTATGATAATAATCTAATGTATAAATATCAATCAGGCTTTTTACCTAAACATTCAACAACATACCAACACATTGACATTTACCATCATATTTGCCCAACTTTAAATAATCAATAATTTGCATGCATGGTATTTTGTGATATATCTAAAGCTTTTGACCGAGTGTGGCATAGAGGACTACTTTTTAAACTTACAGAAAATGGTATAAATGGAAATCTACTTAAGTGGATTTCTCATTACTTAAATAACAGATCTCAACGTATCGTCATCCAATTAACAGAATGTAAATTTGAAAAACTAACTGCAGAAGTACCGCAAGGCTATGTCCTATGACCTTTATTGTTCCTTACTGATGTTAATGATATAGCTGAACATCTCCTTAGTTTAAGCGACTCTATATGCAGATGATAGCTCATTATACTACTCTGCTTCTTCATCTGACGATATTGAAGGTATTATCAATCATATTATTAAATATATCGTGTTGGGCCAACCAGTGGCTGGTTGATTTTAATCCAAACAAGACAAAAGCTGTGTTTTTTTTCCTAAGGAAATTTATAATAACAACAATGAGTGGAAAACACATATTGAAAACATTCTTTCTTCAGCCTCAAAGAAAATAGGAGACATGAGAAAACTAAAAGTCGGTAGAAATGTTCTTAATCAGATGTATTTTTCTTACGTGCGTCTGATTTTAGAATATTCATCTGAAGTTTGGAACGGTTGTACTTTGCACCTCTCAGATTCCATAGAAAAAAATCAGAATGAGGCAGTGCGAATTGCAACTGGTCTCACACGATCTGCATCATTGAAAAAGGTATACCAGGAATGTGGATGTGAGAAACTTAAAAGGAGACGTGAACTCCGAAAGAATTATTTTATGTTTAAAGTTAGTAATAATAATTTCCCTTCTTAATGTATTATTTAATGCTATCATATGTTGGTGAGACAACATAATACTCACTTAGAAATAGAAACAATTTTACTATCCCACACTGTAGAACAAATATAAAGAAAACACCATGTATACCTTCATCCATTTCTTTCTGGAATCTTTAGATAATGAAATTCGATCCTTGCCTTCATTCATGTTTTTTTAAAAAAAAACAAATCAACAAAAGTCACAGTTACAGTAATATACCTTTATATTTCTCTCATGACAAGCGGCATTTGTCTGTTTTACATGCTATATTAAGAAATAACTGCAGTAATTTAAATAATGACCTATATATAAACAATCTAAAATTCAGCCCATTCTGTCAAAGCAGCGATACAATTGAGGACACAGAACACTTTTTCTTTTTATGTCCCAATTATAGAAATCAAAGACTAATACTATTTCAATCAACTAGATTGTTTCACCCTCTTAATACTAAAACACTATTATTTGGCGATCAGAATGTATATTTAAACGCAAATAAGATTGTTGAATCAGTACATAATTTAATTAAAACAACAAAAAGATTTAACGATTAATAATGATTTAGTTCTACATATTTGTTTTTATTAAGTTTGCAAACAAATAGAAGCTGGCAATGCAGGTTGACTACTGCTTCTGTTGAAATTACTTATCACGAGCCGCTAGTCGAAAGTGGTAGGTGCCAAACAGATGAGAAGTGAACTATCAAAATAACTGTATATAAACTTTGTTTTGCAGCAACTAACTCGCTAAATTGATTTCTTCTTCTTTTTCTCTCTTCCTCTCTTAAAAATTCACCTAAATATTGTTTGTTTTTTCTCTTTTCCATAATATTTGTCAAATATTTTGGTTTTGTAATGTATTTTTGTGATTGTTTAAAAAACGATAATGTAATCTGTAGGGAAAGGACTGAATCTAATGTTGGCAGAACTTGTTGACCAACCCCATTTCATGTAAAAATTATGAAATAAAATATGTTTAAACTATGCTAGTAGATTAAGTATGTTCAAAACTCCTCGTAAAGCAACCCAACGATTTTTGAGAAAGGATTAATTTTAGTTTTTGGGATGAGCTTTTCTTTTACGATTTAAAGAATCAATGAATTTTTGCATTTACAGTTAAATTGTGACACTTTTGTTAGTTTTTACACTGCATGTGTGGCAGGTTAAGCATTTTTATTCATTAAAGTTAATTAACAGTTCCAGTAAAAATAGTTGTTTAATATAAACATGGACATAGCATTTGTAATAAAGCCACTGATAAAAACTGTCACATATTCTATTAACCGAAGTCCCCTCCTGCTGCGAGAGCGTTAACAATAAAATATGGCCCCAATATATGTTCAGAGCATGTGTTATGTTATTTAAATGCCAGAATCACCATGAATCACACATTAGAGATGTTTATGACCTTTCGTAAGCTATGTTTGTTTATGTATGAGGATTTCATTAACGGGGTAAAATTAGTTATTTTGCAAACTTCATAAAATTATATACTTGAACGATAAATGTTGTTGTATAAGGTTTAGCTGTTCCTATTACTACTATTACACATTATTCCTTAATTGCACTTATAAATATAACAATATATTTTATTAAGCTTTCGAATGATATTGATTCTATTTTAATAAGATTTTATCTGTCTTGTCCTTTTTACACTTTATTTAAAAGCACTCCTTTATATTAATAACCAATTCTACTGATGCTTCGGCAAACATCGACACTTTACGGCAATTATCGTTTCCATCAATTAAAACTAATGTTCTTTGTCGGTTTTATGGCCCCCATCCACAGAGATTACGGGGTCATTGATAACATTGTAATTCACGAAGTTATAAACATTTTCTAGGAAGAAAGAAGTCATATTAGAAGCGAGTTAAAAAAAGTGGTTTTCCACAGTGGTTATAAATATCAGATTTCCGAAGAAACAATTTATACATGTGTGCTAAATTTACGTTGATTGTGAATAACTTAATTAATCATTTTGTCTGGTTATACCGACATAGATAAATAAATATTGGTTCTCCAATTGCCAAAAGTTGATTACGCTTGTTATATATAAAAGGAAAGAAACTAGAACTTGGACTTGTGCGTATTTATTTCACCTACTCACCCATATTAAATAATGAGACTAAAACATTACAGCGTAACACTATTATGAACACTGAACCTTTTACGTTTATATGTTAACATAAAGGTTTTATATAGAGGTTTTATATATGAATCCTTGGTTGATATTTCTATCAGTATTTTGTCTCAATAAAGATCATATTAACTTCATAAACCAACCATTGTTAATCTACTATTTATAAGAAATAAATAGAAATAAATCCTTGAATGTTATGATTGCGTAACAACGAGAAACATACTTTGTATTAACAAAATAAACACATTTAATAACGAATTTTATTTCTGCGCATCAAGTTAATTACACGTTATCTTAAATTCTGAGTATAATTTTTTGATGAAAAAGATTTAAACATTTTCGTCCTTTTTTATAGTTTTTCACAAGCACTATCAGATTTTTAGAGCATCCTCGTAAATGATAACTTGATTATAGATATAAATGTATTTTTATTATAAGTATACATCAATGTCTCAATGTCTCGGGGCTATAACAATTTAAAGGGATGTATACGACAGTGTCGCTAATCGAGTTTAGCTGTTCCAGTATAAAAGCAATCTTTACAGCTGTGAGCATATAAACCATTAAAATACTAAACCTAGATTATAAAATGTATTTCATCGTTATACTTTAAATATATGTACTTTAACCGATATCTTAAACCTTATTTATACAATCAAGGAATTTTAGAATTTTTTTCTTCTTAAATTCCTTCATACAATTTGTTCCGCGTAAGTTTTAAAGTTTCATAGCAGAGTATGGCACATATTCTGATTAAATGATGTGATTCACAACTTATTAGAGACGTACGTTTATTAAAATATTATTGACATTTTATTTTCTGTTCTCAAGTGTTTAATTTTCCAATCCGTTAAGTATAAAATGGATTTTCTACAACAATTACCACCATCACCCCCACCACTACAACTACCACCACTACAATCAACACTACTACTGCTCCTACTGTTACCACAACTACTACTACTACCACCACCACAATTCCTTCTACTTCTACTACTTCTTCTACTACTACTACTACTACTACTAATAATAATAATAAAACTACTATTTCTACTACCACGCCTATCACTACTAATATTACTACCACCACCATCACCACCACCACCATAGTAGTTTTTGTGTGCAGTTGTAGTGGTGGTAGAAGTAATAGTTGTAGTAGTAGTAGAAGTATTAGTGGTAGTGATAGTAGTAGTAGTAGTAGTTGTTGTAGTTGTGGTGGTGGTGATGGTGTTGGTAGTAGTTTAAGTAGTAATGGTGGTGGTAACAGTCAAAATACTAGTAGTAATAGTAATAGTACTTTGGTTTAATTTAGTTTAGTAGTAGTACTACTGGTGGTAGTGGTGGTGGTGATATATGTAGTTGTAATAGTAGTAGTGGTGGTTGTAGTAGTAATATAAATAGTAGTACTACTGGTGATAGTATTAGTATAAGTAGTACTAATAGTAGTAGTAGTATTGGTAATGATGGTTAGTGGTGGTAGTAGTAGTAGTCGTAGTGGTTGTAGGAGTCGTAGTGGTTGTAGTAGTAGTAGTAGTGGTGTTGATGTAGGTTATATTATTAGAAGTAATAGTGAAAGTAGTACTAGCGGTAGTAGAGGTGGTGGTAGTTATAGTAGTTGTAAAAGTAGTAGTAGTAGAAGAAGTAGTTGAAGTAGTGGTAGTTGTAGTAGTGACAGTTTTTATGGTAGTAGTATTAGTAGAAGAAGAAGTTATGATGGTAGTAACTGTAGTAGTTATAGTAGTAGTGGAAGTGGTAGTTGTATTATTAATAGTAATGTTGATGTTGTTGGTGTTAGTAGTAGTGGTGAATGTGATAATGGTTGTTGTTTTGTGTAGTTATTGTAGTAATATTTGTAGTAGTAGTAATAGTTGTAGTTGTAGTAGTAGTACCACCACTCCATCTACTAATACTACTACTACTATCACTACCACTTCTACTCCTACTACTACTAAAACTATTACTACTACCACCACTACAACTACACACAAAGACTACCACCATCACCCCCACAACTACAACAACCACCACTACAATCAACACTATTACTGCTACTACTAATACCACCACCAACACTCCATCTACTACTACTACTACTACTTCTACTACTTCTACTTCTACTACTACTACTACTACTACTACTACTACTACTACTTCTACTACTACTACTACTACTACTACTACTATAACTACTACTACTACTACTACTACAACTTCTACTACTACTACTACTACTACTACTACTACTACTACAACTACTACTACTACTTCTATTACTACTACTACTACTACTACTACTATTACAACTACTACTACTACTACTACTACTACTACTACTACTACTTCTATCACTACTACTACAACTACTACTACTACTACAACTATTACTTCTATTACCACGCCCTCCATTACATATATTACTACCACCACCATCACCATCACCACCACCAACATTACTTTTAATAGTACAACCAACTATTACAACAACAACTACTACTACTACTACTACTACAACTACTTCTACTACTTCTGTTACTATAACTACCTCTACTACTACTACTACTTATACTACTACTACTACTACCACCACCAACACCACCAACACCACCATTACTACTACTAATATTAATACTACCAGCACCTACACTACCACCACCAAAACTTCTATTACTACTACTCCAACTACTACTACCACCACTACAACTATTACTACTACTACAAATATTACTTCTACCACCACTACAACTACACAAAACAACAACCACCATCACAACCACCACTACTTCTACCACCACCATCATCAACACTACTATTACTACTACAACTACCACTTCCACTACTACTATAACTACAACTACTACTGCTACTACCACCACAACTACTACTACTAGTAATACTACTACCATGACAACTGCCAGTACTACATCTGCTACTACTTCAACTATTTCTACTACTACTACTACTACTACTACTGTTCCATCTGCAACTACTACTACTACTACAACTGCCACTACCACCACCATTACAACGTCTTCTTATTCTACTACTACTACTACTACTACTACTACAACTACTACCCCAAATTCTTGTGTTTCCAATTGGAATTAACCTGTCAGATATCGTCATTTCCCATTGGGAACGTATCCCTTTTGGAATATAAGAATTCCAATTGGACTCGGGGCTTTTTTTAATACTTTAATACCATTTATCTCAGTATTTTACGAACTTTTTGAGCTGAAATTTTGAATTTAACTTCATAATTGTTATAATTATCCAAAAATATTAAGTTAATAACATTAAAATTCATAATGAAAAATAATCACTATATTGTTTTATAGATTTTTTCCCGTTTTCACCAGATGTCGTGTATTAGATCCCATACGCAATCTGAAGACATTTTGTCATAAATACGTTATACTGTGACTTAATTAAGTCGACATTTTTTTTAATTTTTGATAACTCGGACGAATTTAATTTAAAAAATCCTGACTTCTTGGAGTACTAAGCCATTGCCTGAGAATCGAAACAGTGTCGGACTACCGAAAATGAAAATTCAGCGAAATTGAAAAGATTTTTACAGACAATGAATAGAGATTAGTAGTTAAGGATTTCCGCAATTTATACGATTTCTGCAAAAGCTATTTTGGTGATGTATTGAAATCTGTGGAAACGACATTACCATAGCAAATTTAATCAAACACGTGTTTCGTCAATCGAACATGACAGAAAACGATTTCACAGTTGCAGAAGCATAAATCAAAGTTTGATTAAATATAGAAGAAAACTAATTTGATCCGCTATAATATCAGAAAACGAGAGGATGGTCCTGACCGACACGTTTGTTTGAATAGCTTGTCAGATAACGCAGCGAACTGTTTATGAAACTGTAAACAACTGTATATATTTAGTATCAGAGTTTATACCGTTTTCAACTTCATTTGGAATGTTTTATTGACACAAAATGTTCTGTCCATGCCAATATTTGATTTAAAAAACTATATACCTCAAACGTATATAACTATAAAACTCTGTATAAAAGTTAGATATGAAATAGTTGATTTAAGTATACTATTTGTTTCTAAAGGTATGTGTATATATTAAGACATTTGTAATATGTCTGAAGGATCTGTATTTAATCGTTGCCACTTAAAATAAATAACTGGACATTAAAAGCTAATGCATGGATCATAAAAGAGTATATGAGATGGTAATATAATATGCCTTATATCTATAATGAGATATGGTTCGACATAAAAAACAGAGATAATTGAAATCACATGCAATACAACTGGACAGCAGGGACAATATACAGTAGGTTCAAGATAAGGATTCATGAAAACTTACATGCTTTAAAAAGGACACAAGATCACCGGATACAGTTACAATTATACCTTTCTACATTTGATCGACAGGTATAGTTACAATCTAACCTTTCTACATCAGATTACCGGGTATAGTTACAATCATACCTTTCTACATCAGATCACCGGTTATAGTTACAATCTTACCTTTCTATATCAGATTACCGGGTATAGTTACAATCTTACATTTCTACATCCGATCAACAGTTATTGTTACAATTTGACCTTTCTACATCAGATCACCGGTTATAGTTACAACCTTACTTTTCTACAGCAGATCACCGATTATAGTTACAATTTTACCTTTCTACATCAGATTACCGGTTATTGTTACAATGCCACCTTTCTACAGCAGATTACCGGGTATAGTTACAATCTTACATTTCTACAGCAGATCACGGGTTAGAGTTACAATCTTACCTTTCTACATCAGATTACCGGTTATTGTTACATTGCCTGCCTTTCTACATGAAATTACCGGTTATCGTTACAATGCCACCTTTCTACATCAGAATACCGGTCATAGATACAATCTTACATTTCTACATCAGATCATTGGTTATTGTTACAATCTTACCTTTTTAGATCAGATCACAGATTATTGTTACAATCTTACCATTCAACATCAGATTGCTGGTTATTCTTCCAATCTTACATTTCTACATCAGATCATCGGTTATTTTTACAATCTTACCTTCCTTCATCAGATTACTGGTTATTGTTACAATGCCACTGGTTATTGTTACAATCTTCCATTTCTACGTCAGATTACCGGTTATTGTTACAATGCCACTTTTCTTCATCAGATTACCGGTTATTGTTACAATCTTCCATTTCTATATCAGATCAACAGTTATAGTTACAATCCTACTTTTCCACATCAGATCAACAGTTATAGTTACAATCCTACTTTTCTACATCAGATCATCTGTTATTGTGACATTCTTACAGTTCTACATCCGATCACTGGTTATTGTTACAATCATACCTTTCTACATCGGATCACAGGTTATTGTTACAATCTTCCATTTCTATATCAGATTACCTGTTATTGTTACAATGCCACCTTTCTGCATCAGATTACCGGTTATAGTTACAATCTTACCTTTCTATATCAGATTACCGGTTAGAGTTACATTCTTACCTTTATATATCAGATAACCGGTTATTGTTACATTCTTACCTTTCTACATCAGATCACCGGTTATAGTTACAATATTACCTTTCTACATCAGATTACCGATTATTGTTACGATGCCACCTTTCTTTATCAGATTACCGGTTATAGTTACAATCTCACCTTTCTACATCAGATCACCGGTTATTGTTACAATCTTACCTTTTTATATCAGATCACCGGTTATTGTTACAATCTTATCATTCTACATCAGATCACCGGTTAAAGTTACAATCTTACCAATTTACATCAGATCACCGGTTATATTGACAATCTTACATTTCTACCTCAGATCACCGGTTGTAATTAAAATTTTACATTTCCACATCAGATCAACAGTTATAGTTACAATCCTACTTTTCTACATCAGATCATCTGTTATTGTGACATTCTTACATTTCTACATCCGATCACTGGTTATTGTTACAATCATACCTTTCTACATCGGATCACAGGTTATTGTTACAATCTTACATTTCTACATCGGATCACAGGTTTTTCTTACAATCTTACCTTTCTACATCAGATCACCGGTTATAGATACAATCTTACCTTTCTACATCGGATCACCGGTTATAGTTACAATCTTACATGTCTACATCGGATCAATAGTTATTGTTACAATCTTATCTTTCAACAAAGGATCACCGGTTATTGTTACAATATTTCCATTCTACATCGGACCACCGATTTAGAATCTTACATTTCTGCATCGGATCATCGGTTATGGATAATCTAACATTGCTACATCCGATCAACGTTATTGTTTCAGTCTTGCATTTCTACATCAGATCACCGGTTATACTTACAGTCTGATATTTTTACATCCGATCACCGGTTATAGTTTCAGTCTTACATTTCTACATCCGGTCACCGGTTAAAGTTACAGTCTGACATTTCTACATCCGATCACCGGTTATAGTTACAGTCTGACAATACTACATCAGATCAATGGTAATTGTTACAGTCTTAACTTTCTACATCGGATCACCGGTTATTGTTACAATCTTAACTTTCTACATCGGATTACCGGTTATTGTTACAATCTTACCTTTCTACATCAGATCACCGGTTATTGTAACAATCTTACATTTCTACATCAGATTACCGGGTATAGTTACAATCTTACCTTCCTAAATCAGATCAACGGTTATTGTTACAATCTTAACTTTCTACATCGGATAACCGGTGAATGCTACATTCTTACATTTCTCCATCAGATCACCGGTTATTATTACAATCTTGCCGTTCAACATCAGATGAGAGGTAATTTTACACTCTTACCTTTCTACATCAGATCAACGGTTATTGTTACAATCTTACATTTCTACTTCAGATCACCGCTTATTGTTACAAACTTACCTTTCTACATAGGATCATCGGTTATTGTTACAATCTTACCTTTCTACATCAGATCATCGCTTATTGTTTCAATTTAACCATTTTACATCGGATCACCGGCAATTGTTACAATCTTACCTTTCTTCATCGGATCACCGGTAACAATTACAATCTTACATTTCTCCATCGGATCTCCGGTTATAGTTACAATCATACCTTTCTACACCGGATCACATGTTATAGTTACAATCTTACCTTTGTACATTGGATAAACGGTCATTGTTACAGTCTTACCTTTCTACATCGGATGACCTGTAATAGTTATAATCTTACCTTTGTACATTGGATAAACGGTTATTGCTACAGTCTTACCTTTCTACATCGGATCAACAGTTATTGTTACAATCTTACCTTTCTTTTAATCGAATCACCTGTTACAGTTACAATCTTACCTTTCAACATCGGATGACCTGTAATAGTTACAATCTTACCTTTGTACATTGGATAAACGGTCATTGTTACAGTCTTACCTTTCTACATCGGATCAACAGTTATTGTTACAATCTTACCTTTCTTCATCGAATCACCTGTTACAGTTACAATCTTACCTTTCTACATCGGATGACCTGTAATAGTTACAATCTTACCTTTGTACATTGGATAAACGGTTATTGTTACAGTCTTTCCTTTCTACATCGGATCAACAGTAATTGTAACAATCTTTCCTTTCTTCATGGGATCACCGGTTACAGTTACAAGCTTACCTTTCTACATCGGATGACCTGTTATAGTTACATTCTTACCTTTGAACATTGGATAAACGGTTATTGTTACAGTCTTACCTTTCTACATCGGATCAACAGTTATTGTTACAGTCTTATCTTTCTACATCGGATAACTGGTTATAATTACACTCCTATATTCTATCTCGGATCACCGTTAATTTTTACAATCTTACCTTTCTCCATCAGATCACCGGTTATTGTTACGATGTTTCCTTTACACACCCGACCACCAATTATTGTTATAATCTTACCTTTGTACATCGAATCACTTGTAATTGTTACAATCTTACCTTTGTATATCGTATCAAAGGTAATTGTTATAATCTTACCTTCTTACATCGGATCATCGGTTATTGTTACAATCTTACATTACTACATCGGATCAACGGAAAATGTTACAATCTTACTCTTGTACATCAGATCACTGGTTATTGTTGCAGTCTTACTCTTGTACATCAGATCACTGGTTATTATTGCAGTCTAACTCTTGTATATCAGATCACTGGTTATTGTTACAATCTTAACTTTCTATATCAGATCACCGGTTATTGTTGCAGTCTTACTCTTTTACATCAGATCACCGGTTATTGTTACAATCTTACTCTTATACATCAGATCACTGGTTATTGTTGCAGTCTTACTCTTGTACATCAGATCACCGGTTATTGTTACAATCTTACTCTTGTTCATCAGATCACCGGTTATTGTTACTATCTTAACTTTCTATATCAGATCACCGGTTATTGTTGCAGTCTTATTCTTGTACATCAGATCACTGGTTATTGAGACAATCTTACTCTTGTACATCAGATCACTGGTTATTGAGACAATCTTAACTTTCTATATCATATCACCGGTTATTGTTACAATCTTACGTTTCTACTTCGGATCACCGCTTATTGTTACAATCTTACCTTTCTACCTCGGATCACCGGTTGTTGTTACAATCTTACTTTTCTACATCGGATCAACATTTATTGTTACAATCTTACCTTTTTACATCGGATCGCAGGTTAATGTTTCAATCTTACCTTTCTACATCAGATCATCTGTTATTTTTACAATCTTACCTATCTACATCCGATCATCTGTTATTGTTACAATCTTAACTTTCTACATTAAATCACCAGTTATTGTTACAATCTTACCTTTCTACTTCGGAGAAACGCTGATTGTTATAATCTTACCTTTCTACTTTCGATCATCGGTTATTGTTACAATCTTACCTTTCTACATCGGATCACCGGTTGTTGATACAATCTTACCTTTCTACATCGGATCACCGGTTGTTGATACAATCTTATCCTTCTACATCGGATCACCGGTTGTTGATACAATCTTACATTTCTACATCGGATCATCGATTATTATTACAAACTTACCTTTCAACATCGGATCATCGGTTATTGTTGCACATCTTATCTTTCTTCATCAGATCGCTGGTTATTGTTGCAATCTTACCTTTCTACATCGGATCATCGATTATTATTACAAACTTACCTTTCAACATCGGATCATCGGTTATTGTTGCAATCTTACCTTTCTACATCAGATCGCTGGTTATTGTTGCAATCTTACCTTTCTACATCGGATCATCGATTATTATTACAAACTTACCTTTCAACATCGGATCATCGGTTATTGTTGCAATCTTACCTTTCTACATCAGATCGCTGGTTATTGTTGCAATCTTACCTTTCTACATTGGATCCTCGGTTATTGTTACAATCTTACTTTTCTACATCAGATTGCTGGTTATTGTTGCAATCTTACCTTTCTACATCAGATCGCTGGTTATTGTTGCAATCTTACCTTTCTGCATTGGATCCTCGGTTATTGTTACAGTCTTACTTTTCTACATCAGATCGCTGGTTATTGTTGCAATCTTACCTTTTAACATCAGATCGCTGGTTATTGTTGCAATCTTACCTTTCTACGTTGGATCCTCGGTTATTGTTACAATCTTACTTTTCTACATCAGATCGCTGGTTATTGTTGCAATCTTACCTTTCTACATCGGATCATCGATTATTGTTACGAACTTACCTATTAACAATTGATCATCTGTTATTGAGTCCTTGAGCATCACACTTTATAATCCACATATGCTTAATACTGGTCCAACGCAAAATACTTCTAGCGTTATTTGTATAAATTGTTTTATCTTGTTTCACAATCGAATTAAAATGGATTAATTGAAACAAATATAAATATAGATAAAAACAACAATAAAGAGTACGGCAATACGAAGACATGGGCGAGTATCCAATGACTCCTTTCTGTCAGGACTTTATTTTGTTCAATTCTTTCAGTCAAATAATTCCACTACCAAATAGGCAGTATGCTGCAGAATGATCACAGACCCATAGTAACACCGACTTGGAAATAAATAAATAGACATTAAACGTTGTTATGCACCTATAGGCATTAGCATATCATTAGCTTTTTATCTGGTAAAAGATTCAGCATGAACTACCTCTGTTAGCAACATAAAAACAGATCTACTGCAAGTATAGTGCTCTGATTGGAATTGATAGAAAGACGAACAATTGGTGAATATAGTATTACCGTATCTGTTAAGTGAACCGTTGTATCAGAAAAGGGCATTGGTTCACACCATTGATGAATTTACTTTTCAGATTGGCATATTTTAGTATGTTTAATAATTTCTGGTCAAAATTACATTTAACCATCATTTTTTTTTTTACTTTCAATCCCTTAAAATGTTGAATTCTTGTTGAAAGATTTAAAAGTTACACTTTCGTACTGATGGAAAATAATGCAAATGATACCATATACTTATATCTAAAAATGAGTTTGATATTAAAAAGAATTAATTCTAGCATTCATAATTCTACTGTGTCCCATCCGGCAATGTTAGACTCGCATTTTACTCGAATTGACTTATCAAATTATGTCCCTTAAATGTTCGCGTAGAAGGCAGTTTATTGCTGCTTTGTTCGGTGCTTCTTACAAAAACAAACAGGATAGTTAACTGTTACATGGTACGCTCACCTCAATTATATTTTTCGAAAAAGCAATTATGGTGCTTCTCAGTTTGGTAAGTTCTGTAGGAACATTAACCATTTGAACAATACCTAGATTTTCAACTAAACTTGCTTATTTTAAATTAGTGTAACCAATACTAGCCTTGTATTCTAAATTAAAATCACCAGGTATATAAATCTGATGGAAAATATCAATTGCAGAATTAATATTATAACATTAAAAGGTGCCAATCCAATTTTGTAAAATTTTTGGTGATCTGTATAAAACGGCTACCAGAAACGATTTACAGTTTGGGAGGAAAGTTACTTCAACGAATAGCGATTCTACTATAATATCATTTTCAAGGTCATAACTCCGACATTATCAAGTATCATTGTTTATATAGATCAGAATCCTCCTTCCATTTTTACCTCCTACTCTATCATTTGCTTCAATAAGAGTAACAATTGATCATTAGCTCTGTATCATCTGTTTCCTTCGTTAAGACAGTTTTACATAACCATACACGTTTCAATGGGTTTTGTATAAAAATCAATTTGATTTCATCGAGTTTCGGAAGCACATGTTGAATATTTAGGGATGACACATGTAATCCTTTATTTTACAACCAACTGAATCATAGTTGGCTGCAAATGGGTTATTAACTAAATTAGTTGAAGAGTCAACATTGGGATGCGAGTTATAGGTTGCAGTTAAATATCATTTGAGCATTTAGAACTTATACATGAATCAAATATGCTACTTACAGCGACAGTGCTACATGTATCATTAATATACGCAGCATACGTGTATGCATTTTCACACTGTTAGGTATTGAAAGCTACGTACTATAACGTTTTTAAAACGTAATAAAACGGCAATATACGTTTTAAAACGTATTAAAACGTAATAGATACGGCTATATGCGTAATGATGATTGTTTCACGTTTGTTTTGGACATTTTTCAAAATCAACGTAAAGTTTCGATATTCGTAGCATAATACTACTAAAACATAGTAAAAACGTATTAAAAGGTAATAGAAACTTATACGATACGTACAAAAAAGTACTTAGGCATACCTGAAAGCCAACTAAATCAACGTACTACAACGTATTATCAATTATTTACTACGTTTTTAATACGCCTTGCTACGTTTTATTTCTATTATTTTTATTAGGTTTCAGTAAATTTTGGTAGGTATTTCTTGGTATCCCTTTGCATTAGTACGTACTACTACTACGCATAGTTATAGTACGTATTACTACGAGTAGCAACGTTTTACTCCGTTTTTTTTGTGGCACCTCCGGCTTGGTGTCAGCATCGTGGGTATATGGCCACCATCAGCGACTGTAACCTCATTGAGGTGATGGCAGTCATTAAATATACCTACAACAACCATAAATGCTAGTCATTTTCAATTGATGGAAGCTGTATTGGCTCTAAACAGAGATGTGCTACAAAATAAAATGCTTCTCTAAATACTGGTGCAACACGAATGAAGATGATGAAGCCAGAGGTGTGAAAAAACCATATGGGTCAGGGAGTAACTCAGCCGCAGATCCCAGTTTTGCATGTATGAACAGCTTTAGAAACTAAGGAGGGAAGATGTGTATGGCTTCAAAATCTTCATGAGGGTAGACCCATCCATGTTCCAAGAGATTGTGAACTGGTTCACTCCCAGTCTGCAGAAAAAGGACACATGCTACAGGAAGGCAATACTTCCTAGACTAAAGGCGGCCATCACCATGAGACACCTTGCAACCGGGAACAGCTACCACTATTTAAAACTTGATGTACTCTATCAGGGTCGCCTACAGCACCCTTTCAGACGTGTGTAAGGCCATCATTGCTGAATATGCAGATGAAGTAGCCAACCCTTCCCACTGACGAAGAAGAGCGGTGTAATGTTGCCAACCGGAACAGAACAAAGTTGCAATTCATCTATACCCTTGGTGCACTAGATGGAAATCATGTCGCCGTCAGGTGTCCACGCGGCGGAGGCTCCAACTACTTCAAATACAAGGGCTATCATTCCATAGTCCTCCTCGGCCTTGATAAAGTTCATGTGGGTGAACGTAGGTGCCACTGGCTCATGCTCAGCTTCCCAGATCTGGAACCAGTGTGATTAAAGCGGACACATATTGGATAAAACCATTCACACACTCCCAGCAGACCCTCTTCTTGGGGATGACAGGGGCACCCCCTACTTCATCACTGCATATGATGCCTTTGCCCCCCGCTGCTGGCTGATGAAACTTGTAGCAGTTTTAGAAGTTCTAGCAGTTGATCACTCACTGGAATTTACATTTGGTTTGGACTAGCTTTTCAATGTAGGCGCGTTTATTTCCGGTTTGCCAACCTTGTAGTAATCCCTGACGCTACCTAGTAATCCATAGTAAACTGGTAGTGAATCGTAGTAAAACGTAATGAAACGCGGCAGACATCTGGTGCTTATCCCTAGTCAATTGTTACAATGAGCCGCTTTGATACCTTGCTTGCTGCATGACAGACGGAGTGATAGGTAGTAAAACCTTGCAAAACGTACTGGAAACCTATAAGAAACCTATTAGAAACCAAGTAAAACCTAATACCCCTCCAACGGAGCAAAAATCTGGCAAAACGTAAGGGTGGAAACGTAGTTATACCTAGCCCTCAATACCTGTCAGTGTGACTGGGGCTCTAGATGAATCTGGGATTGCTGTACTCATAAGATTATTTGATGCTTCACAAACATGCAAAATTATGATGGTAAGATTATTAAATGAGTTGTTTGTGTACATGTATAAAGGCATTGCTTCCATTTCCCTAATATTGAAGTCTCACATGAACATCTCGACAGTGCTAAGAACTGCTAATAAAAAAAAACTCCCGCTTCGATGGGAAATTATCTGCCACCGTTGATACGATACCCCGTCGCCGTTACTGTCGTATCCAGATATCGTACTGCTCATTCCGCCTCTTAGCACTTTCCCAGCTGTTTTAACGCCGCCTTCCATCTCCTGACTGGGTAAGTAAGATTGCAATATCTTTGTTGAGGTTACCCAGTACGGTTATTAATAGCATCATGTACATTGTTATACAACACTGTACTACCGACTTCATATATAAGTGAGCAGTATATTTCGACGTACTGAATAGAACGTTGTTTGGTGAGCTGTTTTATCATGTTATTTACTAGAATGACATCTACATCACTTCGAGGAAACAGTGTGCGCATGTATTCATCTGAACTATTTTTATTTTATACACACAGAGCGTAACGAATACTTCACGACTGATATAGATACGAGGGTTTATCAAATATTTTGTAGCTAAAATTAATAGTGTAGATGACTGTGTCAAGTAAAAAGACTAAAATGCCCTTTTTCAAATATGTTTACGTTTAAACCATGTTTCTAGTATAAACAAATTATCGGCCATGGAAATAGCAGCTTAATATGACTATATGACTATATAAGCAACTGCCTTTCAGTAAGCAGAGTTTCTAGGTATATGCTGCATTTATATCATTTATGTCTTATTATTGTTTTACTATGCATGTTTAGTGTTGTCTCTGTATACTGATAGCGGACCTAGAAGTATCATTCATGTTGTCGTCGTAAAAAGTCTCACTTTTTTAAGTATGTATTTTACATAAAAGGAATGTATACCCACATAAATTGTACAATAACTGGTAGGTTAACCAGGTTGTTTTTTAAAAGAGGGTGCAGTGACACCCTGAGATTGTTTAAAAAAGAAGTCCTCAAATGCTCATACATACATGCATATGTTGAACTACTATTAAAGTCACTTTTTAAACTCCAGTGATGTCGTATTGCAGTATATGCTATGCCGACATTTGCTCTACTCATCTGCAGCAAAAATATCACAACCACTATGAAAATATTTCAAAACCAAATTACATTGTCATTATTTAAGCGTAAGAACCATGTTACCGTGGGACAAAAGGGACGTTACTGTGTTGTGAGATGTAAAACATCAATATGTTGTTATTGTCAAACCCAAATTAATTCCTCCTTACCTTGAGAGGATGAACATTATTGGTTGTCTATAATAACAAAGCAAATACAATCTAAACAATATATTTACATTATATATATGGTACGTTATCAGACAAATTTACAAACATTTTACTAATATGACTAATATATACATTGTAGTAAAATACTTTTTTGATGAAGTTACCCACTATTATAAAAGTGCTTTATAAATGATACATATGTCAAACGAATAAGAGACACACGCATGTTACAATTAATATATACATTGTCTTTGTATACTTTCCATTTTGTATACCAAATTTTATTATCTAACTAGTCAAAACAAGTGCAATAATTTTAATATTTAATAATGAAATCGAATGCAGCTTTGACAAGAAGGAACATTGCCTCCTTAATCTATGTAAATCACGTCTCAACTTTGTATTGGTTGGGACACACGGCAATATTGATAAATTATCACTTAAACTGTCACATATCTAATAATGATATACTTTTATCTAACTTTTTATATACATTTGAAATTCAAATCCGAAATTATGCATACGTACAGACACTTAAGTTTGTTTTTTTTATTTGCAAAGATGTACACGTCTCATTAGCAATATTTTGCAAATGTGCGGTCATCTGTATTAACATACTGATACATATATTTTATTTAATTAAGTTTTGTTTTCAAATCTAATAGAGAGGTACTGAATAATAGCCACGTCTAATGTTATCGATATAGGTTTCATAGATGTAAGGTTTGACAAAGTGTGAGAATTTTCATTTCAATATTACCGTGTACCCTTTAAAAACATATTTTTCGATACTAAACAATCACTCAAACAAGCAGATGGCCACCTTGAAATGAATACCACAACACGACTACGGAATTAAAGTCTTAACCTACGTCATCAATAGTCTTTGTCTAAAGATGCATTACAGCTTAATAGTTTGATCGATACAATAAAAGTAAAAACAAACATAACATAATGCTATATAATACGTGGGAGTAAACATGCAATACAAACTTTTCCAAGACATGGCGTTACAGCAGGCATTACCTGCACAACAGGGTTTACCTGACTCATGCGCATATCTGAACAAACATTTTGGTTATGTTTATATGCTTGTTATGACACATAACCCAAAATCAATATTGACACATTTTATTCGTCACACCTATTTCATTGATACTATTTTTAGCTCGATAGTTAATTAAGATCAAGACTGTTGTGAATCAAATCCGGGTCTGTTTTCTTTGGTCGAACCAATACAGGGTGTTGTTATACAGTGTTGTTATCAGGTGATACTGATGATCGAACGTGCGGTCTCATAATTGTATGTTTCTTACTATCACAACATTTAGTTCCAACACATAACCCCTATATTGAGTACGTTGCTATGAACGCAATGAGCGTTCCGTTTAACAATAAAACCTCAATGTCAATTCTGTATTTGAGTTTAGTGCTTGTCGGTGTCTATGCATCGTCGGACACCCACGGGTGTCAATTCCGATACTTTCCATACATCACCCGTGGGAAATTACGCTAGCGTCGTTTTATTTCATCAGAACAGAACAAAATACAGCTAACGTTAACGTTTTATCAAAACGGCGTTTGCATGAAACTAGCGTTGCGATTGGATATCATTCCCTTCATGAAACCGCGAAGGAACCAATCATATTACTGGTTTGAGGCTTGGTAGAAACGACGCAAACCTAGTGTCATATCCCACGGGTGATAAATGGAGAATGTCGGAATGGATTACACGTGGATATCCGAAGATGTAAATGGTATATTGTTATCAGATGTTTTGCGTTAAGTGCTTTGTCTATGTCTATCTAAATAGTATATTGTTATCAGACGTTTTGCGTTCGATGCTTGTCTGTGTCTATGTAAATGGTATATTGTTATCAGATGTTTTATCTCTTACAGTTGTATCCATACTCTCATACATCTATAGCGTTTAATTCAATACAGTGTTAATACAAAGGCTATGGTATATCTACACTTTTTCCTTTAATAATAACTGTTAATATATAAAAAAAACTGTTACACATGTTTACAAACAGATGATATTTTAAAGGTAAATCACCGTACGTGATGGGTACTCAAACACACATACTCACGCTTAAAGGCATTAACACCATTGTCCTGTATACCCTTAACCGAATTACTCATTAAATATATAGTTTCCAAGGCATTTTGATCAGCATTAAAATATTGTTAACATCCCTGTGGAGGTACACGTTTGCATTAGGTAAAACGTTATATTAGTGACAAATAAAAAGAAAAAACTATTCTAAAACTTGATTCTAAAACGAAATTACAGCCCTTTTCAGTGTGCCGAAATGAATGCCAACTACTTATTTCTTGGACAGTAAACCGGGCCCGATTAGTATAGTCAGTATCGCGTCTGACTATCAATCGAGGGGTCGTGAGTTTGAATCCCCGCCCAGCAACAGTTTCCATGATGAATGATATTCGACATTGTGTCTCATTAACATTTGTCTCTCACCGCTGATTAAAGTATGGAAGTTACTTGCGAAAGTGTGCTATGCTCGAGCACTGGTTGACCTTTCAGGATCCCAGAAAACAGTGGTTAGGTTAACTGATCGTGTGTTAGCCCTAGATGGCAAAAACATGACACTAAACATTTAATCAATCAATCAATCAATTGGACATTAAAACAGATTTTGCAATAGCTTCTGATTAATTTGGAATTAAGAGTTCTAAGTGTATGTACATTTATTTACAACATCTTATGTATATTCATATCTGACGAATTATCCTCCTCATGATAGAGCTTTCAATATTGCCATTAAATGGTCTTTGGCAATGAATTTAGCAATTATCTAACGAATCTCAAAGCATATTGATAAAATATCTAGGAATGGAACTTGTTTGCGTTCCAAATAAAAGGTCAATAAAGAGCCATATTGCTTTTAACTATTTACGGCCAAGTTTCCTGATTTTATAATGTGTATTTCTGTGAATCTAATGTGTAAAAAAATTGATGGTACTCTGTAGTTTACAGAGTACTTAAAGTAAAAAATGGAAACGTTTTTAATATCATTTACACAATATATTTTTACAAATTACACAGTAATTATTTCATAATTTGATTTCATATTGAATTTTTGCTAAACTATTCATTACTTTTGTATCAGACCTCATTTTAAAGACATTAAAAGGTATATTTACAAGATAATACATGCAACGTAATTACAAATATTCAAATTACTTACTTTAAACTTATACCAATGATAAAAAAGCGCTCTGCATTCAAGTGTGATACTACACTTGATATTGTCACTGACGTATTCAGATAAGATATTACGTAATACATAAATAACTCTAAGCATTTCGGGTTGGAACGCACAATACAACTTTTGATAAGCATTGCTATGCTGTAATGGCGGTTTTGCTACACCTCAGATTCCCTGGTTGCTATCATTGTAGTAACTGTCTGCATTTTTCTTCCTTCTGCTAATTTCGGAAAACAGTGACAAAAGACAGCTATAAACGTGTCTCGGAACTGTTTGCTCATAGTACAATAAAGCACAAAATTAATACCATTGTTAATCAAGGCGAGAATGTCCAATAAATCACCAAGTGGCGAATATATGTTATGAAAGAAATTGTCAATCAATCCGCTAAGTAAACTCATAACACCTTGCGGGGTCTCAGTAACGACAAACAGTATAACTACAGTTAACAGCATGCGCGTTGTTCGCTGAGATCGTCGTGAACGCTTGGCACCGCACCCAATCGGCTGTTTTTCTCCATCACCAACTGAGTTTTTGTTAATCATCATCTTTTTCCGGCGTCTTTCTGCACTTTGCATTGTCTGTACTAAAAGAACACTGAACATCGTCAAAAGTAAACAAGGCAACAGTTTGACAATTATAGATTGTATACACATGTTTAATTTCATTAGGGCTTTATGTGCATCTGTTTTCGATTTGACATCAACCCACCAGATTGAAGCATTGGTATCGTTGGGATACCCAAATGCTGACGCCGATTCCGACTTGATTTCATAAGTAATTGCGTTCGGTATGCATACAATTGCAACAACGACAGAGACAGAAACAACGGCTGTCTTGGCACGTTGAACATTGCAATATCTTGCGCCGCGGCGTGGAAAACGGATGAAGATGAATCGGAATACAGCCAAAGTAACTGTAAGCCATATCGAAATAGAATGACATATAACACTTACAATTGCATAACTCAACTGAAAAGTAGCACACCCTTCGGTATCGCGTTCAGTTGTGACTTTAGTCCCATATATGACATACATTTGCAGTGCAAACGGAAAATAAAATGCCATTGTGATTGCGTCCGTAATTGCTAATCCGGTTAAAATAATATTCGTCGAAGATATCATATTCTTCCGTGTGAGAACTATTATATTGAGTATATTGGCAACTACGCCAAAAACGCATACTGTGGCTGCTAGGTACCCATGAACTGGCTTATACCAATGATCCCAAGAATCCAAAATCGGTGATACACCCACTTCCGATATGTAGTTCCCCATGTCAGTAGTTCCTGAAATATTCTCATCGTAGGCAAAGGTAAAAATATAATCTGTGGTGTTGACATATCGCGCTTCATTCATAATATGACTAAACGCAATACGACGTCACTTAGATTGATTAATGAAGTTTGTCTTTCTGTCTTGACTTTAATGCTGCACAATCGTCCGGAAAGTTGTCTAACGCTTATCAGATGTTTATCGTAATTCACTTAACAAGGTATCTTTAATACAGCTGCTGGTGTAATGCTGCGTAGAATTTGCCCTTTTAGAGGTTCCGTTGGCACAATTATAATCTGAAAATAAAAAATTAAGGTGAAACTAAAATAATATGAATACTAACAATTTATACTTTTTTATCAAAAAAGCACTACAAATCTTATAAATGTAACCGCGAGTTATTTTCTTTTTTATGTGTGTTCATCATGTTTATATCTATATTTGAAAAGAGAATCGTGACAGCAACGCAGTGGATAAAGACATGACAATGCACGCCAACTGTTGCAGATCTAACTACGTAGCTTGACCCTACAACCATTCCAAAATGCTTAATAATTGTTATACCCAGTGAACGGATTCGACAGCTTGTTCATATAAGCTCTGAGTAATGGGTTTGCAATCGAGCTAACATATTATCACAAATGAATGTAAAATGTAGTCATATCCAAATTATTCATAAAGGGTTTGGTATGGATTCAATGGTAAAAAATGTATGGAAATAGTTTTTTTATATGGCATCTTCAACAGCTTTTAATTTGATAGCGCAGTTTAATAAACTGACATATAAAGTATTCCAATGTACTTTTATTAGTAAATATTTGTTTGTCTATTTTGATTATTAACGCATGAACATACAATAACATTATAATAAAAAAATGCATATGTCTGAACTATAATATAAAAAAATAAATAAAATGATAAAGTGTATATAACATTATTCATTTTTTAAATGCTGTTTATCGAACATTGCATTAATCCATACGCAGATGTAAGCATTACAAATGTATGATACATATTTATATGAATATTTTTAAGTAGTAAGTAATTGCAAGGAAAACTATATTTAATATGAACGATTTGACTAAAATATACGAGCTAAGACTGGTTGGTCAGACGCTGTTTAATGATTATATAATATTCACTGTTTATAAATCATCAAACAATCTGTATTTATGACATTTGAGGATCAAGTTGTATAGTAAATGATTGCCTCTGTAAATAACATTTGCATTTTTAATGTTCAGTTAGTGGGCTGTTGAATAAAACATGTACTGTATCAATATAATGTCTTATACAGATAATAAACACGGCGTATACAGTAAGCATGTTATACACGTTAAGTCATCGCTTATAAGACTTACGACACAAGGATATAACCGTTAGCGCTTATAAAATCGGTGACTTGACATAAATGTGTATTCATATATCCAAGAAATATGACTCCACAACGCCTCATTTTGGATTTCGGCTGACTTCAGTTAATGTAATACCATGTTTTATCGTCACTTTGTCATTTGCATGTTTGGCGGACTGTACGATTAGCTTCGAATCATAAAATTCCTATAACGTGTATTTATTGTTTAATTGTCTAAGTTCAACGAAATTTTGTTTATTTTCATTACATGTAAGTCGGAATAAATAAGTTGGCATATAAGTAAGAGGAAGTAGTTCATTCGATTGATTTGTAAATGACTTGCATTATGATACGGGTTTAAGCTTCAGGTTAAATTGTTGCGACTTATTTGTGACCCCTGATTACGTCATGATACTGTAGGTCAGACAAAATTGGTTATAAAATGAGTCTCAAATTTGTAGTTACGAGGGCAAAATGCATGATATAATTGCACGAATGTCTTAATCCTACATACAATATTAAAAAATAAACAATTTCAAAGAATAAAGCTTAGCACTCAATTACGACAAAATAACCTTCTAGATTAATTAATATTAAGAAACATTAGTGTTCCTTATATTAATTAAACTGCTTCTTTATGCTACAACTAAGCAATGTGCCAAGTACGGAAGTGATAAGTGGGGTTCCATGCTTTTAAAACAAACCAACATAAATATTCCTGTAGTGCTTTGAGTCATTATTGTAGCCATACAATTACACCTTAAAAGATATTTTGCATACAAGCTTAAAAATATCTACTTAACTAACCTCGTATAAATTAACATGCTTTTGAAAAAAATTTAGACATGTTGCAATGTTAGTTTTGTTGTAATAGAATGCTGATATTTGAGCCTTGTCAAGCCATGAATAAATGATATTTATTTAATTATATGCCATTATAATAGTATATTAAAAGGGAATTCAAATCATTGTAATTATGTCTGCTTTAATAAGTATAATGGTAATGTATTAATGGAGTAATACATTATATCAGAAAGGTCTCATCATGTTAGACGAATAGCTTTTTATATGTCAAGTAAACAAGTCTTTTGTAGCTTTGGGATTTTCTGAATAATACAAATGTGAATCAAATTAAATCAAAAGTTGTTTACATCAAAGTTTAAAAAGTATAAAAAATATGTATCAATAATTATTTCATCAAGAAGCGATTTTCCAACTTGAAACATCCATATTGTGTCGCGGAGAGGTTTATTAGCCTTCTGTTCTTTGATTTTATATTTAAATGTATATGCCACCACTAATTAAAAACCGTTTACATTTTGTTAAACTAGATTAACGAACCTGTAGCTCAGAAGTGTTTGTAAGCTTAAGACGTTGTAAACACTAGAATAACACTATATCTTCATATATTTGTGAAATGAGTATCATTTGATATTTAACGAGACAATCAACTCGCATTAACATTCATGCAAACACAGCTTCATCTAAATCAAACCGGTAATTTTAACCCTATAAAGCGTTTGATGTTTCATATGTCAGAGAGTTAAATATTAATTATATTCTATTTGAAGCTCTAAGACTTGATGAATGCTAGTTTGAATGTTTTTCCTTTTTAACAGACATTCATTAATATTTAAATTCATTTTATCCAATACAAAGTATGTGATTCATTTATACATTAATGCAGACAATATAAGCATTTTCTTATGCCAATTAAATTTTATACTGTGGGAAATCTGGTTTGCAAAGTATATTATATACTAGACACTTTGCGAAACATCATGATAACTGAGAGCAATAGTACGTGTATCTCTGAAGTATATTTTGTTTTAGATAATGTATTTGGCTTAGCGTGACGACGGGGAAGAACGAAACATCCATAACCAAGGTTTGAGCTCCCCAGTGGCGAAGATTACCCCTGTCCGTTCAAAGATTGTTATCAGTATTCTGTACAATTATATTTTTTATATTTGATGTTTATTTACTATAATAATATTGTGTATATTTTGTGTATATATCCCTTTTTTGTATATATCTGTTTTATGTATATATCCGGTTTGTGTATATATCCCTTTAGCGTATGTATTCCTTTAGTGTATATATTCCTTTAGTGTGTATATCCCTTTTGTGCATATATCCCTTAAGCGTATATATTCTTTTAGTGTATATATTCCTTTAATGTATATATCCCTTTTGTGAATATATCCCTTTTGTGTATTTATTTTTTAAGTGTATATATTTATTTAGGGTTTATATCCCTTTTGTGCATATATATCCCTTATGTGTATTCCGTTTGTGTGTATATCCCTTTAGTGCATATATCCCTTTTGTGTATATATTCTATTGGTGTGTATATCCCTTTTGTGCATATATCCCTTTTGTGTATATATTGCGTTTGTGTGTATATCCTTTTTGTGCATATATCCCTTTTGTGCATATATCCCTTTTTTGTATATATTCCGTTTGTGTGTATATTCCTTTTGTGCATATATCTCTTTTGTGTATATACTCCGTTTGTGTGTATATCCCTTTTGTGCATATATCCCTTTTGTGTATAAATTCCATTGGTGTATTTATCCTTTTTGTGCATATATCCCTTTTGTGCATATATCTTTTTTTGCATATATTCTGTTTGTGTGTATATTCCTTTTGTGCTTACATCCCTTTTGTGTATATACTCCGTTTGTGTGTACATCCCTTTGTGCATATATCCCTTTTGTGTATATATTCCATTGGTGCATTTATCTTTTTTGTGCATATATCCTTTTTGTGCATATATCCATTGCGTATATATTCCGTTTGTGTATATGTCTGTTTTGTGCATTCCGTTTGTGTGTATATCCCTTTTGTGCATATATCCCTTTTGTGTATATATTCCGTTTGTGTGAATATCCCTTTTGTGCATATATCCCTTTTGTGTTTATATTCCGTTTGTGTGTATATCTGTTTTGTGTGTATATTCCGTTTGTGTATATATCCTTTATGTGCATATATTCCTTTTTTGCATGTATCTCTTTTGTGCATATATCCCTTATGTGCATATATCCCGTCTGTGCATATATCTCTTTTGAGTATATATGTATTTGGTGTATAAATTATATATCTTTTGTGCATATATCACTTTTATCATTTTGTGTTACGTCTCCCGTTGCTCATATATTTTATTATAATTGAAACACCCTGTGAAGAAATTACTCAAAAAGATATACATTCCATTCACCATATGACATTTTGTTAAACTATATATATATAAAACTCAAAAGTCGGTCGGACGTAATCACCATATACATTATTATCAGTGGGGAAATAAAGTTAAGCTTTATATTGTAATTAGTGGTGTTCTATGTAATATTTGTACCAGCGCCTACGCACAAATGCCGCCATCAACCTATTATTCTGCTGCACCTCTGGTATTCATTACTATGCAATACCATAATCATATTATATTATTAAAAGAAATTGACATTTAATTTAGCCATATCAAGGAAATCTTTACTAATACGATGAAAGAACGTATGCCTTCGATTTTAATAACTTTAAAAGCAAATTGAAGAAGAAAATAACGATCTATAGAGAGTAGTGCGTTGTGAATATGTATATATTGCCGCTACTTGAGGACATTATATGTAGACTGTATTGAATGACCACAGAGTACATAAACTCTTTTAGCATCACTTAATTTGCGTTTGCAAGTCAATATCCCATGAAAATTCAACAAAATCATTAATTCGAGTTTTCTATGCATAGGGTATTGTTCTTCTGTATTGTTCTACAGGTCCCACTTTCGTTAAATGTTTTAAAGTTGTAATAACTGTATATGGTTTGAAGTTATATGTATGAACTTTAATGTAAGTGTACATGATTAGACTCTGAGGCATTATGTAACATAATGAGAATCCTTCAAAGTCAATGTGTTTGTTGTAATATGTTCATTAGTGTGCATTCTGCATGCAGCGGAATAAAACGAATATCGCTTTCAAATTATACTTTGCCTGTTGAAGGATACATTTGTCATGATCATATTAAAGTGTCGTTCTTGATCGGGCTAAATGCGATAGTGAATTAGGAATGTGCTATAAATTGTGCATGACTGATATGGTTTTAATTGGTTAACGTCCTATTCGTGATTTAAAATTGATGATTTAAGCAAATTGTTGAAATCATGAGAACTCATTGTTTTTATTGTGATTTTACCACAAATATAAATTTACAACTCGTAACTCTAAATTTGTAAATTGCTATAAAGTAACATTTTAAGACTAAATAGTATTGTTGCTTTAAGATGTTTCTTGCATTCAGATAAACAAATTTCAAGAACTCTGCATTGTACTTAATGATACAATGCCATGTAGTTACTATATAAGTTAAGAGTAATGCCATGTAGTGCAAGTTATTATATAGATTAAAAACAATGCCATGTGTTTACTAAATAGGTTAAGAGCAATGTCATGCAGTTACTATATAGGTTAAGAACAATGTCATGTAGTTAATATATTGGTTAAGAACAATGCCATGTAGTTACTATATAGGTTAAGAACAATGCCATGTAGTTACTATATAGGTCAAGAACAATGCCATGTAGTTCCTATACAGGTCAAGAGCAATGCCATGTAGTTACTATAAAGGTCAAGAGCAATGTCATGTAGTTACTCTATAAGTCAAGAACAATGTCATGTAGTTACTATATAGGTCAAGAGCAATGCCATGTAGTTACTATATAGGTTAAGAGCAATGCCATGTAGTTACTATATAGGTTAAGAACGATGCCATGTAGTTACTCTATAGGTCAATAACAATGCCATGTAGTTACTCTATAGGTCAAGAACAATGCCATGTAGTTACTATATAGGTCAAGAACGATGCCATGTAGTTACTATATAGGTAAAAAACGATGCCATGTAGTTACTATATAGGTCAAGAACAATGCCATGTTGTTACTATATAGGTTAAGAACAATGCAATGTAGTTACTATTTAGGTCAAGAACAAGCCATGTAGTTACTATATAGGTTAAGAACGATGCCATGTAGTTACTACATAGGTTAAGAACAATGCCATGTAGTTACTATATAGGTTAAGAACGATGCCATGGAGTTACTATATAGGTTAAGAAAAATGACATGTACTTACTATAAAGGTCAAGAACAATGCCATGTAGTTACTATATAGGTTAAAAACGATGCCATGTAGTTACTATATAGGTTAAGAACAATGCCATGTAGTTACTATATAGGTTAAGAACAATGCCATGTAGTTACTATATAGGTAAAGAAGATGCCACGTAGTTACTATATAGGTCAAGAACGATGCCATGTAGTTACTATATTGGTCAAGAACAATACCATGTAGTTACTATATAGGTTAAGAACGATGCCATGTAGTTACTATATAGGTCAAGAACAATGCGATGTAGTTACTATATAGGTTAAGAACAATGCCATGTAGTTAATATTTAGGTCAAAAACAATGCCATGTAGTTACTGTATAGGTTAAGAACGATGCCATGTAGTTACTATATAGGTTAAGAACAATGACATGTAGTTACTATATAGGTTAAGAACGATGCCATGTAGTTACTATATAGGTCAAGAACGATACCATGTAGTTACTATATAGGTTAAGAACAATGCCATGTAGTTACTATATAGGTTAAGAACAATGCCATGTAGTTACTATATAGGTTAAGAACAATGCCATGTAGTTACTATATTGGTCAAGAACAATACCATGTAGTTACTATATAGGTTAAGAACGATGCCATGTAGTTACTATATAGGTCAAGAACAATTCGATGTAGTTACTATATAGGTTAAGAACAATGCCATGTAGTTAATATTTAGGTCAAGAACAATGCCATGTAGTTACTATATAGGTTAAAAAGGATGCCATGTAGTTACTATATAGGTTAAGAACAATGACATGTAGTTACTATATAGGTTAAGAACGATGCCATGTAGTTACTATATAGGTCAAGAACGATACCATGTAGTTACTATATAGGTTAAGAACGATGCCATGTAGTTACTATATAGGTTAAGAACAATGCCATGTAGTTACTATATAGGTTAAGAACAATGACATGTAGTTACTATATAGGTTAAGAACGATGCCATGTAGTTACTATATAGGTCAAGAACGATACCATGTAGTTACTATATAGGTTAAGAACGATGCCATGTAGTTACTATATAGGTTAAGAACAATGCCATGTAGTTACTATATAGGTTAAGAACAATGCCATGTAGTTACTATATAGGTAAAGAAGATGCCACGTAGTTACTATATAGGTCAAGAACGATGCCATGTAGTTACTATATTGGTCAAGAACAATACCATGTAGTTACTATATAGGTTAAGAACGATGCCATGTAGTTACTGTATAGGTCAAGAATAATGCGATGTAGTTACTATATAGGTTAAGAACAATGCCATGTAGTTAATATTTAGGTCAAGAACAATGCCATGTTGTTACTATATAGGTTAAGAACGATGCCATGTAGTTACTATATAGGTTAAGAACAATGACATGTAGTTACTATATAGGTTAATAACGATGCCATGTAGTTACTATATAGGTCAAGAACGATACCATGTAGTTACTATATAGGTTAAGAACAATGCCATGTAGTTACTATTTAGGTCAAGAACAATGTTATGTAGTTACTATATAGGTTAAGAACGATGCCATGTAGTTACTATATAGGTCAAGAACAATACCATGTAGTTACTATATAGGTTAAGAACGATGCCATGTAGTACAAGTTACTATATAGGTTAAGAACGATGCCATGTAGTTACTATATAGGTCAAGAACAATGCCATGTAGATACTATATAGGTTAAGAACAATGCAATGTAGTTACTATTTATGTCAAGAACAAGCCATGTAGTTACTATATAGGTTAAGAACGATGCCATGTAGTTACTATATAGGTTAAGAACAATGCCATGTAGTTACTATATAGGTTAAGAACGATGCCATGGAGTTACTATATAGGTTAAGAAAAATGACATGTACTTACTATAAAGGTCAAGAACAATGCCATGTAGTTACTATATAGGTTAAGAACGATGCCATGTAGTTACTATATAGGTTAAGAACAATGCCATGTAGTTACTATATAGGTTAAGAACAATGCCATGTAGTTACTATATAGGTAAAGAAGATGCCACGTAGTTACTATATAGGTCAAGAACGATGCCATGTAGTTACTATATTGGTCAAGAACAATACCATGTAGTTACTATATAGGTTAAGAACGATGCCATGTAGTTACTTTATAGGTCAAGAACAATGCGATGTAGTTACTATATAGGTTAAGAACAATGCCATGTAGTTAATATTTAGGTCAAGAACAATGCCATGTAGTTACTATATAGGTTAAGAACGATGCCATGTAGTTACTATATAGGTTAAGAACAATGACATGTAGTTACTATATAGGTTAAGAACGATGCCATGTAGTTACTATATAGGTCAAGAACGATACCATGTAGTTACTATATAGGTTAAGAACAATGCCATGTAGTTACTATTTAGGTCAAGAACAATGTTATGTAGTTACTATATAGGTTAAGAACGATGCCATGTAGTTACTATATAGGTCAAGAACAATACCATGTAGTTACTATATAGGTTAAGAACGATGCCATGTAGTACAAGTTACTTTATAGGTTGAGAAAAATGACATGTTGTTACTATATAGGTTAAAAACGATGCCATGTAGTTACTATATATGTTGCGAAAAATGACATGTAGTTAATGTATAGGATAAGAACGATGCCATGTAGTTACTATATAGGTTAAGAACGATGCCATGTAGTACAAATATAGTTTTCTTTCCTTATTAATGATAGGGAAATGCGTCAATGTTGGTGAATGCTACATGATGCAACTACGTAATGTATTTTTATTCTTAATTTCATTTCTGATAGATTACTGAGCTGATATCTTGTTCGCAAGTTTTATATCATTTTGTGGCACAATTTGTTGAAATTATATATTTATTTAATCCGATGTTATCGTTATAAGAGTATTATTTATAATGAATGTGCATGTAAATGTAATTTCAGTCCTATTTTCAGAACTAACCCCACAAAGTTTGTGAATTGGGATCAACGATTTTTTAGATTCGAATTATCATAGAGTTCAATTTGGATGTACGCTCATACGTGTAAAATTAACGGTTGTATGTATGGGTGAACATGAGTACGTCGGCGTGTGTCCAAAAGTTGACAAAACATATGATAAAATTAAACGAAAACCACTCAATTATATCATGAAAGACTTTTTACAAGCATGATAAACGGGCACGCATGTCTATTAAAACTACTAGAAGCAAACATCGGCTTGTCCAATATACTCACTTAATATATTATTCATAATTGTATGAATTTCCGTACAATGCTATTAAACTTGACTCTGCGAGATTGACGCTGCCATTGTTTGTTATAAAGCAGAAACAACGTGAACACTTATTGATCTTCAAATAACGGCAGCTAATGAAAGAGAGTTAATCACTCGAGATTGTTATCGTGTTTGCTCAATCCAGGCAACAGTGGCTATGTATAAAAGAACTGTTATTCTAATCAGTCCCTAAATTAGTATTGATAAATGGTTCGAAACTCGTTGTGAAATGGACAGAATTTCCTCAGAGAGTCATTCATAAAACTTATAGTCGGCAATCTGTATCTTGGGATAAAAGCATAGTTCTATATGAATACACACCAAGTAATATCTGACAATCATCAATTAAACAAATCTTAGAATCTAACGTTAACCCTTGAAAGTAGAAAATAGTTTTGATGTGTATCATAACAATTAATCTCGAAGGAAAATTTCACCATGAAAGGTCAGTTTACTATCAACTGCAATGAATACTTGAAATTGACTTGTCAGTGCTTCCGGGTTACATTTGAATTAACACTAATGTTATTGTTATCTACGTCTGGTAATATTTGATCATGTTTTAAAAAAATGCTAATACTTTATGTGCAACTTTAATTTTCACTTTGTTTTTAATACCATGACTGACTGATTGAATATTTAGCGATATTATTTATGCCATCGAGGGCTAACATACAATCAGTTAACCTAATCACTGTTTCCCTGGATCCTTAAAGGTTAACCAGAACTCGAGCACATCCCATCTCCGCAAGTAACTGATAACTTCCCCACTTGAATCAGCGGTGAGAGCCGAAGTATATTAAGACCCAATGTAGTAAATCAATCATCACGGAGACGGTTGCCGTGCGGGGATTCGAACTTACGAACCAGGATTGATAATCGGTCGCATAACCGACTGAGCTAACTGGACCCGGCTTTTTTCATACCAAGTCATCTTTCTACGAGTAATTAAGATAAAGTGAATTTGGTTGAAAAACTAAACTAACAACTAGTTTACTATCTACTTGCGTACCAATTCGCATACACAGTCGGAGTTTTCTATCCCGTCAATCACAGCATCATACATAAACAATATGAAACATGTCAAACAGAAACGACTTGTGGGTTTACGTTTACGTATAAAACTATGAGAAGTAGCCTATATATTCATCGTCCTTGATGTTTACTTTACTAGTATAATACGGTATCGATTTACGTATCAAACTACGAAAGTAACCTATATATTCATCGTCCTTGATGTTTACTTTACAAGTATAATACGGTATCAATTTACGTATAAAACTACGAGAAGTAGCCTATATATTCATCGTCCTTAATGTTTACTTTACTAGTATAATACGGTATCGATTTACGTATAAAACTACGAAAAGTAGCATATTTAATCATCGTCATTAATGTTTACTTTACTAGTATACTATGGTATCGGTTCACGTTTACGTATAAAACTACGAGAAGAAGCTTATATATTCATCGTCCTTAATGTTTACTTTACTAGTATAATACGGTATCGATTTACGTATAAAACTACGAAAAGTAGCCTATATATTCATCGTCCTTAATGTTTACTTTACTAGTATACTATGGTATCGATTTACGTATAAAACTACGAGAAGTAGCCTATATATTCATCGTCCTTAATGTTTACTTTACTAGTATAATACGGTATCGATTTACGTATAAAACTACGAAAAGTAGCATATTTAATCATCGTCATTAATGTTTACTTTACTAGTATACTATGGTATCGATTTACGTATAAAACTACGAGAAGTAGCCTACATATGCATTGTCCTTAATGTTTACTTTACTAGTATACTATGGTATCGGTTCACGTTTACGTATAAAACTACGAGAAGAAGCTTATATATTAATCGTCCTTAATGTTTACTTTTCTAGTATAATACGGTATCGATTTACGTATAAAACTACGAAAAGTAGCCTATATATTCATCGCCCTTAATGTTTACTTTACTAGTATACTATGGTATCGGTTCACGTTTACGAATAAAACTACTAGAAGTAGCTTATATATTCATCTTCCTAATGTTTACTTTACTAGTATAATACGGTATCGATTTACGTATAAAACTACGAGAAGTAGCCTACATATGCATTGTCCTTAATGTTTACTTTACTAGTATACTATGGTATCGGTTCACGTTTACGTATAAAACTACGAGAAGAAGCTTATATATTAATCGTCCTTAATGTTTACTTTACTAGTATAATACGGTATCGATTTACGTATAAAACTACGAAAAGTAGCCTATATATTCATCGCCCTTAATGTTTACTTTACTAGTATACTATGGTATCGGTTCACGTTTACGAATAAAACTACTAGAAGTAGCCTATATATTCATCGTCCTTAATGTTACTTTACTATTATAATACGGTATCGATTTACGTATAAAACTACGAGAAGTAGACTACATATGCATCGTCCTTAATGTTTACTTTACTAGTATACTATGGTATCGGTTCACTTTTACGTATAAAACTACTTGAAGTATCTTATATATTCATCGTCCTTAATGCTTACTTTACTAGTATAATATGGTATCGATTAACGTAAAAAACTACGAGAAGTAGCCTATATATTCATCGTCCTTGATGTTTACTTTCCTTGTATACTTTGGTTCGGTTCACGTTTACATGTAAAAATACGAGAAGTAGCCTATATATTAATTGTTCTTAATGTAATTTTTACTAGAATTTATGGTATCGGTTCACATTTACCTATGCCAGTACACTATGGTATCGGTTCACGTATAAAATTACAACAAGTTATCTATAAATTCATCGTCCTTAATGTTTGCTTTACAAGTATATTATGGTTTCGGTTCACGTTTATGTATAAAACTACGACAAGTATATATATATATTCATTGTCCTTAATGTTTACTTTACTAGTATACTATAGTATCGGTTTACGTTTATGTATAAAACTACAAGCAAAAACCCATATTTCCATCGTCCTGAATGTTTACTTAACTAGTATACTATGGTATCGGTTCACGTTTATGTATATAACTACAAGAAATAACCTATATTTCCATCGTCCTGAATGTTTACCTATGCAAGAACAATATGGTATCGGTTCACGTATGAAAATACGAGAAGAAACCTATAAATTCATCGTCCTTAATGTTTACTTTACAAGTATACTATGGTATCGGTTCACGTTTACGTATAAAAGTAAGAGAAGTAGCCTATATATTGATCGTTCTCAATGTAAATTTACTAGTATACTATGGTATCGGTTCACGTTTTACGTATAAAACTACGAGAAGCAGCCTTTATTTCATCGTTCTTAATGTTATTTTACTAGTATACTATGGTATCGGTTCACGTTTTACGTATAAAACTACGAGAAGTAACCTTTATTTCATCGTTCTTAATGTTAACTTTACTAGTATACTATATTATCGGTTCACGTTTTACGTATAAAACTACGAGAAGCAGCCTTTATTTCATCGTTCTTAATGTTTACATTACTAGTATATTATGGTATCGGTTCACGTTTTACATATGAAACTACGAGAAGTAACCTATATTTCATCGTTCTTAATGTCTACTTTACTAGTATACTATGGTATCGGTTCACGTTTACGTATAAAACTACAAGAAGTAGCCTTTATTTCATCGTTCTTAATGTTTACTTTACTAGTATACTATGGTATCGGTTCACGACTTACGTATAAAACTACGAGAAGTAACCTTTATTTCATCGTTCTTAATGTTTGCATTACTAGTATACTATGGTATCGGTTCACGTTTACATATAAGTAGCCGATATTTCCATCGTCCTGAATGTTTACCTATGCAAGTACACTATTGTTTCGGTTCACGTAAAAAATTACGAGAGTAACGTATATATTCGTCGTCCTTAATGTTAACTTTACTAGCATACTATGGTATCGGTTCACGTTTACATATAAAACTACGAGAAATAACCTATATATTCATCGTCCTTAATGTTTACACTTTTATATCAGTTCACGTAAATGAACACGAGCAAGTAACCATATAGTCACCGTTCATCATGTTTATCAATACTAGTATTTCACATATATAAATAAAGCAGTAACTGTATAGTCACCGTTCATCATGTTTATCAATAATAGTTGTTCACGTATATAAATAAGAGCAGTAACCTATACAGTAACCGTTCATCATGTTTATCTATACTAGTAGTTCATGTATATACAAATGAGCCGTTACGTATATAGTCACCGTTCATCGTGTTTATCAATACCAGTAGTTCACGTATATAAATACGAGCAGTAACTTATATAGTCACCGTTCATTATGTTATTTATACCAGTAGTTCACGTATATACATATGAGCAGTAACTTATATAGTCACCGTTCATCATGTTTATCTATACCAGTAGTTCACGTATATAACTATGAGCAGTAACCTATATAGTCACCGTTTATCATGTTTATCTCTGCTAGTAGTTCACGAATATAAAGATGAGCAGTAACTTATATAGTCACCGTTCATCATGTGTATCTATACCAGTAGTTTACGTATATAAATATGAGCAATAACCTATATAGTCACCGTTTATCATGTTTATCTATGCTTGTAGTTCACGAATATAAAGATGAGCAGTAACCTATATAGTCACCGTTAATCATGTTTATTTATACCAATAGTACACGTATACAAATATAAGCAGTATCCCATGTAGACACCGTTCATAACGTTTATCTATACCAGTAGTTCACGTATATAAATACGAGCAGTAACTTATATAGTCACCGTTTATCATGTTTATCAATACCAGTAGTTCACGTATATTAATATGAGCAGTAACCTATATAGTCACCGCTCATCATGTTTATCTATACCAGTAGTTCACGTATATAAATATGAGCAGTTTCCTATATAGTCACCGTTTATCACGTTAATCTATGCTAGTAGTTCACGAATATAAAAATGAGCAGTAACCTATATAGTCACCGTTCATCATGTTTATTTATACCAGTAGTAAACGTATATAAATATAAGCAGTAACCCATGTAGTCACCGTTCATAACGTTTATCTATACCAGGAGTTCACGTTTATAAATATGAGCAGTAACCTATATAGTCACCGTTCATCATGTTTATCTATGCTGGTAGTTCACGTATATAAATATGAGCAGTAACTTATATAGTCACCGTTCATCTTGTTTATTATACCAGTTGTTCACGTATATACATGAGCAGTAACCTATAAAGTCACCGTTTATCATGTTTATCTATGGCAGTAGTTCACGTATATAAATATGAGCAGTAACGTATATAGTCACCGTTCATCATGTTTATCTATACTTGTAGTTCACGTATATAAATATGATCAGTAACCTATATAGTCACCGTTCATCATGTTTATTTATACCAGTAGTTCACGTATATATATATATATATATATATGTGCAATCACCTATATAGTCACCGTTCATCATGTTTATCTATACTAGTAGTTCACGTATATAAATATGAGAAGTTACCTATATAGTCACCGTTCATCGTGTTTATTTATACCAGTAGTTCACGTATATAAATATTTGCAGTAACCTATATAGTCACCGTTCATCATGTTTATCTATGCCAGAAGTTCATGTATATAAATATGTGCAGTAACTTATATATTCAAGGCTCAAGTTCCCAATGTACGTTTGTGGTGATGGTCTAGTGGTATTTAACGTCATTTCTAATCAGCCTAATGTATTATTGGTGTAAGTGTTTAGTTTCGATACACCCTTGAAACACCGTCCCCAAACTCCTAAAAAAACATCAGGATAAAACAAACTTACTTAACATTAATTGTTTATCACGTTATTTCAATTAAGCCAAACCAATCTATAAGTCTTACTGGATAAAAACATTAACTACTAGGCATATACGGAAAGGTGGTTCAAGGACACTACACAAAGCGGAACCGAATGGGGAACGAGGAGATGTCGACTGATTCGGACCAGAGAGTTGACCATAAATAATTTAGGCATAGGTCAATGATTGTTTTGAATATACTGAATACCTCATTCAGGCCATATTTGTTTATTTTAAATATATACCTAGATTGTTATGAATGAGAATAAAGAGAAAACAAACAACAGCAATAAAACATATAAATAATATTCTTTTAAGATAACGATATTTTACAGAAACGTTTCGAGGAACTTCTATATACATTACTGTACTGAAGAAAATTTGAGAGTACAGTTACGTAATAATACTCGACGTGTAAATGTTGTGTTCAAACTGACAATGCATTTAAATCTTAAATAGGGTTAGCCTGTTTTATGTATTGGTTTGCAGACTTTTATATGTGACCCATTTTTTTCTTATAAATATCAGAACATTTTGTAAAAGGTGAATTTGTGTATTACAGTTGTAATATAGAAGTCAGATTTGGTAATTTCCTTATTTTGTTATGCTATTGCTTGTAACAATAATTTGCGATGCAAATTTTTCAATTCTTCAAGGATATCGGCAGTTTCTTGGTCCATATTTAATAATAATTTCATTTTAGAATGAAAATAATACTACATTTTGTCTCCTAAATGAAAGAATAATAGATGTTATATTCCGTAAACTAACAAATAACACACGGCTGTCCTACTCATTAAAATGACTTAAATTATTTGTTTGTTTTAGTTGCGAGTATGTCACTCGCATCACTGGTTAGAGAATTTCTCTTGATGCAATCCATTTAGAAGTATTTCAGATGAAAAATATATTAAAAATACGAATAAACAATCCAATTTACCAAGTACTACTGAAAGTGTTGAATACATACTCTAAAACTATCGCTTATTAATTTTAATTGGCCAGCAAAGATGTCAGTCTTAGTCAGATCGGTCAATGAAATTATGCAAATCCTCAAATGACGGTGTCTGAATAAGACAGTGGCATGTTTCGAATTAGCGTGGACCTTATCAGACATGTTCAAACGGGAATGCTCCTAGAATGCAAAACTCGTTCAAATGTCAATTAACACACGTATATAACAGCGTGTGTCAATAATGCATATCGGTCACCATTAATGTGTAGATATTTTTGACTACTCCAACATGAACATGAAAACAATATAATCAATCAAAAGATACTGTACATCTAAAAAGCGACTTAAATAAATATTTGATTTATTTTTTTTCAAACCTTTTTATATTTGTATTTATATTTGTATTTATATTTGTATTTATATTTGTATTTATATTTGTATTTATATTTGAAAACAACTATAACTGGTCAAGCATTAAATAATCATTTGCAATGATACACAGTGACATAACCTTCATGTTATACACAAGTATTAATCCTAGTGAGCCGTAACGATTGAGGTCGCGTATCAATGCTCGGAATCATGCGGAACATCACGGAATGTAACGGTTCATCACGATGAACGTGTGGGTGAGGATTTTGGCGGAGTTTTTTTCTGAATGTAGTTTCAGTTGTGCGGGATGAGAAAATACTGCTGAATATTGATGAATGTACACTTGTAAAAAACGTTTGAGAGAATATCTAGATACAAATGTAAAATGTTGATTTATAAAGTTTAAAACGCGAAAGTATTGATTTAGTTTAATATGTTTACCAAGAATATTGTTTTATTTTTCACGATATGGTTTTTCTTATATGCACCAAAATATTATTTACTGCGTCAGTTAGACTAATAGAATATTTGCTCGCAGTATGAAACAAGCCTTAAAGTCTAAACATGAAACATTGTTGTTGCTTAACAAGATGCAAAATTAAGTCACGTTCAATTTCTGCGGAATGGTTTCCGAAAAAAGTAACGCGGTCATAATACTGAATACCTCAATACTTTCAACGAGTTATTACTTTCGGTTATTGCTCGCTACTTCCGCAAATGCATCTTAAGTATTGTTTAACAAATAAAAAGTTGTTATAAATCAAAAGAATGATACCCTGTTTGTCATTTTTGTGATTCCAACTACCGAAAATTAGTCCTAACATTGGCATTAAACATTTCACATTAATAGCAACCAGAAACATATCTTGGAAAAATCTAAACGAAAGCTTGCCATTTGTTTTTATTTTGGAAATCCAATTATCCAATATCTGTTCATACTATTCATGATGACAGACAGCGTAGAGCAAATTGGCATCCCAGTTGATATTATGTCAAACTAGAATTGTAATTATATGTTCTGTTGCTTTATTGATTTCCCTTAGTTCTTCGTTCTCCTACAGAGATTCTGCAAAAGAAAATGTTATTGTGTAGTTACTTACGTATTGTTATTGACAGCTTGCTAAATGTTCAATTTAAGCTACTAATCACTTGTTTGGAATCATAGTCATTAGCTGGTCTTCACCCCATCAAACAGAACATATATTACCTGGAGTTACTAGTATCAGTAAACAACTTCATCTTACTCGCTTGGATTACACAATCGAAAGATTCTTGTTATGAGCTTGTGTGTTCCAACCGCATTATAGCAAACAAAAGCATTTTCGTACATGAAATATAAACTTTCATTTATTACGTCACTTGAATATAGAATAAAGAGACAGTCAATCAGTAAAAGTATTTTCTACATTATATGTTTCCACATTAGCAAGGGGAAAAGAACGAAGAATTGCCATCATGATTAAACTCTAATGTCTGCACTGACCTTATTATTGTTATAATAATGTTGATATGCCCGTTGGCTGTTTTCTGTTTCACGTGTGTTTTCTTTCATAATGTTTTAAAACAAAGATTTAAATATTAAGTTATTTTACATAATGCAATCATAGCTTTATTGATTAATAACAATAGTATGTAGGTATTCTTATAAACTTAAGATGAGTTTAAAGGAAGTAAATCTGTTGTTTTCTTTCTTCAAGATTTGAAAACTAGCACAACACATATTTTTTCAAAAGAATACCTTACCATACTCATTTTGCCTTTAAAGGAAGGACATTTATTATAACGCAATTTAAAGTATTAAAAAAAAAATTGTTATTATTAAACTAAACTAAATATTGTAATTTCTATGACCTATGAAAGAGTAATGTAATTTCAATTTGATTTCTTTTTGATCCGTCATATTTGTTTTATTTTGTTGAATTCGGCTGATCTTAGAAAGATTCCGACATACGATAACGAAGGATGTTATTAAGCGAATCCGTGATATTGATTTAAGAGTTGAAATTACGTTTTCGACTACACGACCTTGATTAAAATATGGAATATTACCATATTTAGACAGAGATGAAATTCTAAATCGTTTCTCAGTGTAGGTCTTAATATAAGCAAATGCTTTATATCGATTGTTTTAAACAAATATTAAATAACGTTTTATAATACACTACCTTTAAAGAAATAACTCAAAATAGTGTTCACTCTTAAGTTTGCAATATTGAAAAAATAATAATATCAAAATAATTTAGATATATTTCATCTAGACCATAAATCTACTTATTTTATATTACCTGTCTAAAGTATGTAATTACTTCTTAAGGATGTTGGTTTGTGGAAGTTTTCATATGTTCATGTTTGTGAATTATATATCTGAAATAAAAGTTGTATTTCTTTTAAGAAACCGTTTTCTTTGTTGTATTGATCGATTTAAACCACAGACATGCCATTTTTTTACATTTTTTTCAATATATATGGCACCACTTTCTCAACAAGAAAAATAAGGGTATAGAGAAACTTTAGTTGCAATATATTTTTTTCTCCTGATATAATATATTGTTTCGTTTTTTACAATAATAAATGTATAAGTGTTTGATGGACTAAGTATGTATTAGAATAATTTTACACTAAATATAAAGTTAATTTATTCTTTATGGTAACACCGAAATATGAACTATGTTATATGCCAAATATTTATTTAAAATGAACGACAGCCTTTTATTTTGTTTATAAATTCTGAAAAAGCTTATATTAGGACCAAAATAAATTAAATATAAAAGTTGTTTTATTTTGTTATCCATTTTTATATCTTAGTACATGTAACTTATAATAGTGTATAGAAATGTTTTTGACTCTTCCGAAGAGAGGCTGTAATTTTTGTATATTTTTTATATTTCATATCACATGTGTATAAATAGAAACAATTGTAATTACATTAAAGAAATAATCGTTGGTGACTATGGATACCAATGCCGTCAGTGAGTAAGTGATATATACAATGTATGACCAAGACGCAGATTTTATATGACACAGCACAATGGCATATCAATTCTAATCTATATAGAAATGAATCATATATACATGTGCTGAACCACAGTTATTGTCTTTGATAAAGCATTGTCACATTGCAGTCATCCATAGACAGATAAAAAATAACGAAATTTTCATTTAATTATTTAAGCAACATCTGCATTGCTAAAATAGTATAAGAAAAATAAGGGTCATATTTCATACAAGCCGTTTTTTTGTTATTTTAAAGAAAACTTTCAAAATAAAGTATATACACACCGATCTCCAAGCACAATCTTATATTCTAAATACACAATTCGATCAATTATTTTGATAATATACCGAATACATCATAATGCCATTAGAATGAGAAAATAACCGATAAGATAGGAATAAAAACCTCCGGATTCACTTACACAATATTTAAAAAATAATGATTGTTTGTTAGGCAATGTAACTTCAAAGAATTCTGATTCAGGGTATTGTTTTGTTTTGAACCGATAATTTTCATAACATTTCATCCTCTTAGTACAACACAACTCTTATTTGGTATTGATAATGGAACAGACAAAGACAATTTAGCTTTATTTACAGAAGTTCAACTATGTACATGCCCCTTGAGATGTTGATGTTTGAAGAGCAGTGAATGGGCAGAGTTGGCGAGGGTAGATACCAGACAGGGACGTTGGGTCGGAACGACAGATGTAGCGATGATGTTATTCTTTTCATTTATTTGTCCCTCCACCCCGCCATTTTTGTTTAATAAACGTAACATGTAACGCTGAGGGAAGGACAGTCACTAATATTGGAATAACTTTTGTCCAACCCAATAGAATGTTTCATGATAAGTATGCCACTGTTTATATATATGTGTGTATTGTATAATGAAACTTGCAATAAAAACAATATTAAACTAGAAAGCCAGTCTTGTAAACAAAATTAATCTTTTACATGTTAAACATTTAATAGCGTTTCAAATTTGAAAGCAATAAAACACGCACAGATATAAATATATACTTGCATACATAGTCGTAAAAATAAGCGATCCTGTATCCATAGACGAATAACGTTGCCTCATTTATACCGTGTTTCCCGGTCTGCACATTGTTCTATCAAGACTCTGATTTCTTCAACAATGCATTCATTCGTAATGTTATACTACATTGATACTTACTAATTCATTTAATTAGTATATTTCATTTGTTCGACCGGACCTAAACTCTAAGTATACACATATTAACATAAGTGTGTATATTATATTTCAAAATCTTCCATACATCTTAAGGGCCATTAGCTTAATTAGCAGTTTTCAAGGAGACATATGGTCAGCATTTTTTTTCTTTTTACAATGTATATGTTTTCGTAACCACAGTCATACAGTATAAATGTTCTAAGTGTTTGCCACAGATATTAAACAAGAAGCATACGCCAACATTATTTTTTCAGTAACTTTGTAATAGGCAAGATGCTACATGTAAACTATCAGCATTAACACACAAATAATGTCATCATTCAATCGTGGTGAGAAATAATACAATCAATGCGAAGGCTCACCTGCACGTATCGTTAAAATCCTTCAACGATGATGTTCAATTCAATGTTCAATAGTTTATTTTGGCATATGAACATACATGTTCGTCGCTTTGACATATGTATAGGCGGCAAGTTACAACAAATATGTGAAAAGCATGATATAATCAAGTATTGTACAATATAAACCTAACATCTTATATAAATGATTCATCAAAATAAATATATTAATTAGTTAAATCAACTTGTATGTGTGTGTGTGTGTGTGTTTATACATCACATGGATAAAAACAACCTTCTATATTTGTATTCATACCCTAGACGCAAAAAGTGTATTGACAGAATAGAACATATATTTTATCAAACTTAAGCATTACAGCTCATTGTCATACATATATACATAATCAATACATACGTTGAAATAACGTGGTATATGAATATCGTTTCATTAAGATGATATTTTGTGAGAGTGTTATCTTGGTATTTAGAAACCATCATACAAAATTATTTTAAGCATAAACTCAATACAAATTTAAATAACAATAAATACAATGTATTCTACATTAAACTGTTAAACGAGAATCCCTTAGTTTGAAACCCGTAATACAATAAATTGCAAGTTTGTTTAAAATCGATTTTTTGTCAATATTAAGAAGGTTAATAAATTTAAACATGCTTGGATGAGTTGAATAATATTTTGGTATATATATTTTTTTCAGATCATTATAAAATGGGCAAATAAGTATGAAATGGTATTCGTCTTCGATGTCATTTAAGTCACAACATAAACATTTTCTTTGGTCTCTTGTAATTTGTTGATGTCGTCCTGTTTCTATAGCTAGTTTATGTGATGGTAACCGTATTTTAGCTATAACGTTTCTAGATTTTACATTTTCTAAACATAAATAAGAAGAAGGCTCAAATGTCTGTTTTAAATGTCTGTATATATAAAAAGATGTACATGTGACCATACATTCACTCCAGTTTGCAATGTATATATCTCTAAGCCTAGTCTGTAACAATGGTATGAAACAGTTAATATTGACTGATTCGGGAAACATCCAAATGTCTGCATAACCTGTATTATGTAAATTCGATCGGACTTTAAACGCCCAATTTTGAACATTGTGATTTTCATCAATTTCTCTTCTTTGACTATGTATTATTGACCGTAGAATACAATTATCTTGCTTATTTCCATGTAATTTAATGAAGTATTTAACAATTCTCAGATATCTTCCTATATAAAGTGGAAATCGACCTAACTCGGAATAAAGAGATAAAGAATTTGTAGATAATTTTACATTAAGGACCCATTTGCAAAACTTTCTATGAACACGTTCAATGTTGTCTGGTTTTGCGAGACCCCATACTTCACAACTATAATTTAAAACTGATAAAACATATGCATCAAACAGATTAAACATTATATGGTATGGAACTTCCATATTTTTTGTTATATTAAAAAGCGAACTCATAGCTCTAAGTGCTTTACCTGAAAGCGTATTTGTTGCATGCACAATAGACCCCCCACTTGACATAACCATTCCTTAATAGTTAAAAGTACTAACAATTTCTATCTCCTTTCCATCATATAACCATTTATCATCAGCACTTAATACCCCACTTTTACGGAACACTACTATTTTTGTTTTATTAACATTTACCGTTAAGTTCCATTTTTATAATAGGAATATAAATTATTTAAAGATTCCTGGAGTTCTTCTCTTGTCTCCGACATAATTACGGCATCGTCCGCAAACAACAACAGAAAGATTGATAACTGTTCAACAGAAATACCAACATTAATATTCTGTCGGAGATGCATTTCAATATCATTAAGAACAAGAGAAAATAAAATATGAGAATTTGACCTCGTTATACTTAGAACGAATTAGTGCGAAAAGTTTACCGTCAGTATCTGATTTGATCAGTTTTAACAACAAGCTATTACGGTTTAGTAAATCATATGCTTTTAAATAAGCCACGAAGCAACAGTACAATTTCTTCTTATTACATAAATGCTGTTCAAGGAGTGAGTTCAATATAAATATTGCATCCAAGGTACTATAATTAGGTTTAAAACCAGTCCGTTAGAATGTCATTTTGTGAAGACCATTTTTTCAAACGCTCATTTAATATAACGGTAAAAAGCTTTGCAAAGCAGCTTATTAATGTTATTCCCCTGTAATTATTTGGGTCCGATGATTCTCCTCGTTTATATAGTGGTATAATAACGCCAGTAGACCATGACAATGGAAATGTTTGAGTATTTAAAATATGATTAAATAGTATTTCCAAAGAATGCATTATGACTTGTATATTTTCCTTGAAATATTCATATAAAATATTATTAAATGAACAAGCTTTATTAGTACCTAGCAATTTGGAAGCTGCAGTTATTTCTGAAAAAGAAATTGGAATAACTAATTCACTAAAAGTACTATCACCATCAATATTGGCTTGGAAATTATTTTAAAAAATCTGTACATTCTTCATTTTCTTCCAACTCTGAATTTGATGCTTAATTTTTAAAATGTGAGTAAAAATCATTTTTTGAAATATTTTCGCCCTGATGTTGTGAAGGTTTTGTTTTAAATATTTTCCAAAATTCTTGCGCACTTTTCGTTCTCATATCGTTCATCTTTTTACTTAAATCTCTATTAAAATCATGTTTTACCTTACGACAGCAATATTTATAATCCCGTTTTGCTTCATAAATATTTATTCTATTATTTTCAGTTTTATTTAAATCAAATTCATAAACTGCGTTTTTATCAATATTTTTTTTTCTGTTTACATTCATTGTTATACCATTTTTGTTTGTTTTCATCACTAATCGCCAGCGACAACTTATTGTTATCACACAATAGCGAGACACAGCTAGCAGTCAATGCCGGTGTTTGTAGCAGTATAATATCATAGGCCAGAGTATAAAAACAAAATGTTTAAAGTTCACATTTATAACATTCTTCAAATTCTAATAAATAAATTGTCTATTAAATACTATTATCATTACGTCTCTTATTTGCTAAATAAATATATTTTGCAAGTTTACATATTACACCAGCTTGTTTAGAGGTTAACAATGATATGAATTTCTGTTTTGTCGGCCAATGGCAGTAATTATTTGGGAGACAATCCATTCTAATATCTCTATAGAAAGGACAAACATAACAAAATGATATTCGTCTTCCAATACATTCATCTGACAATATATACATTATCTATCTGATTTATCTTTATTTCTATAACTACCCTCTTCAATGGCAAGTTTGTGAGCGGAACAGCGTAATCTAGTGAGTGCAATTCGGTTATTATTATTTTTAACACATGACATGTATTTTTCTAAACCAATATCAGTTTTTACATCTCTATAGGTACTAAGTTTCGGCATGTTATTTAGTAATAAATGAAAACTTTGGTAGTACTGATCATACAATCGTTCAACTACTTTGATGATTTGAAGTTTGCTAATAGACATTTCATTCCATACATAGCTAAAACCAAGTTGATTCAATAAAGATTTAACATTTAAGGCCTACAAACCTTTAACAGATTGTGTTTTATCGCCAATAAAACATTTATACATCAATGATTCAGGAATTGATAATTTTTTGCCAGTATTTAAGGATTCTCTCTTTACGTATAATTTCTAACGGGACTTTACCTAGTTCACCGTATATTGTAGCATTAGTAGTTTGATATCTGACATTCATAATTTGTTTAAGAAATTTTAAATAAACTCTTTCCATATCTGGAGCTTAATGGAATCCCCATATTTCACACCCATAGTTTAAAATTGGTAAGACCATGCTATCAAACAGTTTAAGCTTTTCACTTACACCAAGAGGAACAGCATCAAACAATGTATTTAATGTAAACAAAGCACGTAGAGCTTGGTCTGATAAAGTATTTTGGATATTATAAAACTTGCCACTTGATGACATCATAACACCTAAGTAACAAAACGTTTTTACAACCTCTAACTCTATATTGTCATAATATACATGTAAATGTTCTCGTCTTGTTCCTGGTTTAAATACCATGGAACCGTTTTGGTAGTATTTACAGTAATATTCCATTTAGAACAATATGCATGTAGTTTATTTAACAAAATCTGCAAACCATGTGACAAATATGAAAACAATGTCATCAGCGAATAAAAGCATACAAATTTGCAGTTCATCAAGTGAAATCAGATCGACATTTTCATTTAACAAATATGTTTCCATATCATTAATAAACGATATACATGTAGATAAATTGTTTAATTGCAATGAAACAGGCAGGCTTATATTAATTTTAAAACCATAAACAAGTTTTGACCAAAGATACAATTCATTAAATAAAATATTTTGGGGATATAATCAAAAGGATTATTTTTAATGTCGGTGACTTTACAGTCAGTTCTATCTTAGAAAGTTCAGGATTCGCGATGTCAACCATTGTCGTGTGAATGTCATAACGGAAAATATGACAAGTCGACGATAGACAAAATAGCCTATTGATGATTGACTTTATGGCAAGTCGACGATAGACAACATAGCCTATTGATGATTGACTTAATGATAAGTCGACGATAGATAAAATAGCCTATTAATGATTGACTTAATGACATACTAATGATTAACTGAATCACAAGTCGACGATAGAATAAATAGCCTATTGATGATTGATTTAATGACATATTAATGATTGACTTAATGACAAGTCGACGATAGACAAAATAGCCTATTGATGATTGACTTAACGACATATAAATGATTGACTTAATCACAAGAAAATGATATATTAAATAGCTTATTGATGATTGACTTAATGACATACTGATGATTAAATCAATGACACATTGGAAATGAATTATGTCATAAGTTAATGATCGACAGTAGAGTATATATACAGTAGAGATAATTACCATTTTACAGTGCTAAAACTTATAACGAGATATCCTTAGCAAGCTTTCGGCTTTACGCCTTCATTATTTACAGTATTTTATATATAGAAAGTTGTTTATATTCTTGTGTAAATGTTTTGTTGTTGTTTTCTTTTATTTTTGTCCTCTGATGAAGGCGTATAGCCGAAAGCTAGCTAAGGATATCTCGTTTTTAGTTTTAGCACTGTAAAATGGTAATTATCTCTACTGTGTTCGCTTTTTCTACCATTTATTTATATTTCGCGGATCCGGTGCTCCTGAAAGGTGTTTTGTTAGACGTATGATTCTCCCTATCACATATATATATATATAACCACCTCGAGAAACTGGTTAATACTCCCTTATTTCTTTGGTAGGCTCGAAACAACGACCTCAGCTGAGATAGATAAGTGATATTGAGCCATAACTCATTCGATGACACCAGAAGCTTCGGTTACACTAAACTAAATATGGAATATATGTACATGTATGTGACGGTTTCTTCAAACAGCACAGTTTGACATTTTGACTTCCCCTAAAGTATTGCATTTCATTCAATGTTTGATTAAAATGAATATGTAGGATGCTCACCACGGCGAGCAACAGTATTATTCTATTGTTTCTTTGCTGCTCTATTCAAGTCATGACTTTGTTTATGGTTTTATATTTTGCCAGGTTATATGTACTCAATAGTTACTGTATTTAGTTTTATTGTAGATAGCGGTAGAGCGTCTGCCTCGCATGAGATAGGCCGTGGGTTCTATCCCCAACCGTGTCATACATGTACCACAGACGTTATAATGGTACTAGAAGCTTTCTCGCTTGACGCTCATCATAGAAGAAAGTTCTAGGACTGGTCCGCCCGGTGTCAGTATAATGTGACTGGGTGGGGTATCATACCATGTGTCTGCGGCATGAAACTTTGGTGTGACAGTGCTCAGAATACTGTCTTAAGTAGACACCGTCGCGATATGACTGAAAAATTGTTGAAAGCGACGCGAAACACCATACAACATTTTTATTGTAGATGACCTCTCCAACAATTTTACCAAGTCTTGCTTTTACAATAATTTTGACGATATCTCCTAAAATTACTACCATACTTTTATCTAATCAAATATGTTTTAGAGTTGAAGCTTTTTATGACCGTTTAGAAATTTATGATGGATCTGTTCCAATTAGTAACAATACGAAATCAAGGGTTATTCACAGTAAAGAAAGCGAGGGAAATCGTCTGTTGACCGGAAATCGTATTCAAAACTATAAGTGCGCGTCAATCTAATACATTCCATTCCATTTACGTTCTCGTGCACTTGCGTTGGGCATTTATATAAATGAGAACTTTACAATAAAGTTCAATTCTTTGCCAGTAGTTTAGAATAACTACTTTGTCAACACTTTATCATTTAACAAAGCTCTGCTCGTTTTGAAATTCATAAACTGCAAGCTGCTAAATGTTGTTTTGTTATTGCTTTATTCGACCTTTTTAACATACCAGACGTAATGATGCAAATGATGATTTAGTAAATGCAACATTCAGATACAGCAGAGCTTCGATGGCTCGAACCTGACGGGACTGGACAAAATTGTTCGAGCTAAGGGTTGTTCAAGCCAAGCATACATCATATGTACATGAATATTCATCGAAATTTGACTTCTGGCGGGACTAGATAAGTGGTTCGAGCAATATATGGTGTTCTAGCCATCCGTGTTCGAGCTAAAGAAGTTCTACTGTATAATATTTTCATATTTATAAATTAAGGGCAAACTTTCGATGTCCTTTAGTAGATTTATTAACTTCCGAGTTTATTTTCTATACATTTGTTATTGATATCAAATAAGTTATACAATGACTGTATATACCATATTGTTTCAATTTGTACTAGCATTCAAAATTATGTTTTTATTACAAGGAAAGTTTGCTTTCATTCTGTTTGTGAAAAAAATCTTCACAAACAAAAACCCTATAAACCGAGAACAAGCTTACGCATCAGAAACACACTCAGGTATTCAAGCTGTCAAGTGTTGATGTAATCAGTAATAAACACTCGGTAACAACAGTCCGAACACAACACATTACACGTGCTCGGATCGTCGTTATCGAATACTTACACCATGCTCAGGTACGTGCAGTACCGTGGATACAGTGCTGATCGTATATTCTTGGGATCACAAGTTCCATGTTATTTCCTAACTGGAATTCAATAAGCCGCTCAGTACTGCTTGCACATACTGGAGATTCATCCTTTGTGGCCCTGAGCTTTAGTCACAATAAAACAAAAAGTAATTAGTTACAAACAATATATCAATTAAAGCAGTTTTTTTCTTCTTTTTTCATACCTTGTACAATGATAGTGCACATAAACTTTTACATTCACACCTTATAGTAAATATAAGTTCACATGATGTTAATATAAAAAAAAAAATTATATGAAGTGATACATTCGCTCGGAATAAAAAAAATGTCATAATTGTGATAGATGCAAAATACAACATTATTGCTGATTGTCATAACTCAACGTTGATGCACCGGGCTGATTGTATCAACATAAAATGGAAATATTATATTACTCGCAGATATATAAAGTATGTGTCCAAAATAACGAAGAGTGGTGCATAATGCCAGGATATACATGGCATGGTAGTATTGGCGGTAGAAAATCTCAGAATGAATCTGAGAATGAGTTTTGGGTTCGAACTTGACTCAAATCCAAGAACTCAGCGGTAAGAGGTAAATGACCAGTAGACAATCTCACCCTGGAATACTGGGCCACAAAGGGCTCTAATAAGAAGAAATCGTAATCTGTAATCTAAAGTTCTCATAACAATGGACCGTTATATATTAAACGTTATATCCATAATAACTGACACAGATTAACAATGGTGAAAATAGTTATCTCGTGATCAAGGTACAAACTATCTGCATTGGTTTTATAACTTAATATGCACGTACTTTAGTTATTACTAATTTATTTTAGCTCGATTGCGATGAAAGGTCAGAGTTTATAATGAATCACTCTTGAGTTCACTTCCTGGTTGGAACCAGTACTGAGTGTTGTTTTATGAGAGGCAACGGGTCAATCAGGGATCGAACTCGCAACCTCTGGCGTGAGCGGCCAACACTCTATCCATAACAAACACGTACTTTAAATGGCGTATATCAGGGAAAAACGCTTTTACTGTCTTAGAAAATAGAATTATTATAAAATGGATAAAAAGCATCGCATAACCATTAAAAAATGATATCCGAATGGTTTGGTATGTCAAATCCACCTAAACATGACAAAATCGATATCTTAATTTGAGTAATAAACTGCCAAAAAAATCCCTATTCTAATAATTGACACCAATTAATACTGCTTCGGACTCTTTCTAAGATGAAACAAATTTGTAAATCGGACTCTCTATAAGATGAAACATATTTTACAAATTGTGAGCATAATTACTCTTTAAAAAAATAGCCTACGCCCTTCTCAAAAAAAGAACTCCCGTGTTTTATTAAAATCCACTATTATATTTCTACTGTACAATTCGTGTGCCCGTTCCGATTTTGTGTTACACAACTCTAAACAGAAATCCCGGATCCGACCCTGTACATAACTGACCAAATTGAAACAAAAATGAAGTAACGTGACTCACTTGATACGTCACAAAATATTTAGCAATTTTAAGCGGGACAACTATTTTAGTCTAGGCGAGTAGCCCTAGTTAGGAAATCCCTTTTTCATATATTATTTTGGCACGATTAAATAGATATCCTTTTGGCAGTATGGGGTCAGAGAGTATATATAGACATGATTTATTGAAAAAATATGTTTTTAGCCAAAAATTCTGATAAATTCCCTTTAAAAAAGGTTGCCATACCGTGTTGTTTATTGTTTATTTCATTTCTCTTATATAATGTCTTCATACTTTCTAAAAATACTGACTTGAAAGATGTACATAAAAAATAAAAGATATCACACAGCATGACTCTTAAACAGCGTTGACTAAAGAAGTATTTGCAACATTGCAATAATAATAAGAGTAAAATTGATATTATCATTTGTCAATGACCAAATCAGAACAGTTTCAACTATTTTTTATGTTTCGTTGTATTTTTAATTTGATCTCTGCTAAGGTTTTGCTACAACTTGTCTTTGAATACTACTACTGTACGCGTATTACTCAAAATCAATAATCATCATAGTGCGTACATGATTTAACCGATGTATAAAGACATTATGTTTCTATACCCAGCAGACATTCAGTAGTTTTTATTGTAGATGACACTTTCAATGGCTAAAGAATATGTTTCTTAGCTGAGTGTTTAATAGTATTACTTGGACTTTAAAATAATATTAGTGCCTGTATACGTTAAGAAGATGACATCTAACCATTATATGAGTATAATTCACAACATTGGGGTTGTTTGTAATGTAATACAGGTTTAATCCTTAACTGATAGTTTAAAGCGACAACCTTTGTTGTCACTTCTACAAGGTTGGTGTGTAATTTATTTACCGTATTGATTGATGTATTAATTGAGGTTGTGTCAACTGCATCTTGTGGAAGCTAGGCTCTCGTCATACCTACGAGTATATTTTTTTGAAAGAGTGAGGGATAGGTACACCAAAAAAATATATGAACCGCTCTCGAATCCTTCTCTTGGATGAAAACAGCACTGAGTGTTCTAGAAACATCGGGTCGAGTCTGGGATCGAGCCTGAAACCTATGCCATGGACGACCAACGCTCTATTCAATACATAACCGCTCGGCTTAATATGTTAATGATGTGGCGGTGGTTGTTTGCCTTGAATGATGTGCCTCCTTATTTGCTTCTACATAGAAAATCATAATAATATAACTATAATGCGAAGCCAATATATGTCCATGTTATATTAAATTGTTTCATTAGAAAGTTATAACTATGTTCTTATTCCACATTTATACATGAGAGCGGATCTAATTTCCTTGGAAAACTAAAAATTTTAGTTCACGTCTTTAATCGTTTTACGTCGTTCAGAAGTAAACATTTGAATGGTTTAATAAGTAACTGAACTAAAATAGTTACACATTATATATGTAGTTCCATTACCGGGCCTGCATAAGGCGTCGACCGCACCTGGGAAATGAAATAACAAAGAAATTCCGATACGCGGGAATTATACACATGACGGTTTAACATAGTTTTATATGAAACGTAAATAACGGAGTAGAAGTGGACGGGGGGATACACTTAAATATGAAATCAGCTATTTAATATTAAACGAAAACACGCCAAACCAGATTGGCCAGGTATCATATGTCAACCAGTAATATTCTCCACTGATTTAACATGATACATGATATACACGTCAAGGACTTGTGTTAAAAAGAAGTAAGAATAACTGATATAGGAAGCGAGAGATGTGGTCGTGAAACCAGTCATTTAGTACCTTTTATATATCAAATAAAGTAACAGGAGATGTTTTGACTTATGTAGATATTTAATTAACATGTTAATAAACAATCATGTATTGTAATGTCATATCTTTCTTTGTAAACAAGGTACAGCGGTTATACGGTTCCCTATAACAAGAGAAGGATATTGGAAGAAGGTGAGTCGGGTTTTAAATGGTAATAGTTCAAAATGTGGTTGTGTTAAAACTATGTTAGGCTGTTGATATTTACGTTTTGATAGTTTGGTGGACTTGTAGATAAAAGTTATCAACCGTAGAAAATCAATGTTGTCTTGTTCACTCCGTTACGACGACGACACCAGATAGGGTGTTAGATATTGTTATAGATTAACACCTGGCGACTAGACTAAAAAAAAAACATTAGTAGTAATTGCATTTAGACAGCTTCTTTGGAATGTAACTAATGTCCTGCACTTTGTAGGCTCATACCGTATTCCGATGAGAGAAAACATTGATAGGACTGGTACATGATATACAATTGATTGAATATTTAGCATCATTTGTTTTGCCATCGAGGGCTAACAGATGATCAGTTAACCTAACCACTGTTTCCTGGAATTAACCAGAACTCGAACACACCCTATCTTCGCAAGTAACTGATAACTTTCCCGCTTGAATCAGCAGAGAGAGACTAATGATAATGAGACATAATGTCGTATATCAACCATCGCGGAGACTGTTGCCGGGCGGGGATTCGAACTCACGACCCCTGGATTGATAGTCAGACGCATAACCGACTGAGCTTATCGGGCCCGGCGCAATATGTACAAAAGTAGCAATGATAATGTTTATGAAATAAACATATTTTAAAACATTTCCTACCTATATATGGTCATTGTGTATTACTTAATGTCATGTAAGTACCCATTAAAATTAATGTTATTGTTCTTGCTTTTGGTGAATGAACAAAAAAAAAATATATATAATAGTGAAATGACTGACTTGCATACTGTAGACAGACTGAGAAACCTATAATAATATTACAAACTAAAACTTAACTATATACACTTCAAATACGCGCGATCAGTCGCCCATAACCCATGTAACGGTAGTTTCCCCATAAATATTTTGATTAAAAAAAGGTAGGATCAAATATAAGAAACAAGAAGTTAAAAATTGTTGTGACCTACATAAAAACACAGGAATGAATCTGTTACAGAATCGCAGAGTGGTTAAAGATAAAAGTGTAGACAACTGCTCGTATAATGCATTTATACGGCGACATTTATTATAAACTGAATATTAGATCAAAACTGTATATAAATGGAATAAAACATTCAAAGGGCAAAATGATAACACATTATTGCTATTTATTGTTTAAATATGAATCCTCTTAATAAAACATTAAAGTGGTTTCCCTAGCAGTTTGCTGTTACATTAACGGTATGTACAAGTATAAGTTTCACCTATTCAATATTGCAATGATCCACATTACATACAGTTGTGTTTTCAAAAATTGCGGAGCGGTTAAAATAGCGCCAATAAAAAAAGAATAACAGACAAATTCCATTTATACGCCGACATTTATCATAAACTGAATACTAAGTTTAAATTATAAAGACGGAATAAAACAGAAAGTGTTGTTGAAGACCTTTTCGTGAATGTCGACATATGATCAAAACATCATACAAGTAATAAATAAAAAATAAATACGAATTGAGTAGTAGAACTGTATGAGTAAGATTTGAACTACTGCATACACATGTATATTGGCAGATGCACTGGAAAAGTACATTATGTGTATAAAGCAACACGTACTTCCTCCTCTGACGAAGGCGTTAAGCCGAAAGCTAGCTACACTGTAAGGACATTTTATTATAAATGTTAGCACTGTAAAATGTTTTTTCTCTCTACTGTATTTACTATTTCTATCATTTGTGTATACCACTTCATGATCTGATACTTATGTTTTGAAATGATATAATATAATAGAATATAATATCAACCGCGGTTTACTGAGTGTGTTTATGACTGTGAACTATGCGTCATCAGTTACTCTCACATCCCTGTAACTGTTAGAATTCTTACGTTCTATTTCAAATACTGAATGACCTTCATGATTCCAATATCCACATGTAGTCAAAGTACGTAGCGACAACTAATCAGATTAAACTACATTTAAATGCGTACAAAACGTAATAACCATCGTGACGTGGTTATGGCTATTTGAAATAATTACTTGGAGAGATCTAACATAAAAGATCATTTAAATAAAATTGCCATTGAATGGCTAAAAATATATCCGAAATAATTGCAGCATTACAACTTGGCATGTGTTTTCTTTTTAGATACAAATGTGGAGAGTACTAGATAGTTATAGTTTTTGCAATTATAAACATAATGGTCAAGCATTAAACAGATTTTGAAATAATACAGTTTTTAGTTAGTTTTTTTCTGCATATTTAAGTGGGGCGATCTAAAATTGCATTTAATATGTGGTATGTTATATGTAGTGTATAATATTTTTACAATATGTGTTAACGTATTTGCAATGTCATTAAAACTTAAGTTTATTTTGTTGGATTGATACATTTTCTTAATTTCAATATAAATTGATAAAACTGAATCAGCTATTTCATTTTCGTGTTTGCCATCTGTTCTTTCAAAAGGTCGTTTTACAGTTATAAGACGTGTATGTGGCGGCATTGGTGTTTCTCGTACATGGCAAATCCCTAATTGTTCCATTCAAAACAATGTATTACACAAAATATCAATTAAACACAAAACGATAAACATTAATTTGTAATTACGTTTATTTTGGAATGTATTTTCACTGTTATGTTCAATATCAACAGTTTTATGATGCAGTAACCGTGAAGTACATTTGCGTACGCTGGAGCATTAATCCGCAATAAAACAGCTAGTACCTTCATTTTGCACATCTAAAACAAACAACAAAACTACACGCTTCAATGCAAAAGTGTTTTCAAAGCTAAAATAAAATTACGGTGGTGTTTAGATAAATGCAGATTCCATGTAGTGGTAAAAGGTTGATGTTGTTTTATGACATACACTACGCGTGACAATTAAGATGATTAAACAACTTTGATCACTTATTAATACTTAATTTTGGTTCGAATGATGTGTTCATACACGTATCGTAATTATATGTAGTTGACGGAAATGTAACAGCGACACTATAGGTAATTAACAAGAATTCCGCGGAATTATATGTTTCGCCGTGGCCTCTTTGACTGGTAATACACACATGGGAGAGAAAAAAATATATTATATTCATGCAAGAGTTATCTAACTTGGTTAATGTAGTAGGTTTAATGACTAAGAAATATTGTAGGAAGTATTGTGTGAAGTTTCTGTCATATACATTAAGTGAATTTTTAGATATGAACATGATGGTAGTGGCACACAAAACTTTAACCAGTATTTCTAAGTAAACATATTTATAGAAAATAAATAATTAAAAAAAGAAAAGTACTCAGCATCTGCATTATATAATGTAGGGTGTTAGTTGTAACTATGATCCAAGTGTGAGTGTCCTAGCACTAGTACTTATAGAAAAATAGCGTAAAGATAAAAACTTAACGTTGGAGGTAAATGCAAAATTCAGCATCAAACAATGTCAATGAACCATGCAATGTAGGTCACACTCAGCATCTGCAGTATATAATGTGATGCAGGGTGTTAGTTGTAACTATGATCCAAGTATGAGTGTCCTAGCACTTGTACTTGTTGAGAAATAGTGTAAAAACGAAAACTTAACGTTGGAGGTAAATGCAAAATTCAGCATCAAACAATGTCAATGGACCATGAAATGAAGGTCACACTCACCATCTGCAGTATATAATGTGATGCAGGGTGTAAGTTGTAACTATGATCCAGGTATGAGTGTCGTATGAGTGTCCTAGCACTTGAACTTGTTGAGAAATGTGTAAAAATAAAAACCCAACGTTGGAGCTAAATATAAATGTTCGACGCCGCCGTCGCCGTCGACAGAAAAGCAACACCTTAATCTCGTCTCTCCTTTGTCGCTGCGAGATAAAAACACCAAGTTTTAGGACTGCAATGAAGTTGTGGTGGTATACGAACAGACTAATTAGCTGTAGTGCCGTTTTTAGAGTATTGGCCGCTCATGCTAGAGGTCGTGTACTCATTGTGTACACATTAGCTATCATAACTTTCTTTTGACCCTTTTCATTTGTAATTAAATCTGTATATTGAACGTAATACCATTTTTTACGGTGAATAAACACGTGTATATTGACCGTACTACCATGTTTATGGTGAATAAACACTTGTATATTGAACGTACTACAATATTTATGGTGATTAACAACGTGTTTAGTGAGCGTACTACCATTTTTTATGGTGAATAAACACGTGTATATTGAACGTACTACCATTTTTATGGTGAATAACCACGTGTATATTCAACGTACTACCATGTTTATGGTGAATAAACACGTGTATATTGAACATACTACCATGTTTATGGTGAATTAACACGTGTATAGGTGAATTAACACGTGTATATTGACCGTACTACCATGTTTATGGTGAATAAACACTTGTATATTGAACATACTACCATGTTTATGGTGAATTAACACTTGTATAGGTGAATTAACACGTGTATATTGACCGTACTACCATGTTTATGGTGAATAAACACTTGTATATTGAACATACTACAATATTTATGGTGATTAACAACGTGTATAGTGAGCGTACTACCATTTTTTATGGTGAATAAACACGTGTATATTGAACGTACTACCATTTTTATGGCGAATAAGCACGTGTATATTGACCGTACTACCATGTTTATGGTGAATAAACACAAGTATATTGAACGTACTACCATTTTTATGGCGAATAAGCACGAGTATATTGAGCGTACTACCATGTTTATGACGAACAAAAACGTGTCTAAAGAACATACTACCATGTTTATGGTGAATAAACACGAGTATACTGAACGTACTATCATTTATATGGAGACTTAACACGTGTATATTGAATGTACTACAATTTTTATGGCAAATAAACACGTGTAAATTGAACGTATTACCATGTTTATAGTGAATAAAATATTGTTTAAACTAATCCCAGTGTCAACCAGACGGATTCATAAACACAGAACTCAGTTATGGTTCTATTCAGAAAACTGATAAAGGAACGATTCCTATGAGCTCCGTGCTTTTTCCGCAATAAAATTAGAATAAAACAGTATAAACTTAATCTTTGTACTCTTAAAATGGCGCAATTTGTAATGACTAATCAGGTAAACATGGAGTAATCCGATTCAGTTGTTTATTTATCCTTAATGTGTCGTGTACAATGCGGGGTTCTAGCAGTTACGGTAATTATACGCAACTGTCTAAAAGTAGTATAACCATATAATTAACAGCGCCATTTTGTTTGTGATTTGTAAAAAAATATAAAATATGAACAACGGCAATATTACCACTGCAAAGAATCATGTGACGATCGAAATAATCCAGTAAACATGTCACGCCTTAACATTCAACTAAGTCACATGTTAACATTGTGCTTATTGTTAAACTAATCGGGTGATATCGCCGCGTTCAACAAATCACATGCTTTTAATGACAACCAGTTTTGTTGATTGGGGAAAACTTAAAAGCGTAATCCCCAACATAAATAGATCAACCGTTCCACTCCAAGTGACTGGTAATTAACAAGTTTTAGAATTACTTGACATCGAATACTCGACTCCGCCGTATGTATAAGAGACGTGTGACCCTGACCACCGCTGTAGAGCAGTGGCTTGTCAATGTGTACTGCTTCCGCACAATCTAATTGTCCATCACTTCACATTCACCATGTTATACTAAGCTGTACATACATTCATTATTCAAACGCGCTTCATATGAACTTGTATAGATTTCTAATGAAATAAAGTGATATAATGGCGACTAAAATCTGAAGAGCCATGTTCAATAGTGAGATTTGCATACAATATTTGGTGTTTTATTTGTATAATATAAACATTATTCGAGGATGTATTTAATAGACCGGGTTAAGGATGAAACGTTTCGTACGTAAAATAATTTAAATAAAAGTGTATTTCACGATGTTGAACAATGAATTGACATCGTTGCTATTATAAAGATTAAACCAAAAACACGAATTCGGTAAATATTAAACTTTGTTTTGAAACAACTTCTATGGATTTTCGAAACTAAATGTTGCATATATCTGTTTTTTCCACGTAGTAAATACATTTTACTAGACTTAATGTTTTTATTAAAATTAAACATACAAACAATTGTTTTCATATAGTAAATAAGAAATAATTATTTGTATTTTTACAATTTGAGGCATAAGAATACTATTTTTTTCATGTAGTAAAGTAATTCTATATGTAATTTTAATCATAAACGAGGGGGGGATCAGAAAGTTTGTAGACTTTTCCTATAACCTTTTTCTTTATCACTATATTCTTATAATTCTCAGGGAGCCTGTGAAGCTATATATTTGCAGTAGTTTTGTAAACATTTGATAATTTTCCATCATTAGTTTGTATTAAATGGTAACTATGGAAACGTCGATTTACGTAGACGGGGCAGTTTTTGTTTTTTTCTTCCTGTACTATTTAAACAAAAAATAATAAATATAGATCATCGTGTGCTGTATCATCTGCTTGTTTACATCCTTTAAGGAAATGGCACCAATTATGCGCATCTCAAAATGACGTCAATATTATGATGTTACGGTATGACATTTTGTGTGAAACAAAATGGCGTCGGGGCACTTGAAAATGAATTGGCACGCATACTACCGCAGTTCCGTTAAGTTCTACTCAATCTTAGGTTAAACACCTGCTCAAATAGAGAAACAAAAGTATGTACGGTGAATCTAATGTTTCAAGGAATCTTGCGTCTAAACGTAACAAAATTAAAGTTTTTGAGATGGCCGAGAATCAGTCATTTTAAAATTGCAAATGGGAAGTCGATTTGAAGACATGTTGGAATTAAAGCTTAATATATATTTTTATAATACTGGTTTTATAGAATTATTCAATCTAATAAAGTGATCACTGGATGCAGAACGTAAACTTAGACAATGAAATCGCAGACATAGTAATGAAATATGAAATATCATTTAGCCGCAGGTGTATCGGCTTCAGCATTATTCTAATTTCTAATATCTAGCAACACTGAATGAGTTACATGATAAGAAAACACAACATAAATGTCAAACTGCACAGAACAGCACCATTTTGTTTTAAATTCAATAACATTGTAATGTTAAAATGAAATAGTCTAACGTGTTATTGCCTGTAGGACTTCGTGGTAACGGAGCCCATTCGTAAATATATACAAGCAGCTGACGGGGGACGTGATATATATATAATTGTTATGTCCTGTAATCCTTTGGACACCCCACCCCCTCAAGAGGATAATTTCGATAACCATTAGACGCTTGTGATCAATCTTAATCGGTTCAACGATCATGATTTGTTTATTGTAATACACTTAAAGTAGAGCGTCACTTAACACGAGAATGTGTTACGTACCAAGTTTCATGCTGTACAGATTATACAGGTTAATATTGATACTTTACATGGTGTAAGTAAGTTGATGTAAGTTAACTCCATTTCGTGACAACATGTATTATAAGACCAAACATCATGTTGACAAAACGATGTGAATAAGGATAAAAAAAATATAGTTAATTATTTTTATAATGTTTTTTATGCAAACAGTCTATTTATGCTTCAGTCACATTTGGGCCGGCCGCCGGCCGGGAAGTAAGAATCGGCTGGCTACCCGGCTTTCCGGGCACTGGGACTTCTTTCCGATGTCTGGGATTTGCCGTGAGTATGGTCACATTAGATACGGGCACCGCACGGCCCCCCGCAAACAATTTGCGGGATTAAATCAAACGGACATCTGAAGGATACCGTAGGGAGCCCATAAGACTATCGCAAGGATACCGCAAGGCTATCTGACGATGGCCGGGCTGTCGTACGGTAGTCGGAAGATGTTCGTGCGGCTGCCAGCCGTGTGACGGGCGGGATACGTACGGGATACGTACGTAGCCCGAACGATATTTCGAATTTTTAAATGGCGTGTATATATAGGGAAACACACAAGCCAACACCAAAATCGGGGAGACACCGGCAACTTTTATCTCCATGCTAAAAGCTCTCGGCGACCCGTGCGGCGTCTAAAAATCGGCCAATAGTGGTCGATAATCTCCTGGCGTCCTTATGGTTCCCGGCTTGCCGGCCGATTTTGGCCAAAAAAACTCTTAAAAAAACGTTAGTTTAAATTTAATACCGACGTTTCGGATTATCGCCTTTATCATCAAATATATAAACACCGGAAGTAACGTCACATAACGTGACGTTAATATAGCAAGAAAAACAAATGAGCCGCGTCGCACGAAATTCGACTCAAAGAATTATTCATCCAGTAGCCAAACACGCGACAAGACGCGGCTCATATAGAATATTATCGCAATCAAAAGTACATGAAATATCGGATCAAAACGATATCTAAATTCCTATAAATAGTAGTAAAATGAGAAAAAGGATCAAACGATAGTACATATAACTGTTCAATGAAAGCATTTCTACATATTATATAGCTGTTTTGCATTTAGTCCAAATGGATACAATGTGTGTACTTTGTGAATCCAATAAGTTTCCTTACAGAAACGATCAAAGTTATTACTAACAGTGTCGAATGGCATAAATGAAAAATCTTCTATTGAATGAGCAACGGCGTTAAAATGCGTTACGACATTAGATGAAAACGTTGGATGTGAGAAACTTCTTATATCAAAACGGTGACTATTCATACGTTTTGATACATTTTGATTCGTTTGTCCAACATACTGTACTTGACATTTTTACATGTAATAAGATATATAACACTTTTAGATGTGCAGTCGGTATTAAAACGTATACAACACTTATCACTTATACTTTGAAAGATAATATTGCTTTCTGGAAGTTTCAAGAGTATTTTAATGAATGTTTTACCAAAAGAACAGAAAAAAAAAATACTTCGGATATGTGTATCGCTACGTGTTTTATTAAGCCGTCTACTATGACAAGAAGGGGACAATACATGTAAACTTTCACCACAACATAAACAATGTATCATCTCGAAATTTTACGACAACCAACTTACACAAATAGACACATAAATACACCAACTGATACATATTGAGAATAAACATGGAACCCGATATCTGATATATTCTGGTTTCAAGTCATGTCTATTAATATTGAATTCAATGATTGTCTTTTACACATTCTTGATAACTCTATTTTTAATGCCCTATGTCCCTTGTTTCTGTTAAATTGCATCTTGACGTACGGGAGCTGCCAGGATTAGCATGAGAAAATACATACATCCAACAGGAGACTTGGTTTTCAATTGACGCAGCCGCCATTACAATAAGTCAATAATGAAAAGCAATAAGCGAACTAGTTATGATAATAAATCACGCTGACAATTGTTGGAATGTTATTTCCGAGAAACCATTATGAATGCCACAATATATACAAATACGAAATTTGGACGTATGGGGCGAAGTGTTTTTAATTATGTAAAGAAAACACCATGCACAGACACCATGTATCGCCTATAAGAATCCATATTTCAGAAAGTTTGTTGTTGTTGTATTGTGTTTAACGTCGCTTTCAACAATTTGTATGTAATTTTGCAACAGTGTCTACTACAGGCAGTAATCTAAGCGCTCTAGTGTCATGCCGCAAGCACATGGTTTGATACCACAACCAATCTCTTTATACTGACACCGGGCCAAGAAGACACAGAACTATTCTCTAAATGCTAAGCATCAAGCGAGAAAGCTTCTAGTACCATTTTTCAAGTCTGTGAGTATGATCAGACCAGGCATCAAACCAATGACCGTCAACATGCGAGGCTCACGCTCTACAACTAGACCCCGCTGCGTTTTTGTTAAAAAGGAATCGTTACATCCAAAGGACATATTCACCGCACCAGTATAAATAAATCAATATAAGCATTACTACTAATGATAAATAAATACAGATGACGTAACAGCTCAATTGCTCAGACGGGTGCACCTGACTTCGTTCTTCCCCCGTCTTTACATCATAAAGAGAAGGGCTAAAATAAAAATAGCACCAAAACAGAATCAAAACATAATTTTATTGATTTTTGAATGGTACAGCTAATAATTGAAACATATTAACTTGAGCAGGGATAAATATATTTTAATAATGCAGTTAATCCTTTACTCCATAGATACGCGTTTTCCCGCATTAATCACAGAAGGTCTTTGAAAACAGTGCAGGAACAGTTCAGATTGCTCGTAACGAGCAATCTGAACACTTTCTGCACTGTTTTCCACTCTGTCAGTTAATATAAACATAATTCACCCATTGCTGATACGTGATGAATTAATGCTTTCAATTTGGAAGAGACCAAGAAAATTCTTATGGAGCAAAGGGTAATGGGAGAGATTTAGGGAGTATCCAGTACCTAGTACTTTTGCCATCTTCATGAGCTAAACTTTACCTCTGTTTAAATACTTTTCAACACTATAAAGCCTTTTTGGTATTTTAACTATTTTGAGCCAACACCTGTCATATAATTCGACGTTTCACGCGTGTATGTCATGATTCAATTGTCCTAACACCAGCATATGGGTTATAGGTTAATAGTGGAAATATTGACTTGATACGTGAACGGTCGCTAAGTGTTTTAACCCTTTCATCTTTAGGCATATATAGCGAATTTTTCTGACATGCAACCTTAAAAAACTCAGTCAGTTAATTTTATGAGCAGAAACAGTTGGTGACACTCTAATAATTCCTTTCAATGACAATTAAACACACAGAAATATCGAACAATGACGCAATGTCATTATACTTTAATGGCACTTCGAAGAGAATTTGTGTTTAATTGTTGTTGTTTTTTTAAAAAAACAACAGTATTGCGTTGCTTTATGTAACTTCAGACTTACTGTATCATTGCACAGAATATTGATTCTGCATACAATATATACGATAAACATTATATTGTACTACAGAGTTACTGTATCATTGCACATAATATCAATTATGCATACAATATATACGATAAACATTATATTGTACTACAGAGTTACTGTATCATTGCACATAATATCAATTATGCATACAATATATACGATAAACATTATATTGTACTACAGAGTTACTGTACCATTGCACAGAATATTAATTATGCATACAATATATACGATAAACATTATATTGTACTACAGAGTTACTGTATCATTGCACAGAATATTAATTATGCATACAATATATACGATAAACATTATATTGTACTACAGAGTTACTGTACCATTGCACAGAATATTAATTATGCATACAATATATACGATAAACATTATATTGTACTACAGAGTTACTGTATCATTGCACATAATATCAATTATGCATACAATATATACGATAAACATTATATTGTACTACAGAGTTACTGTATCATTGCACATAATATCAATTATGCATACAATATATACGATAAACATTATATTGTAAGAGTTACTGTATCATTGCACATAATATCAATTATGCATACAATATATACGATAAAAATTATATTGTACTACAGAGTTACTGTATCATGGCACATAATATCAATTATGCATACAATATATACGATAAACATTATATTGTACTACAGAGTTACTGTATCATTGCACAGAGTATTAATTATGCATACAATATATACGATAAACATACCATTATACTACAGAGTTACTGTTTCATTGCACAGAGTATCAATTATGCATACAATATATATGATAAACATTACATTATACTACAAACCTACTGTATCATTGCACATAATATCAATTATGCATACAATATATATGATAAACATTATATTGTACTACAGAGCTACTATATCATTGCACAGAGTATTAATTATACATACAATATATACGATAAACATTACATTATACTACAGAGCTACTGTATCATTGCACAGAGTTACTGTATCATTTCACAGAATATTAATTCTGCATACAATATATACGATAAACATTGCTTTATACTACAAAGTTACTGTATCATTTCACAGAATATTGATTCTGCATACAATATATACGAAAAACATTACATTATACTACAGAGTTACTGTATCATTGCAAAGAGTATCAATTATGATACAATATATACGATAAACATTACATTATACTACAGAGCTACTGTATCATTGTACAGAATATTAATTCTGCATACAATATATACAATAAACATTACATTATATTACAGAGTTACTGTATCATATCACAGAATATTAATTCTGCATACAATATATACGATAAACATTATATTGTACTACAGAGTTACTGTATCATTGCACATAATATCAATTATGCATACAATATATACGATAAACATTATATTGTACTACAGAGTTACTGTATCATTGCATAGAGTATTAATTATGCATACAATATATACGATAAACATACCATTATACTACAGAGTTACTGTTTCATTGCACAGAGTATCAATTATGCATACAATATATATGATAAACATTACATTATACTACAAACCTACTGTATCATTGCACATAATATCAATTATGCATACAATATATATGATAAACATTATATTGTACTACAGAGCTACTATATCATTGCACAGAGTATTAATTATACATACAATATAAACGATAAACATTACATTATACTACAGAGCTACTGTATCATTGCACAGAGTTACTGTATCATTTCACAGAATATTAATTCTGCATACAATATATACGATAAACATTGCTTTATACTACAAAGTTACTGTATCATTTCACAGAATATTGATTCTGCATACAATATATACGAAAAACATTACATTATACTACAGAGTTACTGTATCATTGCAAAGAGTATCAATTATGCATACAATATATACGATAAACATTACATTATACTACAGAGCTACTGTATCATTGTACAGAATATTAATTCTGCATACAATATATACAATAAACATTACATTATATTACAGAGTTACTGTATCATATCACAGAATATTAATTCTGCATACAATATATACGATAAACATTATATTTTTCTACATAGTTACTGTATCATATCACAGAATATTAATTCTGCATACAATATGTACGATAAACATTATATTTTACTACAGAGTTACTGTATCATTGAACAGAATATTAAATATGCATACAATATATATGATAAACATTATATTATACAACAGTCGCGATCTTACACTTAGAGATGATATTGATACGAATCGGATAACACTTCTATAAATGTATGATGAGTTCTATTTCTAATTTCTAAGCTTTCACTAAAGTTATATTCGTGAAGTTATTTTATTTCTGAAACCACACAGTAGTCACAAAGTAATGTTCAACACCAAGTTATGTTTTTAAATTATTTTTGAATCACACAATTATGTCATAAAGTATTTCCTATTTTCTTGCACAAAGCTATATATAAATCCTAAATTCCTAATTTCCTATTCTATATTATATTAATTTTAATATCAATTTCTATTCTCTATATATACCGACAAAGTTATTGTTTGACTTTGAAGGTGTGAATATGGCACCAAAGACTTCATTCCCATCAAAGTGTAAAACTATATGTTCAGAGGAAGTGATGATTAATAGTGATTAAACAAATAATACAAATTCCTGCTTTGAACATATTGAGTTAATTGTTATAGTTACATGTAAGTTGGCATATTTGAAATTTTAACACAATATAGATTGTAGATTTAACAAATAATGGTAGTATGTTCACTTTTCCTAATTAAAGGTTAAATATTTACATCATACACACCAAGACAACCATTTTGATATAAAAACATGGTTATAGTATTTTATTGGAAGAGATAGAAATATGTGAAAGTCAAATTATCCAAATCTGCTTTATAATACGTGTACCTAATAATAGAACACGGTGAAGGCGGGTGGTGTTTTACTATTGAGTCGTCCTTGTACTCTGATTTTTTTTCATTTTGCATTCCATTGTCTTTCATAGCTTTTAATATAAATGTAAATTGCTATTCAATGGACACGTTAAAATCTATAATTTCTTGAACATCAATACATGATGGCACTTGTGCATTTTTCCTACTCTGAATATTTTGCGATTAAAAAAAATGAATTATGCAAAATTCAAGTGTCCAATTACATTTTCTTTTTTTGGCTAATATCGCAATGTCATATAAAAGCGTATATAAACATGTGCTACGTAAAATAACCCTTTTAAAACATGTTGTATTTAAACATATTCCATTTTAAACTGCTATGTTATTAAAACTACGAAACCTATGATTGTGACCGTATAACGTTCAGAATAAATACTATAAATTCGACATAGTGATACGATTTATATCCATACTGCTGCAATAATAGATAACAATGAACTAAATTATGTCAGCTTTTACTTTTGAAAAACAATTATCCCACAACTGGCGAGATAATAGATGTGAATGTCTTGCGAGATTGCACGCTGCGAGCATCAATTGATGGTAAAACTCCATTACACTCTGTACTATACGACACATTTGACACCCATTAAGTGTTACGATGAACCGGCTACACTTGGTTGCAAGATGTAATAACAGCCAGAAGCTATTATTTGCAACGAAAAAAAAAAAGGAATTTAAAGAAATGAAATAGAAAGTAAAAACAATCCATTTAATATTAAATTAAGTTCAATTAAAACACACAACTATGTATTACATACATCCATAAAATTAAAGCATAAGGACGATAATCACTATTGTAAATTGTGTTAAGCCTGTCAGTTAAGGTAGATATTTATTATACTTTTACATTTACTAAATCGATATTTTAAGTAAGTTTATATTTTAATCTGGTGATTGATATGCCTCTAAACCACCTACTAGGAAACATGCACTTGAAAACCATTCTTAATATTCATTTAAATACCAAACCAATTTTCTCTAAAATACTGTCTTTATTTTGATATTATATCTTCATTTATATTAATTGCCATATTTTGAAACAAGAAAATTTAATGTAAAGCTGGAGATAAAACATTTCAAGGACCCAAACATTACTGTGCTGTGCCCGAGAAAGAAAAATGTTGTTTATAAAAGCTTATTTTACATCGCCACAGGTTTCCAATTTGAGCGACCCCCATGAAAAGTGTTAGTCTTTTGATGTTTTTTGGGGGATAGTGCATGATACAGAGTGGAACCCATAAAAAAGTTTATTCTGGTTCTTAAGCGTGTATAGCACCGTCACGCAAGTCTCCGGTTTCAAGTATATGTTATTATTTGCACTGTAATTGTCAAGTCCCTGGAATAGAACCAACAGCCCCGAGATTAGAGTGAGAAGTCTCGTGCTCTACCGACTGAGCTAATGGAGGCTGGTTCAAACAAAAGTACTCTTTCCGGTATAATTTAGTCTTTACTTGACAATTTATAACGAGTATAATACATTTAACATTGAATTAAGAGTCCATGGTTTGTGTTTATATACAAATTTTTGCAGACGATATGTTATTTTTAAGTTCTGACTTAAAGACCTTTTTAACGTAAAAGTATAATTAATTTTTTTCAACATATCGGTATATTATAGGCTCAAGCCTTGATCAAATAGTGTATACATGTATGCCGTAAGGTAATTTATTAACAGACGTATGAGCATTGTGTGAACTAGTGTACCTTGTCCAGAAATTGCTTTAATTAGATTTAAAGAACTGAAATCGATACTTATTCATATGATTTTTTTAAAATTTATTTATTTTTGTTTTGTTTGTGAAACACGACTTTATATTATAGATAAATAACGCTCGAAGTCGTCTTGATCATGAACTTGGCATAATAATAAAGATATACTGTCTTGCCAAAGGTCACTACACATAGCAGTGATGGAGGATCGAACCCACTATTCTCACTCACTACTTCTCTTGGTTATAAAGTGATAAAAAAAGTATTGACAAAATATTTGTTGAATAATGTACATGTTTGTTTCAATGTATCATTGTATAAAATATTGCAATAAAAAGAGGGTTTCTTAAAAAACATACTACTTCAATTTATATATAAAAAACAGGATCCATACTTTTTCAAAATATTATACACATTGCTGTATATGTTTAGTTTAAGACGTCACTCAATACGAGAATCTGAATTACATGTAGTTTGTTAAAGTGCTGTTCTCTTCGTTTGCATAGTTTTTCGTCTTGGTGTTAAATATATATATATATATGAACTCAAGATACTATTCCGATACTATTTAGCGTGCCACTAGCCACTGATTGTTATTACAATTTTAGCGTACCACTAGCCACTTATTTATCATTCTGTATCATAGTAGTTGTACTCACATGTTATTACAATTTTAGCGTACCACTAGCCACTTATTTATCATTCTGTATTATAGTTGTTGTACTCGCATGTTATTACAATTTTAGCGTACCACTAGCCACTTATTTATCATTCTGTATCATAGAAGTTGTAATCACATTTTATTACAATCAATGAACTGTGACCTGTGTTTATTTTGTGTTTCTTTTTTGTTTTCGGTTATGTATTCATTTCAAACTCTTTATTTTATAATCAGGAGTTACTCTTTAAGCAAATCTGAATTTCAATTGTTTCATTGTACTTTAAAGTAAAAGTACAATTTAAGGTCGGTATTCCTTTGATTTCATTATAAGACAATCTGGTGTCACCACGAAGTCAATTTAATCATAAGACGAAACCGAAACATTGTCCTCGGAGTTGTGAGTGGAAATAGATAATTAAGTTGCAAAACATAACATTACATTCGAGTTAACTAGGACAATATCCAATAAATGAAATTAGTATCGGTGTCACATGTTATCAGGCAAGTAACTTACGGTACTATAAGTGTATAACTATGATGGATGTTTATTGCACTTGGTAGCTCTAACCGCTTCATATATAAGTGATAGAATCACATTCAAAATATTATAATATAATTCATAATTAATAATATGTAATGTATACAGTCATTTTTACAATTTATTTATATCAAGTCCCCGGATTTATCAAAACTGTCTTGTCGAAGTGTAAAGGTTAGTTTGAATGCAAGTTATATATAATTTCACAACTATTTAAACGCATTTTAATTTGATATTATATATATTATATGAAACAATGTATGAGACAGTGTTTGATTGTTAGGAAAGAAATCTTTATTAACATACATAATCTTGTTCATTAAAACGGATTCTTATTTCGTTAACATAGTCTTGATCATTCAAACGGAATCTTGTTTTGTCTACATAGTCTTGTTCATTAAAACGAAGTCTTATTTTGTCTGCATAGTCTTGTTCATTAAAACGGAATCTCATTTTGTCTACATAGTTTTGTTTATTAAAAAGGAATCTAATTTTGTCTAATTAATCATGTTCATTAAAAAGGAATCTCATTCTGTCTATATATTCTTGTTCATTAAAACGGAATCTTATTTTGTGTACATAGTTCTGTTCATTAAAACGGAGGCCCATATTGTCTACATAGTCTTGTTCATTTAAACGGAATCATATTTTGTCTAAAACGGTATCTTATATCTTATTTGCATAGTATTGTTCATTTAAACGGAGCTCATTGCGTCTACAAAGTCTTGTTTATCAAAATGGAATCTTATTTCTTATTTGCATACGTTTGTTAATTTAAACGGAGCTCATTGCGTCTACATAGTCTTGTTTATTGTAACGGAATCTCATTTTGTCTACATAGTCTTGTTGATCTAAGTGGAATCTTATTTTGTGTACATAGTCTTGTTCATTAAACGGAATCTCATTTTGTCTACATAGTCTGGTTGATCAAAGTAGAATCTTATTTCGTCTACATAGTATTGTTCATTTAAACGGAATCTCATTTCGTCTACATAGTCTTGTTCATTGAAATGATATTAAGAGATGGCAATCATTTATACAAACATTGTTAATACATAGTCGTACGTATATATGATTTTAAAATTGCCTTTTTTATCATAACATCGTTACACAGAGTTTCCCCCACATTGTAAAAATAGCGACTGATGGGAAACGATACAAATGCTTTCAAACCTTACAAATAAAACTCAGAACTATCCTTGACTTTACTGCTTTCTATTATTTAGTTTGAAAGCGAAGATAAGTAAAATTTAGTAAAAAAATAAATTGACACGCAAAGATAACTATAGGGTCAAATGAAAACACATTTTTTTTTCAATTCTTGTTAAATTAAATATAATCAATTTCACTCGACCTTGACTAAACATGCTGACACAGTCAGTTTCTAGGAAATGTGTCATTACATGAAGTATGAAGAACTTACAGAAAGACTACTGGAACATAAATCTAACATTTTCATTGAACAGTAATGAAAATGAAAATACTGAATACAATAATTTGAATGTGTGTGTGTGTGGTGTGTGACGCTATGTTGTTTCCGTGACGCTATATATAATCAACTAGATTTTTGAAGAGATCGACTGATAACATTATTACATTGAAAGTTTACCTGTCAGATTTATCTTCAACATATTTAAAACTAGTATTTGTTGTAAACCCCACGCCTCCCAAATGACAGTTTAAGAGGTATTCTATCTAAGAACAACACTCGGTGAATGCAATCATTGTAAACTGGTATGAATTACCCAGTCACAATCAAAACAAAAGAACTATCAATAATACTGTATTTTATTTTTGAAACGGTATAATTCTATAAAGTAGAACTGAAGAACATAAAGACGAACTCGAAACGTACTATGCGACATAAAATTTATTCATATACTTTTAGGAATACTATGATTCATCCACAATTATGATTCTGTATATCTACATGATTTATATTGATTTAAACTTGAAATATAAAATATAAATACTTGGTACTAATTTAATTACAAAATGATTAGCATATGTATGTGTTTAATTGTTTTTCTTTACAGTTCAAACGCGGTTTACGCGCGGTTTAAGGTTATAGAGTGAAATCCCAATAGTGCCAACTACACATTTACTGAAATAGGTTACATATAATTTTGGGAAATAATTCAATAATATGAATAGCGCACACATGATGTACACATTAGTGAAGTGCAAAAACAATCAGACGCAATTGACCAAGACGCCAAAGACTCATTTCTTACAGATGTCAACTTGCTTTATTAAACCCTAAGGCGCTTGTCATAGTTCTATTAATGCGCATTTGTTCCTCATAACAACAATTAAGGATTGGATATTGCTATAGCAACGTATGCATGACGTATTTGAGTACGTGCTGCGTGGTTGAAAGAGTAGAAAATTCAATGATGTAAATCAATAATTTACTTAAATAAGTACTACATACATGTTATACAACCCTTCTATACTAGCCCAATATGACTACCAATTTAAGCACTTGGAAACTTTATTATCGATCAAATTTACATGCGTTTGTTTTTATGTCAATCTTTTAGTAATGTAGCTTACATGTAAATAGCCACCAAGGCAATTCACCATGCTGGACAATATGTTGGTTGTCAAGCGTGCTTCCTAACAATTATCGGTGATGTTCTCAGTTAAGATACTTCAACATACACGTAAAGTAGAACGAAAATACCTGTATCAACATACACAGTACTATTACTATTACTGTCTTGTCCAGATTGGTGGGCTCAAGAAGCGGTCGAGATTCTATGTTATTAAAATCTTGTCAAAGAGCATTCTTTGATCAGAATCTGTAACAATTCTAAACGACCAAATCTTTTAGTCATTGACCAGTATACATAACATAGTCAGTTTAAATAATGTTACCTGCTAAAGGTTAGTTAAGTGTTTGAAATTGTAACATAAAGATGATCTCAATAACATAATCAAATCTTTGCGGTTATGGTACAAGTTTCACGGATAATTAAAGGTCGCTAGGTCACATAGGACGGCAATTTCTCGAACATGTTGTGAAAGACATGGTATTTAAAACACCGTATGCAGACGATACAACTGTCGAGCCCGACCAGATTATAACAAATAGGCGTAGTCTGAATTTTCTTTCGTGTATCTAGGGCATTATTGACAAAAGCCAAGCAATGGTGATGTTCACTAAGAACATTACAGTGTAAACAATATGCAATTTTATGGTTTTAGCCGTTGTTATGAGGAATATTGAAAATCCACCACCATTAAACAACAGCAAGGTGGATTATCTTTACCTCTGTCTAGACAGTGAAGTAAGATAACATTTGGTGATTGCTTGCAAAATGGATCTAAACTTGAAAAATATTCGATTTTGTCCTACAACATTGTAATTTTCCGGATTTATATTCCATTGCCAGAAAATAATCGATAATGCAGCTCAGATTTTTTCTTCGTGTTTATTGTTTTGTAACACATTGGGAAAACTTTAGAGATACTACATTATTGAAAATATTTGGGAAGCAATTAATGCTTATTTATTTAACATAAAGACCATAATGGCTACACTGCGGAAGCCGGCGGAAGTGATATATCTTTTGATTGTGCGTGCTTTGTGCAAGTGTGACATGATAATGTAGAATGTCAATATTCTAGAAAATGTGTTTTTGAATATACTGAATATGTCTGTGTATGCAAAATTTTCTCTGTACGTCATCATATGCTGAAACGAATGCTAAATTATTGAAACTATCCACTTGCTAGTGTTTCATGTTCGGCATATAACACGTATTTAAAATTTCCATGCTACTAATTTCAAGTTACTGAACATAATTCTTCATAATAAGCCTTGTCAGAAAAACAACTATCTGTACAATAAGATTATTATACAAAATTCCTTCTCCAACGCCCACGATGCACAAGTTAATGGATATGATTTTATATGATGTTATTTATTTGAGCATTTCTCTACAAAGCAAGTCTGGGATAATTATGAACATGCATTAAAGCTCTTTGATATGACTAATTATTCTCGGCAAAGCTGTAACCTACAGTATTTTGAAATGTATCATTTGTCTGAAATTTGATTATATAGCACAGAAGGATAAACAAATCATAGAGAGTTTCAATATCGGACAGTGTATATAATATTGAAAATATGATTAGAGTTCATCTTTAGCCGTATTACAATCAAACACTAATTGAACTTATACGTGTGTGTTAAAACGTTACAATGTGTGATAGTATTACTTTTAAGGTTTGCTTTATAGTGAAAAATGAATATAATTCACATTAGACGAATTACAAACTTCCAATATAGTTATGGACAAACATATATAACGATACAATTTGAAATTGTTGATTAAAATTCGATGAATGTTAACTATTAAGAAACTACTCTATAAAAGAAGTATAGGTATCCAACAGCAGGCCACGATACAAGTTAGGATCACATTGCTGTTGGTTTGATATGGCCTAATTGGAATTTCTTAATAAATGCTATCTAACTATATCATATAACATATATATGTTCCCCATCGTAAAATTGCATGCCTGTATTGTATTGTTTGTGTAATTAAAGATGAAATGTATATGTTCAACTTATAACGAAACAAAATTATGTTCTTATATTGTAAAACAATACTAATCCACACTTGAAACCAAACTGCAAAAGTGTCAATGTTTCAACGATATAATTAATTGCAATTTTTTTAAGATTGCAATATTATATGATCATAATTTGCATAATCCAAAATCAGACACATATTTTGAAACATTACAATTTAGGACAATGCTGCTATCTTATGACTTTGCTTAACGTTGCAAATCGATTAGAATTCATCCTTAAACGTTTTCTCATATTTAGAATCAACTTATAAAACGATATAATTTAAAATAGTTTTGCTGCCTCGCCATTTGCTGCATTTTTAAATATAATCAAATGTAGTTAGACTGACAAAATATCTCAATATGATTGGATGATGTCACCTATACTTACAATCTCTGTCGCTGTAAATCACAATCCGACAATCGAGAAACCGCCAACAAGGGTCAATTCGTCACGCTATCCAGCCACTGGAGACGTATAACTCCAATCTGAAATAGGAAACGCACATGGTTCATATAATTACTATCATTTCTAATATTCATACAGCAGGAGACTAATTTAGATAGAGCACTTTTAAACCGTCTTTAACTGCCGTTTCATCAATAGCACTGTATAATAAGGCCTTCTTATTACTGATAAACAAATGTAACATTGAAACACACGCAACAATGAATAACGCCGACATGTATTAATTATTAACCGTGTAACAGAAAATATATTTCCCCAATGTATCTGTTTAAACATGCCAAAAATATCACGCTGAAACGGTATTTCCCATTGGCCAATGTTAGACTACAAAATATGTCCCGCCTAAATTTGCAACGCATATTGTCATTTGGATAGTCGCAATAATGAGGTTAATGTTTAGGGATTTTGTTTTATTTTCAGCGAAGTGACCTACTTGAAATATCAAATTATTCATTGCATTTGTAGTTAATAAAGAGTAGTCTTTGTGTTCACATTTTTTAGTGAACATTTATCTTTTGCCTTTAATATTACCTTTCAACTAACACACCAAGCACTTTTTCGATATTATGTATTATTACAACTACTGCAATATTGATAGGAGAATAAATATAATATATATGTAATACATATAATAATATATCACACACACAGATGACACAAAGTATCCTCTAGAACAGGTGAAGTTCAAATAAATATACAAATATATTGACCTGAAATCTAAATCATAAATAATATGATATAAAATGGATAATAAAATAAAATAATTTAAATTGCTAAAACTATATTTTTGATCGGATGAAATCACTTGATGTAACATCAAACGCTCCATATTACTGTTTTATACACAGAAAAATGTGTGAGGATGATATACAACCATAAATAAACTTTAAACCCGGTACTCGACAATTAGTTTCTGTCTGTTATGGGAAGTTTCACGGCATGATTAGTACACGACTGTTTCCTGTCACCATGCGACCATGAATACCATTTTCGCATTAGCTGTAATTGTTTGTGTTAAACGTGCCATTCTTTTATTCGTTTTCGTGGAATTACTTCTTCGTACTCTTCAAGAAATTAATAATGCCCATAATGTTTGAAATTTATGTTATGACGTAAACAACAGGGTCATATATGAGGGATCAATGATGTTTAAAACATATCGTTATAAAGACAGAAAGTGAAACTCTTGAAAGGGAGGAGGAGGCGAGTGAAAAGATAGAAGAAAGAATGAGTTAAGTAAAAGAAAGTAAGGTGTGAACGAGTGAGTACGTGCACGAGAGCATGTGTGTGTACGTGTACGTGTTTGAGTGAACGTGTGCGTGAGTGTATGAGTAAGTAAGGGGAGGGAGAAACAGTCTATGGAGATTTGATTTAAAGCGAACGAGTGAATGATGTCGAGAAATAGAAAAAATGTATTAGAGAGGAGAAACAGGGAAGATATATAATGGACAGAGAGGTGTGTGCGAGAGTACAAACACAATCGCAAACATGATACAACCCACAGACCGTAAACCCACATACGCACGTACGCACAAACACATACCCACATCTTGTATTTCAATACATAAAGGTGTATTATATTGAAGATAACATGGTTCATCATTGATAGGCCAGTACATAATTAAATAAAGCATTTTCTTTTTTAAATGCTTGTAATGTGATAAAGTGGCTTTTATACTAACACATCCAGAAATTCCATTTTAATTTACTATACCAAAACCTGTTTGAATATTTTAATATAAGATTGTTCGAGCAGATATAGACAAGTGACTGTAGCTCCTCCCTCGACCAGTTATTTTTTTGTCAGATTTGACTGGTGCGCGCAACTTCAAATTTAAATTCGACGGGTTTATGCATTATTTTCCATTTTACGCTTGGAATGTGACTTACGTTATTGTTAAGGTATCGTTACTAAGGAAACCTGATCTTATCTTTCTATGTCTAGTAGACGCTCGTCAGGACTATAAATGACTATAATGTCATATTTCTGCCATGAATGCGTGTAATGACGTGTAATTTAGATCAGCATCAACGAGTCCGTTTAAATTGCTGTTTATCGAAAAACTACTCAGTAAACCACTTAAATAGCCATATTATATGTACTGTTGACACAGTCATTTATTATAATGCCGGAAAAGAGATCTTATTATTTTTTTCTGTAATACATCTTCAAAATTACAAATGGTTATACATAAACCCATTTGAATATGGATGGAATGCCGAAATGTAGTGTTATTAAGGTCCAAACATTTACATATAACAATAAAACTTCAATCTAATTAGAATTTTATTCAAAACAATATATTTTATGTACACTCCTAGCATTTTTCGATATTAGTTTTTGACTTTGTGCGAGGTATTGACTTAACGTAGATAGAAGCCTAAACACACTACATGTATATCCATTAATTCTTATTCCCATAAGAAAACATAAAACCTAAACAGTGAAAATGGAAACGGTAATATTACCTTTAAGTATACGTAACTATAAGTAAATGAAACGCTGGTGGACGTTAATGCTAAGCAGTTAATGTATACGATGGAGCACTTATAAATTGATGTTTAACTCTCACAAGTCCTTCAGTAAGCTAACCAGAACTCAGTGCTTTTAACTTACCGATTATTTATGCCCGTGGGTATAAAATTGACAAAATGTAATCGTTAAAGTTGGTAAATCTGAATGTTGTCTCTTCAACGAGAGAGTAATAAAACTCATGAAACAAATCGAGATAAAAGTTTAGATTGACCAATCTTCAGTTTACTTAGAACTTGCTATTTATTATGGACGTGATAAGCAATTACGAAACGATAATAGGATTCCGCAATAATGGTAAACAATAATGGAATATAGGCCCTCGAGAACTATTTGGTATCTTATCTATATAGTTTTACAAACGCAATACAAATTATCTGATAACTGAAACGACCATGTTCGTTTAAACGTTTAAATAAGGTAAAAAGGTAATGCAATTTGGCAAAACATAGGAACCGACGCCACATATTTTTGAAAAAGAAGATATTAGGGTATGGTTTAAACACTTTTTATTTTTTTTATATTTCACACACACACACACACACACACACACACACACACACACACACACACATACACATACAGATAGACAGAGAGAGAGAGAGAGAGAAAGAGAGAGAGAGAGAGAGAGAAACAGAGAGAGAGAGGACCCCCAAAAAAGGCTTGAAAAAGATTATGAAAATGCATCGCCGCCGAAGTCAAGGACTTGTATAGATACTATCTCTTAGACTATATAATTCCTTGTCGAAGTGTCCAAATATGGTATGATTTAGATAATATAATTCATTGTTGAATTGTCCAAATATGGAATGACTTAGACTATATGATTCCTTGTCGAAGTGTCGAATTATGGCATGGCTAGACTTTATAATTCCTTGTCGTAAAGATATTGACTTTGACTAAACATTTCCTTGCCGTCCAAATATGGTATGACTTAGACTATATAATTCTTTGTCGAAGTGTCCAAATATGGAATGACTAAGACTATATAATACCTTGTCGAAGTGTCCAAATATGGAATGACTTAGACTATATAATTCTTTGTCAAAGTGTCCAAATATGGTATGACTGAGACTAAACACTTCCTTGCCGTCCAGATATGATATGACTTAGACTATACAATTATTTGTCGAAGTGTCCAAATATGGTATGACTTAAACTATATAATACCTTGTCGAATTGTCCAAATATGGAATGACTTAGACTATACAATGCCTTGTCGTCCAGATATGGTATGACTTAAACTATACTATTATTTGTCGAAGTGTCCAAATATGGTATGATTTACACTATATAATTCCTTGTCGAATTGTCCAAATATGTTATGACTTAGACTATATAATTCTTTGTCGTCTAAATATGATATGATTAGTTGTACATTAATTGTATTTGTTTGTAGGGTGGATGATGAATAAAGATAAAAAAAAATGATTATAAGTATAAAACGATAAGTGATAAATCTTAGAATACTATACAATACTATTTGCGCATCTAATTATAAACACCGTGTTAAGAAAAACCAAGTGCAGGCTTTCCACAACAACATATTCTCAAGTGCAAATCCTAGGTTAATACGGTATATTTCTGTTTTGGTGGGAAAGTGGGCATGGAATAATTAGAAAAGAAGCTTGTGTATGCTGAGTAGTCTTTTTTTGTAGTTTAACAGTTGATATTTATTTCCATGTTATTGTATTGTGTGTTCATACTGTTGTAGCATAGGGGCACTTTAGTTTCATCGGTAAGTATGTACTAGTCTCAGACACATACACAGGCGAACATATTTCTGTGTCATTCTGTCTGATTAATTTATTATCATTATGTCATGATATCGGAAAAAGTTTCGCTTAAATAATGGCAAGCCTGTAATAATTAACAATAGCACAAACACAATCAATCATGAAATACTTCAAATTCATTTTAGATTATTTTATAATATTTTCAAAATTCTATTATTACATAAGCTAACACATTAGTTGCACCTTGTATGTTATTGCACATTATGAAACATATTGGTATATAGCAACTGACTTTACACATACACTAGCTGACTTATTGAAGAAGTTTCAACTTTATCTGCGACAAAATTAATGAACCCAAAATACTCACTCTTTCTTTTTCATTATTTTCTTGTCAATTACATTAAAGACATTGTATGACGAATAAATCCGATAAAAGCTTTATTATCGTTCAATCGGCTTACAACTGGCAAAAGTAGGAAATTCTCGGAAGTAGGAAGAAGCCACAAGATCCGTTAATTTCCACGGATCATCTATTAATCATGATAGACAATTTCTCGCTCTGCGAATAATAATAACGACTTAAATAATCACGGTCAATCCGTCGGCCTCCAATTCTATTTCTGCGCACGTTATAGATTAGATTTAATGGACTAGATGTACTGCAAACGTATACACCTTGAGTATCTGTGCTATTTAATATATATTATAAAATGTTGTTTTTTTCTAAATGGCGAGAAATAGAAAAAAAATCGATATTTTTCTATTATAAATAGTACAATCCTTTCACAAAAACTCAACCAAATAGTTAAAGTAAAAGAAGTACAAAATAAGTATCTGATATTAATTCTAATTTCTTTATTTCATTACTAATGAGTGTGGCAATGTATATCATAGTCTGGTATGACTTTATGTTTCATATAAAGCAAATGGCAGATGTAATGTTTTGTATTCTATATACTGTAATTATGCCAATTGATCAAAACTCATATCAATAACTTGCAATTACTTTACCAGGCCCGAAGCTACACTGAGATAAACCGATGCAGATGTCATGGTAAAAAGTTGAGAAACGACGTGAATTATCGTTTTAAATGTTACTTTATATTTGAATAGATGATACGGACGTAACACTTGTCATGACGTTTGCTATATTAAAATTCATTCTTAAGTTTGCACCCGTATTAAATCAAAATTCTGCAATTCAAAAGGTTTATATAGTTACTTGTTATAGATCATGGCTTACTTCTTATTGCACCTATCAGACATGTTAAGAAAGATACAAGATATAGAGTTGAATATGAAATATAATGCCTCTGGCCCAAAACACATATACATGTGGTAAACTAAGTAGGTATACATATATTACAAAAAAAAGAATAGATTGTATTATGTAATGGTGTTACTAACATAGAAATGTATGATGTTTCAATGTTTCACATTTGGCATATTTAATGTTATACACAATAGTTTTAGTTCTTAATGAGTTAATTTCTTTTTAAAAATGCATAATATATGTAGCAGGCGACTGCTTGAATAAGTTAATCATTTTTTGAAGACATAAGCATATCAAATTTATGAACAGTAGGGTTGTTAAAATATGTTGTTGGAATATATTGAGTTCTCAACATAGAGTAAGAAGGACAGCATAGTAAAAAATGAAACTTGTCCTCAATAGCGTTGGTTTTGCACAGTTTACAGGTTCGGAAGTCCATATCAATATTATGATGCATTCCAGTTTCCACTACTAGTATTATGAAATGTTCTAAATTTAGCAATTGAATGTCTAAATTTCCTGACTTAAACAACATTTAAATACAGTTCATAGCTAATTTTAAAGTGGTTATAAAAGCTCAACTTAGAACAGTTATTGACTGACTCTCTCCATTTTTCTAAGTATTGATTTTGGAGACGTCTAAGAAAGGTTGCTAAAAATGTTTTCTCGTTATGTAGACATTGATTTGTCCAAATGTAGCCAAATCCGTTTGTAAAAAGGAGTTTCCTAATATAACTTACCCAATTGTTTCTTCCATTGTTGTCTAATATTTTGAGCATATAAAACACTTTTCACATATCTATAATTAGGCATCTTTAAAATATTAAGCCAATAATTAATACAACGTTTTGGCGACTCAATCCATAAAAGGTACTTTCCACAATCACCAAAAACTCCTGCATTGATAGTTTTTACATTTAAACACATGTAACGTTTGCATGCATACCTATGAATAAGTTCTTGAAATCCCCATATTTCACAACCATACAACAAAAGAGAAACAATTGTTGTATCAAACAATTAAAAGAATACACTGTTTGGTTACTGACCATAATCATAAAGTGAGGAAAGAAGTGATACTAATACACGCTTTCCTTTTAATGGCAGGTCTTCTGACATTTTGTTGAAAAAAAAAGCTGAATAGAAAAAGATAACCCAACGTAGGTGAAACAATTGACAACATAATGTTGGTTACCATCATAAAACCATGTTTCCGAATTGACACTGGTAATATGTACAGTTGTTTTATCAAATTGTTCGGAGGTATCCATTTTATTGGTAGATTCGAGACGACGAAACGCTTTCCGAAATACGCGAGAAGTTGTACCATTTCGTATTTGCAGCCGACCGTTGAGAAAGTAACTCGTTTGTCCCTTTCCCTCTAGGTGCTTAAGTTTCTCCCGTTGCCTACTTGTTAAATTGTTGTCAACACGAATAGCGTCTTCGCGTAACATGTCATGACCGTTATAAATTATATATTTGTCGTCTTCATAACGAAAGCGCATTATAGTCATAGGTGGTTTATCATCTTGTGCTTGTCCTGCTATGTATGCAAATTTGATATCATCTCTCAACCGTTTTTCATCAGCGCTGGCAATTTTCTTAACCTTTGTAATTATATGATCTTTAATCTTAATTGGATTCTCGTTTTCAATTTCAGGTTATCCGAAAATTCTCATCGAGGCATCTTGAAACGCGTTTCAAGTTTATCTATATCATTTTTCTAGTTTATCTATTGTATCGAGCTTTGATTCGAATTTATCACTAATATGGTCAATATCAAGTTCTAATTGCTCCTTTTTATCTTTGAGACTGTTGAGGTCTCGATCTAATTCCGTAACCTGTCATTCTAGTTTCAGTAGATAGTGGTTGAGAGTGTGCATATCTTGTCTCAGGACTAACTGTTCACTTTTGATAAGAGCAATATCGTCTTTCATAACACGGACATCAGATATTGAACTGTACGTATTTCCTTAAGTATATTCTCTTCACTTGATTTTATAGCGTGTTTTTAAAATGAGTATCGTTGTCGCTTGGTCCAAGATTTTCTTCCACATCAGATGATAGTAAAAGGGCTGTTTCAGCAAATCGTTCGTTTATAGCTGATAGGAGAGTCTTAGTGCCCGCGAAATTATAGCTAACCGCCAAATTCGTACATTGAAGGTCTCTGCAAATCATGTTACCCACGGATATGTCATTAAGGCAAAACGTACAGTTCAATATCTGATGTCCGTTTTATGAAAGACGATATTGCTCTTATCAAAAGTGATCAGTTAGTCCTGAGACAAGATATGCTTTTGTATAGTGTATAGTATGTATTGAATGTGTGGTCTTAAGTTTTACCACTGTCAGTATTTATAGTGACGCTACCATTACAAATCGAACATTTACATTCTACTACAGACTAGTGTATGGTATGTATTAAATGTGTGGTCTTAAGTATACCACTGTCAGTATTTATAGTGACGCCACCTGTACACATGGAACAGTTACATTCTATTCAGACTATTGTATAGTATTATTGAATGTATGGTCTTAAGTATACCACGGTCTGTATTTATAGTGACACCACCTGTACAAATAGAACATTTACATTATTCTACAGATTAGTGTATAGTATGTATTGAATGTATGGTTTAAGTGTACCACTATCAGTACTTATAGCGACGCCACCTGTATACATGGAACATTAACATTCTACTACAGGCTTGTGTAGTTTGTATTCAATGCATGCCCTTCTGCATTCTCAGTCGACAACGCGTCTGACTGTTAATCCAGGGATCGTGAATTCTAAAACTACAGATGATTTTTATTTACCTTGGAACCATTGTAAACATAAACAAGTGTCTTATTATTGATTTGGGGTTTTGCAGGTTTAAATGCATACTCATGAATTCTAAACCTACAGGTGATATCTATTTACCTTGGAACCATTGTAACCTTAACAAGTTATTATTGATTTGAGGTTTTACAGGTTTAAATACATATTTGCCAGGCACGATTCACCTACTTTACCTATACCAAAATGCAATGACCGTATCTCATTTGCATTCAAATTAAATTCGACTGTATAATCGTCACAGTTTATTAGTAACAAGATTTGGCCATGCGTGCCTCACCTTTGAATTTTAAGGTAAATAATTATTGCCATGCACATATATTTTATCAAGTACTGTTTACCCGCTTAATCGACCGTATGTAAACTGATTAGATGAGCTTATATCCTTTATATAACCGTAACACTGATGAACAAAGACGAAACTATCCAAGTCAGCAGATGAATTAAGCGTTTATTGTTAACAACGCCATGTGTAGCCACTGAACCTTCAAACCAAGTCATTTACTTTAATACGTCATATACAGCATTCATCACAATGGCAAAACTTTCTCAATTCCATTTCGTCAAGCTTTCTTAGAATGTACACACAATGGGCGGAATACTTAATTGGAGCCAATCACTCATGCACTTATTATTCTATCATCGAACTGGCCCTGGTGATTTATTACAGCTTTCAGTTGGAGTCTAGAAATTGTTTTCCGCGTTCAGCCAACTGTATGATACATAGTGATATCGGATATGTTTTGGCAGGAGCCGATCTAGATGTCGTTATTGAGTGTGCTGTTCTTTTTTTTTTACTTTGTTTCTTTACTTCTTTAGAACAATTGGCACCAGCTTTTTTCAACATCATCAATATATTTTTGTTAACGAAAGTCTTCACTAGTCTTTACAAGTAAAAAATTGTCACGTGTGTTTAGCATTTTTACCTGCGTATAGCTAATCGATTCATTACACACTGTATAGCTAAATATCACAATTACATTTTAATTTCCTTTTTTTAGTACCTAAGGTTGACAAAGAAATATTAACTTTTAAGTATATGTTGATGCACTTAAACTATCTGTATCTTAGAAGCCAAAGTTTGGGATAGGCCACTTTCTCCTTTAGTAACATTCGCTCAATTATCACTTACCGGTTATTCATCCATTGTGGTTCAGGTATTTTAAAAGAAATAAGGCTAAACTATTTTAAAATGAATAAGCATACTTTTGTAATGTTAAGCGACTAAATATATAAACCATTTTCGTGATGTTTCTTTTTTTACATTTTAGTAATCAAAGAAATCATTGAACGTTAAGAGATAAGGTGCAACATAATAAAATGCGTATTTTATAGCATGTAAGTGCTATTTATTAAAACACTATTTGAGAAATACTACAAAGTGAGCAAAATACGACATAACAGCGCCGGGTTACGTTATGTAATGGGAGTTAACTACATTCAATCATTTTTTTTTTTGTAGAATATGCTGACACAATCAAACAAACTTAATTATTTATCCACCTAAAGTATAATTGATTTTTTTTTATTATTACGCAATAAGAAAAGAAACAATACAATCTATAGTTCCTATCATAGCAACCATATTTCTTGTCAATTGTACAGTTTCCAACATTATCACCATGTGTGTCTGCTGGATCTGCGTCTGGCATTTCCGTACAGGAATAATGACCAACTAGATCTTTAGGAAATCGTCAGGAAATCCCAAACTTATTAAAGCGGGTCGGACAGGAAGCCATTTGGCAGACTCCGTATGATACGTTACAATAAGAGTCAATCCGTCTTTATTTAAATGCAACGAAGGCTTAGGCTAATAGAAAAAAAAGTCAACTGGGATAATGAGGTGACTCTAGAAAATCTGTTTCTTAATTGCCACATTGCTTTCAGTTCTGATTTACAGGGTTATTGTATGTGTGTAAAATTATAATGGTCCACGTAGTGATTTTCTCGAAACATTAAAGGACACGAATCTATTTAAAACTTTGGTATTGAATAAAACACTATTTTAAATGGACTGGGAGCGAGTATCTTAAAATGACACTTCCAAGCATTTTATTTGTAATTTGACTTAGTAAGAACGTTGTTAATACTTTCATTTACACGAAAATGATGAGATAAATAAACTTCAGTTCTGCAGAATAGCTTAACAATTTAACCTACGTTGTTTTGCAGAATGACTCCACTACAGACTGACTCCACAAATTAACTGACACTGACCCTGATACTGCAATACATTCGCTAGATGTTCATGCAGAACGGTAATTTTAGGGTTTATCAAACATCTTCCGTAAGCGTCATACATTTGTCGTTTAATGATATATTGAAATATGGCGTGTAAACATTTACACATGTTTGAACGTGACAATTTCCAATTAAAACCAACACTTTCCTTTTGAGAAATTGAACTTAATACGTTTTTCTTATGAAGTGATGTGTAATTGTTTTGACATGCAGTTTGATTAATGCATTCAATTCACGTTCAAACGGCTTGATTTATCTTACTTATGCACCATTTTCAAACGTGTTGTCGTAGAAAGTGTTTGTTTTTTCAACCTGATCAGAGTATTCCTAGTTTAAACACGACAATTACTCCGTATGATTTATCGAAGTTGTAAGTTAGAGTTCCTTTCACACTTTTTATTGATTATATTTGTTTAAAATTGTGTTCTGCATTAACTTTTCCATACATACCATGCGTCTAACAATTAGCACCCTTAAAATGTTGGCATGGTCATATCCAATCATATAAACTGAAACTACAGTCTATTCAAAGTTAGATGGTATTTGGGCATGTTTGTCGTTGCTAGGTACAGGTAAAGCGCACAATTACCGTTTCTAATGCAAACACTTTATAATTAAGAACCTATACACCTGTTTAACCATATCGGCCAACCGTTCTCAAATAAACAAAATCGGAATGTACATGTACAATTGTATGTATTTTAGGTAATCAAAAACCTGACTGTATGGTTAAATTATGAGAAAAGTCAAATGCTACAGTTTTTCCGGGGTAAACGTCTTTGAAACGTAGTGACGCCATTTACAAATACAGAATCACATTTAGCAATATGATACATTCCCTCGCTTATTGATTGAAACCCTTTACATACATACACTTAGCATTGGATGACATGGAGACACATTACAGCGTTTAGCATGGCTAAGTAGCACTCAGAAGTTTGTCTATCGTTAACCACATTATTGCACATAAATTGCCAGCCATGCAAGAACGACGTGTCTGCTGGACAGATGGGCATTAGATGTTCTCGCTAAATACAGTATTTACTATAGTATTCATTATTAAGGTTTAATTCATTTTAACTGCAACTCCTACTACTTCTACTACTATTACTTATACTATTACCACGACCACTTCTACAACTACTACTACTTTTACTACTACTACTTCTACCACAACTACTACTACTACTACTACTAATAATAATAATAATACTGCAACTGCTTCTACTATTACTACTACTACTACTGCTACTACTATTTCTTCTACTTCTACTAATACCAGAACTACTACTACTACCATCACCTCTACTTCTACTACTAATAAAACTACTACTACTACAACTACTACTACTACTACTACTACTACTACTACTACTACTACTACTACTACTTCTACTACTACTACTACTATACAACTACTGCCATCACCACCACCACCACTACTACTACTACTACTACTATTAATATTATTGCCATCACCACCACCACCACCATTACTACTACTACTACTACTACTATTTCTACTACTACTACTACTACCATAACAACCACAACTATAACAACTATTATAACTTCTACTGCCATTATCAACACCACCACCAACACCACTGCCCCCATTGCCGTAGTGTAAGAAAAGACAACCAATCATGGCCAGTTTCTTCTATTACATAATAGGATGTTTAAGCGTAATAAAGACGCTGTTTTTAAGATTACACAAATATAAAGGGACAACATCACATCCTAATCGATGTCTAAGTATCTTGTAGAGAAAGAAAACGGAATTTCACGCTAGACGTTTGGTAGAATATAATCTTTAAGGAATAACCATACGTTGCCATGTGCTTGACAAATGATATAAAACATAGAAAAGTGCAAACAACCCTATAGTTGCCTGTGGAACGGTCTCGGCACAAGTATATTTTCAAAAGCGCACAGAATCCGAAAGGTGCCCGTGTTAGAGAACCATTACAAGTACATTCAACAACCTTAAAGATGACCGTGGTACAGAACCGTCACAAGTACATTCTTAAAAAGTTCAAACACCCTTAAACTTGGCTGTGGTCAGAACCGTCACAAGTTCATTCTTAAAAGTTAAAAAAGCATGAAGGTTCCCGTAGTACAGATCCGTCACAAGTACATTTTTAAAAGTGCAAACAAACATAACGTTGCCCGTGGTACAGAACCGTCCTAAGAACTTTCTAAAAAGTGCAAACAAGCCTTAAGGTGCCCCTGGTACAGAACTGTCCCAAGTACATTCTAAAAAGTGCAAACAAGCCTAAAGATGCCCGTGGAACAGAACCGTCACACGAACATTTTTAAAAGTGCAAACAAACACAACGTTGCCCGTGCTACAGAACCGTCACAAGTACATACGTTAAAGTTCAATCAACCCTAAATTAGCCCCCGTGGTCACAACCGCCACAAGTTCATTCTTAAAAGTACAAACAACCATGAAGTGCCCGTGGTTCAGAACCGTCACAAGTACATTTTTAAAAATGCAAACAAGCCTAAAGGTGTCCGTGGTACAGAATGGTCCCAATTTCATTCTAAAAGTGCAAACAAGCCTAAAGGTGCACGTGGTACAAGTCACAAGTGGAATATAACCGCCACAAGTATATTCTAAAGAGTTCAAATAAGCCTAACATTGCGCGTGGAACAGAACCGTCACAAGTACATTCTTAAACATGCAAACAACCCTACGTGGAACAGAACCGTCACAAGTTCATTCTTAAAAGTGCAAACAACTCTTACTTTGCCCGTGGTACAGATCCGTCACAAGTGGAACAGAACCGTCACAAGTACATTCTAAAGAGTGCAAACAACCCTAAATGTGCCAGTGGTACAGAACTGTCTCAAGTCTATTCTTGAACGTCTCACACACCAATTAGTTTTGTACTGTTCTACATATAGAGACATGCACTTCTGGAACACTGGATACATAACCAGTGGTTCTAAAAGTGCCTTATTCCAATAGATTGTCCTCTGTTGGTCCAAATATGCAGAAAAAAACATGGGGTTGACCAGGTTGCTTTTCCACGATTTCGATAGTTTGATGGCACCCCTTCATTTTTGACAATTCTGCCCATTTGTTGCAGTGTATCACTACGCATCTTTAAACTGTTATAGCAACATCAAACAGTTCCCAATTTCACCCAAACTTTGCAGAAGTCATGAAAATATTTCAATGTTTCCATACGCACCAAGAAATATGACATTTTATGCATTTTAACAACAAAATTTCCCAACCGCTTTACGCAGCTCTTATTTCTTTGGCGTAATAATTCTCCAGTGAGACCTTGAATGCGCAAACAAGCCTAACGTTGCCCGTGGTACAGAACCGTCATCAGTACATTCCTAAACGTGCATTAAGCCTAACATTGCCAGTGGTACAGAGCCGTCAGAAGTTAATTCTTAAAAATGAAACAACCGTAACGTTGCCCGTGGTACAGAATCGTTACAAGTTCATTCTTAAACGTGTAAACAAGCCTAACGTTGCCCGTGGTACAAAACCGGCACAAGTACATTCTTAAACGTGCAAACAACCCTACGTGGAACAGAACTGACACAGGTTCATTCTTAAACGTGTAAACAACCCTAACGTTGCCCGTGGTACAGAGCCGTCACAAGTGGAAAAGAACCGTCATAAATGCATTCTAAAGATTGCAAACAAACATAAAGGTGCCCATGGTACAGAACCGTCACAAGTTCATTCTTAAAAGTGCAAACATGCCTAACGTGCCCGTGGCACAGAGCCGTCACAAATTCATTCTTAAAGGTGCAAACAACTCTTATGTTGCCCGTGGTACTGAACCGTCACAAGTGCATTCATAAAAGTGCAAATGACCTAACGTTGTCCGTGGTTCAGAACCGTCAAAAGTGGAACAGAACCGTTACAAGTGCATTTTTAAAAATGCAAATAGCCCTAACGTTGCCCGTGGTACATAACAGTCAAAAGTTCATTCTTAAAAATGCAAACAAGCCTAACTTTGCCTGTGGTACAGAACCGTCACAACCGTCACAACCGTCACAAGTACATTCTTAAAAGTGCAAACTGCCCTTACGTTGTCCGTGGTACAGAACAGTCACAAGTTCATTCTTAAAAGTGCAAACAAGCCTAACGTTGCCTGTGGTACAGAACCGTCACACGTTCATTCTTAAGAGTGCAACCCTAACGATGCCTGTGGAACAGAACCGTCACAAGTACATTCTGAAAAGTGCAAACATGCCTAACGTTGCCTGTGGTACAGAACCGTCACAAGTGGAATAGAACCGTCACAATTACATTCTGAAAAGTGCAAACAAGCCTAACGTTGCCCGTGTAACAGAACCGTCACAAGTGGAACAGAACCGTCACAAGTTCATTTTAAAAAGTGCAAACAAGCCTAACGTTGCCCGTTGTACAGAACCATCACAAGTACATTCCTAAAAATTCATTTTTAAAAGTTCAGACAACCTTAACGTTGGCCTTGGTACAGAGCCGTCAGAATTTCAGTCTTAAAAGTGCACAGAACCAATATATTAAAATATATTTCAAAATGTTAGCATAACAAAGACACAGTTTTTTATGAATTAAATGATACAAAAGCTGCATGTTCCTTGGAATTGACACATAACGCATTTCTCCAATGTTATTCCAATAAAAACAAGATAACGACACCTTACGTCTTGTTTTTTTAGTATTCATGTTCTTATTTTTGTAAAAAAACAACAAATGTATTTCAAATGTATTTATTTAAAGACGGCCAGCTATATTTCGTGATATATAAATCAACATTGAACTAGTCATCCATTTGGGAACTAAAGGGCTAGGTTCACGAGTAGTCAAAATCGGCCCAGTCTCAAAAATTGAGCTTGAAACAGCTTATTTTTTGTATTTAGTACTATGTTTTCCTATAGCACAATATTATGTAAACAATGTACATTTTAATATATGGTGTCGAAGGACATACACACGTTTTTTTGGCGACGTACGTAAAATGATGTCGTGAACGACCGTGATAATGACGTTCAGTACGTTTTTGTTGAGATTTATTTAGATGTTTTTGATTCGGGGACATATTAGTGGTGGAAAACCAATTTCATTCAAATAAAAAGCAATATTTCCAACTATCGCCCCCATTAAAATCGAATATTTATGTTACATAAAAACGTTTTATTATAAACCTTTACCTTTACACAATGCGCCTCGCAACACAAGGTAATAACGGGGTGAGATGTTAATGAGTTTGCACCTTTTTCTGTTGGGATATAGGTGTTACATAGCCTGATTAAAAAAAGGTGTGAACAGGAAGGGTTTTCCTTCATCGTTTGGATATCCGATATGCTGTCTTATAAAAGGCTCCTTAGAGACGTACAATATGTCACACTAAGGTGAGAACATGTTATAAATTGAAGCCGTAACCGCAAATTCTCTTGTTAAAACACTAATTATTCGCATCTAAATATTAACAAAATAGGATCTACAATTCTTAAGTTAGAATATAAATCTGAATCCTGTATTTCTTTTTTTGAAGAAAAAACTACATAAAAGAAAATATGTTATTTTAAGGTTAACTGTACCGCCTCTTCTGTTATTTGGCATGATCTTCTAGCATCTTACACAGTGACGAAAATGCATACACAAGATAATACACAACCTTTGACATTGACATGCATAAAATGTTATATTAAGAAAATGCCCAACATACTGACAAAGAATAACGAATACCAGGTAAAACTTACACACAAGGTGTATTCTTTAAAAATACATAGGCTTACTGGAGTTCATTAAGAAACATCGAAAAAGTAATTTGACCTTGCCCTGACGACTATAACATAAATACTTCTGGATATATTGATAATGTATAAACAAGTTTTAAATATTCCAAAACAACACACCATAACAGCTTAATAACACAATACATAAAAAAATCTGCCAAATATATATTAGTATAGTTCTTCCACACCGAATACGCCCGTGTGGTTCCGGCTAAGAATAGAATCACTGTCGATCTCTGCAGAGGGGTAAGACTCTTCTGAATGGGTGTCATGTTCATTTTATCATATTTTTTATGTTCATCATTGTGGTTTAATTACATACACCGTTGTGGTTCCAGGGAGCCATACGAATGATGGCAAGAATAGGACCACATTTCTGAATATCTAACATTATGCTGCATGTAAGCATTTACTGACACGTTTGTATAATAAATTTGGATTTTTTTAAATAAGAAAAATAAAATGTTCTCGATTTAAAACAAATCTTATCCGATATATGTGATATCTGAATAAACACGGGTTGCTATAGACGCCAAGCATTGACGACTCCCACCACTGAGCGGAAAACAATGCAAAATACCCAAAATCAAGGTTATTTTTTCTACAACACACAACAAATCACTTAATAATTAATACCATTAATGATATTTAACATTTGTATAATATAATTCTATTTCCTTAATCAATTATACTGGCATTTATGTGTTCCTATCACGTGTGCTGTAAAGGGAAACAGGCAAGAAACAACCAGGTTTTTTATTTATTTTTATATGAGCGCAAGTGTCGCCATACCAGATATTTCTATGCATGTTTTGTAATGATACCAGTAAGTGTTTGACACATTTTCAGGAATGGCGAAGCATTCGCTCGATGTAAAAAACACTAAAGAATGGTTGAATATCCATGACAATAGGCAATTTCCTTAAGTATGGGGTATATTCAGGGTCAATACAAAACAAAAAACATAAAATCAGGACACTGTTTTATATATGAATGAATCATTGAAATGTCACACAACAACAAAGAAATGGTATATTATGTGTTCAATTTATTGTTGTAATATATTTTGTAAATTTATTGGGCGAAATCAAGGCTTCCTGAATCTAGCCCTTTGATAGATATGTACCATTCCAAACATTAAGTTTTAATGCTACATATCCATCACTAATTTAAAAAAGATTTTACATTATTAATTATGTTATTTTTTCAGTAGCCCTTTAATAGGCCCAATGTCTATTGTACTGTATCCTCGTTTTTTACACATCTAGCTATTTTATGAAGCGAGGTTTCCATAAATTGTACTACTAAGAAATGAAGGTATTGTGCATAACCATTATCAATGTTGCTGCGGAGATATATAGGTTATCACTGTAGCAAACAATTATCTTATAAAAGCTGGTTTTGCTGCGGCCTTCGTAATTTAACATATTCTAAATTTCCCATGATATGCATTACTCCGCAATTGACTTATGTTGTTGTTGGAATGTGTATACCGAAGGTTTTTAGTTTCATATTAAAGTGTCGCATCATTTAGATTGAAGAAAACAATTTTAAATGCCAAGTTATTGTCAATTTTAAAATAGATAGACTGAAATTGATGAATTTTATTCTGAAATGTAAAATCAATCAACCAACGCATTGTTTTATATTGAGCGAGTTTTCAACGCTGCTTGTGTACTAAGTAGGGGAAGCGTCTGATCAAGAATATTAGAGATCTTATGATTATGTTAAATCCTTTATAGTTGTGCGTTTTCTTCATGTGTATGTTTTTTATAGTGGTGCGTATTTTTCAAGTGCAATATCTTTATAGTGGTGCGTATTATTCATCTGTACGAGCTTTATATTGGTACGTGTTCTGCATGTGTATGATCATTATGGTGCTGCGTATTCTGTATATGTATGATTTTTATAGTGGTGCGTATTTTTCATGTGCAAGTTCTTTATAGTGGTGAGTATTTTTCATGTGCAAGATCTTTATATTGGTACGTGTTCTAGATGTGTATGATCATTATGGTGCTGCGTATTCTGATTGTGTATGATCTTTATAGAGGTGCGTATTTTTCATGTGCAAGATCTTTATAGTGTTGCGTATTTTTCATGTGCAAGATCTTTATAGTGGTGCGTATTATTCATATGTATTATCTTTATAGTGGTGCGTATTTTTCATGTGCAAGATCTTTATATTGGTACGTGTTTTAGATGTGTATGTTCATTATGGTGCCGCTTATTCTGATTGTGTATGATCTTTATAGTGGTTCGTATTATTCATATGAATGATCTTTATATTGATGCGAATTCTTCAGGTGTATGATCTTTATAGTGGTGCGTATTTTTCATGTGCAAGATCTTTATAGTGGTTCGTATTTTTCATGTGCAAGATATTTATAGTGGTGTGTATTAATCATATGTATGATCTTTATAGTGGTGCGTATTATTCAGGTGTTTGATCTTTACAGTGGTGCGTATTTTTCATGTGCGAGATCTTTATAGTGGTGCGTATTTTTCATGTGCAAGATCTTTATAGTGGTGCGTATTATTCAGGTGTGTGATCTTTATAGTGGTGTGTATTATTCAGGTGTGTGATCTTTACAGTGGTGCGTATCTTTCATGTGCAAGATCTTTATAGTGGTGCTTATTATTCATATGTATGATCTTTTTAGTGGTGCGTATTATTCATATGTATGATCTTTATAGTGGTGCGTATTATTCATATGTATGATCTTTATAGTGGTGCGTATTCTTCATGTGTATGATCTTTATAGTTATGTGTATTCTTCATGTGTATGATCGTCATAGTGGTGCGTATATTTAATGTGTATGAATTCTATAGTAGTGCGTATTCTTCATGTGTATGATTTTTATAGTGGTGCGTATTTTTCATGTGCAAGATCTTTATAGTGGTACGTATTTTTCATGTGCAAGATCTTTATAGTGGTACGTATTATTCATATGTATGATCTTTATAGTTTGATATTCTTCATGTGTATGATCGTTATAAAAGTGTGTATATTTAATGTGTATGATTTCTATTGTAGTGCGTGTTCTTCATGTGTATGATCTTTATAGTGATGCGTACAATTCAAATAAACAGAAGAGGTACAATAAGGAACCGTACACTACAAACATACAGAAGAGTAACGATCAGGGATCGTACAATACAATCAAACAGAATTAGTACCATCAGGGATCGTACAATACAAACCTGCAGAAGAGGTACCATCATGGACCGTACACTACAAACATACAGAATAGGTACCATCAGGGATCGTCTTATACAGACGAGGTACCATCAGGAATAGTACAATACAATAATAAAGAAAAGGCACAATAAGGGATCGTACAATTCAAACAGACACAAGAGGTACCATCAGGGATCGTACAATTCAAACATACAGAAGAGGTACGATTAGGGACGGTACACTACAAACAAACCGAAGATAAACCATCTAGGGATCGTACAATACACACATACAGACGATATACGATTAGAGAACGTACAATACAAACAAAAAGAAGAGGTACTATCTGGAACTCTACACTACAAACATACAGAAAAGGTACCATCAGGGACCGTACACTACAAACATACAGAAGAGTTACCATCAGGGACCTGTACAATACAAACATACAGAAGAGGTACCATCAGGGACCGTACACTACAAACATACAGAAGAGGTACCATCAGGGACCTGTACAATACAAACATACAGAAGAGGTACCATCATGGACCGTACAATACAAACATACAGAAGAGGTACCTTCAGGTACCTGTACAGTACAAACATTCAGAAGAGGTAGGATCAAGGACCGTACAATACAAACTTACAGAAGAGGAACCATCAGGGCCCGTACAATGCAAACATACAGAAGAGGTACCATCAGGTACCTGTACACTACAAACATACAGAAGAGTTACCATCAGGGATCGTACAATACAAACTTACAGGATCTTCACCTTGTGAAACTTCAGACATAAACGTGATTCTGCACACATAGCCTTGTTCATTTTCCTACGTCACATCATAAAACTAGTTGGTATAATTACAAGTTTCCTCTCCTCTTTATACTCTTACAATTGTCCCAGCAAACGGATGGGATAGCGTGCGGATTGTTACAGTTTAGATACCTTCTTTGAACCTGAGGTAATACATATATAAGTAATGTTCGACCAGGCTCATTCTGCAAAATTATTAAGAGTCTGGGTCATAATCGATATAAAATATAATATGTATAAACTAAACAGACAATACATACAGTAAAGAAATTCTGTGTGTTTATCAACGTGAGTTGAAAAGCAATTCATATGGTTTTAGTGATACGAGAGTATAAGATATGAATTTTAACGAGGTAAAACACACAGCTGCGTACTGGAAAACCATTGACAATACTGTATCCCATGATGTAAAACACACCGCCGCAAACTGGCAAAACGTTGACAATACTTTATACCAAGAAGGAAAACACACTGCCGCGTATTGGCAAACCGTTGACCATATTTTATACCAAGATGTAAAACACACTGCCCCGATCTTGCAAACAGTTGACAATACTTTATACCAAGAAGGAAAACACACTGCCGCGTACTTGCAAACCGTTGACCATATTTTATACCAAGATGTAAAACACACTGCCGCTTACTGGCAAAGCTTTGACAATACTTTATACCAAAATGTAAAACACACTGCCACGTACTGGCAAACCGTTGACCATACTTTATTCTAAGATGTAAAACACACTGCCGCAAACTGGCAAACAGTTGACAATACTTCATTCCAAGATTTAATATACCAATATGTAAAACATACTGCCGCGTATTTCAATTTAATTCAATTCAATATCTTATTCAACATAACATATACATATTGTTTGCCTTATACTAGGCGGGTTACAAATCACTCACAAATTACAGAGAAGAGACAAAACACACATATAATCATTGATATACATACATATATATGTTCAAATATGTTAGCTATATTCTACATATTTGTTTTTAATGGTTATTTATAACTAACAAATGTCATATGTCCGAAACCGACATGTTTATTTTTTTTCTTTTTAACTTAACAGTAAATATATCAACACCGATCCAATATGATACAATGTAAAGCCTTAAATATGCATTCTTTTTGAAAGTAACTTACAGTTTTTGATTGAAATTTACAGTTAAGTTAAAAAATGCATAACGAGAGAAACAAGATATATAAACATATTGATATATTTGATTTGATTTTATCACTTTTTAACAAACATATTATTTTTAAAGGGTTAGTTTTTTGAAAAGGTATACTTATTACCTAATATATTACTACAATTATAATAATTGTAACATTTAACGTTGTATAGTTATCAAAAATATACTTTAACAGTTTTATTGGGCGTTTTTATTTCAATTGCTAAAAATATAAACTTTGCTTACCCTTTTAAAGTACCTGACAGCTTTTCATAAGAGACATACATTTTTGTTTTGAGGGAAAAGAATAGTTGTACCTAGGTAAACACTCAATCCTTTAGGTTCTGTTTTTAGGCATATCACGAGGAAGTGATATTCGTTTTCGATGACATTCATGTTACAATGTGTACATTTTCTTAGGTTACGATCAGTATTACGGAATCTCCCTTCCTTTATTATTGATTTATGAGCAAAACATCTTAATTATGTTAATGCTACACGATGATTTGTATTACTTATTTTAAATTTTGTATTTGTTCCGATTCATAGGCTGTTTTATTTAACTTATATGATTTTAGTTTTGATGAAATATCTATTTGAGAGTACCATAATTGTAAAAATGGATCAATAATTCGTTCACTTACTTTTCTACTTGGATATTTGTAACATTTGTGTTGTTCCAAAGATAATCAAAACCAAGATCATTACTTTATACCAAGATGTTAAACACACTGCCGCGAACTGGCAAACCGTTGACACTACTTTATACCAAGATGTAAAACACATTGCCGCGCACTGGCCAACTGTTGACACTACTTTATACCAAGATGTAAAACACACTGCTGCGTACTGGCAAACAGTTGACTACTACTTATACAAAGATGAAACATATGAAGCCACTACATGTAGTTCAAGATGTTAATGACCAATGCTGTTTGTTTTGATAATTGCTTGTATAAGCTTATTGTTAAGTTGCCACGGTAACTTCCTCAATTATTGCAAAATGATTATCATCATCAGTTCATCCTTGCGTTTGAATTCGTCGATATATTCTAAAAAAATTTCCTCCTAAAATTTTACATTAACGATACCGGGCAATATTATCTTAGAATGCTAAATTATCAATTTATCAAATTGTCTGACGCATTAATATAGTTTGCCTTTATACGACGTGGACGTAAAATCGATCGAAATATACAATTTGTGGACATTTGATATTATTTTAGTAGTAGAGACACAGAAGCTATGAAACTATAGTATTGCTATCGTTTATCCTGTGTTTACCAAAGAGGTGCCGCCTTGCTGTTGTATTTGTGTAGTTTCAATATAACGCTATTTAAAGGCCAACCACAGTACATTCAACTAATGAAAAGGGGTATCATGTTATATATTGTTGCAGACTAGTTGCACCTTTTTATTGGTATAGATTAAGTATAATATTTTTAAAAGACCCACTACACAGTTGAATTGTGTTCACTCGTTCTAGATGAAATAAAGTCTAGGATTTCCACAGTAAAACATAAATTCCACATAGAGTTTTGTTTAATTTTAAGTAATATTGTTCTATAGCAGGAATATATACCCACATAAAATGCACAATAACTGGTAGGTAGGCCAGCTTGCTTTTTTAAAGAGGGTGCAGTGACACACTAAGTTATATTTAAAAAAAAACCACCTCAAATGCCTATGAAAGTCACTTTTAAACACCACGAACGATTTTGTAAATATTACAAAAAAACTTTTTAAACATAAGAGTCTTGTTACTGTGGGCAAAAGTGGCGTTACTGTATAGCGAGACGCAAAGACGAATAATAGTTAAGTTTGAAAAATAAAATGTTGAGCACACAGTCGTAATGTAGACATTCGAATGCATAATAGCAGCCGAATATGGGCGAATTTAAATTCTTCGCCAATTTCGAAAGATCGAAGATGAAAACCATGGTGTTATAGTTTGCATGTATGTAAGAAATAAATATTGTATATAACATAACTGATACTCATTTTATGAGTTTTTAAATAAAGTTTAACGATTTTAATAATTTCTTTCTAAATGGAATCCTTTGACATAATGGTATGCAACATTTGACATATTGACATGTGTAACATTTTGATACCATGAATAACTAGCCATAGTATTGCCACAGGTGTCTGATTTTCTTCAATAATAGACCAACATGGTATATTATGGACCTGAACTCCAAAATACTGAATAAACGTACATTAATATCATGTCAATGTATTGTTTTGTAATTATATTACAGTTCTATTCTTTGATATATCTACAATTTATACTATGATTTATATCACATTGTTTACATCTTATGGACGTATAACATATGAAAACATTGATCTCAAATTTTATATTTTATTTGAAAATGTGTAAAAAAATCATACTATATACATTTATCAAATGTGATGTGTTTTAAATGATAAAACATCTTCAAATAAGGGTCTGAAGACAAACTGGGTTACTTCAATAATATTTATATGTGAAGTTTTGGAATATACTCAAAATATATCCAATTAAAGATCGTAAAACGATATTTTCAGTTGACGTGTATAATACATGCTGTTGATATGATCCATATATTTTGATTTGACAATAAGTCATTTTGGCCCATGTCTCGGCATAACATTTTATATGGGTACCGGAATATGTTTTCTTTAGAAACGGCGCGAAAGGGGTGTTGTTTTGAATTTCATCCTTCATAAAGTAACAACGTATATTGTATATTTAACGAATGTAGTCACTGTTAATGAAGAAAATGATGATGAATATAATGATGATGATTGTGATACTGATGAATATGATAATGATGATGGTGAAGAAAATGTTAAAGATGAAGATAATGATAATGGACTCGACAGCAATGATGATTGTCATCATTGTTGTTGTTGAAGAAGTGGCAGTTGTTGTACTAGTTCTCTAAATAGTCTTAATTGGTATTAATGTCGATATATCCAAATCGAAGAGCTTTGTGCTGTTTTATAATCGACGTATAGAGCTCCTCGAAGATAAAGTACGGATTGCAGGCGTTTCACTATTTTCTGTTGAAACTGCCAAAAAACTGCTTAAATTTGTTCCCTGAATATCACCAAAGGCAATTTGCAAATGTTATAACTGATGACGAAACCTGGGAACTATGGGCCATGAAACATGAAATAAAACCAGTCATTGCCAATCGAACTTTAAGTGTAAATATGATTATTCCTACTTATTTCTTCTATGTTGAAGGTTTAGTACTACAGGTATCGGTAAACAAGGGTAAATATATAACTGGAAGGTACTATCGTAATGTGGTACTAAATATCTAAGTGCAACGAAAAACGTCACCAAGTCACTGGATTCAAACATATTCACAGTTTGCATGACATGTATGTGCTTGTACATTTAACATATACTTTGAAGTCTGAGAAAATAACAGTGCTGCCACAACCTCTTACTCCCCAGACCTTAACACATGTGACTTCTTCCTTTTTCCCAAATTGAAAAACTTCCTCTCTGGTCGTAGATATGGATCATGGCAAGGTCTTGGTTCTGCCGCAAACCATTGCCTTCGTGTTATGCCCAAATCAGCCTAACGCGATGCTTTCTGGAAATGGATCCATAGACTAAAATTATGTATTTCTAGTCGGGTAGACTATTTTGAGGGTATGAAATTAAGACATAGTATATGTTCATTGTTTTAGCATATGGTACTTGATATTTTTTTTCTATTGCAATATTTTCAAAATGGCCAGCAATACAAGTTTACAGTGTTTCTACTTAAATGGTTTATTATGAAACCCTACTGTTTCGACGAGTAATATATTTCCTTTCTCTTTTGTGTTTTTTTTTTTATAATAATGGGACAATCCAAACTTCAGTAAACATAAAAAATTACTATGTTAAACATTGTTTGCACATACAGGTACCGACAAAAACGTAGATAACAAGGCAAAATATTGTTCCATTATTTCTATACTATATAATAATTGATTCCAATATATACTAATAATCTTCTAAGATAATTGTACTTTGTTGGAACTTTGTTAGTTGGTATATAAATTTGTTTACCGAAACAATTTCTATAAATCATTTTTTTATATGAACTAATTTAATGTCATATGAACATATATAACACATAGAATGCTTTAATACCTCTAAAATGATATAATTTATAACAATCAAAAATTGATGAATAAAACAGTTTTGGACAATAGTTCTATTAATCGGTTCGTACAAAATAATGTATTTAATATCAGATGAACATAGTGTGTTTCACTGATTTGAAATATAAAGTATATAGGATATCGTTTCGCAGGGATTATCTAACAAAGGCACACATACCTATTGGATATATAACGTGGTTTGTTATCAATGTTAGTGCTGGGATGATATATGTCTAATGAAACCGTTATTATGTTTAGTGTACAGCAAGATATCGGAATATTAAATATAATGAAACAGTGTATATCATATGTTCTGAATTAAAACACAATATTTCTTTTACAGTAAACATACACACTAGCTTAATAACATAAAGTAACAAACTATAGCACACCATGAAATCCAAACATGTATTTCCTTCAACTACTATACTTAAAAAATGCTGAATATGTTCTGGACACTATCAATAGATGAATTGAATTATTTATGTTGAAATCTCACATTTGTGTCATATTAAACAAAAATGTAACCCCAGCTGATGTATAACAACACATAATCTATTATGTACCAGCTGCGAGATATAATGTACTGTAGCATCACAGTAAACTGATACCCAGTATTAAAAATCTTTTATTGCATTTTTTCCCGTTCGCGGGGTCGATTGTCCAAATCGGGCGTAATATAAATTATCAGTTACATTTTTGTAGATGCTTTCTTTGACAGTAATCAACCCATTAATACTTGTATAAAACTATTGTACACATGCAATTGTTTTATTAATAACTAAATCCACTCTTTATATGTCCGCAAAGCAATTGACTCATTTAAAAGGAGAGAATGTCGATTAAATTCCAATTGGGTCTTTTTATATATCTAAATAGTAATATAAACAATAGCATTTCTTGGTTTCCAAGATTAATCCGCTATAACTTAGGGGGGGGGGGGGGGGGGGGTGGGGGGGGGGGCGGGGGTGTTCGTACGCACATGCCGGTAAATGTTGCTCGACGTATCCACATATCATGAATGCGACACAATTCTGGTGAGCGAAGATAAAGTGAACACAGTTGGGATAAAAATGTTGAATATAAGTTGAAAAAAGGCGTTGCATATGAGACAATCAGTATAAGCAGTGTTGGTGTTTAGATTATTTGTATCAAATATACAATTCTCTAAGTAAATATAGCTATGCTAACCTCTGCATATACTGATGGTTCATTTATAAATTGCCAAATAACAATATGTATATAATAAGCTTCCGTCTCAATAACATGTCATTTTAAATGATTAACGTCCTTTGAACATATTGCTGCCCGTATTTATAAGATAATATACTATTTTAGGTCAAATTGTCTTATAATATGCACATGTGGTTGCTGCCGTAATTATAAGAGAACCTGCTGACAAGATACGTTTGCTTACACTGTCTCATTTTTTGATAAGACATCGAGGGAAGAGCGATCTAAAATATCATAATGTCATCTCAATGTATCTTGTGAACTTGCTCAGCATTTGGAACCAGGTATTCCCTTTATGATAGTATACGTATATTTATTTCCAGTCCGAAATTGAAAGAATTAAAACAACACATACATGTACTTTATTGGAAACACACTGTTTTTACACTAAACGCTTGCAATGTGTTATGTTAATTAAAATGGACGAATCGCAGTGTTGGTGAATGTAAACTTCTAATTCTTAAAATCACATTATCAATATTCCAGCAGTTTTGAAGACCCGTGTGTCCTCGCTGAAAAGGGACATTAGTCTTGTATAAAGAACACAACACAAGGACATATCACTTAATTCATGTTATCCTGACTAGCTACATTTCACTTTTTTCATAAAATATTAATAATTCCTCAAGTATGAAGTTAGACAATATTACCACCATATGGTATGGAGATTTAGACAATATTATCGCCATTGAGATTGTGGTTATGGAGATTTAGACAATATTACCACCATGTGGTATGGAGATTTAGACAATAATATTATCATGTGTTTATGAAGATTTTGATAATATTATCCCAATGTGGTTATGGAAATTTAGACAATATTATCACCACGTAGTTATCTAAATTTAGACAATATTATCACCACGTAGTTATCTAAATTTAGACAATATCACCACCATGAGGATTGTGGTTATGGAGATTTAGACAATAGTATCACCATATGATTATGCGATAAAGCCCGTACAAAAAAAATCGATTAATTCGACGCTTAAAATAGAGATGAATTCGATTTTGACATTGGTGTCATTTATTAATCATGCTTTCTGGACACATTTTAGAAACACAGTCTAGATCAATTCTGCGGCTCATGCTCAGTAAAAAAATCCAGAACTCAACCACGTTGCGGCTAATTTTATACTAAAGCCACTACGCGGCACCGGCACATTATCCATGCTTATTATAACAGTTGTATTCAGCAGAAAAAAAGGTAAGTTTTAATATTAATCCGTCCTCGTCTTTTGAAATTCAACAGGAAAGCAACCCAAGCTTAAACATTCTCAGCCTCCGATAATGAAAAGCTTATAAATCGAAAGACGAAAAACAAGTATCAATTGCAAATTGTCTAAACGCTACAAAAATCCCCGATATGAAGCAGTCACGTTATACAAACGCTATTAAAACGTATCAATTTCCTAGCAAATGCTGCTATGTTTATTATCTCTCCAAAATGCCTCAAGGAATGTCATTAATCGCTTAAATGCAGAAATTGTCTCTGACTTATGTTTATATTTTATCAAAAGCCATTACGAATGTACGCCGTACTGATGGCGTTGCATGTTGTTGGAAATGTGCTTATATTGTAGGCTTAAGTCATTTATTTTGTATATGAATGTACTACGAGGAAAATATATTGAATATGTTTATAGGCAAGGATGATTATGTATACCAGATTTACATGAAAATGCGCAAATCATCGTCTAATCTTGAAACATATAATCAGGCAAGGTTATTGTGTTGGGGAGGGGGCGGGGGGAGGAATTATAGTGAAGGGTTATATGTGGACGTCAGTCTTACTGGTGGAAGAACATGTCGTAGAAGTAATCTTAGTGGAAATATCGCCATTCCACAAGTCACTGGCAAACCTTTTTCCATCATAGAATTTGGATCTGGCTCATCTCAAACCGACGACCATGGCATTGCTGGGTAACATTCAGATGTATGGAGAACAAGAACAAGACGTGATAATAACGTATGTAGCGTATGACAATTTTGTATAGATAAAAGATGAATACTGGCAAAATTACACAGGACGGATAGATGGATGGATAGATGGATGGATGGATGGATGGATGGATGGATGGATGGATGGATGGATGGATGGGGGAGGAAAGATAGATAGATAGATAGATAGATAGATAGATAGATAGATAGATAGATAGATAGATAGATAGATAGATAGATAGATAGATAGATAGATTTAAATGTCAATATGAATTGAACTTCTACAGTTAAATAATATATGACATGTGTGGTTGTTTTAATAAACTATTATAAATGTACGTGTGTATAAATGTACGTATGTATGAATGTACGTATATATAAATGTACGTATGTATAAATGTACGTGTGTGTACATGTAAGTATGTACGTATGTATAAATGTTCGTATTTATAAATGTACGTGTGTATAAAAGTACATATTTATTGTATGAATGTACGTATATATAAATGTACGTGTGTATAAATGTACGTATGTATTAAATGCATGTACGTATGAATAAATGTAAGTATATGTAAATAAACGTAAGTATGGGTGTACGTTTGTATATATGTATGTCTGTATAAATGTACGTATGCATACATGCTAAGATGCTTGAATAAAATTTAAGTGTTTATCATAAGACTAGTTGTATTTATACATTTTGTTTTGTCGATATTATACAATGTCATAATGTAATAAATAAAGAACGAAATGGTGAGATATGCCGGGATATTAACGTTATAATATTTCAGAAGATTTACTACGAATGACGTAAACAACTATACAAAATAGCGCGTGTTCCTTAACGTGACAGTTATGTCGATGTAACAAGAGATATTGGATGAGTTGCTTTAAAAATGGTAAATATAATTACTGACATCGACGATCGTGCAGTAGTTTGACAGGGATGCATGTAATATGCAAATTCGAAAAATTGTCATCAATACAGTTGAAAGCAATTTAAATTAGACTGATATCGACATCAAAATAAATGATAGTTTGACGAAATCTAAAACAGCAAATTATTTAAGAGACTTTTAATCAAACCCTTGAAATTCCATTTGGTAAAGAGCACACGCTATGCCATTGCTTTCCTTAATTTGTTTTCATGCCATTATTGAAGAATTGCCTGTCACTGTAGAAATTGCATTTCTGAAGATTAACTAGAAATTCCTACATTTAAAAAACTATACAATTACTTGTGACATACATATTGGAGGATTTCGATATGTATTTAATATGTTCGAAGTATAATATGTTTATATTTTACATTACATGCGACGTGTACCAATAACTACTATTGTGGATAAATGTTCTGTAATCAGTTTATATCTATATTTCATGCCACGTGTACCAATGACTACTATTGTGGATAAATGTTCTGTAATCAGTTTATATTTACATTTCATGCCACGTGTACCAATAATTACTATTGTGGATGAAAGTCCTGTTATTAGTTCATATTTTACATTACATTCAACGTGTACCAATAACTACAATTGTGGATAAATGTCCTGTAATTAGTTTATATTTTACATTATCTGCCACGTGTACCAATAATTATTATTGTGGATAAAATTATTGTAATTAGTTTATATTTACATTACATGCCACATGTACCAATAACAACAATTGTGGATAAATGTCCTGTTATAAGATTATATTTTACATTTCATGAAACGTGTACCAATGACTACTATTATGGTTAAAAATCCTGTAATAAGTTTATATTTTATTTTACATACCACGTGTACTAATGACTACTATTGTGTATAAAAGTCCTGTAATTAGTTTTTATTTTACATTACATGTCACGTGTACCAATGGCTGCTATTGTGGATAAAAGTCCAGTAATAAGTTTATGTTTTACATTAAATGCCACGTGTACCAATGACTACTACTGCGGTTAAAAAAGTCCTGTAATTAGTTTATATTTTACATAACATGCCACGTGTACCAATAATTACTATTGTGAATAAAAGTCCTGTAATAAGTTTATATTTTACATGACATATCACGTATACCAATAACTTCTATTGTGAATAAAAGTTCTGTAATTAGTTTATATTTTACATCACATGCCACGTGTACCAATGACTACTATTATGGATAAAAGTCTTATAATTAATTTTTATTTTACATTACATGCCACGTGTACCAATGACTACTACTGCGGTTAAAAAAGTCCTGTAATTAGTTTATATTTTACATTATATGCCACGTGTACCAATAACTACTATTGTGGATAAAAGTCTTCTATTTAGTTTATAATTTACATTACATGCCACGTGTACCAATAATTACTATTGTGGATAAAAATCTTGTATTTAGTTTATATTTTACATTACATGCCACGTGTACCAATGACTGCTATTGCAGATAAAAGTCTTGTATATAGTTTATACTTTACATTACATGCCACGTGTACCAGTAACTATAATTGTGGATAAAAGTTTTGTATTTAGTTTATACTTTACATGACATGTCACGTACACGTACCAATAATTACTATTGAGGATAAATGTCCTGTAATATGTTTTTATTTTACATTACATGCCACGTGTACCAATAACTACTATTATGGATAATAGTCTTGTATTTAGTTAATATTTTACATTACATGCCATGTGTACCAATAACTACTATTGTGGATAAAAGTCTTGTATTTAGTTTATATTTTACATTACATGCCACGTGTACCAATGACTACTATTGAGGATAAAAGTCTTGTATTTAGTTTATACTTTACATTACATGCCAAATGTACCAATAATTACTATTGTGGATAAAAGTCTTGTATTTAGTTTATATTTTACATTACATGCCACGTGTACCAATGACTACTATTGAGGATAAAAGTCTTGTATTTAGTTTATATTTTACATTACATGCCATGTGTACCAATAACTACTATTGTGGATAAAAGTCTTGTATTTAGTTTATATTTTACATTACATGCCACATGTACCAATGACTACTATTGAGGATAAAAGTCTTGTATTTAGTTTATATTTTACATTACATGCCACGTGTACCAATGACTACTATTGAGGATAAAAGTCTTGTATTTAGTTTATATTTTACATTACATGCCACGTGTACCAATGACTACTATTGCGGATAAAAGTCTTGTATTTAGTTTATATTTTACATTACATGCCACGTGTACCAATGACTACTATTGAGGATAAAAGTCTTGTATTTAGTTTATATTTTACATTACATGCCACTTGTACCAATAATTACTATTGTGGATAAAAGTCTTGTATTTAGTTTATATTTTACATTACATTCCACGTGTACCAATGACTACTATTGCGGATAAAAGTCTTGTATTTAGTTTATATTTTACATTACATTCCACGTGTACCAATGACTACTATTGCGGATAAAAGTCTTGTATTTAGTTTATATTTTTCATTACATGCCACGTGTACCAATAATTACTATTGTGAATAAATATAGCGACCCTAAGTGTAACAAAACATTCTGCTATCACAGACCTTACTTAGAGTTATTCATAACGTACACCAAAGTTTGACGGACAGACAGACGGACATACATACGTACAGACCCAAATCAGTGTATCTCGCTTTTCGCGAAGCCGTAGACAAAAAGAAGAATCTTGATAACAATATGTTGACGCTCCACCACAGATACAATCATTATGAGATTTCTTGGATGTACCGTTTCTATTTTTTTTTAATAATTTTGGTTTAGAAAATGAAGTCGTTTCTGTTTGTTTCATCATATTTCAACTGTATAATTGTTTTGAAATTTAACCCTGACATTGATGACATTCATCTGCTACAATAACTACTGTCATAAAGAGTATCAGTGGTGTTAATGCTATTAAAAGTTGAACATAAATTGTTTTCTAAATACATTTTAACATTTGGACGACATTTTCAATATAAAATAAAAATCAGTGAAATTTGAGCTGATACACTATTACGTTTTAAAACGTTTTTGTTTTAGATGTTGTTTCACCAGACGTAATACTTTTAAGATGTTAAATTAGTTTTATAAAACAAGAGAATTTCCGCGAGAATAATGCATTTAATCAAATAATGCTAAAAGTGAGACCATTCATAAACATTTAGTTTCCATGGATACACAATCAAGCTAAATCAAATCACACCACGATCCTTTGAGCTTATAATGGTGCGAGTTAACGGATAATTACTATTTTGCTGATTGAAATCACAAAAACAAGAAAATAAAACAATATGTTCAATAAATATTAAAAGGGTACATTAAATTATAATTTCGTGAAACTTTGCTTTGGTACGGTGCTTAATATTAGCAATCATACAATAATGATTAAACGAATATGGATACACATTAACAAAAAAAAAGAGAGATATATGCCTTTACAAAACCTATTAATACAGGTATTAGACACTTTAGATAAATCACAAATATTTGCTTCCAAAATTGTTCCACAAAGTAATGAGTGTGAGCATTTAAAGATCTTCTAAATGTATCTGATTCATACTAGTATTAAAATAGTGTATGAAAGGCTGTTTGCCTCTTTTAATTATATTCGACTTGTGTTGTTACTATGATTATTTAGGAGTTGGTTAATTATACATACAAGTTGGAAATGGAGAATTTCTATATACGTTAAGTACATATGATAGTACTTATATATAATCTGCGTCAATGGTACTACTTAAATTATTGACAAGAATTTATCGCGAGACGTGAAAAAAAAACGATTACGCAATATTTACAATGGTCTTCATAAATATTCCGAACATAGGTTCCTATTTTCGGAAATAATCGTAAACGCACTTGCCGGTTAAAATAGATGGCCTGTGTGTGAATTTTCATTAAATTTGTACTTGGGCTCATTTATTGACACCGTTATGCGTAACGACGGTTGGTTGGAATATCGTAGACATTTCGTTAGGTGTAGATATGTGTTAAGGTAATGTTTATTTACGAGAGCATATTGAGAGTTACATACCGATACACTTTCTTTAAAAAAAAAAAAGTTTAATGGTGACATAAATTTTAATGAAGTCAACCATTACATACAATATAATATAATCAAATTTTAATACAAATAAAAATAAGATATACATGTTGTTAAAGGAAGATATGAAAAATTAACCCAAATGTGAAAAATTGATGTTTATTTATTAGAAACTGGCTTAGTTCTTTGGGATTTCAAGACGCTTGGCTTTATCAAAGGGTAGGACATTTACAGTTATTTAAGTCTAACGTTAGGCAATTGCTTATAGATTAATTTCTGCAGGACTGGTCTAGCAAATTAAATTACTTAAGTAGAGCTATTTTCTTCCGAAGTATTTCTAATTTTAATTTTCAACAATATTCAAATGTGTTAATTGTAAAAGTGTTTAGAATAGGTGTTTCAAATTATGCGAGCGTGCGTGCGTGTTTAGGTGGGTGGATGTGTATGACCGGTTGCAAGCGAGCGAACGTGTAAATATTCATTCTTGCCCACTACAATTTACTTATGTTCTTGTATTTTTGTTTTCCTATTCTATATTTGTCACCTTTTTTATATGCTTGCTCTGTATTCATGAATCATAAAATCTCTGTGTCGGCGGAGGAATTAAAGACAAATAAAACAATAAAAAATAGTTTATGTATTGAAACAGGAAGGTGGAGTAAACATCATTGTACACCAGTAAACTTAAGAAAATGTGTAATTCGTAATGTGGTACAGGACGAATCTCATTTTACTTTAGAATGTGTCATATATACTGATTTGTGAATATATTATATACCAAGTTATTATTGGAAGTATCCAAACATGATCAAGTTTGTGTAAATATTGAATTCTGAAAACGAACGTGTAGTTCATAATTGGAAAACATTAATTAAGCGTTTTTGGTTAGATCCGAAAAACTTGCTTAATTTTTTTTGTCTATCGTTTGTTTTTGCATGTAAAAGATAAATATTCAATACATAGAGGTTTATACTTCAGCAGTTCATATAAGGTCATATAACTATCATAGGACAAGTAGTTTGAAATCTGTAGAATGGTAAAGTACATGCATCGAACATCGAATATTTTACTATGTAACAAACAACATCTACAAGTTTGAATCACCGAATATATCTAATAGTTAATATTAAAGCATCAATTTATAATGTAATGACATACTGGATCACTTTGAATACAGAAGATACATGTCTAGAACAAGAATATCTAGTAAAAATATATTCGTCTGTGTGTCATTCTCTGGTAAACACATGAAGTTGGTACTTAAACAATTAGACAGAAATATATTCACTCACTGAAACATTCGTAAACGACTTTGAAAATAAATGTCTTACATAATATTATGTATCTTTCATATATATTTTGACTAAGAAACAAATACCTAATTGATTATTTTTTATCTTTAACAATTCATCTTTTGTATTATTTCTCCAGACGCAATCATTAAACGTATATCTTTGAAATATATTAGAGCTTAAATTAACCTTCAAAATGTGTTTGTTTCCCTTGGTTGTTAGATTATCACAGTGGTTTAACTACCGTTATAAATCGAATTGGAATCCTTATTCAGCGGTGCACATGGATGTGTATATACTGACTTGGCTTTACCGACATTTTCTGGTTGTTTAAAAATCCAAAATAATTCTATTCTGCGATTTATTTAACAGTTGCTTCCGTAGCTTATGTAGATTCAACTAAGTTTATAAACTGTTTATTATTGATGCCATTATTTACATGGATATACTATAGCTAAATGATAAAAACACGATACTTCACATATTTTAAAACATATTTGAAACTAACACAGATATTATATTATTACAATCATGACTGTTTTGAAAAGTTAGTTATACCGCGTTTTCATATTGTCTTATGACAAAGAATTGCAACCCATCACTTACATACACTATGACATGATAAATATTGTATCGCTATATTCATTAAACCAATTACTCTCAAATGTCGACGTGTGTATTAGCATGTATCCTATCTACAATTAAATGCATTATACATTTATACTGATATTTCTAATTATTATTGAAGTATAGGTTTTGTACTAGCTATTGAATACCACCTTACCGAAAATAAAGCATAATTGTTGTCACTTAATAATCCTCACTTATACCACCATTCGTATACATTCAAACAGTATAGGCATAGTTACGGCTTTGTTCATACAAAAATAACTCGAGATCCTACAAATATACAAACTTGTAATAGTTCGATGTTTTAAATGAGGACAATAGAACACAACTCCGAATATAAATTCATTGTACTAACAATGGTTAAAATACACTGTTGATGTGGAAACATTAAATTTATTACTAAATTGTTGAATATGTTGTGGAACCAGTGTTAATATATTGTTTGGTATACGGTGGTATACTATTTATAGAGAAATTAAATGTGTGCTCAATAAAGCATGTGTGACGTTTCTTGGTGTAAGAAAACAGGCTGCAAATGTTGTCACAAATGGATGGGATAGATTTCTTCTAAGATAATACAAAGAAAATAGTTATGATATGATGGAGCCCATTTATAGAACAATGCACTGAGTTCATAATAACTCGTATAAAATAAATAAACAAAGGGGGAAATTGTGTAGCACAATAGTTTAATGCTTGGACGCATATGGTGGAGTTTTTGTTGGCAAACACTGTACCACTGTCTGATTAAAGCGAGCAAAATTAATATTGCACGATATAGATAAAACAAATTGGTTAAAGTCTCTGTTGAGAAATGGTTCAAAACGAAATAACAGAACTTATTGGCTGTAAAACAAACTACTTATCTTAAAACAAAAACAACTTAGCTGATTACATATGAGCAGAGACCAACGCCGTATACTGTTTAAAGTTAAAATTGTCTATTAGCTATTGAATCTGGGCAATACACTAGACCTAAAATTCATGTTAATGATCGTATTTGCAGACTCTTACACTGGTTTAAACTTATTTATTTTACTTCGATTGCGAAACAAGTTCTTACAACTTAGGCAAATCACACTCAGAGTCTTCCTGGTTAGAACCAGTACTAAACATGTGGAAAAGTGTCTTGCTTAAGGACACCACACATAACGTGGCGGAGAATGGAACCCATGTTATATTCAATCAGAAATACATACACAATGTATTGGATATTAAAACCATAAACACTTTGATCATTTAATTTGCAGTAAATGTTGTAATGAAAATTATTTGAAATAAAAATGTTTTTTTTTATTATATATGCACTAACAGTTTATTATAAAAAATATTTTTATTAGAAAATAAAAAGGTGTTAACCATACTTTGTGATGTCCATTCCAATTATTGTTTATGAATTATAGAAATGTTTTTAAATTACAATTGCAATTATGACAAACACAATATAAACAACACCCGAATATTAATATTGTTAATTAGCTGAATATTTGAATATATAAATACATTTACTTTAAAAGAAAGTGTTACCTTTTATAATAAATTCCAGAAGTGTTTTTTAAAGTAAAATACTATATATTTAAATAAAAACCATTACAAGCAATATTCAATTGCAACTGTAAACTGTTCTTGGTTTTATTCCAGAGCTGTTCGTCCTAGTCTTGCAAATGTAAAACAATACAGTGGCAGAATTGTTTATATTGTTTTCAGTAGCGTATCTGCCGAGTGTCAGAGAATCAGAAAGTTCAATATAGCACAAATCAGCCGTCAACAAGTCTTACATCGGTATGACAACAGAGCTGAGCTACGTTCTATGCAGGCTTTCATTGTACAATAATTTATTTTAATCAATACTACTGATATCAGAATATCAGTTTTCTTCTAACAAAAATGTCTGTGTCTCCAATACTCCAACTCTATGATTTTTTTCGAAATATACACTTGAATAAACTGGTCAAAGAAAACTGTATTATTGTTCCATTTATTTTTTAACAAATAAAACAACAACAAATTAACAAAGATTGTGAAGTATGTAGTAATTTATTAAATAATGATTCAGACTATCAGATTCCTTGTAGCCAATTTGAGTACATAGTATTACGTTTACTACATGCAGTTTATGTGTTACGACATATGAGTGATAAAAAAGATATACATACACAGAATTAGAACATATATCACCAGAATGAGACATTCAAAGAAAAACCTAGCAGCACAAACTTAACCAATAAAACGATTGATTGACTGATTGATTGAATATTTAGCGTCATTTTTATGCCATCGAGAGGTAACAGACGATCAGTTAACCTAGCCACTGTTTCCTGAGATTCACTAGTACTCGAGCACACCCTGTGTCCGCTAGTAACTGATAACTTTCCCACTTGAATCAGTGGTGAGAGACGAATGGTAATGAGACACAATGTCGTATATCAATCATCACGGAGACTGTTGCCGGGCGGGGGATTCGAACTCACGACCCCTTGATCAATAAAACGAATAAAGAGAATAAATATAATACAGACATAACAAAGAAGTGATAGCAGGAAACAAAATATGATACAGTATGTCACTAAAGAGCACAAAACCTCGCCCTTGACCGATAGTCATATAATCTGACGAAACATAACAGATAGAAGTAATCAGCTAGTTATATTTAGTTATATCTAAAAATAATGAACATAATACAAACAAAAGTTCCCCCGAGATAATTTTGTTATAACCATTGTGAGAGTTTAGTTCTTTGAAAAAATGGGAATTGATATCGCGACTACAATAAAAAGATAAACAAACGGACGAATAATTTACAATGACATAATCCATAATCCCAAAGAAAATAGTACTACGAGTATCAGCCCTTAATGGGGAACTCCTTACAAATATCAATTGTTTATGGCTTGAACTTTCAGAGTAAACGTTTTTTAACGTTTCCCATAAACTGTTCTTATAGACCCTGTGGTCGAATCACACATATTGTGGTTACAATGTATATAACTGGTAAGGATGTTATCGCGTCTAAACCAAAATCTTAAGATTTCTCCATATAAATCTTAGACTACGAAACACAGTGATCTATGTGGCGGCCCCAAATTTGACCCCGGAGATTTGCCTTCAACAAACGTTGAAGGGGACCTCCATACAATGCTACATGTAAAATATTTAAGGCTTGAACACTCGGTGTAAATGGGTCTTAAAGTTTCCTTTCAACTGTGTTTACAAGCCCTGTGACCTGGTCATTTGTGATCCAATGATACTGGTTCAAGAACTCGTCCGAGATCGTAATGTATATAAGTGCTATGCAAGTTTCGTTTAGATTCAATGAAAAAAGGAGTGATACCTATTTATCAAAGTCTATTACATGATTTGATGTACACGCAAAATATACTGTACGTTGAATTCATTTAAAAGACTTGCCAATGACAATGACAATGACAAATGTTTTATTAAACAGTCTAGGCCTCTGGCCCATAATATATAAATATAAAACATATATGAATAAATGAATAGCAATTAATTTGCATTTGTTTACATGTTAAGATATTTGAAAAATCAATTTATTTTATTAAATACAAAAACAATTTTACATAGTGTTTTTAATTTTTGTTCATTTGATATTATATTAAATTGTAAAATTTATTTAATTTTATATTTATGTTAGTAACATTCAAAATATTGAAAAGGTATTCTTTGTGTAAATCATCATAATATGAACATTTCATGTATACATACTTTTCCAGCTGCACAAAGTAAACATAGTCTATATTCTATATTCCAGTGTATACATACCATGTGTAAACTGAGCATCTTAACTTTGCAAATGCAGTTTTAAACTTCAACAAAAGTTTGGATAAAATAAGATATTATTCAACATTTTAAAGAGATTTAAAATTTTCATAATGGACAGTTTTGTATGACTGAGAAATATCCGACTGCCAATATTGTAAAAGCATAGTCAATAACACGATGCAAAAAATATGCATAAAAAGGTAATTTTCAGTATGATCTGAAATCACACAGAAGCCAAAACCATCGGAATTGAAACATTCAGATTTTACATATGCAGCCCAAGTCGTTCTGACAACAGAATTAAGCTTTCTTAACACAATAGTACATTATTTTTTAAGCGTTTCTATTATGGTTTAAAGGTGTAAGACTTAACCAATATGTTATAGATTAACAATTTAAGTATTACTAAAACAATCGTATCAAAATGTTTAAAACAGATCCTGATATTTAAAAGTTCCAATATTTCGCTAATGTTTAGAAACAAAAATAATAGCTTTTTTACTTTGTACTGCTACTGTTTCTATAACTTTTGACCAAAGCCGTTTTGGTGTCAAAATGGGATCCACTAAGTTATAATATGAAACAGTTTCAATAACATTCCCATTGAATGTCCATGTTTCCTTACCTCTGAGGTTGCGACCATTTCTAAAAACAATACTATCTGTTTGAAAGACATATCAGTTCCATTACAAAAAAATGAAATCATATTTGCTTGCATTTGTAGCTGTCTAACTGTGCTAGTACAGTGGGCAAATCGTCTGCATAGGGAAGACAAAATATATCATCAACCTCATCAGTTACATTAATTTCATTAATACAGCTTTGTTTTAATTCATCAATTAAATCATTTATTTATAGATTAAACATTATGGTTCATAATTTACAACCTTTTAACAACCAATACTACATTTGAAAATTTAAGAAATAGTAAGTCATCTCTGTACTAACGCATGAATAAAGACAATTATACATTGCTGAAAGTAGATGCAGATAGTTTTCTCCTTTCCTAAACAAACTATAAAACAGTGTGATTAATCGTGTCTAAAACTTTGGACAAATCTACAAATAGACAATAAAATCGTCCGTCTTTTTTTTACTGAGGTAATTCTTTATAATTGCATGCAGGGTAAATAATTTGTCTATATTTGAGTAATCTTTCTTAAACCCCGACTTCGCTTAATCTATTTTATTATGCATTTCAGCCCAGTATGTAAGCCCATTGAACATCATTCATTTTATTGACTACATCTTAAAGTGAAAATTCAGAGTAATTGTTCGGCTCGGTTAAAGGTCCCGATATATGAAAAGGACATAAAATGCTTTGTCCCGAGACAGAGGGGAAACAACTAGTTTAAAAATTGTATTATATAATTGTAGAAAAATAAATGCTATAGCTATCAATGTAAATTTTATCTTATCTGATAAAAAGTCACATGTACTTTTTTCTTATTACAAGTTGTCACCACTTTTCTTAAGTTCAGATGCAGAAAAAGGAATCGTTAAATATAACATGTATTGTATCGTGTTCAGGTAAAATGTTTTGTTCCATGTCAGTATTAATCGACTTTTGCAGATAACAATTTTTAAAGTGGTAACACTACGCTGATGATTAGCTGTTACTATCGGAATGTGTCTGTTTAAATCTGATTCTTTTAACAGATTTTTTTTTTTTAAAATAAAGATGTTATTTTCCTTGAGTTGATGAGTTCTTGTTTATTTGCAAATTGGTTTAAAATTGTTTCTACTAACTTTGTTTGTTTCTAAATTTGAGGTATCACCTTTTAACCTAATTTTTCTTAAAGCTCTGTTTTTATCAAAGTTTAACTTTGCGCATTTATTGTCCCACCAGCATGGGTGGGTTAATCTTTTATTTGTTAAGCAATTATTTGATTAGATTTTCTTTGACTCCGCGGCATAATGATACTCAATAAAGTTACAATTTAATGGACAGCTTGTTGTACGTCATGAGGTATAGTTTCTGAAATTTTATCTTTTTAATTCAACAAAAGAATACTTTTGCCTGTTAACAATTTCGTCCTATATGAATTTCCCCATTTAAACCTAAATGTACGTAGTCTCGGAATGGTATTGGTAAATTCATCTCCCTCCTGTACTATCACATCATCATGTAATTCAGTAAAGAAAATTGCAATGGGATATGATCAATTCCGTATTTTTACCGAGCTCAAAGCACAAAACATGGGGAAATAAATCTGAGAATGCAATGACATAGTCAACTAGGCTAAGGCCATCATTTGCTGTACATGTATAATTAGTATCATTGTGTAATCGACCGTTCAAAATATGAATTCCATATAATTTACATAATTCAATGAGTGAATAGCAATATTCTTCACGTAAACTATTTTTAGAGTTTCTTTTATATAAAAATAAAAACTATAATTTTCATATCTAACGTTTTCGTCTTGAAATATGAAATCAATATCTTCTAAAGAGTCTTGAAATGACCCACATCTTTAATCACACGCCAAAATTAAATCATCACCTGGAAATATAGTAAACTCTTTTAATAGTTTATCTATCGTCTATTGTCTATCAATTTACTCCAGTGGCCTTAGTCCTATTCATTGACTTTGACAGTGTCATTTAATTCAAAATCAAATATATAAGTTTCATGCTTCATAATCAGTTTATCATACTTAAGGATGGCACGTTTCTTGTCTTTTAGTGACTGATTGAATACTGATTTGAGGTCATATCCAGCTTTCCCAACACGACCACGGAAGTCTTTTTCAAAGTGAATACAAGTCGTAGCGTACATTCTGTTGGATGGTCATCATCTATTTATAGCCCTGTATTGTCTTCATTGGTTTGTTTTATTGTCTTCATTGGTTTGTTTCATTCGTATGTGTTTATTTTGCTAAAGTTTTTCCGTTTTGCCTTGAATTTTTGTAGTACTTTGTCTTTGTCTTTTAACAAAGAAAACTGGACAATGGTGGGCTTTGGTAATTCCTTACAGAAAATACTATGGGCGTGTTCTATTTTATTTCACATTTCTATATCGTGTTTAATAAGTTTCTAACTTTGGTTTCCCATGTTTCCGAAGTTTCTTGCACCTCTTGTTTAAAGCCAGAAGATTTAAGATTTTCGTCTCTGTATTGTGCCTCAGGATGTTTAGTTTTTAACCGCTCCTAAAACCTTATACCCGATTTTTACATTTAGTGTAATGATCATTGCTTATGATCATTTTTCCTTCAAATTTGATGTTTGATTTTAAAGTCCGTACAAGAATTGTTCAAAGGTAACAAATCGGTTTCCAAATTTGTTAACAATATGTTGAATGGCAAGTAATATTTGAAGTATTGACTGATTTGTCATTTTATTGAGGTTACTGGTGGCAGAATGTTCTGATGAATCTGCAAAATGAGTCTGAAAATGATTACTGGTTAGCTATAGTTTGGATGCCTGTTAATTACCGGTATATTGCCGGTATATTACTGAACCGTGTACTTATTTGAGGTGAACGTTTTTTGTGGTTGCTGAGTTGCCTCTGAATGAGCGATTCCTTGTACTAGTAGATATTTAGTGCTGTTCACATATTTGCTGTTAGTATCACTGCTTCTTATCTTCCAAGATGTTGATGTGCATGGTCGGGCACCAGTAACGCTGTTTTGATTTTGGGGTGCAGGGTTTGCTTGAACACATTGTGCCGCCAGCAGGAACAAAGGGCATTCCTGATTGATAGCTCATCATATTTTAATTTTAAAGTGTGCATGTGGCAATTATGTTTAGCTGGCTTAATGTTACAACCAATCCTGCCTCTCCATGTTTCGATATCTATTCGTATTCCCATTGTAAATAATATTATCTTTTCTACTGTCCATATACATTGCGAAACTATTAACCCGAGCATGAAAGTGATAAATCAATGCACAATGTATATGTTTGTCCTAAATTCGGTACTACAGTATCCTCTTGATAAACCCATGTAGCAGTTGTTCGCTATACAGTGTGCATAAACGTGACGGCGGGCGATTAAGGACAATGTGTTGCCAGGTATAAGTGTAACCGGATTATTTCTTCCTAGACGCATGTGAAATGTAATACTATTGATTTATCAAATAAAGATTTTGTAATACTATTACAATAATAACTTGACTTATATGCCGTTTGTTAGAACTAACGTTTCACGCCATGTGATATGATGTTCTAAGGGGCGTAGCTTGCCTAAGTTGGGTGTAAGGTCATGCTCCCATCCTCAATTTTGTAATATATGGACTTGAACTAGAGACATATTTAAGCTATTACCCACGAATCATAGGGCTGAGCAAAATGGACGTTCACATGCAAATATACACAAACACTAATTTTACAGCATTATCAAACACAATAAACAAATGTTCTAGCCTCGTAAACTGCCGACGTCAATGTCCATATTCCGATGAATGTATAATTGTAAGCATAGGTTTGTTCCTAACAACCCTATTGAATATATTAAATGAGTTGATTTTTTTTCAAATAATAATTAAAACGGATCTCTGAGGCTAATGAAAACGAGCTTAATTATATTCAATAATAAATGATCAAAAATGAACGGCTACATATATATTATTTTGTATAAAGCACATTTTCCACCTCGAAGCAGTAAAAGCTGTCATAGTAATAACAATTACAAGTTATTGTTGTAAGAACAAACTGTCGAATGGCGTTATTCTATTGATGTCAGTTAGGATAGAAAAAAAATCTCGAGGCAAAAACACTGATCACTAAGTCAATATCCATATCCTAACGAGGAAATTATATCGGTTGCCATGGTGTTTCAAAGATAAAACTATGTTTTGAGCATTTTCATGCTTGAGAAAGACCACACGAGGTAGATGTCGCAAGAACGATTGAAAGGGTTTGCAACAACCGCTTGTTACATGGATATGCATCCAGATTATAATCAAGTGTGTCCGTCAATACCGTCGGTGTCACAAGGTTGTTGCATTTTTCGAAAAGATTCGTAGGCCCGGGTCTTACACGGCATAATGGCAGCTAAACCTTCGGTTCTGTCACAATTTCACACCAGTATATGCTTGTTTGCGAACTGACCAGCAGCTACACCTTTGGTTCTGTCACCATTTCATACCAGTAGTATATGGTTGTATGTGAACTGACCAGCAGCTACGCCTCTGGTTCTGTCACCATTTCACACCAGTATCATATGGTAGTATATGAACTGGCCGACAGCCATGCCTCTGGTTCTGTCACCATCTCACAACAATATTATATAGTAGTATATGAACTGACAGGCAGCCACGCTTCTGGTTCTGTCACCATCTCACGCCAGTGTGTTGACGGGCAAAAGGGCTACATTTTTTATTATTATTTCCGCGTCGGAAATTATATAGTCCAATCTTTCTAAACATATACAGATTATCAAAATAGGTAAATAAACAAAGAATGCAGTATGCTTCGCTAGAACATGTATTACAAATAAGGCACGTTACCGACAGAGGTATCTGGGCCCGGGTCTCTTCTCAAAATACAGCATGTATTATTAATATACCATTGATTTTACATAAATCCGTTCACAACTATAAATTTTCCGGTTATACTCAATACATAATTGATTCAATTTCTTTTGAATTGAAATTTTATTATTACTTATTAGATTACATTTATTATTATAAAGTAGATATAAATTTACCATTATTTAGTAGATATACATTAACTATTATTTAGTAGATATACATTTACTATTATTTAGTAGATAAATATTTACCATTAACACAACACAGTGAATTTCTGGAAATCTCTTTTTTTCCAAAAACGTCTTTTTTATCTTTCGTTATTTTTATTGACACAGTATCGCAGTTTGAAGAGTACGACTGTGCGATCACAAAAAGGTAATCAAGAGCATAATAAATTTATTTCAAAATGATAATCTAAAGACCCCAAATATGCACACTTTCCGTCTGGAAAGTCGTTTCGTCCAAGCTGGAAAGTTAAATTTCCAATTGGAATTTCTAATTTCCAAATATTTTATTTTCAAATTGGAATCGGGAATCTATTTTTAGAATTTGCTAATTGGAACCGAGATTTTCCAACTGGAGGATTCCAATTGATATCGGTGTTTTTTAATTGGAAAGTGCCGGTGTGACACGCACTACGGAAAGTCCACGCTTTATTGGTGTACAATCATGCTTATTTATCTGGGGTCACTTTAAGTTATGAATTGATATTTAACTGATTTGTTTCATAATACTTAAACTTTAAATTGATAAATGTTAGAATAAATATTTCGTCCAATTAAATGTTTAAAGTCTTATTTAAAATCGATCAATATTTACAAAATTTGCGTTTTTATATTCAATGCATTCTTTTTTTAAAGCATAGTATAGCAATAAACATGGTCACAATACAATATAACACAATAATATCATAAGTTTATGCACATATAGACAATTCATAATGCTCGACTTTTTTCATAAAAATTTGTTTTATAACTATGTTGCACAAACATTTAAAATACTAAGATAATGTTCGCTATAATATAATGTTTGATGAAATAGTTTATATTTTATAAGAGGGAAAAAAGTTTTGAAGGAAGACAAGGGGGGGGGGGGGTGGGTTTAGAGAACAGAAGACACGTTTCATGGAGAAAAGAATATACACACAAGTGTATGAATAGGTAAAGGACAAGAAGTGGAAAAAGAATAATATGTAGCCTTCCTGAAATTAGTAGATGGCATTTATTGGAGAAAGAATCTCCATTTATTGTTATGTTTGATAAGTTTATCGTATTTCATTGCTATTTGTTCCTCGATTGCTATTTGTTTATGTAAGTACTGTTTAAAAGAGGAAAACAAAGGTGTGGCATTTTGACATTTATTGATGAAAATAAAATATTTTGCACAGAAAATGATATAATTTACTACTTCCGTCGAGTTTATCGATCCGAAAGTAATGGTCTCTAAAGAGAAATTTATGTTTATATTTATATTTCTTAGGTGTGTTGTTAACTTATTCCAGAAGGTTTGCACATGTATACATTCCCATAAAAGGTGGTTTATTGTTTCTATATCCATATTGCAAAAATTGCAAAGGTTTGAATTGACTAAATTACATTTCAAAAGCGATTTGTTTGTTGGTACTATTCTCATAAGATATTTGTACTGAAAATTTCTTATTTTGGAGTCGATTGTGGATCTGAAAGATATAGTATATATTTTTTCCATTCTATAAAGTTATTAGGAAAAAGTGTCTCCCATTTGAGTTGCTGGTACGATTTCAAGCTTGGTTCTCGTTTTAATTGATAGTTGTATAAGAAATTATTTGTTTTTTTGGTAGTCAAAATATCATTTAAAAGGTTGATATTTTGTTGTGGTATTATTTCTTCAGATTTTAGACAAATTTTCCATAATTTTGGTATACATGAGACAAGTTGACTATATTTTAAAAAATCATTTTTTTGGTATTTCATAAAGCTCACTAAATTCCTTAAATGTGTAAAATTCTTTTTTTCTATAATCATATAATTGCTCGATGAGTTTTATTCCTCTATCATGCCAAGTTTTATGAGAAAATGTTTTTTGTTCTGTTTGAATATGTGAGTTATTCCAAATAATTTCTTTACCTATATATTGTATATCGTTATTTTTTATATTAGACCAAGATACAAGGATTTGTTGGGGGAAGGTGTCTTTTTTAAACATTTTTACAATATTGTTTTCTGTTAATTTACTTTCAAAATTTAGTTTGCCTCCATAGTAATTGATCTTAGATAAATAAATTTGTTTCCATAAACCCTTGTTTGATTCATCAAATAATCGTTTTATCCAGCTTGATTTTAATGATAAAATGAATTTATTAATATTAATCATTTTTAAACCACCGTTTTGGTAATCTTTTGTAAGTATTTTACGTTTTATCTTGTCGGGTTTTGAATCCCAAGTGAAATCAAACATGTATGAATTGATTTGTTTTATTTTTGATTTTGAAGGTGTTGATATTTAATATATATGCATTTACCATTATTAAGTAGATATACATTTACTATATTAAGTAGATTTAGTCGATATATATTTACTAGTTTTAGTAGATATACATTGACCATTATTTAGTAGATATATATTAACCATTTTTAGTAGATATATATTAACCATTAATATGTAAATATACATTTACTATTTTTTAGTAGCTAAAGATTAACTTTTTTTTAGTATATATACATTCACCATTATTTAGTAGATATAAATTGACCATTATTTAGTAGATATATATATTCCATTATTTAGTAGATATATATCTTTCAATATTTAGTAGATATATTAACCATTATTTAGTATATATGCCTTTTACTATTATTTAGTAGATATATTTTTTATAATTGGCCATGTGTCAACAAGTGACAAGTTGGGTGGAAAAAAAGCGAGAAGAGCTCTCCTTCATAGACCCTAGACATAAGGTTGTTAGTATTAAAATCTTTACAATATTGCCCGGCGCCGTACGGACAACGGTCACACATCTTTAACCAATTGTTTATTATTTCCAATACATCGCCGAGCAGTTGCCGATAATAGCACGAGCGGTCGGCTGTCATACAACAATAGGTCGTATCTCTAGTGTGAGCGGAGAGCGAATATTCACATTTTTATATGGTGTTGTAACGTTGTAATCACTATACATAGCCAGGTGACGATGCAAATATTTCAGAATTTTAATGCCATCATTGAACGTGGTGTTCTTCCAAGGTACATTAACTCTACCATTAATATTTTCAAAATTTGTCCATAGGATGCATGCATGCGATACAAAGTGGAGTTCGGATTCTTTCTACTAGCCAGTACATTATTGTTTTCTACACGCGTTTCAGTTACATTAATACTGTTAATTCCTGTTAAAATCATGTCAGTTGAGAATTGATCGAAAAACGAGTTGTTAAATGCCATTTTAATATTCTATATTTAATGCAATAAAGATAAACAAAATGGCAAAATATATGTCAGTGAAATAATTACTTTGACGTCAAATTCATTGATGTCGATATTGATATGCGAATCTAAGTGACAATTGTAACGTTTTGATACTGATATGTTGGAATTATATTGCTAACCCAATGCGGCTGATTTCACCAAGTCTAAGATATAAAAAAACATCCATATCTACAAAACGGATATTTCAAGTAATATGCTAGTTAGAGTGTAAGCGAATGTTTGTGTGAGTGGCTCCCATAGTTACAAAACTACTGAGTGTTATTTCAGTTATCAATAGAATTGAGTATTGGTAAGTGTATAGGTTAACTCTAGTATAAACACGATATATTGTTACTTGCTTTTAGTTATGAATAAGTAAATATTGGCAATACATGCGATAATTTTATATATGCTGCTAGACATGTTTCGTAAAGATAGTTCGTGTGTCAAACAGAAACTAGTGTCTAAATTTAACAGGACTCCGTTGTCAGTCATTTTAAGAAATTACTGAATTTAGTACATATACAGTTCGTTGGCTCATACACGGATGGCTGGAACACCGCATATAGCTCGAACCAATTACATGTATCTGGTCCCGGCCAAATTCCTATTTCAATGTATATACTTGTACATGTATGGTATGATATTGAACATTATTTGGCTCGAATAACCCTTCGCTCGAACTATTGTGTCCGGTCCCGTCGGGTTTGAGCTATCGGTGTTCTTCTGTTACTGCATTTAAAAGATACTTGGGTATATAATCGATGGCGTTCTATGTTTTATATTGTACTTTATGGATATAAAACGCTTTGGCAGTTAAGGCAAAACGCGTTGTCATACATATATTTTTGTTGCATTTCAGATGTACCTAAGCAACCAATGTAGTAACGCAATGTATTCAAATAGCTCCCATGTACCGCTTTATTCCAAATGTCCAGAGGTGAGTCAAATTTATCAAAAGAATTGAATTCCAAAATAAAAATACTTGTTTCAGCTTTGTGGAAGCGTTTCGAATGCAACGACTGGACCAGCAACGAAGTTTTGCCAACTAGAAACCTTTTTCGGCTAGTCGCCGTGTTCTGTAACGAGCTATCATGCCGGAAACGCTTGAACAGAATACTGATAATGAAAACTAAACTATACGTTTTAAACACAGTTTCATTAATGAGGAAATGCAGTAATATCAGGCATGTGACTATTGTGGCATAACATACCCTCAAACAGGATGGTTTCTTTTAATGTCATTTTATTCACACGTTTATATATTTCTCAATAATTGTTTTAAACTCTCTATCATTTCTAAATCACAGGCGTACATCTTAACCCAAGCGATGTCTGTCTCCAACAGACAATACAGTTCTTCAAGCTTCAAGCCCCTTTCCCCTATTGGTCAACTCATAACTACCTGGCTATTGGTCAATTTCTTAAAAACTAAGTCCGTATGAAACACGTCCATATCTTATCTCCATTACGACCTGTCATCTTTAAATGGCGAAAAACTTAGGCTATATCTTGTTATATCATTGACATACAGTGACCTTTGATGTTAATGAGTCTATGTGATTATTTATACATTATAAAACAGAATAACTACCATATTATAACATCTGAATCTTTCTTACACATAGTATTGTATAATTTTCATCAATGGTGATGAAAAGCACAACAACAAATAAAACTTTTAAAAACGTATAGTTTAATCTTGGCCTAGTGTGCTGGGTGTTATTAATTCAAAACGTACTAACTTCTGGTAATGTGGTGACAAACCATTATCATTGAAACATTGGTCTGGCAAAATTCAATATTTTTTCTAAACATTTCAAAACGTTATTATTTTATTTTCGATTTTATCTGCAACGTACTGTCGTTTTCCAAATTATTATCTGTTGTTCACACGGATTGCAGTGTGTCCTTTATATTAACACGTGGATATACTATTGAGAACAATTATTGGTTTCAGTTAAACTCCACTTTCACCGAGTTTACACCGAGGTTTTATGATCGTGCTGGTTTTAACACGAGTATATCTGTCAAATATAATGTTTATGAGCGAAATTTAATTACAAATCCACTGAAATTAATATTTGTTTCATTTTATAATTCAAAGCAATAACTTCAAAATAACTCACTGACTACATCCCTATAAATCATCAACAGTCAGGAAATCAATAACATTTCAATATTTTCAATCACAAGTGTATCATAATATATTATATGTTTGGCACAAAATTCAAATAACAATGTTTTACCTAATATATAGCTTGTTCATTTCGATATATATCACACATTATGACTTATTGCTTTATTAAAAGATTCAGCAATTATCACGTGTGGCATTTAATCAACAATAAAAAAGGTTCCCCAATTAAAAACTGTAAGACCACCGTGGTTAAGAATCTGTTTCTGTATATATAAATAGAAATACATATGTTTAAACCAAAAGTTACGAATCTGTTGCGGTTATTGATTAGACGCTGCAAAAATACATTGGTCATTTATTTTGAGTAGTTCTGACAAAGCAAGGTTAGCGTTTCCCGCCGTTTGTGTTTATATATTTATATGTTATGGTAAATAACGCGTACTTGCCTGCTTTCAAATACCTTGTGTATTTTGGTTTATAAGACGTTGTGATCAAAAAGGAGCTGGTATGTGTGTTGATATGCCACCATTTGTTTAGACGTGATATTAAATGAAGCTGTCTTTATGAAAGACTGCTGTCTAATAGTGGCACGTGTAAATTGTTATTCAATGACCGATTCATATCATTTAAAACAAATGTAGCTGAGCAATTCGATGAAAACATTAGACAGTTTTTTTTTCTCATTGTCAGATTAACAAACCTAAAATGTGTATATTAGCATGCGTGTTCGGATAGATTTAACATTATAAAAGCAAGTAACACTTTTAAATTTTAATTTTATGATTGAAATAAGCATTAAACGTCTGATACATATGTCACATGACATGCTGTTAAGTAAACGTATCTACATACCTGGTCGTCAACTAACTAGATAATACAGACTATAAGTTGCATTCATATAATCATAAATGTAAATTTCAAAGATGTATCACATTCCCAGATTAACGTGATATATATATGAAGCTGGTATGTTAACTGACCAATTGTTAAGTCATCATTTAAAGAAATACTAAGTAGAGATGAAAGGTCAATGTCGAATACAGTCGCTTTTTTAATAATATTATCAACTAGTAATCAAACTTACATTATTCTACTATTATTCTGACTAGGAGATATAACTAAAATGTCCAGTTTGTGATATTGTTCAACATTCACTGCCGTTTTTGATTTTGATTGTATCTTATATTCAATTTAACATTGTAGTCATGTTATACCACTGCGATAACGGGATTAACATTGTGTATCTATAAATTTGTTGGAATAATTATCATGAAAATGTCGATATTCTTGTAATTTGAAAACAGCCTGATTGACTGAATGATTGAACAGAATCGCATGCTACAACGCCGTTACAGCATTCGAATTGATATCGGAAATAATTAATGACAGATGAAGGTTGTTAAGGGAATCCCAAATTTATGCCTATATTATACATGTAATGCATTTAAAAGGAAAGTTAGATTTTGTCTTTAAACTGTTCTTCATTGTAACGTTTTGTTTGTATGTTAACGATTTTCATATGTTGCAATGTGATTTCAATATAATCAAATATATACAGTATGTAACTATGGAAACAAGAGGAAATTCATGAAATTTGCGTAAACATCGTGATCGGTAAGGTTTAATAATATGTGCTAAAGTGAGACAAACATTGCATTCAGTTGATAGATGTGACTAAAATATTGATGATGGTGTTACGACAGGGCAGAAAATAATCCACCACACCACTTTAAAATGTTTCTTCACGATGATGCTGATTCAATTATTGATTCAATGTGAGCATTATAAACTCGTAAAATGCATGGATTGATTATTGATTTATATACAGATACAGCATTGCAGAATGTGTCAATTGACAATAATGCAAAACCAATTAACTAAATACATAATCAATCTAAACTATTTGTTAATTAAATATGTGTGTTTAAGCAATTACTTATGTCGTTACATATATTGTGTTTGTATTTTTAATTCCATTTGTATTGTCCTCTGACCATTTATAAATACATACATAAAGCTTAAATATTTTTGGGTTGGTTTACGGTTAAAAATATAATATGTGAAATATGCGGTAAATTGTTTCAGCTTTAAAATTATTCATTCAACGTTGAGTTTGAAACGTCTTACATAATTTTAACCATGCTCGGTATTTCTTGGAACAAATAAAACGTATATTCCGACAAATGTTCTGACACACTGCATGGTCATATTGATTAATGTAGCCAAACCATCCAACTGTAAACGTACATAAGATGACACTTACACAAATAGTGTCTTCATTATGCGTGCATATATCTGTTACAGAGACATACTTATGAAAAAATAAATAGAGTCTCTCGCGTGAGTACCTATTTCATAATGAAATAATGAATGAAACAAGTACAAATGTAAGAGGCTATTTATCACATAACCACATTTGAAGGCGACAAAGACTTCAAAGCGACGGCCTTGCTACTTAGTAAACAACACCAAGCAGTGCAGTTTGGTTACCATCCATTGAAACCAATTCAATAAAAAGAAGTCCTAAAATAATTTTTCTCTTTTAATTCCGACTTAAATACTTGTTTTTGTTAAATCAATAACCAAAACCAAATCACAATATTTCAGCAATAAGCGAACCGATATCTGAAAATAATCTTAAACGAAATCAGTTCGCTTCTAAACACGCGATTACATTGCATCATCATACTAATATCATAAAGTACCTTATGGCGAAACCTTCAATGTTTTTACACACGTGTGGTGTTGAATCGTGTTTGATTGAGAGTCAGTGTCAATGTCAACAATGAGTCGTATTTTTTTAGCTGTGGCTGGGAACTGATTTGAACTTGGTTTACATGGACAAACATGTACCTCCATGAATTTGAGACCACAATGCTTTGGATTCCAACGGTCACGCTGACGTGAGCTGGTGATGCCGTGTTTATAGAGTTCGAGTTGACTTGTGAATATAACTTGTGCTGCTGAATATTTGGAGCATTTGAAATTGGCATATTTGTGTCGTCTGGGTGTCGTTGATGTGACAGTAGTTATTTACATTTGATATGTTTTAGCTACTTGATATTTGCATGATGTGGTTTTGCAGCAACATTTTGTCATTCATTTTCCTAAAGCAACTATTTTCTGTCACTGTGGTTTGTCAGTTTCTTGTCTATTGTGATACCACCAGATTTAGTCATGCCTGTCCGTATAGATTGGAGCTAGTTTACCCCCGACGACATTTCTTACGAAAATTGATCCAGAGGACAAGATAAGTGCTTAGTTGTAGCAGCAATATAGAATGGGTATGACGGCTCGGAATATCGCAATATTCTCCTTTGAGCTAACATTGTAAATACGAACAGGGCATTTGAAATATTTTGCTGTTTTTGTCAAAGGTAAGACAAGACAAACATTTTTCGGATTGTCACCGCCTCCGGTACAATCGTCAGTTTCTCCGCTTCAAACTCTATTTGTATGTTCGTATCACATAGTTCGATCAAATTGATTTACAAGCAATGTCTTTATAGTTGCGCCATGCTTTGATTTGGTGTTGTTACTATATCTGACTGCTTGGATTCACGGCTCTTAAAAGTGTTAATTGCAAAAGGAATACCGCTCGGGTTGGTGTTCGAGTGCTGAGGTCGTTTCATAGTCAAGTACTAACCATGACCATATCTATGAAATGCAAAGTGCTGTTTTTATTTTGGTTGAATTCTGGGATTCCAAAGGATCTTTATATCAGACAGTATTGTTTACTGATATTTCTAGTATACATAGAAGGAGTGAAGTTGTTAATTAAACGTTAACACTTTATGACTATGAATAGTGTTACACAATCCTCGTTGTTATCGTTACTGGCTATACAATGCTTACCTCGAATGAAAACAAGATAATTAGTTCAATTTCTAAAGATTTGATCAATAGAAGATAGCGTATATTTATCCCAACTCCGTTTTCCCCTATCCCAATCATCTTAACATTGTTAACCGTATAAGAAAGTATTAAATGCATACCATGTACACGTCTTGTGTTTGACATTGGATCTAACTATCATCTGCCATATTCGATCTCATGTTTTGTCTCATGTTTTGTCTCATGTTTTGTCGTCAAAGTTATATATAGAGATATTCACCTTATAATTGCTATAGTATCCGACAAAATGTCAAATCATTCAACTTATTTAACTTTAGCTTTGCAACATTTGCGTTGATTTTATAACGTTATCACTAGTAGTGTTATTATATTTCTCTGTATATCTGTTACCGTATATGTTTTAGTTGATATTCGACTTCAACATTTTATTTTAAAAGTATGTGTCAACTTGGATATGGCTATCAAGTCCTTAACCTTACAATTTTGAGCAGGTATTGATGCCTACTAGTCTTTCTAGTGTTACTGTCATTTGTTATTCCTGTCTTCCAAGCGTGTAATAATAAAATCAAAGCACATTCATCTTAAACAATACTCAATATAAATTACATACTTATATATTTGACTATACACAACGCTCATACATTGTATTAATGACGGAAATGAAGCTTGACTGCAATTGAAATAATATATATCATAAACCATAGCAACATAATAACATCTCTACTATTTACGTAATATTACATGTAAGCTTAATTTATCAAGATATACATAATATACGTATATCATCTTTTTGTGACGAAACCCTCTTCTACAAAGTATAGTACCATAATAAGACACTAATATCACTTCATATAATATTAACTTAGAAGGTGACCGCTTTCATAGTTCCATACATAGATGAGTTAGCATTTAGCTCAAGCGTTTACCAAGGCATAATTTATTAATGCCTATGCTACCCTTTGGTTAAAGAAAAACATAAAAAGGAGTTAAAGTTATCTTGGGTATGGATTGATAAATATATCTTGACTGGCGGATGCTAACATTCTACGCTGATATTATTTTAGGTTACGTAACAAAGAAACGACAGTCTGCATGTATATTTGGAATTACAGTTTACGTTTTCGTTGTCAATACATATCAGGAACAGAAATGTGAAATAAAATGAAGAAAAAACAACGTTTTAGCAATACATTTTATTTATGTCTAATGACAACTCTAGCAATGCGTAACAAATACCGTGGGGCGGACCAGAAGCGTTAGAGATACCATTCTGGCAGCTCATACTATAATTTTACATTTTTCATGTAATAAATCCAAACGTGATTGTATCTCAGGAAGTAATCCATATCATCTTCAAATAACATCAAAATGAGAACAAGTTCATCTATCTCTAACCTCGAATTAACATTGTCTTGTAAAAATAACTCCAAATCTTCAATAAACAGAGAAAATAGGATCGGGACATTATCTCATTATCTCCCCTTGTCTTAAACCGAATGCGTATCTAATATAAACAGAATAATCATAACAATTCCTTACACAAGAATTTATTTTTTCATACATAAACATTACTCTACTTTTTTATCCTTAAATATTCCAAACCAATCTCTAACATAGCTTACTGCGCTAAGAGTAACGGTTAGCGTCGTTTCTTGCAATACAAACGTTATAGTTAAAATAAAGTCTGTTTTAAATAATTGAAAAAAAAAACATACCTGTACTTACATTTCAACCGGTGTCTAATATTAAGAATATTGCAGGAACTCTGCAAAACCTGATACATTGACAAAGGTCAATATTGCCTAGGATATATTGAAGAAAAGACATAGACATATATTTTATATAGTCAATACTGTCTGCAATATAATGTTTGTTTTATTTTCATTATTCCTCATTATCTGCATGCAGTCAGATTGAAGAAAATAAAGACAATTCGTGTAAATATTCAATTATACGATTTAGCCTCAGACAAACTACGAGTACATCTCTGATATCCTACTTCACGGTTTTGACATTCTCAGCGTTGCTGCGCTTGTTATTGACAAATGATGCACGCTATACGTCAAACTCTGTTTGATAAATGATAATGAATAGAATATCGCATTCTTATATTGCTTGAAAATACAAAGCGTGACATTTATGTGTTAGAAATACCTTATATTGATTTGTTCTTTAGGTATTATATTTTTAAATGTTTAAACTCTATAAAAGAGACGAAGATACAAGGCATACAATTTAATCTTTGCATCACGGATAAGAATAGCTTACTGTTTCTCCCTCGTTTAGCGAAAATCGGGAGACAATTATTTGCGTCCGTCCGTCCGTCCGTCCGTCACACTTTGGATTCAGCGCAATAACTTAAATATGCCTTGATCTAATCTTTAGAAATTGTAACAGAAGGTTAATAAAGACAAAACACAGGCTAATTTCGATTTTGGAAGTTTGTCTTTCTACAGTTATGCCACTTTTATTTGTGAAAACAATCGTATTTTTGGGGTTTTCCAAGAAACTAAGAATGCCTAAATCAGATATTTTTAAATTCTTATACAATGTTTATAATGACAAAACACAGACTAAGTTCGTGACTTTTGTCGTTGTAGAGTGTGACTTTAATTTGTGAACAATCTTATTTTTTAAAAGTTTCCGTGCGATAGCTAATGAATGTAAGAATCAAATCTTTTCAAAAAGCGGGGGACATAAATTCCCTAAATTTGCTTGTTTATTTTAGTATCGTTTGTCATAAGCGCTGCTGGCTGGCTTACATCAGACCGTGTTATCTCAATGTTGAGCGTTGATTAATTAATGTAGTTGCAACTCTTGAGTAGAGATGAGACTAGTAATCTAACAGCCAATCAAATTTCAGTATAACGGCAGCGTAGGTCTTGTGGTAAAGCCTTCGCATCGCATGCAGTAGGTCGTGGTTTCGATCCCAGAACGGGTCATACCAAAATAAATAGTATAAAAAGCTTCCTCGATTGGCTCTCAGCATGTAAAGGATAGTCCTTGGTCTGGACGGCCCCGTATAATATGTCTAGGTTGGATATGATATATGACTATGGGCATGATACTCTAATATGACAGCGCTCATAACACTGGTGTAAGTATATAGTTTCGATATAATGAACAAATTGTTGCAAGCGACTCTAAACTATAAACAACAAAATAGTATAAAGACGAGCGTGTGGCTTAGTGGTAGAGCATCAATCAAGAATCGGAGGCTCATGTGTTCGATCCTCCGCCACGGCCAGATGAAGTGTCTTTGTGCATGACACGATATCTGCATATGCTTAGTATTGGTTCTACCGAGGAAACCTTCGAGCATGATTTGCCTAAGTTGTAAGAACTTGTTTCGTAGCCGAAGAAGAATAAATAATTTTAAACGATAAAAAACATCATTAAAACACATTGAAATGCCAACAGTGCATGCACACAATATTGTATTCATCATTTTGTTATCGTAATGTACATCATAGTTGGATGCCTACATGTACATACATGATGTCCCAATTTGGTTGCCTATTAATGTGTATTGTGACTGCCTAATAAATATATAAATGTTTTAATTATGCATATGCCTCAATTGAACAATGTTCAATGTGCGGGATTATAGGACAAAAGGCATGTGTGTGTGTGTGTGTGTGTGTGTGTGTGTGTGTGTGTGTGAGAGAGAGAGAGAGAGAGAGAGAGAGACAGAGAGAGACAGACAGATAGAGAGACACAGAGAGAGAGAGAGAGGGGGGGAGGGGGGTATTGCTAATCGAGAACATACTCAAGTCTAGGAATAGGTAATTGGATTGAATTTCAAATAAACATTGAAAAATATTGTTTAAGAAATATTGCATCACAAATCACCATTAGCCCTAAAGCCGCCACATTGACTGATTAAACCGATATAAGGCTTCTTCCTCATATAGAGACGTCCAAATGAGAGAAATGCATCTAGTTATTAGTTTGATTTTATATTTGGATACTTATTCAACGAAATAACAATGTTTTCTTCGTCGTTTTGGAAACTGAACAAAAACATATTATTTTCTAATAACATTGAGTCAATAGCATGTAATTGGAATTGTGCATGTCAAAAACAATTTGATTTTATTTTAAATCATAACTCCAGACAGTGATATTTGTTTAATGTATATGAAAGATGTTTAGCAACACCTGATTTACGACCTGCCTCTCATGATATTTTTGTCCAAATGAATAATTTGCAATTAATTTCTGTACAATACATTCCTCGAAAACATGTTTTTATAATGTAAGAGTGTCATGCGTAATATAACTTCGTATCCCACCATATTTCATTTAACAGTAGAATCTGTTTTAGTCTGTAAATGAGAAATAAATACATGTTCAATACATCCACGCCCTCCAGAGTCTCATTAAGCTATATTCTATAGTTGTATTCTAGTTTCATACTTATTGAAAAAAATCATAACTATTGTTTCATTGAAAACAAATCATAAAGTAATATTACATGATTTGCTCGAACTACGAATATAGCTGTTAAAATATTGGTCTGGATATATAACAATATTTTTCTTCTTTTACGTTTATTTAATAATTTAGATTTCATTTTATTTCTTAAAATAATTATTGTGTTTTCTATAGTATACGTATGTTACATACATTATATGTTCGTACACATAGTTGTAGTTATGATTAACTGCCTTATCTATCAAAATACATTTTTACATTTCTATTGGTTTCCTGCTGTTGTGACTTGTGTGCATGTAACACAGTTTGTTTAGTTGGATGACCAAGGATTTAATACAAACTATGTGCATTGTTTAAATATAAAAAATGAAAGTCGATCTTTTGAAAAGAAATGATATTTTGGAATAATAAAAATCATTAAAGGTCTTCACTATTATTCAACAAAAAATAAAGTACACAAATAAATACAATTATAATTATTATATATGTTTATTAGAAACTATGTAAAAGTGCATTTGTTGAAACACTATTCCGAACATATATTAACATTATAACGATTGAACTGTTTGGTGGGCTTTTATTTTATCATTTTTTGTTGCATCACGAAATTAAACAAACCGACATGTTATATATTAAAACCGAAATATATTGTTCTCTTAATTCTTATAAACGAATAAACGGATGCTAAAACTGTAGTGATTTTATTTAATATGCCAAATAACCTCGCAAGCCAAGTTTCTGTTTCCATCTCATCAGCTTGGTAAATGACATATCATAGTGATTTTACAGGAAGTGTTTTTTTTAAGTTACTTATTGATATGTCTTACACCTATATGATATACCATTGCCCTGTTTCCCGTCTAGACAGATATTGGAAATATATCATTAGACGACTACTGAAACAGACACATATTTGAACGTACTATATTACACATTTGAAGACATATGGAATTATTAAAAAATAACGTTACTTAGGCTAGTAATTTTATTGCACACGTATCCATTCTGCTTAGAAATTTGGATTATTATCACAGGCCCATGCGTTTTGAGAACAGTAATTGGTCCGTTGGATCGCGGAAGTTGAAAGACGTCACAGTTTGATAAGCATTGAGGTAGAAAACTCCATCTCTGTAAAATATCATTGCCTAGAAACCATACTATGTTTGAATTTTACAATAACAACTGATATCGAAGCATTACATTCAAAATGCGACTAGAAAAAATAATTGTAACTGCAGGCTCCGTTTTGATGAACTGATGTTATAATAACAACCGATACGCAGGTCATCTACACAAATATTCATGTTTTTATTCAGGTATATATATATGTATGTGTGTGTGTCAGAACAAAGTATTCAACACTATGCGGTTTTAAATTACGAGGTGAGACAAAATGACATTTAAACAAAGTACTAATGTAAAATGACCTAGTAACATGCTTTCTTTATGGTATTCGCTTTTAGTTTATTTAACCGTAAGATGAAGATAGTGTCCTAGCAAGGAATTACATTACTAAATTTTGATATTGTCTATCAAATAATCTCATTTGTATAAAAATGCTTATAATTACTGATGCAATTCAGTGCAACATCTTCAATTGGCATGTAACATTTTGGACTCACGAAGATTTGAAATTACTACACATAATAACATTTAAATATTTATACTTGTTTTATGTCTGGTGTAAGTTTCATGCATGTTTTTTAAATTATAAAATAATTTACGGAAATTGGTGGGCGTAATGTAACGAGGGAGAAACTTTCAAGATGCGCTTCAACTAAGCAAGTGTTAACAGTCACAACCAACAGGTGAGTTTTTTTAATAAATGCATTTGAGCATCTCACGTCAAAAACAACATTCTTTTACATGCGAGAAACATTTTATCCATAACCTTCAAAAATATATTTGAATAATTAAAAATTTGTAACAACTTTTGATTTATTCAATTTGTCACTTTTGGTTCCTGATAAGAACAAGAGTTGCTCCTGCTAGTGCTTCGTGGAGGTGTCAGTATTTTTTTAAAGGACTGCAGCTAAGCTTCAAATAATAGTCAATTTAAGGATGTCAGCATTGTATATTCAAGAATGGATTTGTTTCAGGTAATTCAATGAGGTTATATTTTAGGTTTAGACTTATTTTATTGTTGAGAAATGGATTTTAAGGTAAGGTACGAATAATTTAGATTGTTATTTATTGAATAGATTCAGATTTTGTGTTAAATTTCAGTTTAATTTGGAGTATTGCTTTTTGTCTACAGACCGTCAAAAAGATTTATACAACTGTGAAATTGGTTTTGTTAATAAAATCTTGGATATTGATGAAAATAACAAATTGATACTCAATTTATATTGTATTATATTCTATTCTTTTCTATGAAAAATATGATATATGTTCGGGTCTTAAAGAACGTTCGAGGATATTTCAGTAGAATGTAACATCAACATTTAGTAAAAACTCGAGTTCAATAGAAATTGCCATATGCGGTTTGTCTCTTGATTTACTTGATAGAAATATTTGGTCAGTGCTAATATTACTTCTGATTATGCAAATAAAAATAACTTTAATATTTGCAAGGCATGACAACGACCATGATGTTTTATATAAACGCTTGATATATCGTGCGTGCCAATAGACGGCGAAAACATCATATAAGCGTTTCACTATTTATTTCTCAGGGCCTCATAAAGCTAATAGAATGTAAAGACGAAACACTAAGGAAGCATATCGGTGTGCTCGATAGCGAAGTACGTCGTATTATTGCTAGCTGAGCTATGCCAGGTACCTCACGCAATTTAAATACATTATAGTACGGCGTACAGTGACGGCTCATCGGAGCGTTTTCTCTGTGGAAAAAGCTTATTGAGCCAATCCACGAGAGAAGGACTTGTACCACGCACCTGATGGCCAAGTATTGGATATCTGCTTGCAGAGTCCATCAAATCCGAGAGCTTTAAATACATGTATAGTGCTTCCTGTCACTTTTGCAAGACTTCAAAGTTAAAACAGTTGTCACTTCGCTGTTTAATTAGTCGACTATTCGCGTCGTTAACAGTATCTGTTTGTATTACTAAGTAAGAAGAAGCCCCTCCCCTCTCCTCCACACACACACACACACCCACACACACACACACACCCACACACACACACACCAAGATAACCATTTGAACCTGTTTCAAATTTGACACCATTGAAAAAAACTGGCACGGCGAAAAAAACTATCAATTGCAGCACTAGCTATGTTAAAAAAACAACTCGCCAATATTGTGAATGAAGGCTATAATTGCTCTTATAACGTACACAAACTTTCCATTCCTCCAATTTGTTTCACCTGCAAGTTCTATAAGAAGTTTCAACTTACAGTATTCCTTTTTCCTCTTTATGGCTTTTACTGCCGTGAATGTATGCTAGGTAAGAACGTAAACGACACAAGTAGGATTCCAATTACGTCTGACATCACTTATGTCGATATCTGATTGGCATACATATGTGCATTTAGAAAATTAAGTTGATCTATCAATACGTCTATCTCGTGTTGTTTTGTTTAGACATTACATTAAGGATCCTGAATGATAATCCCGTTTAAGTCAACATCGCCGTAGCTTGACGTTGTTCCCTGCTTAACCTTTTTACCATCATATGTCAAACAGGCCGACCGATGATTCATATTCTTAATGATGTTTTCCATTATATCTAAATACATCCCTGGTCTTCTTTCATCATCAACCTTGAAAGCATCGAACCGACGAAGGACTTTTGGTTCTGGGACAATAAAGTTAAATTTTGATGCTATTGGAGACTGATTGTTTTACGTGTTTTTACCGGCACGAGCTCTGCTTTATTCTAATTTCTTTAAATCTTCCATAAAAATAAAAAAATGTCCGCCAAAGATTCTCCAACCAAGCATCTTAAAGGTTTTTGTTTCATACGAATAGCGCATTCGTGTAGTATTCTGTCATTGATACCACCGTACAGCATCGATCAATAAACGGAAAGCAATTTTGTTGGATGGGAATATCCCCGATTGTATTTGCTGAACAAATGCAGGTAAAGCTTCATCAAGTCGTTTTTTCTTCAGACAATCTTTGCATAACGTATATTACTAGACGCAGCATTTCTTTGGTTGTATCAGATAGACTGCTACATGTTTTTGTGTTTTCATTTTGTCCATGTTTTAATGGATTTCTGATATTCACTGGGTCAGTTATAATGGTTTTATCATTTGGACTTAAATATAAGCATTTTCTGTAAAAGTCAGTTCCAGTGTATTCTAACTGTAATATTAACTCCAAGTCTTCCCATTAACTGACAGAGGTGTGTCTCTATTGCATAAGAATTCAATGTTTCCGTCCTCTATTCCGATCAAACCGAAAATGATGAAGCCAGATACGTCAGATTCCGTTCCAGTTTCGTGATGTATCTTGGTAAAATTCTCATGGAATTGAGGACACATGTCAAAAGAATTGATTAATACTTATTTTCTCCCAATTTCATTCGAGTTGCTTCTGGTAAATAAAATGTGTACATAATTCTGTTTTAAATTGTCTGATAATGTCTAATAAGCACGGTGAAAAGGTGATCTAAATGTTAATGGCGACTTAAACAGGGATTTTTTTTTCTTTTCTGGCCTGTGAATGGTCTTTTTACTGTAAAAATTGTTATATTTCAATTTTTAAAGACTTCGTCTTTTTTTTCTGCCAAGGTTGAGAATAGATTTCAGCTTTCTCATTGTCAAAAGACTGAAAAACACAGACAATTGAGGTTTATTTTGAATTACTAAAATATACACTCAACAGAAGTAACTAATAACATATTTATAATGTCTCTTCTTCATTAGTAAACCATTTGCTGTTTCAATTTCAAGATGTTCCCAATGGCAGTTAAAATTGAGATTATCTTATTAACATTTCCCCGAAACAGTAACATGATACATAAAAGCAGCGATCCAATGTTCAATATTTTTTACTACTCTTAGTAAACAAGAGGTTATCAGAAACTATATCTGTCCGCAAAAGTCAGGCTATTCTACATTCTATACATGCATATTGCATTGTCAATTTCTTTAAAACAAAATGTGTCACATTCAATACAGTTTTAAAAGTAAGCGTTGAGATGATTAAACCTCAGTGATATCCATTTCATTTTCTCGGATGTAAAAACCTGCGCTACCAGCAGATCCCATATATTTGGTGTAGCTTAATTTAGGTTATATATCTTCTAAGGCTTACTGTGTGAGGCATGTTATAGCCATACACAGGCAATTTTTTTGAGGTAAGAATACTCTGTATAGATATATTATATTCTAATAACTTGCACACAGAAGATCCTTAGATAGTATATGTCATTAAGCTGCATGATTTTTGCATCTCTTTTAAGACACCTACAAATTGTTGGTTGGAAGTTCTCATTACCATTTTATTCCCCGTATCTACCGAAATATCCGACAAATGATATTTTGACATGATAATACAGGTCACTGACAATAAATATGTTACATTTATTATTTGTCTTTATTTCATGAAAATAAGCCCAAACTTTTTCACTTGGATGTGAAAATACTCCTATATCATTTTTTTGTCGTTTTCGGGAAACAGGTATGCTTGGTGCATAAAATCTCACTCTACCGTTGTTAAGTGTGCTGTTGGGCGGGTACAGCACTCTTTACCCCGTACTGCCTGAGACAGTATTCTGAGCGCTGCCACAATGAAATATCATGTTGCAGACACATGGTATGATACCCCAGCCGGTCACATTTAACCGACACCGGGCTGATCAGACCAGAATCATCCTCTAAATGCTGAGCGCCAATACAGGAAGCTTCTATAGTACCATTTTTCTGTTGTATGACCTGACCGGGGATCGATACCACGACTATTCTCATGCGAAGCGGACGTTGTACCTCTAGACCACCGTTACGGTAGTGAAGAAACGTTAGTGTTTGTTATAAGAATTAGAAGGCAGCCTTTTGAAAGACAGATGGTTCAAAATAGCATCAAACATAACGCATGTATTTATGAATAACTTCATGAAATGTTACGTTGATAAAGACTGTATTAGATAAATACACAATTTTAAGATAAATATAAGTTTAAAAATATATACACCATCTGGAATATTTATTGTGGAAATTTTGTGACAAAATTAACAAAACATTATTTCTTGTCATATATATATATCGCCCCATTAGTGCAATAAGGTACCAAGTGTATATGAAATAAAAAGGCACTTGGTACCGTTTTGCACCAATGAGGCGTATTATGCAACATCCTTAAGCGCGAATATGTTGTAAATAGATTTCCCGTACACTGGATTTACTCCATGTTGGTTGATCTATCTCAGAAAGTTCTTTATAAGCCCAATACTAATATATTATTATTAATTTTATTACTGTTAGTACTACATATTATATTTCAAAATGATACCAAGCGTTACATAGCTCTTGCTTAATGTGATATGATCATCTTCATAAAAGTAACTTATAATTGCGGTATCTACATTAAATTACTACTAATATATTCATAAAGTGTCATGGACTACATTAATTGTGTCGTTATGCATTTATAAATTGCTATGATGAGACCTTTGGGATATGTTCAAATCTAAAATATATAACACATCCATCTATTGGACAATTCATCATTTGTCATTATATCATCGTTCACTATGACGATAATTTTGATTTCCTCGTGGGCTACTTCGCAAGAGTATAAACGTACAATATTGATATTAATTGAAAATCCGTTTAATTTGAAAGTTCTATTTCTTCTCTGTAAGATCCTGTCAGTAAAATACGTGTTGATACATGTAATCTAGTTCCCTTCCTCCAATGCGATAATTACCCAAAATCCTCATTCCTTTCTTATTATATAGCTATTTCTTGACTATTTGAAGTAGATATGCTATCTTTCGGTTTCAATCTGACATAGAAATGGATTTGTCTTTTCAATGCTGCACGTGCTGTTTTTTTTTCGAAATTTCCAATGGTTTTAAACGTATGATTGATCATCTACCCGAACTTGGTGATGATGGGAATATTCTTGATCAATATAAACTTAAACTACATTATACAGTTTGATGTTTTCCCGAAAGATGTGTACAATAAATGTGTGTGTATAACATGTATGTCATAAAGGAGACATAATAATTAAAAGTGGCAGCCATCAAAACAGCATAAACACAATCAAAATATGCATAGTACTAGTAAAAAGTACAATATAAACATACATCAACGTCGTCACTTGGTTGCTTACACAAAATGGTGAACCAAACTTGGCTGTAGTTCACTCACTTACCACCAGAAGCATGTTTATACATCATGTAAACTTTCGAGTCCATCATTAAGCTTCTGTATTTATCATTTAAGCTTTTTTTATCTGTCATTTATGTTACGGTATCCCTCATTTAAGCATTTTTATTAGATCTCGTACTGACTTTTACTTTTGCATTCATTGATTTATTGTATTATATTATATAGCACGCCGGTCATTGTCAAGTTAGCGCCATAAAATACTTGCTTTAGTCACATGGGAATGTTGGTGGAGTGAAATTATTCACTAATGTAGGCAACGAAACAATGATATCTATCGCAATGCACATTGTTCTACATTTAACTATAACAAAATTGTTGGTTATATTGTTAAATATTAAACATTAAATGTGAAGGTGTTTAGTGTATCAGTTCATTTATAAGTAACTACAATCTTGTAACATGTACTACAAATAATTACTTTGCTCATTACATTAATAAAAACTGCAATATATTCAACTGAGCCCTCGGCTTATAAAATGGCAAACAACTAATACATATATAGAATAGATTCAAAATTATCAAGCTAGAAACTGTAAGCAGCTATGATTCAGTTCTTATTTATGTACCAAAATTGCTGGGAGAGCATTTTTCTCCTTTGTTTCGAATTTGTATAATAAAGTTGATGTCATGTATTCATCAAGTTATATGAATGTAAAATTGTACCAATTATGGATTATTCTTCAAGTGTCCGGGGCTTAAAGTTTATTCAAAACCAGATAAATTGCATTATAAAGCTATACGATTTTTCTTAGGAGTTCATAAATTTACATCCAAATCCAAAGGTGATATGGGATGGGTATCTCCAAAAGACGACTATGTAATAGATTATAGCTTTGGAAAATATTAATATCTTTGAACAATAACAGATTAACAAAGCGTATTTTTCTATGGGATTACTCAACATGTAATAATTGGTCACATAACGTTAAAAATATTTTTAAAGACATTATTTGTGTTGCTGCCTTTGACAACCATTCACTGCACGGTTTTAATTCTAAATAAATGTATTAAGGAAGTTCGCACCACTTTGATGTCTATAAAGTAAAGTGGTTAAACGATGTGCATTCTCAAAGTAAACTAAGTAATTATAGATTTTTTAAAACCAACTTGTGTTGTGAAAATATGTAAAATTGGACTTTAAAAAATATATCCGTTCAGTTAAAGCTCAATTCTACCCATCAAAATATAGCCGGGGAGGTATAAACAAATTCTAAGAGATGAAAGAATATGTAAGCAACGCCAGGCTCAATGTGTCGAAACCGAAATACACTTCCTACTTTACTTCGAGAGAAACAATGTAAATCGTTTTGATATGCTTCAAACATTTACAACACTGTGAGACAGCGGCGTTGTCTAGTAGTAGAGCGTCCGCCCCGCATGCGGAATGTCGTGGGTTCAATCCCCGGCCGGGTCATACCAAAGACTTTAAAATGGTACTAGAAGCTTCCTCGCTTGACGCTCAGCATTTAGAGGAGAGTTCTAGGTCTGGTCGGCCCGGTGTCAGTATAATGTGACTTGGTGGGGTATCATACCATGTGTCTGCGGCATGATAATCCAGTGTGACATTGCTTAGAATACTGTCTCAAGTAGACACCGTCGCGATATTACTGAAAAATTGTTGAAAGCGACGCTAAACACCATAAAACAACAATACAGCACTGTGTCCTGTTTATGCTAGCGAAACAGATTGAATAAAAATACTATTAACCTGCCCAACAATCAGTTATAAAACTGGACACTCTATTATAAACGCTTTGAAAAATCGTATAACTTAATATCATACAAATTTTGTTTAATATTGGTCAAATACTACTTAGATATATTTCATAATATATATAATATTGCATATTAACCGATATAATGATTTTACTCTCAATTTTACGATTTACTGCATTTTCACTTTGAAACACCATTATTCTTTTTTTATAACTTAAATGAATTAACATATTATATGTTATTTAAAAAAAAAATGACAGAAATGCCTGTTAAGGCTGGGTACAACTTTTTATTTCGACTATTATGTTTGTTTGTCTTTGTTTGTAATATATTGTAATCATGTCATGTAAATAAATAAATAAATAAATTTTAAAATATGTTTGTAGTGTCAGTGTGCAAGTTTCTGTCGTTATAATGGCTTATGTCAGTGTATCTGTTTTGACACTGACAAGAGTAAATTAACCCCATACATTGAATGGGCTGAAACATCAATTCACTTCGGACTAAACTGAAGATAAGAAATACTTAACCAACAGGAGACTTATTATCAATAGGGGTTAATCAAGTACTAGTATATGCTAACATGAAAGTATCTTGCTCGTCTCAACAGCGGTATTCGTGATTTGGCTGGTAACTCACACGTATATTGTTCGCTAATGAGACTCCGATTATATCAACTAAACCACTGGGAGACCGGGTTTCCTTTATTTAAGATTTACTAATTGATTTAGCACTTAATTGAACCATTGTATATATTGATTTATTGTCTTGTAATAACCTGGTCATTATCAAGTTAACGTAACTAAATATGGATACAAGTCACAAGGGTACGTTGCAGGAGTAAATATACTCAGTAACGCGGAAACCGGACACGTCATCCCTGTCATAAATAACAGTGGAATCAGCTGTAAGAAACTACATGTCTATTCAAACTTAGATGTTAAATATCCAAAAGTATAAAAATACATTACATGTCCAGCTGTGTTCTTAATTCCAAGGTTTAATAGTATATTACATTAAGGCTTTTTAAAATGTTGAAAATATACCAGATAACCTGCAAATGATATATGCATTGCTTTATCTATTGCATGTTTATTCAGCAAATTATCTTTAAAATGTATTTAACCTAAATATCAAACCTTATCATGTAGCAGTTAAAACATTCTATATCATAAAAAATTCTGGTATCTTCCATTTCATAACTTTAAATAAACATATTCTACATACGTTGTTCACATCGTCATTTTATTCATTGAATTTATTTAACTGTCTTAAAAGGTATTTGCTATTTGATTTTAGTCATTAGCAAACAGGCAACGCTTACTTATATCGGGTGAATAGCAGAACAATATCGGGAGAATATTAAGGACAATATCGGGAGATATCAAGGACAATATCGGGAGATATCAAGGACACTATCGGGAGATATCAAGGACAATATCGGGAGATATCAAGGACAATATCGGGAGATATCAAGGACAATATCGGGGGAATATCAAGGACAATATCGGGGGAATATCAAAGACAATATCGGGGGAATATCAAAGACAATATTGGGAGAATATCAAGGACATAATCAGGAGAATATGAAGGACAATATCAGGAGAATATCAAGGACAATATCGGGGGAATATGAAAGACAATATATATTGTGATGTATGAAATGAACCGTATGGGCTTCTTAATGATTGCGAATCGATTAGTTATATTTGTTGCACATTTTTTACCTTTCTAGTAAAAATGTCGAGTTTTGGTTCGTTTTGGCAATTTTAACGTTCTATAGCATTCGTATTTTATCTATAAATGATGCGTTTGTTTCTACAAAATGTAATATTATAATGTAGACCAACTCCAGTTCTCTTTACCAATGTTGGTGCTCACTCAATGAAATGTAATTCAATATTTCACTGAGAGTAACACGTTTCCGCTATAAGCAATGCATCAGTGAATAAAATAGAGTGGTGACAGCCACAATTTTAAAGAAAGGCAGATATAAATTACAAATAAGTTTGTCATTTGTAGCAAACGTTACGCATGTTGATTTAAGTGATCTATAAAATGATAAATAAGTTTGAACACAAGCTACATTTTAATGTATTGTACTGTACCGCCTGATGTTACACATACTAATAGTACATAAGTATAGTTTAACAATGTATAAATGCTTGTTTACTGTGCTAATCAAACTACAAACTGTAAGGGTTATACTTTCGAAATATCATTACTAAAATTTTAAATATTGTGCAATAGGAAACCAAAACAGTATGCGCCAAGAATTGATGTACATGTATGATATAATATACAAATACAGCAGTATTAACCACACTATACTTCAACTTAAGAGCTTAACTTTTGTTTACAGATGCACTAAACATATACGTCACTATACAATTATCCAGATTATCCAGATATTAAATCTACCAAGAACTTGAACTTATATTATTAATTGAAATTCATTTATGAGAATCTAGCTTAAATTATAAAGCAAAATATTACTATGAATTATATAAATGTTTCAAAAATATAGTTGAAATATTCTAACATTGGTTTTGTATTCCTATTCAATGTTTGCTGTTTCTTTATTCATCCCATACCGTAATATGATTCGGAGTAAGCACATACACTTATGGATATGGAAGAATTTATAATTTTGAATCGCTATGCTGCTCATGCTGTTTTCAATAATGGTCCTGACGTAAATATTCATGACCATTCATACATAAATCCTTGTGATTATATATGTTATATTGTCATAAGTGAACGTCACATAAAACCATTTCAATAACTGGCAAATTATCAGCACATCGACAATAAAGCATCAATTAACTTATGTATTCATACTGAATACATCGTGTCAAAACAAAAAAGAGTGATCAATTAATGCGGACCGAAATTAAAAACATTGATTTTGAATTTACCAATAAAACTATTTAAACTGTTCACGAGAGTTCTGAACCTTTTACGCCTATTTCAATTAAATCATTTAACTGGAACAAAGAGACACTCACTTAACATTGACATTTACCTCACATACGTTATCAAACCTTTTGAATTCCATTTTATCGGGCCAATTTATATAGTAACGAACACTGATCTTAGATGAATATATAGAAAAAATGATGAATTCCAACATGTTAACATGAGACACAGGTGCAACTTTATGTTACATGATGACTGAATGTGCTGACTCATTTTTTTAAACTACAGTTACTACTACAATCAATTCATATTCCCTTTATTACAACCAAAGCCTAATGGGCAGATACATTTTATGTTTCAATGCTTTCAGTCAAAACTAAGTGTACGACACAATTTCATCATTACTCAAGAAAAAATCATAAAGATAGCTTTAATATAATGTGAAATATACCTAACAACAAAATCCTGTGTATATATACAACACATGTAATACAAGTATCTGACTTTAGTGCTATGAATGTTGAAACTAACAGACATCTATTTTAGGAATGTCAATATTCTTGAGCCTTCTGGATATATCTTGAAGTATATCTTAACGAAAAGCCGTTAACAATAAAGTTAGATTATATGGTAATATCTCTTGGATATACTAAATGGAGCAGTTAATCTAATTTGAATTTGTTAAATAAGATATTGATTTATGCAAAATATTTCATTTTCAAACACAAGTATGTAAAAACATGTTTATTGATTATTATAATATTTACAGCGGGGCGATAATCTAATGGATAGAGTGTTGGCCGCTCACGCCAGAGGTTGCGGGTTCGATCCCCTGGTTAACCCATGCCTCTCATAAAACAACACTCAGTACTGGTTCTACACAGGAAGCGGACTCGAGAGCGGTTCATATAAGCTCTGAGCTTTTATCTCAATCGAGCTATAATAAATTAGTATAAACTAAAATATTTGAATCACACAGAAAATATAAAAAGAATAATGGCAACGACATAAGATACACCTGGTCCACATCGCGGCAAATGGGACAAATTACAACTAAATTAATGACGTCAACATACTGATTTCAGACTTTCTTCTCTTTATCCAAACTCCCTTCTGTTGTCAACGACCCTTTCTTTACACTCTACATAAACCAACTTAATTTTAATGTATTACTTATTAAAATAATAACTGTGACATTGCTCAATTAAAAGAATGCAAATATATCTAAAATAATGTAAAACAAACAAATAATCTTATAATTGCGAAGAAAGTCACTCAGGAAGTAAAAACTAGTCCTCCCTCTTGCCATGTCATACCACTATAGAACACGATCACGAAATTGATCATTTTTGGCAAGTGTTATGTTATTGTAACAAAACATTTCCGAGTACCGTGAATACTTTATTTAAGACACTTTTAAAATAAACATGAAGATGGAGTATACTGAAGGATTTATAGAAAATATGAAACTACGTGATAAAGAGTAAATAAAGTCTGTATAAGGAGCGTAAAAGGGTGTTGATATTGCACGTTCGTAACGAAGATGGAACTAATTTTTAATAGAAAACTAGGTCTGCATGAGGAGTGCAAGAGTTGTTGTTATTGCACATTCGTAAATATACTAGGTTTGAACTAGCTTGAATAAAAAAACTAGGTACATGTATGTATGAGGAGTGCAAGAGGTGTTGGTATTGGACGTTTTTAACGTATATGGAACTGGTTTGAATACAAAATTAGGTATGTATAAGGAGTGCAAGAGGTGTTGGTATTGGACGTTTGTAACGTATATGGAACTGGTTTGAATACAAAATTAGGTATGTATAAGGAGTGCAAGAGGTGTTGGTATTGGACGTTTGTAACGTATATGGAACTGGTTTAAATAGAAAACTAGGTATGAATGAGGAGTGCAAGAGATGTTGGTACTGCACGTTCGTAATGTAGGTGAAACTGGTTTGAATAAAAAACTTGTACGTACGATGAGTGCAAGAGATGTTGGTATTGCACGTTCGTAATGTAGGTGAAACTGGTTTGAATAAAAAACTTGTACGTACGATGAGTGCAAGAGGTATTGGTATTGCACGTTTGTTACCTAGATGGAACTAGTTTGAAGGGAAAACTAGGTCTGTATGAGGAGTGCAAGAGGTGTTGGAATTGCACGTTCTTAACTAGTTTAAATACATCACGAGACTTATGTAAGGCATGTAAAATACTATAGTTTGTCATAATAAGTTTAACAATCATCATTTACCAATTAAATATCAGAATTGTACATTATCATACATGAGAAGAAAATTAACAAATTAATTGTTGAATTGAATACTATCACGTTGTTGAAAAAGTAAATTGATTGATTGAATATTTAGCGTCATTTTTATGCCATCGAGGGCTAACAGACTATCAGTTAACCTAACCACTGTTTCCTGGGATTAACCAGTACTCGAGCACACCCCATCTTGGCAAGTAACTGATGACTTTCCCACTTGAATCAGTGGTGAGAGACGAATGATAATGAGACACAATGTCGTATATCAATCATCACGGAGACTATTGCCGGGCGGGGATCCGAACTCACGACCCCTGGATTGATAATCAGATGCGTAACCGACTGAGCTAATCGGGCCCGGCTTGAAAAAGTCAAATGTAATGGTAGAAATTGTCGAATGTAATCAAACTTTTTAATATTTTTACTACCGATTACCTGTTGTTTACCGTTTTTATTCCAACTGTTTATTGTTTATTTTCGTTGGTTAGATTTCTAGTATAATTCACTGGCTCAGAATGTTTGCACAGGACGCGTTTTACGCGAAGATCGTGAATATAAATTCTAATAATCACAATATTTACTTAAATAACCCCTCCTAAACAGACTCGTGGGGGTTCTCCTCTTGGTTGCGTCTTGCTTCTCCAAGTGATTGTTTTATTAGATAGTATTGTCTATCACAACATGTGCCATGCAATGTGGCGGCCCTGTATTTTACTTTAGTGTTGTTTTATATGATTACTTGCAATCGTTAAGTTCATTTTCATGCGCTGATTACAATATATTGATCAAGTCGAAATAACATAAGTAAAAAACTTACTAAATGAAACATTGAGTTCGCTTCTTTTTCCACATACACAAGGACATTATTTTCAATAAATAAACGTAACCGTTTACCATAACTATAGTGTAATTTGACAACCTTTCCCACAGGGAGTCTACTTTCTAAATTCAATTTCGCCAATGTTTTCCCACAGGTCAAACAAAGCAGTTATCATTTTGTTTAAGTAATCGAAAGCTTTACTTCAAAATAACTTGATTGCCTTCCTGGACATCTTTACTGCCGTTTACTTTACCAGCGTATTACTGGATATAAATGAAAAGCAATATTGCCTCATTTTAGGTCTCCCACTACATATGTATATAGTTGAAGCCCGTATATTGGGGAAAAAATAAGTGGGTAAGTGTGTGAACTATATTGTAATACGCCTGTTAGAGGACAAATTGACAAATAAAATGTCATACAATACACTGTAATATGTAGCGAGGTTTGACCGGATGGCGATTTTAAACTTTCAAAATATTTTAATAAACAAACACTTTGACAGATAATTATTACGCGTCTATATTAACTTTAATTCAATATACTACAATAAAATATAGGCATTTATATGTTGTATTAATGCCAACTTAAACGAGCTACGATGTTGTCTGTTATTAATAACAAGTGAGGACAGTAAACACAGTAAAACAACTCCACTCCTTAATTGTCAAAAATTTAGTATTTAAATCTGCACATATGTTGAATTCGTTTCATTTGTTGTGTTTGTTTTTTGACATCATAAATTCCTGTTGTTAGTTTGTCTTCGTTATATAACGAATTCATCATTATAAATCATCACCACTGAACTACTATTTCAAATAACGGTCTTTTCGTATTAGTGTATGGGTCATTTGTTCTGTCTAGGTACTTTTTAAGTAAATTGTTGTGGAATCTATCCATATCTGATGCATTTGTGTTTGATCACTCTTTCTAGTTTCGTTATGTTATTTGACTTATATATATTTCCCACACGCTAAACATTGTCTTATATAATAAAGTGGAGACCGAATAAACTTCAGTGTTTTTTAAATGTTACGAAATTTGTATTGTATTGTATTGCCGTTTGTATATTTTTTTTTTTCCTACAAATTTAGGGTCCAAGACATTGAAATTTCGACGTATGCATGTACATGTGACATCAACATGGTAAACATAAGTGTTATAGTTATGTTATTACTTCCCTTACGACGTTGATTATGTTTGTTTTATGCAAATTGCTGCGTTTTCTTAATATCACATAATACATTTGTCGGCAAAGCGGAATTCTTAGCGCCAGAATCTAAAGACTCTAAGTTTATTGACATTATAGGGATAAACAGCATGACTGTCATATTGTAAACAAATAAGTTATTACCACATTCTATCCTACTTTAAAACACACTTACACACCACATACAGAGAAAACAATTAGTCACAAGCAGTTGTTGGCGAGTTCCATTAAATGAATTATACGGTTGTTTGCCTTTATCTGTTTCATTTTATGCTATCTGAAATGTTTATCTGAAGTAAAAGCTATACTTAGCAAGGCCGAAGTAAGAAATCATGTTGCGTCAAGGTCATTTTATGGGACGACAACTATTGATGTGTTAAATAATGATGATAAATATATCTCTCAAGGGATTATCCATCGATTATAGGCCATCCACGAGGTGGTAACCCACCATAGATATACTTCTACATAATCAAGTTCCCCTGGGTATTAAATGATTTCTGAAATAATAGCCTGAGTATCGTTAAAGTCGTTTTCGATAATCCTCGAGCTTTCTCTTTGTGTTTGCAGTAGTTTAAATTCATGGACAGATGCTTAATTACATAGCCAAAGATTATTAATTCAAATTCATTGTGGTTGTCTTCGTAACTAAGAAATGTATGGCATTGTATTTGCGACATATCTAGAATACATTTACAGATCACAATGCAGAATCACAAAATTAATGTTATGGTAAGGTTGGAATTTGCATGCAAATATTATCTTACTTATATAATTGTTCGAATGCCAAACATAGATGACATACATTTTAGAATATAAGTTAAATAAAAAAAGCATCGAACATAATCATTTAGTCATGGCTTTTCCGGCATAACATTCTTACGTTTGAATACAGATAAATAATACTTTTATAAGAATTATATGTATTTTAGCCTTGTTAATATAATTGTGCGAGTGTTAAGAGTTTTATTTGCTATATCCCTTCTCTTATTTGTATAATATCACAGGATTATGTCGAGAATAATTATGAATGGCAGGTTTGACGATATTTACTGATGTATTTAGATTCTAATAGCACACGGAAGAGTCCTTAAACTTACACTTAGTATTGTATCTCGAACAAGAAGTGTATTATCTAAATATATTCTTATTGCTACAAATTAAGAAGCAATGACACTTGGAAAGAAGACGCAAGTTAAAATTGTCCGTAAATCTCTCAATGTAAAAATTTCGTTTCCTTAAATGGTCTTTATAAATATTTCATTTGTTTGCGCGAACACACACGTGACATTTATTTAATAAATTAGGCCCATACTTTCCACCCATGATGATAGTTTGAAGAATTTAAAAAAATATATATTTATATAGTTTAAAGTAGTGTTATACATGTACGTAATTGGATTAAATATGATGATTGTGCATACAAGTTAAGATACACATTGTGTATTCAATATGTTTTAAAAATATTAAGTGATATTGCTAGACAAGTTGATCGATTTGGACTTTTGGACGTCTTTGAAAATAAAGTTTCATTTAAATTGTATCTGGTTCAGAGGTTATACATTTTTTCTTTTTTTCAAAATTAGATTCCTACTCGGACTAAATTCCAAGTATTATATAAAGATAATAAGTATTGCTCAAACACTTGTATTAATTTCGAATTTGAAATTATTATAGCTGGTTTAAGGTAAAAACTGGTATTCACTTTTATTTTGTTTTTGTTTTGACTTGAGCATGAATTCCTGAGCTGAGCATGAATTCCTGAGTTAAACATTGACAGTTCTATAAACTCGGACACAGAGCGTCGACTAATGACAAATGACATCATTTCGAATCAGTGGCACTCGCTTTGTCTGTGTATTTAAGGTACTTGTGCGTCTTTTATGCATGTGACAAGAACTAAAGGCATTATTTATGAACGAAACTTACCCATCTTTATTTTGCTGCTCTTGTTTTGATATCATTGCTTAATATTTGCTTGTAAGACACCCATTCTGAAATTAGATAAAGATGTGTATTATTCGTTAAATTGAAAATATGTCACTCATGCAGTTAGTTTAATTATTTTTAGTCAAATTTACCACCATAAAAGCGTAGCTGGAACAGAATTTCTTTACATTTCGTTTACAATTTGAAAGTAAACCTGTCACGTTTGGCAACCGTTATTATTTCAAACTTTAAACAAACAAATTGATAGATGTTATTAATGGACATCCATGGAAAAACAATCATATTCGTCTTTTCTTAAGAAAAGACAAAACTGAGTCAAAACTGTTTAATAGAAAGAGGAAGACTTGGAAAATAATTATACAATATTTAAGTTTGTTTGGAAAATAAACGGAAGAGTGTGTTTAAATTAATGCTAAATAAATAAAAGGGAACATTAAGATTAAAAGCTAAACGGATAGATGAAAAAGAAAATATTACAAATTATATTTGTTATTTAGAAAATAGTAAATGTATACCTTTTCGCATGTCAGATATAGACAAAGTCTTGAAAACGAATTATTAATTTCAAAAGAATCAAAACAATACTATCAATTATTATATTATGCTAAACATAACTGAAACAACAAAACACTATTTATAGAAGGCCCTCTTGATTAAGCAGAATCAAATGTTATATTTAAAAAAGGCAAACTGTCTAAATATCCTAGCTCAACTGGTTTTATAACGGAATTCTATATACTCGGGTGTTTTCTCCTGAGGTCCTGTTACTAGAGAGTAGTGAAAGGAGAAGTTTCAATCACTAAAAAGGATGTATCATTGCATGGATAGACAGGCTTTTTTACTGCATGCATTGCACAGCGCAAAATAAGTTCTACCAAGTTTTATGAATGAAGACGAGACTGGATTCTTGTAAGGAAAATATATTGATGAAAACACTAACTAATCTACAATCTCTTTAATTACACAGAACAAATAAAATTCTAGAATTTGTCGAGTAAAAGACTTAATATGATTATTGAGGGAGGAAGCCGCTTCTTAATACCTATATTCATGCATATGCGTCATAATTATGGTAAAGTGGTTATTACAGTGACTCAGTTTTGTCAACTTCCTTTTTGAAGTGTTTCAGGTTTCGAGAGGCGAACCACATCTTATCGCAGAAAAATCATTAATAACCTATTTTATTTCTATGAATTGCAAAAACTCCCACACCCCGCTTTTTAATTGCTATATGTACGTCTTTTTTAAACAGAGGTTGTTCTAAATATATTTTAAGTATCTCTTCTGCAAGTCGTTTCAGACTAACCAGTTCCAGTCGTCATTGCTTCAGCATAGGACGTAATATTCATACGTTTCCAATAAAAAAGTACTGGCAGTATTTCGCAGTCACATTTTATGATCATTGTTTGTGGACACTTCGAAGGAAAGTGACAATTATAAACTGGTCTGTGATATGAGCATATAAAAATATACTATTCCTTAATGGTTTTCATGACTGCACAGTCCGTATATATATATATTATGGAAGCCAATTTCAATAAATATAAACCATTTTACTTGTTTGAGTTTTGTTTTTATCCTAATACTTTAATAACAGGGTTACTAGGTATTGTAGAGTTTGAAAAAATAATTCAATACTATTTTATGGTCTTTTATTAAGGTAGTTTTAACTTTTTAATTTTGGTCATAGCTTTAAATTTTGGATTAAATTATTTTATAGAGACATTAAATCAGTAAATTGTCATATAAAAAATGGTTTTCTATTTACCGAGGATGCTAAAAGGGCGATTAACTCTCACCAATAAAATCATCATATAAAACAATTAAAGGAGTTCAAGCATGAGCGACTGAAGACATTTATGTCACCTGAGACTTTGTCTCAACAGACATTTTGCGATCGCCTTTTGTCCATCTTCGTGCGTCGTCCATCGTGTTTCGTTCTTTTCTAAATCTGTATAAGAGAATATGATTTCATGGTCCCCATCCTCATGGAGGCCTTATTGGTAGGGTCACAACAGTCAAATTCAAGGTAAAATTGAAAGATCTTCTTATTATTATAAGAAGTACTGGGTGAGCATGCTTATTGACGTCTATGGGTCCTTAATAATTATTGGGAATTTCGTGTCCCTTGGTCTCATGGTTTGGCTGTGGCTGGGACTTACTTTACTAAGTCTATATAAGAGAAAATGACAAAATCTGTCGTTTTTGATGACCAAATAAAAACACATTTGACTGTTTTTTTGTCGTAGATTGTTGTTGCTGACATGCCAGTTAATGCTTATGTGCACTAATGAGTGCCTCCCTCTTCCCTCTGTAACCTTGTTTCTGGACCAAAACAGTCCAATTTAAGGAAACTTTTTAAAATCGTCATCTCATTATAGGAAACACTAGATACATTGTAACACATTGTAAGCATAATTAACGAGGTAAATGAGTCTGTCATAAAAATTGTGAATTTCATGCCCATGGGTCACACGGTTTCACATAATAAATGTACGGAATTGGACTTAAAGTGAGTATATCAGGATTTCACAAAATATTAAAATTGGCCATAAACATTTTGTCCAATACATCATGCCTATGTATACTCATTGACCCCGTATTGCCAAAAGCATACATATTTAAACATGCCAAAATAATATATTTAAAAGAAGTTTCCGAATTTGGGATACGCGCCTGCGATCGATTGAAATAAATTCCCCGCCTTAAATTGCAACATTTTTATCGAAATGAGTCATTTGTTTTTCTTTTGGTTTCAATTTGATCCGTGAAAAAGGTTTACACATTGTTAAATTTGTTTCAGCTTAGAAATAGTCTAAATGACAATGTGGAGATCGTCAAGCAGTATTTATGTGATGTCTATTTTTAGAACGAGAAGTTTGCAACTCTTGATTTAAAAAAAACATCGATTTTGTCACGTTTTTTGGACGGAATTTGATACACTAAACCATTTGAATTTTATTTATTTATGAAATGAAATGCTTTTTTCAATTGATCAAAACAATTTTATTTTTTAAGAATTTTATAGCGAATTTTCTTGATAAACTCCCTTTAAATTAGGAATAGGGAAATTTTACAGTATAAATATGTCTACGTTTTTAGTCTTGACAATGTGATTAAATACAATTAAATTATTGTATTGTTACATTTACTGTCCAAAAGATACATGTAACAGTGATATAGTGTACCCTTACCAAAACTTTTTTTTATTACCATATCCGCCCGAAAACCAAACTAAGGTGTAACCATAAAAAATTCTATACTATGATAAAATAAAAAGTGTTGTTACTTTAGAGTACAAATATGGGAGACTTAGAATGACAGATATATATTAAACAATTCATAAATTCTTTAAAACTAATTTGGATAGGACGATTTATACATGTATTTGAGGGGATATATGTATGCAAATCCAGGAGCAGGTGCCTTTACCACAAACATGTTAGATAATATTTACAAGTATTTACCTAAAATAGCCAATCCTTTCTGGAAAGATATTTACAAATGGTTAAATTTAATATTAAAACCATTGTCATGGAAACATGTTTTAAATCAATCTCTTTAATCAATTTCAACAATAATCTTAAGATAGGAAGATCGAGTGTATTTTACAAAACATGCTATGAAGCGCGCATAATATTCATAAATGATTTGATGAATGACAACGGTAACCTTCTACAGTTTAGATCATTTTAGGTCTAATTTGTAGTAAATTCATTTTTATAGAATATAAAGGTATGATTTCTGCAATACTTGTTTACCTTCAACATCTCAAGTGTACTTGCCTAGCAATAGGAATAGAAAACTCGGCTTTCAACGTACTTTCTGTCAGAATAAGTGCATGAAAGGCTATCGTGTTGGTTATGGTGTACTCAATATGCTAAACATCCATTTCTACATGTAAATATGATCAATATGGACTATATAAAGAAAGAGAATGGACCAATAATTTCAAAGACAAATTATACAAATACAAATGCATTTGTATAGCTCAAAAATGTGTCGTAAGCACAACACTCTGATGCTCTTCACACGGTTGCGTAAACTTATAATCACAGTCCTACAATAATTATGCACGTTAAAACTTCACAGTCATATCATTTAGTTAGTATAAAACATGTTTAATAAATGAGTTTTCAGTTTTTTCCTAAATATACTTTCAATGGTTACACATTTGAGATCTTTGGAAGTCCATCCCACCACTTTGGGCCAACTACAGTAAATGATCTGTTTGCCATTTTTATTCTTGTTCTTGGCACTATAAAGCTAATTTCATCAGATGATCTTAATCTGTATTTTCCCTGAACAAAGTTGAGCAAATCCTTCAAATAAGATGGAGCTGATCCCTGCACTATTCGAAAGACAAGAATCAGTATTTTGTATATGATTCTTGCCCTTACAGGCAGCCAGTGGAAAGACTTCACTACTAGGTTGGTCATAAAAAGCACCTGTGACAACCCTGGCCGCACGATGTTTTGAAATCTCTCAATCTGATAGTCAGGTATATTAGTGAAAAGTCTATTGCAGAAGTCAATGTGTGGATGATTAAGTCCATGCACTGAGATATCTGTTGACTTTTGTGTAAGGTGTTTGTGAATACTTTTCAATTTGCTAAGCTGGGCATGTGCAATCTGACATTTCTTTCTAATATGAAGGTCAACATTTTAAGTGTTCTCCATATATACTTGATATCTGGAGATATCTCACATGATCAACACACTTTACTTCACATCCACCAACATTCGCACTCGAGATGTTAATCTTTGCTAACTGACGCCCAGTCCCATACATAATAATTTCAGTTTTTTAGTTCTTCATTTTCAACATGAACTTTGTCATCCACATGATAACATCATTTAGACAATCACTAAGCTGTTGAAGAACAATTGCCTCGTTTTTCACATTTCCAGCCTGAATTCTGAAAGCGATTTTATGGTCATCTGCATAACCATAGGGTTCATTTTGGTAATTCTGCACAACTTTTTTTCATAGAAGCAATATACATGGTAAAGATGACAAAACCTGCACAGGAGCCGTGTGGGACACCAAATTCCAGGTGCTCTGTGATGGAGGGCACATTATCAATGATCACTTTCATTGTTCTTTCAGTTAGATAGGATTCCACCCTGTTTAATGGAGTTCCTTGAATACCAAAGTCATCCTTAAGAATTTGAAGTTATATTGGAATATCGACGGTATCGAATGCCGCACTAAGGTCTATCATAACGGCGATTGTTACACGGTTGTTGTCCATAACATTCAATAGATCATTATGCATTTTCATCATTGCAGTTTCGACACCGTGACTTTTTCAGTAAGCATTTTGGTATGCTGGTAGGAGATTATTTGCTTCAATATGATCAGTAATTTGTTGTAAGGCAGATTTTTCCAGAAGTTTGACACAGGACGCTAGTTTTTCAGTTCTAGGGGGAGACCTTTAATAGCAATAACGACATCAAGTTACAATGGTTTCAGGTGACAATGAATCACAGAAATACCGCTACTTATTAATTATAAACATGGCGTTGAGAGTTGATGTTTTCTTGTCATTTACATTTCACTTAAATGTATTAAAATATCTTTTTTCGTCTTCACATTTTACATTTTATGATTAATTAAAAACTAAAACATGAATTAAATGTTTACATATCTCATCTTGATGGAGATCTGTATAATTGTAAAGTCATAAGTTATGTAACTCATATAATATTCATACTTCTGTTTTCTATTTACTCATTTCTTAAACATATATATTTAACACGTCAATTATTGTTGATGGTAGTTGGCAGCTGGCCCATCATACATTTGGTGACTGAGATAAGATTAATAGATGATCGTGGCAGGTACAATTATATTATGCTGAATATGATAGATAATAACGGAGCTGGGCTTAAGTTTATCATAATATTAATTCTAAAATTCAGACTCAACCTTTAATAGCAAAATGTTTAGTTAAAAACCTATTTGTTTGAATGTGATTTTTTATGGGGACATATTGTTCGTTTCTTGTTTTAATGCAAATAACACAATTTCAGATTTTGAGTCTTAGGTTTACACTCAACAATTTGATGAAATTACTGTGGACCATATTTGTTTAATCATATTTGTATATTATATCAGTTTGTAATCATATATCCTTCCTTTTAAATTGATATCATTTATAAATTTCTATGTACGTAGCAACCTTTATCATGGTCCGAGTAGGTTCACATTAAATGACCTTTTAAAACACGTCTTAATTAATTATTTAAAATAAATTAGATGTATAAAGGCATTAAAACAAATATGTATCAAATGCTTTGAATTTCGAAGCAAACAACTGATATATATGCTTTATAATTATATGCTTAATTTTAAAATATATTCATGTATATAATAGTTCAACACTTATACAAAATATGTTACACAATAATTATAGTTCAACACTTGTGTAAAATACGTTACACTATATTGTTCAACACCTATATAAAATATGCTACACTATAATTATAGTCCAGCACTTATATAAAATATATTATAACCTTTCGCACTGGTTCGAAATAGTGTACCCAGGTTTCGTAACAATAGACACAATTTGCAAATATTCAGGGAACATTTTAAGCAGTTTTTGGCAGTTTCAACACGTGCATTCTTTCTTTTAGTCGTCAGTCAACAGGTCGGGCTCATATCTATTAAAATTTTCCTAGCTTTAATGATTTTTCTTAGAACCAACTAAACTGAAGATTGTGAATTGCCTGCAATGCGTGTTATGTCACGCACATTATAACGCACATTTTTTCGAACATTTTCTATAATTTTAGACACAATTGTCTTACATGTTGCTGTCTTTGCCCGACCAGATTTTTCTGCATTTTCTAAGAGTTAAACGTAATGGTAATTCTATTTTTTCGATCATAATAATTTGTGTCTACTTGAGACAGTATTCTAAGCGCTTTCACACTGGAGTATCATACCGCAGATACATGGTATGATACTCCACCCAGTCACATTATACTGACACCAGGCCGACCAGACCTAGAACTCTCTTCTAAATGCCGAGCTTCAAGCGAGGAAGCTTCTAGAACCATTTTTAAAGTCTTTGGTATGACCCGACCGGGGATTGAACCCACGACCTTCCGCATGCGAGGCGAACGCTCTACCACTAGACCACGCCGCGGTCCGATCATAATAATACACTTTAGCTAGATTGTGGAGTAAGTTAAAATCGCCAATACAAATCGCTCTAAACCTCTTTTTCTGGGTAGTGTGAGTTATCGGTGTTACCTTTGTGAAACCATTTTGTCGAGCCTGTTATCGAATCCGAGAGCCGCCAACACGTAATCCACTGCATTAACACGTATCTTTATATTATATGTGCATGTGTTGATTGTGTGCGTGGTGAAATGACTACTCTGTTCACTCAAGGATTAAACTATTACTGGGCTTATATAATGTCTTCAGATACACCTCGATGTATTACTCAACGTGTTATACATGCTTTTCTGTTTCCATGGAAACATAAAATATACAAATATGATGATAAATAATTATATCTCTTAACGAAACATATTCATTGAGCGTTACAACTCATCAATATACATGGTACATAATAATACATTTTTTTTTTAAAAAAGAGGAATATTTAGAGCTCATGGGAATAATAGGTCAAGTCATATAACACCTCATACTACAGTAAGTCTGTTATAATGTAACGTTTCCGGAATTGGTTTTACGATAGGTTTAATCATCTTAGGATGAATGTATAATTTCCCCAAAGAGCCCGGCATTTTGGGAACATGAAACTCTGTAAATATGTTATTCAATTTAGCCAAATGACATAACATTAGCAGTGCGCGCACGCACTGGTTCTGTTTTCGGTACACCAATACCATAACTAAGTATCGTTCTGTTTTTAGTACACCAACACCATCAACATCTATCGTTCTGTTTTCAGTACACCTGTACTATAACTAAATATCGTACACCTGTACCATAACTAAATATCGTTCTGTTTTAAGTACACCAATACCATAGCTAAGTATCGTTATGTTTTTAGTACAACAATACCATAACTAAGTATCGTTCTGTTTTCCGTACACCAATATCATAACTAAGAGTCGTTCAGTTTTCTGTTCACCAATATCATAACTAAGTATCGTTCTGTTTTCAGTACACCTGTACAAGAACTAAATATCGCTCTGTTTTAAGTAAACCAATACCATAACTAAGTATCGCTCTGTTTTTAGTACACAAATACCATAACTAAGTATCGTTCCGTTTTCAGTACACCAATACCATAACTAAGTATCGTTCTGTTTTCCGTACACCAATATCATAACTAAGTATCGTTCTGTTTTCAGTACACCTGTACCAGAACTAAATAGCGCTCTGATTTAAGTACACCAAAACCATAACTAAGTATCGCTCTGTTTTTAGTAAACCAATACCATAACTAAGTATCGTTCTGTTTTCCGTACACCAATATCATAACTAAGTATCGTTCTGTTTTCAGTATACCTACGAGGGACATTCAAATATAAATGAGACTTTTTCTCTTGGAAATATGTTATTCCATGCAATAGAATAAAAAAAATACATCATTGAAAACCTTCATCATTCTGCTACATGTAATAAAGACATTTGATAATGTGAGACCATTTTACAATACAACAGCACGGTTTAAAAGTAGGCACCTAGGTAGACCCGGCGGATATTGATAACGAAGTCGGTAACGTCAATAACTTGCTTGTCTTTGTTTCCAAATAGTCTCCATTGAATGCCATGTATTTACGCTGCCGTTTTACCAACTTATCGAAAATGTCTCTTTACCAATCCTGGTCGTACTATGCGATAATATTTGAAGTGGCAGAACATCGTTCTGACAGTGATGAGAATCGGTGGCCCTAAAATCGCAACTTAATTACTGGGAATAGGCCTTGGGCAGAATCAAGTGGCGCAAGGTTTGGTTGATACGGAGGGTGGTCATCTCGGCCGAAAACAAGCTAATAGATATCTAATTGTGTGATGCAGCTGATTTTTAAAGTTATTGGACCACCATAATTGCAATTGTCACGGCGTTTTAATACGTTTTAAGGAATGTAAAACGACGCGAGCCGCATATGCGTTACTATGGTAAATAGAACGTTCGTTGCTTTGGACGTATAATCCAAGTTGTGCATAACAATTTTGAAAAAGTTTCAAAATGGGAAGCGGTTTACATTCATGTTAGTTTTGTTATCCTGATGACGATAATAATATCATTAGAAAAAAAATCCGATTTATTTTTTAACGTTCCTGGTATACCATCAATAACTATCTTTCTATTTTCAGTACACCTATATCATGAATAGCTGCCAATCTGTTTTCAGTACACCAATATCATAACTAAGTATCGTTCTGTTTCAGTACACCAATACCATCAGTAAGTTTTGTTCTGTTTTCAATATACGAATACCACAACTATGTATCGTTTTGTTTTAATTACATCAATACCATTAATAGGTATCATTCAGTTTTTAGTCAACATATACCATGAATACGTATCGTTCTGTTTTCAGTATACCAGTACAATAACTAAGTATCGTTCTCTGTTCAGTACACCAATAACCTCAATAAGTATCGTACTGTTTTCGGTAGAGCAATACCAAAACTAAATATCGTTCTGTTTTCAGTACACGAATACCACAACTAAGTATCGTTATGTTTTAAGTACACTAATACCATCAATAGGTATCGTTCTGCTTTATGTACACCAGTGCAATAACTAAGTATCGTTCTGATTTCAGTACACCTATATGGTACCATGAATAAGTATCGTTCTGTTTTCAGTATACCAATACCATCAATAAGTATCGTTCTGTTTTTAGTACACTTATACCATTAATAAGTATCGTTCTGTTTTCAGGACACTTTAACCATGAATAAGTATCGTTCTGTTTTCAGTACACCTATACCATCAATAAGTATCGTTATGTTTTCCGTACACCTATTCCATAGCTCAGTTTCATTCAGTTTTCAGTACAACTATACCATAGCTAAATATCGTTCTGTTTTCAGTATACATATACTATAGCTAAGTATCGTTTTGTTTTTAATGCACCTATACCATAGCCAAGTATCGTTCTGTTTTCAATTCAGTTATACCATAGCTAAGTATCGTCTTGTTTTTAGTTCACATAAACCATAGTTAAGTATCGTTCTGTTTTTAATTCACATATACCATAGCTAAGTATCGTTCTGTTTTCTGTACAAATATACTATAGCTAAGTATCGTTCTGTTTTTAATTCACATATACCATAGCTAAGTATCGTTCTGTTTTTAGTACAAATAGACTATAGCTAAGTATCGTTTTGTTTTTAATTCACCTATACCATAGCTGAGTATCGTTCTGTTTTCAGTACAAAAATACAAGAGTTAAGTATCGTTTTGTTTTTAATTCACCTATACCATAGCTTAGAATTGTTCTGTTTTCAGTACAAATATTCTATAGCTAAGTATCGTTTTGTTTTTAATTCACCTGTACCATAGCTAAGTATCGTTCTGTTTTCGATTCACCTATACCATAGTTAAGTATTGTTCTGTTTTCAGTACACTTATACCATAGCTCAGTATCGTTCTGTTTTAGTACACCTATACCATTGCTAAGTATCTTTCTTTTCAGTACACCTATACCATACATAAGCATCGTTGATTTTACACTACTGCAGGCGCCTTTAAAACGGAACAATTTGCCTGCATATTGTGTATGTTGATGAGAAGTAATTGTTCGATGGTTTTGTTGCTGATAGGTCGTGATTTAATTTTCACAATTTCTTCTGTATGATTTGCTTTGCAGTCTACGCAAAGTCACATGCCAGTATGTATTACAGACGTCATCGATAAAATAAACGTTGTTTAGAAATTTACACCAAGCTAAATTAAAATAATTGATGTAATATAACATGAGGATCAAATCACTGTTATCGTATAATATATATATAAAGTGAATTTCACCAGGAAATGAAAACAAATCATAGTCAGTCATAGATAGTTTATCATTAAAAGAGAGGAGATGACGAATGTTTCCTCAACATAACAAGTATTTAATAAGGATCATTATGGACATTATTTCCAATAGAATCTGCAACAGTTATTGGTTCGCGTACTTTTACAATAGATCATTTAATCACATAATGTGTTAATTAAATGTTTTATTTGAACAAAAGATTTTTTCACCAAACGAAAAAATGAATTATTGCATTTTAGAATTTATTTACTTGTTTTCCAAATATGGGTAAGAAATCATAACTGTAACAAAATGGCCAAGGGCCGACAACTCACAAGAGTAGAATACAATCGTACACAAAAGTAAAATTTACAATTTTAATTTTACATGAATAAAATTACGAATAAACAAGTATATAATATATACAAATTAAAGATAATTACTTAACACAAAAAAAAAACACAGCTGGTTAAAAAAGGTATTTTTGTGGTATTAACACTTTTATTTTCACACAGTTCTCCTACACGTACGTAACCTACATCGCGATTCAAACTGTTTCTATCATTCGAATGTTTATATAAATGCACTATATACTTTCCGCGTCCGGATATTGTAGATTTAGCATCATTCGTCCCTTGCGGCGGTGGCTATAAAACTGGGTTGTCTCCCTTTGAACTCTATACTGAGTATATGGCTTAACGTCGCCCTGTACCGCGATCGTATTCCGACGTCAGAAACGTCAAGTCGTCCATATGACGAATATGTGGGTTGCTGTCATATGACTGTACTGTCACCAACTGACTTCCTGTCACGTCTATACGTTGGTATTGACGAGGCGGACACATTTCTCGCTTACGTCTAAAAACGGCTATAATATATATATAAACTCAGATTTACTAGTTACTCAAATATGTAACGACAAGGCGTCTATTACTAACCATCTATCAATTTCATGGTATTTTTATCAATATATGATAACAGTGCATTCATCTCTAGCCACTTTATAGTTACAACATATTATAACAGTTCATTCAATTTTTATCATCTAACAGTTTCATGGTAGATTTATCAATATATGATAACATTTCATTCAACTCTTACTATCTGCAGTTTCATGGCAGTTTAAACAACATCTCACATATGACCCTCCGTCAATCTCAACAAAGCAATTATATCTCTACATAACTTCTCATCATAATATTAACACTTACAGACCAATTCTGTAACTATTCACTTTGTGAATATCAAAATAAGCATCAACAAAATGTAATTACACATATCAATCAATTTTAACATGGTGAATCTCAAACACTTCATCGTAAACACAATATCAACAGCTCAAAATACGTTCTCAGATTCCTCGACCTATATTCTAACAAAACGCTTCTCAATACCGTAGATGTGTATTAAATTACATACATTACCGTCGGCCTGGATATGAACAATTTGTACAACTTTACTTATATCTAATTATGTCAAAAATAGATAAATCAGACATTTAAATATAACATAATATAAAATTCACATACCCATATGCCGTTATGTACTTGAACAGTAACAAACTCAATCTTTTTCGTCACAGCTACACCTAAAGATGATCCTGCTAACTGGACATTGTTCTCATAACAGAGTCAGCATTTATAGCACAAACCTTAGTGAATTTCGTGTAAATCAAGTAACAACAAACCCTAAAATACCGTACGATGCGGATTTTACGCTATTAGGCCAATGTAAACCTAGATTAGTTTTATGACAAATAAACCTGTTTAATTATTGTAACTTTCTTAATACTTAATGGAATTTGATGAACTAAACTTCATAATGATTTATTCTTTAATCAAAGAATGAAAATGTAAAAATATCTTAAAAACGTTGCTCCTATCGATTTATCAATACGTTTTAACAATTCCACGCTACCTGACCTAAATATAGCCTATATCCCTACAATGGACACGTATTAGTTGACACTACTAAAGTAGGCAACAACAACCTAACTATTTTGTTACAATAACGAAAATGAATGTTACAGGTTAAAACAAATTTTACACGAAAATGCATTTTGTAAATTAAAAGTAATGTCAGACAAGTAAATTCCCCAATATCAAACAATCTATATGAACATAGTAAAGTTTTTAATCCAAGAAATTTAACTCTTACATGTTACAATTCAAACCTTCCTCCATGAATTGTCTTTCCTCCGAGAAGATGTTTTATTTAACTTGAAATGCGTTGTAAAATGAAGAGGAGGACAAATAAAAAGTTAAAAATGAATTATTTATAATATTTTACATTAGATTTAAATCTAATGAATAAACATGGTATTTTTTATAGATCACATATAGGAATGTAAGCTTTTTACAAATTGAATTATTATAGATATCAAGGTTTATATTCGAGATCCATGACATGCATATACTGGTAACTGTAATAGAAACTGACAATTAAATTTAATAAATTGAATAAGATATACACGGCATTTGTAATTTTATTCATCTGATTATTTAACTGTGTTGAATGGGTTTTTAATGTAGATATGTCATGTACATGTTCTAACTTAGTGGTATGTGATATTCTTTTTGCAGAACAAATTTGTGAGATAATGACGACCAAGAAGACGTAGGCCTTCCATATAAGACGTTTAACAGTTCTCAATAAACAGTAGACTGTAGAACGAACCAAGCTCTCTCGATTGGGTCCGTTCAATAGCAAGTGTTACGAACACGCTGATTGGTCAGTTGCTTCAGGGAAAGTTTGAATGACATCATGATTTATAAAGCGTTAAATAGCTATGATTTGTGGGACAGGCATATAATCCCCTGTTTTTTTTCCATTGGTGATCAATAGACCTAATTCGGGAGATATCAGGTTCTGTGATATACTACAATAAAGAATAAGAACATAAAACTAACAACAGACGTAACAGTCAAGGGACAGAGCCATTAAAACATTAACTTAAACAGAAACAATATAATGAAATAGAATAACTAAAATATGTAAAATGCAAACATATATAAGCATCTGAACGGACAGCAGCACAATACAGCAATGGGAGTTTAAACCTAGATAATAACACCCAACATCGTGTACGTCAAGTTTAAGAGACACTGGTGAATATTTAACACTGAATAAAGAAAACACATGCATGCAATACAATAATAAGTATTACTATTCCATATCAAGGAAGCATTTGTACGATATTTCTTTTCATTTTGACATTGATAAGCCATTACGAATTGGATACATTTACCAACTGGACTAACTTGTAATTTATCTCTTGAACTTCAACTGACATTGCCGTATGATATTGTTTGTAACTATCAAACAGTTTATTATTTTATTTTCTGCTTTCAAAACTGTAAAAAAGTCTATGAATGTTAAGTAACCATTTGTTTAAACTGTACCTGTACATGTATCAATATTTAAATGGTATTTTATTATATTTAGTTTTATTAGTATCACTGCTGATCTCCATCCATTTCACCCAGAGCATAGTATGCTTGCGAATGATGTTTCACCGATACGGCATGATTATCAACAATCAAGATTATTCCATATACGTATAAGGACACTAGTTTTATACAAAAGTTTGCATTGCTGACATATCATGATATTTCACGGGAATAGGGTTTACAGGAACTAACTAGATATTTTGTTACCGATGTTGGTACAAACGTAAATACAGTATGATGACTGTTTGTGTGGTTTAGGATGCTGGTACAAACGTAAATACAGCAAGGTAACTGTTTGTGTGGTTTCCACCGATGCTGGAACAAACGTAAATACAGTAAGGTGACTGTTTGTGTGGTAACCAATGCTGGTACAAACGTAAATACAGCAGGGAGACTGTTTGTGTGGTTATCACCGATGCTGGTACGAAAGTAAATACAGCAGGACGACTGTTTGTGTGGTTATCACCGATGCTGGTACAAACGTAAATACAGTAGGACGACTGTTTGTGTGGTTACAGATGCTGGTACAAACGTTAATACAGCAGGGAGACTGTTTTATGTGGTTATCACCGATGCTGGTACAAGCGTCAATACAGCAGGACGACTGTTTGTGTGGTTATCACCGATGCTGGTACAAACGTAAATACAGCATGACGACTGTTTGTGTGGTTACAGATGCTGGTTCAAACGTTAATACAGCAGGACGACTGTTTGTGTGGCTACCGATGCTGACACAAACGTTAATACAGCAGGAAGACTTTTTGTATGATTATCGATGCTGGTACAAACGTTAATACAGCAGCACGACTGTGTGTGTGGTTACCGATGCTGGTACAAACGTAAATACAACAGGACGACTGTTTGTGTGGTTACCGATGCTGGTACACACGTTAATACAGTAGGGTGACTGTTTGTGTGGTTACCGATGCTGGTACAAACGTAAATGCAGTAGGATGACTGTTTGTGTGGTTATCACCGATGCTGGTACAAACGTTAATACAGCAGGACGACTGTTTGTGTTGTTACCGATGCTAGTACAAACATAAATAAAGTAGGATGACTGTTTTTGTGGTCACCGATGCTGGTACAAACGTTTTTACAGCAGGATGACTGTTTGTGTGGTCACCGATGCTGGTACAAACGTAAATACAGCAGGACGACTGTTTATGCGGTTACCAATGCTGGTACAAACGTTAATACAGTAGGATGACTGTTTGTGTGGTCACCGATGATGGCACAAACATAAATACAGCAGGTTGATAGTTTGTGTGGTCACCGATTTTGGTACAAATAAAGTTAACATAATTATACTTTATTGCATAATATTATGTTTACAACATATACATATAACCTACTTACAATTACATACATACCAAGCTTATGGGTTGTTATTACAACATTAGTTTACCAAAATAATGACAGATTTATCGTAATTAGATAGCTTCAAAATGCTTAAGTACAAAAATAAAATCCAGCAGGATGACATTTCCTGTAGTTACCGACACTGGTACAAAAATAAATACACAGGATAACAGTTCCTGTAGTTACCGACACTGGTACCAAAATAAATCCAGCTTATTGACAGTTTGTGTGGTTACTCAAGCTGGTACCATAATAAATATAAAGAATGACAGTTTGTGTGGTTACCGATGCTGGTACCAAAGTAAATACAAAGTATGACAGTATGTGTGGTTACCGAAGTTGGTACCAAAATTAATCCCGCTAAATGACAGTTTCTGTCTTTACCGAAGATGGTACTAAAAATAAAACAGGCTTGATTTGTGTGGTTACCGATGATGGTATAAAAGAATCCAGCACAATGACAGTTAGTTTTGTTACCGATGATGGTACAAATACAACCCAGCCTAATGACAGTTTGGGTGGATACCGTTTTTTTGTTTTTGTTCTGATGTTAAACTATAACGATTCGAAAAAAGAAAAGAATGTGTTTTTTTTTAACCAAATCAAGTATATTGATTGATTGAATTTTCGTGTCATTTTAATTTCATCAATGGTTACAGATGACATGCTAATGTAACTACTCTTTCCTAGGATCCTGAAAGGTTAACCCGTACTCAAGAATGCCTATATCGCCAAGAATTTATCACCTGTAAATACTTATATTATCTTTTTGTATTTGTTCATAACATAAATTAAAGTAAGACTTTACATTTTAAGTGTTCTCGTGGGTCCCGATAGTAAGTTAATACTATATTTCGATTCAACGTCTGAATGACGGTGACAAGCTACATTTATTTAAATAGTACATATTTCATTTTTATACAGTAGATTCTTCTTTAACCAAACATTCCTTTTTGAGCGAATAAGATTTAAATGATATTCATAATAGTAAAACCAATGTTTTCCCTCACACTTTGGAATTGGGGAATATAATGCGACTTTATTGGTAGATTGGAGAATTAAAAGGGACATTTGATTAAAACGTGCGGCAAAGCCCTAAAAAGTATACACAATGCCACATTGATTGGATTTAGTCTAAGTACAGCTTTTGATATTAAATTATATTTGCATTATTTATTTTACATTGATTGTGAAACACGTACTTACAACTAACACATATCACACAAGTCTTCTCCGATAAAACCAATACTAAGAATATGCCGATAAAGTTATTATTATTTATGAATATGGCAAAGTTTTATTTAACAAATTTATAAAATTCTGTGTCTGTATGTACCTATTCGCGTTTGTTTATGTTTATGTCGATTGATATACAACATTGTGCCTCATTATCATTCGTCTCTCACCGTTCATTCAAGTGGGGAAGTTATCAGTTACTTGCGGAGATGGGATGTGCTCGTGTACTGGTTAATCCCAGGAAACACTGGTAAGGTTAACTGATCATCTGTTATCCCTCGATAGCATAAAATTGACGCTAAATATTCAATCAATCAATCAATCATGTTTATGTCTTAATAAAGGGGTGAACATATGCATGCATATAGTTTCTATTCTGTCTGCGTGTCTGTTAGACCTAATCATGTATGATTGAAACTGCGTGTATTTTGTGCGTGATTGTGCATTATTACTTTCTGCGATACTAAATGAATTCTTAGCCTTTCATTTTTTTCGCATAGGAAATAAAAAATATGTAAACAAGTTAGTAATATATATTGATTTTTATGTAACAAAAGTATTTATATAAAAAAGGAAATATAAATTTAATTTAAAAAAATGTTGTCTAAAATAAAATGCTACATATGGAATTCGAACCATGGCGGGAAAAACAAAATCTTACTCAAATTCAACGACTTAACCATTCGGCCATGGACACATATTGATAACTTTGTTATATTTTATATTTATACTAATCATTCAATTGTTCCTTTCGTAAATAATGGCGAAATGTATTAACTGGCTGAACATATATTTACTTTTAATTAATGAAGTTTGTAGTAACTATTGTCTATATAAATAGTGTATACCCGGTAATAGTAATTTAAGTAATTGCTATGTCAATATCCGACAATTTTGATAATTGCGTAATGATATCTAAAATAACTAGTGGAACATAGACTCTGAATTGCACTATTTACCTGTATTTCCAAATGGACTGAAACGCATTGACTAACGGTCTTATAAAACCCTTTAAGATACTGGCAATGTACTGAAATACTTATAAGTATATTGTATTTAGTATGTGTCAGCGTTTTATAGTATGGATTCAGTCTTTAACCACGTATATTGTCACTTTCAGCGTGTTTTACTACAAACAATACACTTTCAATGAATGTATTCCATTGTTTCTTTGTCATATAGGTGACGGTTCAAATAATTGTCAGTCTATGAAGCCATCATGTTCTCTGTGAAAAAAACAACAACAATTGAAGCTGAATCAAAAGTGCACATTTTCGAAACATTTTTATATAAAATCGTAAATTGGAGAGTAAAGATGCTGGGCAATTTCAAAGTGTTTCAAATTATGTTGCCTTCGCCAATGACTTGTATATACTTGTATATAATTTCTTGCCTATGCGATCATATAATTGTTTTTAAGTTGTTAAATATAAGTTTGAGTAATAATGATAAACTAATCATCTTAATGCTCATTTGGTACAAACTGGGGTAACGCTATTTTCAAGAAAAAAATTATAATCCATGGGATTATACCATTAGATTATTTAAAAATTCTGGTAGCTTATGTATAAAAATAGTCATACTAAAATGTGTGTGATTATCCTAGGATGGCATTTATTAGTTAAACCTCGTGTATTAAAACACACGGACTCTGAAACTGGTTCTTCAGTAAAACATTCGCATTTTACACATCCTGTTATTAACTTTAAACAGTGCATGCTGGTATAGCGGTTAAAGCATATTACGTTATTTCGGCTTTGCCGTTTCTGGATTAGTGTCATACTGGAAAAAGATAATTGACATAATTTTTTAAAAACATTTGCAAAATTAACGTAAATGAAATGAATCAAGTTCGGGTGTAGTAATTTCTGTTTTAATTACTCACATTGATATAAACCATACTGGTACTGGGCAATTAACAGAAGGCGTAGCATTCCAAGGGCATGTCCATCAAAGCGGCATACTCAATGTACATGAAACACAACATGTACACTTTATTTTACACAACAAGAGAAAACATGTGAAGAGTCGTAACAACCTTGTAACGATCAGTAGCAGATTGTAGAACTGGGGGTTTAAACCTGATACAAGGATGCACCCATCCTCGCTCTTTCTTTTTGCTGACTGAAGTATTTCATTTTTAAACGGATATTAAAACGAAATTCTGACTCTTTCAACTTAAAACGTAGACAAATTTCTTATAATAAATGTATTTTAGAAAAACACACATTTGTTTAACTTAATTATCTATGTTATATAGAAAGTCCTATAATGATGCAGCACTTAAAATCGTTGCGATATTTCTATAATGAAACGCACTGCAAGACTTTACGTTAGTTATGAAATAAATTGATACTTAAAAGTAGAAATATTTTCATTTTTTGTTAAAAACTTGAATCTAACAGTACGTAAAGTGTTTGTAATATATCGGTCTTTGATCGAATTACATTCTAGAACAATATAGCACTTGAATAGAAACAACCTGATGATGATGTTGATGATGATTATGAATATTATGATGGTGATGGTGATGATGATGGTGATGGTGGTGGTGGTAGTGGTGATGGTGTAGTTTTTTGAAGAAAAAAGTACCGTTTAAATTCAATAAAAACTATTCATGAACTTTATTTTAGACAAAACTATAATTCTAATTCTGCTTTTATCAATCTACAATATTATACAAATGAAGAATTTTTCCATTTGATAAATTGTAAATATACGTATGCTTCACTTCAATTTAACCGTCCCGTCTATCTAAACAACTGATACCATGCGATAACAGAACCAATGCACATTCGGCTGAATCACAGATCTAAAATTTGTAGTATCAGAAATATGAACGAAATGGCAATTTCACAGCATGGGCAACAGGTTTTCACCACAGCATTGGCTCGTACAATATTATAAGGTTATTATACAGTTCACTTTACAAAATGGATTTATGTACGAGTCAATGTTGTGGTGAAAACCTGTACTGGACGAGACACCGTAAACACCGAGTCCAATACAGTTTTTCAACACAACATTGACGAGAACAATAAAATCCATATTGCACAGTGAACTGTATAATGACCTTTTTATTATTCACCTCGAGTTCTTTTCATATGAAACACAATGTTAAATTTAAAGTTTTTAAAAAAAACTATTGAACCAATGGTCATTTTTTTAAAAATACGAATAATAACAGGAAGTTGATGTTTATCACATTTTTTGATAATATTAAAGTTTGCTCTTTTAAAAAGGAGATACATGTATATCAATATTGATACAATTCCCATATCACAGCTATTTCCTATCTTTTTTTAAATTATAATTTTTAAGTATCTATATATTAATGAATAATGTATACTTCAATTTCTCAATATATACATGTTGTTTGTTGTTTCAAACGACACAATGTTAATTAAGAGTGCCTCAGTGATTTCTCTCATATGTTATATCTTATATTTGCGGGGGTTTTATATTGTTAGAATTACCGTTAATCAACGTCCAATACGAAATAATTACCGATTTTCGGGACGGTATATATATATCTTTATTTAAGTCTCATCTATGTACAAACATATAAATAAAACATACAGTAACACATACAACGTACATAGCCATTCAATATTAGAATTACAAGAGACTATCGCTATAATATTAATTGACATAAAATATATACAACTATCACAGATTATTCATGCATTATTTTTGAAAAAGATGTATACTATAAAGCATTATACACTAAGAATTGAGACACCGGCGCTAATCTTGGCTCGAGACCTAAAAGATTATTAAAATAACTTTTGTTAAATCGTCAAAGGAAAAATAAATGCAAATGCATCGCTATATAGTCAAAAGCTTTTTAAAAAATATTTTAAAAGATCAGTTATCACCCCAGATCAGATCTGGAATGACCTGATTAGCACCGATTTCTCAACATAATATAAAATTAATTTGTTTTACATTTAAGATATAATACATTATTTATATAAAATATTTCTACGTTTTTGTAGTATTGTAAAACAGGTTTTGGCACATATTCTTATCATATCTTTATTGGAAAAGAGAAACTTCATTTTATTACAGTCATCAAAATTATTAAAGTTTGCATCTATGCTTACTGCTTTAAGCATCAGATCTGTCCTAATATCTTTATAAGAGGCACATTTTAAAATAACATGACACTCATCTTCTATAGCATCATTACAGAAAGGACATAACCGGTCATTCTCATTAATACCCTCATATCGACCAGTTTCTAGTTTTAATGGCGCAACACCACATCTGAATTTTGCAAACGCTGATCTATGCTTCATTGGTAGCACAATTTTACAGTAATTTTCTACTTCATAATCATTTTTAAAAAGCCTATAAGTTCTTAATTTGTTACGTCCATTACCACGTATACTAGTTGTTTGATTTACACTTGCTTTCCACTCCGTAATATATATAGACATCATCTTTTCAAATACAGTATCAACAAATTTAATTTTGTTAATGTTTGAGTATGTATGAATATGAAGCTGTAAACTATCAAATTGATTTATAACTGTGAAAACCCAATTTTTACAAGAGTTATTAGCTTTATTCCGTGCCCAAATAAATATTCTTTTATTTAATCTTGTATCAATTGTATAGATGTTGCGTACCCAATGTCTGGCTATACATTTCCATTGTTTGACTATTGGAGGGACCCAACCCATATCGCCTGAAATGGCTGCAGTAGGTGTATATTTGCCAGTTCCCAGAAAAAATCGCATCGCCCTATTTTGTATTGAATTTATGCACGAATAAGATTTAACGCCCCATATTGTAGCTCCATACGATATAACAGACCAAACAAGTGAATTAAACAACTTTGTAAATACTTTATGGGGCATTCCACCTAAGCTTTTATACCTGGCAATAAGTAAACCTAGAGCACGACCAGCGCTTTGAGCCACAATTTTTGCAGTTACATTAAAATCTAGATGCTCTGTCAATGTTAATCCAAGATATACATATTTATCAGTATAAGTTAGAACATTGTCACCGCAAGTAAATACAATATCTGATTTAGCAATTGACAATGGTCTGAAATGTACGATGCTACTCTTAGTAAAGTTAATTGTCATACTGTTAATACTACACCAGCTATTTAACTCATTAAGCATATGCTGCAGGTTTTCTTCATTTTCAGCAAGAAGTACAATATCATCAGCATACATTAAAATGCTAACATTTTCATTATCAATACAGATACCTTTACCAAGGGATTTTATACGTAATGCTAGGTCATTTATAAACAAATTGAATAATACGGGTGACAATGAACAGCCTTGTCTTAAACCAGAATTCACTGGAAACCAGTTGGTATAAAAATTATTTACCCTCACACAGGAGGAAACAGATGCATATAAAGATTTGACAGCTACAAGCATTTTACTAGAAACACCAATACACTGCAATCTTTCCCAAAGCTTGTCTCTATTGATGTAATCGTAAGCTTTTTTAAAATCAATGAAAGCACAGAATGTAGAGCGTTTAAGCTTTTTCCTAGTATCTATAATATTTGTTAGAGATGAAAGTTGGTCTATTGTGCTACGTTTTTTCCGAAAACCATTCTGCTCGTCAACAATTTTATTATTATTTTCCGACCAAATATATAGACGATTATTCAATATAGAACTATACAATTTATACATGGATGATGATAATGATATACCCCTATAAGAGAGTGGGTCTTTTGGGTCGGCGGAGCTTGACTTAGGTATAGGATTTATAATAGATTTACCCCATAAAGATGGAATACAACCTTTATTAAAACAAACATTAAAAAGAACATGTAAAAAGTATACCGAAGTATCATTTTTAAGAACATCCACCGGTATTTTATCTATACCATGTGCTTTACCTTTTTTAGCATTTTCAATAGCTTTTTTTACTTCTAGAATAGATATATGCTCATCCAAAATAAAACTAGTATTCGTGTTACCAACATTATTATGATCATTAGTTCTTATGGAATCAATAGTAGAGTTATAAAGGTTACTATAATCTTTCTCCCATTTACTTAAAACATCCTTAACATCTGAAGTCAAGTTACCATCATCCAGAAGAACCTCCATTGGAATTGACTTTTTCTTGTTATTATGTATGCCTATTTTACCAATAGATTTCCAGAATTCTTTCGGATCATTATTTATATCATTTAACATATCATCTTGTATTTTATACCAATGATGGCGTTTAGAGCGTTGAACCTCTCTATCAAATAACTTTCTAGCATAACAGTAATCAGATTTGAGTTTATTTTTTAGATAAATAATATTACAGTTTAACCAATCTTTTTCAGACTTACAAACAGAGTTCCATAAATCAGTCAAAGTATTATTCCACCAAGGCTTTCCAATGCGCCTTTTCTTATTGTTAATGCCGCAACATACAGACCTAAAAGGCAGCCGGTTATACATTTCATGATTAACAATGTCACACCAGCCATTAAAAGCCACATCGATATCAGTTTGTGAACGGAGACTGCCTTCCAAGTCTGCAATTGCGGCATTAACCTTGGTAACAATATCAGTACCAGCCAAAAAATCATTTGGCATACTATGTACGTCAAATTTATCGTATCCATCAGTAACATCTGATTTATTCGTAAAAACAGTTGGATTTTCAAACTTTATACACCATGTTAATACTGAATGATCTGGAATACTTGTTGGAGCAATTGCACAAATATTATTACAAAGGTTGACGGCATCAACAGCACGTACAACTGAAAAATCATCGAACAGTGATAAATTATCATGACTTACTAAACAGAAGTCAACAACGGAACAACCTTTAGTAGAAATAGATGTAAAATCATTGTTTATAAAATTACGACCATTAAGAATACACATATTGGCATTAATAAGAAATTCAATCAAAATATCACCAAAAGCATTGGTCTTAAAATCAACGACATTTCTTTCACACAAAGAATCAACACCAACAATAAAATCATTGTTATCGCCACAACGGCTATTGAAATCTCCACATATAAACGGTATTCCTACATTTTGGTATTCATACATATCCGTCAAAAGATTATCGTAAAAATTAAAAGCATCGTCGTGACGGGACGAGTTCTCGGGAGGAAGGTAACATACGCATGGTAAAATCACGATATCTTCTGTTTTATGAGTAAGTTGTAACCAAAGAACACCTTCTCTAGTGTTATCTAGAACAGATATATTAAACCACTTTACAATGTCATTGCGAATAAAAAGTCCAACTCCCCCAGAACCCGTCCTAGCCCGTATATGTAAGTTTTTGCGATTATTACCGTACCATTGGTAACCTTCTAGCTGTAGTACATCACTAGCTTTAAGATGGGATTCGGCAATGCCTATAATATCTAGGTTTAGAGAGTTCAAACATGATGACCTCAACATAAAATTATCACTAGTAGAATCACAATTCCAACCCCTAACATTCCAGAACCCGACGTGTACCTAGCAACGACCTCTATGTCCATTACCACGTCGACCATATCCTCGACCGCCACGCCTGCCATTTGCCGTGTTCCAGCTGTGTTGGCTCTGTCTGTTTGAGTTCTGACCTTGTTGACCCGAGGTTTGAGCAGCACCAGAGTGTGAAACCGATCCCGTAGAAGCGTCAGTTGAATTATCGGACCTGGGCCTCGTACTACCGCCTCGAGTATGATAGCCGTTATCACGAGTGTTACCATTGTGGTGGTTGCGTCTATTCACAACTCGCGAACCATGTAGTGACAATTTATCACCGCGGTTGATGGCATCAATGATGGTTTTGAAATTATTAGACATCAAGCGATCGTCTCTTGTTCGGTCATTATGGATAAAAACGTCAGGATATTGACGATTATTCTTTAATGAAGACTTGGAAGACATTACCTTACTTTTATCGGCACTAGATTTCAACTTAGCGATTACCACACCGGCTCTACTGTTATTATTTGACAGTTTACGTTCTGTACTGGCAACAGAGACAGAATTAATTTTCAGGCCATGTGAAATAAGTGAGTTGACCTTCTCATCCAGATTTTCGTTGACACTTTCGGGGAGATTTCTAATGACAACATTCAGAGAAATATCCGGTGTATTGTTTGTCGCAGGAGTCACAAGAGAACTCATTTTATTGTTTATCTCTTGAAGATCATCAGCGATCTCTTCACGTAATGTGTCTCTGAAAGTGTCGAGTTTAGAGTCGACATCTTTCTTAATGCGCCCTAGTTCCACGTTGACGCGTTTGTCCAACAGTTGAGCCACTTTGGCAGATATCCGTTGCTCAAGTCCGGATTCTAATTTATCAATACGCTCGGACAGCGAGGTAAAAAGCATATGCATGTCTGCGGACATCTTGGCTAGAATATCCTTAACACCTATATCAGAGTCGTGATGGACCTCCGCCTGAGTAACATTGATATTACGGGGAGCAGGAGTAGGCGCGGCTTGATAAAGCGAACGTTTAGCGGTCACCCTAACGCGACACGGATCGTCATTTCTGGCCTTCTTCACTGTACTATCATTAGCGAGGGGAACAGAAAGATGTCTCTTACGTCCACTATGTTGTGGCGTATTAACTCGCGTTATCCGTTGGGACGACATGATAGAATCAACATAAGCCTCCGCATCTTGGGTTATATTGTCATAGTTAGGACAAGACATCTTAAATGTTCGGTGTGGCTTAATTTGAACAGGTGAACCGTTGATTCGTGCACTTCTCTTGTTGTGTATTACAACATAAACTTATCGTGTGTACTCAAGCGTGACGAATTTCCCGCTCTGCCCGTGGGGTATAAGCTTGTATACACCCCACCCACTAAATATAATACAGCGGTACACCTCCAAAAATGTCAATCAAATATCACGATAACTAGTCTGTATTTCAAAAATGCAAATCGACAGATATGTTCAATACCTTATAAGCTGTGTGTCCTGTTAATATAAACGTATTCTAACCACAGAAAATGACTTAATCGAAAAAACAGTATCATCGATAAATTTCACAAGTTGTAAACAGGTTACACACCACTATACTCGGTCGAACCGTCCAATACGAAAAAAATATCCGGATTTTAGGAACGCTTCCGGTTTGAAGCTTATTATAATGATTTTCTATGTAGAATCACGTGGTACAAATGCTCGAGGCTCATTAGAATAGCTATTTTAGGTGGATAATAAAAATCCATATTGTACAGTGAACTATATGATGACCTTTTATTACATATTAATATATACTTTTTTTAGATAAACTAATGAAATAATTGGAAATACTCCTTAATTAATATTGTTACTGGTCGTCTGATATTCCATTATTGACCCTTTTTAATTCACAACAGACCATAGATAAAAGTATTTACCGTCAGGATCACATTCCGGAGCAGAGCTCCAAGTCCCTGCTGCGTACGTGACTGTAGTAATTTATGAGGAATCAAAGATAAAACTGAGCACACTGAATATGTAAATAACAAAACAGAGCATTGAATCGCTTTTAACCCTTTACTTCATAGATACGCGTTTTCCGGCACCAATCACAGAAGGCATTCGTTACGAGCAATCTGAACTCTTCCTGCACTGTTTTCCACTCTGTCCATTAATATAAACATAATTCACTCATTGCTGATATGTGGTGAATTAATGCTTTCTATATTAGAGGTGTCCAATGGCGTCTATATGAAGTAAAGGGTTAATATAACATGTATATGCCGGTTTTACATTAAAAACGAATACCATCTTATTGCTATGTACACCTGATATATTATTAATATCGGGACCCACCACCTTAATTATCAAATACACTAAATTTCATTGTTTTTGTTGTAAACGAGCTATATAGAAAACCATCATACGTCAGAGTGATGACTATTAGCGCCTTTTAGTTATGGTTTAACTGTAGTAATGGAAGGGACTAGACGTGTTATGACATTAACAACAGACTTAACACAGATACATCCATTAACCGTGTCCATAATATATAAACTAGAAAAAAACAAATTACCTAGCCTGCTTCAGAAGCATACGTTGAATGAATTAATTTCCAAACCACTCACAATTACAATTACATCTAGCTTAAATACACGTTTAACTGTTCTGGTGTGCTGCAGTAATATTGCTATCGTTTGTTTTAATCACGCAACAATGATTTTAAAGTTACTGTTCAAGAGCTGTCTGCCTGTTATAAGAATTACGATATATAATAACTACCACTAAGTGGTTCAATCCTTCGAATATAGTACTGTCGTAGGCCACAATACCGTTTAGCTATATTGCAGTCATCCTCACACTATAATTATTCATGCAGTTTTCAATACCTGTATTTGAGAAGTACTTTGTATGTAATTTCAGAATAGATCTGATTAGAAGTAGTGCACTGCAGGGGGATACACGTTACATAAACATATTGTCTACACATGCTAGCAGTATGTTGTTACAGAACCTTTAAATTGTTTACCGATAGAGACCCGGACAAAGCTTCAGGACCCCATTAAGATACATGACTGCAACATGTTGCAAGCAATGCGATACACTTGGCCAATCACACACGATAGCTATCATACGAGGAGATGTTTACTATGTTGTTTACCAGCCCACGTTTAATAGGAAATTGTGTAAAAGCCTGCTTTTTAATATTGAAAAGACGTTTTTTGTTTTTATCAAAATAGATTTTGAATTAACAAGATTTGTAATGATTGTTTTACTTATAAAATTAATAATGTAAACGGACAGTTCATTGTATATTTAGCTTATTTTTATTTGAATTTGAGAGGTCGTTGTTAATCAGATCATGACAAATCTGATTTGTGGTGATACATTATTTTTTAAAATATTTCATCATGCGTTTATAATTACACCATGGCGTTGTGTTTTGTTTTTTTTGGTCATTCTTTGTTTCTCAATTAAATCATTATTTTAGTATTCTTTTAGATTGTGGTATATAACACCAACTTGGTGATATAACAGAGTTAAGATTAACAGCGACTGCCCAATTCTTACTCCGTTTGTAAATATTGTTTTACTCTGTAACAGTGATCTTGACAATGCGATATAATTGATGTAATAGTCTGTTACAATTCTTATAGAATGACATGGTATATGTGTTAATGTTATGTTAAACTGTAAATGGTATATGCTTATACTATGGTGAGATCTAATAAAATATAAATATATACACAGTACATAGCCAATATCAACAAAAAGCCGGTGAATTTAAATTTTCGTTCGAAAATGCATTTCATCTTGCATTCTATTCGGATACAAACCGAGAATTGTTTGAATCTAAATTAAAAGTGCATGGTTTATAATAATATACAATGTTTAAACGTAAATTTTTAGTAGCACAATTAGGTTATATTATGTAGATTGTAATCACTATATAGCATCCATGTTATTAATTTTGTAGATAAATGTTCACTATTTTGGAATACGGAAACGCAGATTTATTTTTTATATGCCTTAAGTCAACAATTTGTATTCGACTTTTAACTATAATAATATTATCACATGAGAAAGTTAAAACAATTAAACATCATGTTAGGTTCGAGAAAGAAGAAAAGAAACGTATTTTTCAGAGCTAGTATTAATAGCCTTTACGGGTTTGTTACGATCTTTGCAACTTGTAAATATGTGACTTGCTATATAGTGCAATACACATTAATTGAACTTGATTAATATTATCTTAAGCAATATGTTCGCATCTTTGCTAACACTATGGTATGTTTATAATCTATCAAATACATCAAAGTAAATATTTGTGAAAAAAAAGTTATTTTATTATTTTTAGTAAATACATTTTTAAAGAATAGTATATTTTTATTACAAATGTCTAAGTGTAAATTTTTTAATCGCATTATATTGACCCTAGTGGAAATGACTGGATTTTCCAAGCATTTCATGTCGCTTTAAGATTCACTTTTATTTCATTATAGCTTATTTTGTCAACTTATGAACTATTAATAATACGTTTTCAAGTAAAATAAGATACTCAATGTGTGAGAATGACTACTGTGACAAGGTACTGATATTCTGTGATACATTTATAAAGACAATCTCGTATGTTCATAGAAAATAATACACTCAACTTACAGTTTCATTTCCTAAATATCTGTTTCATTGTTAGTCCAAATTATATTAATGCTAAGTTATCAACAGGGTTTCCATTGCCACCATTTAATTGGGATTGTGTGTCCGTGCACGCACGCAACACATCAATAAAGCGAAACATACAATTCGCCCGCTGTTGGCCTATCATGAATTGCACGGGAAAATATCTTTCACTCATGGTTACAACACATTGTTCAGTATAACAAACATAACAACATAACTTAACCAGCAACAACTGACAGATGTGTAGGCTGAGTGACAATCAACGCTCAGAAGTAGTTGGGATGCTGCGCGCTCGCATGTCATGGCAACGGTAGCTCGACATTTCCCTTCTTCACACATGATTGTGCATGACCTTGGCAGAAGGTATGCAGCTACAGGATCTGTAAAAGATCGAACCTGGAGCGGAAGACCCAATATTTTGACCCCAAGGCAGGGAGCGTATATCAGGACAACCCATCTCCGCAAGCCTACGTTTGATACAGCAAGACATACCAATGGTTTACATGAGTAAGTTTCGTTTGTTTTCAACAAGCAATTTTCAAACATGATATATAGCGTTGAATATGATCAACGCTCTAATTTCAGTAATCAGTGATTTAGTGACGGTACAAATATGTACGCACTGTACCTGTATCTTAATTGATAACAGATACGATAGAGTGAATATAAACTTATTTATCTTACATCGACTGTGAAGCAAGGTTTTTATACGTCCATATTAATCATGCTCGATGACGGCAACCTAGGGGTTGTACCTAGTTCTGCCACCCGCTAGTTAGCAGCCAGAAACGTCAACCAGTCGGGGGTTGTAACTAGTACTGCCACCCGCTGGTTAGCAGCCAGAAACATCAACCATTTGGGGGTTGTACCTAGTACTGCCACCCGCTGGTTAGCAGCCAGAAACGTCAACCATACGGGGTTGTACCTAGTACTGCCATTCGCAGAAAAGTCAACCATACGGGGGTTGTACGTAGTACTGCCACCCGCTGGTTAGCAGCCAGAAACGTCAACCATTCGAGGGTTGTACCTAGTACTTCCACCCGCAGAAACGTTAACCGTTAGGTCCTGTCAAAATAATTGCTGATATGTTTCTTGTGCAGACGACCTGTATCATCACACACAGTACGCCGTCCACTTAGACCGTACGGGGTTCATGCCAGACGTCCGCCTATGTTGGAACATTTTGACACAACGGCACAGGCAGAACATATTTGCTTGGTGTCACCTTCGTATGAATCGACGTCAGTGGAAGCGATCCGTCCAATGCTCCAACGAGGCGTACAATGCATAGCAGCCCGCGGTGGCCGCTTGCGATATTGATTGTGAAATTGGAGTAATTGGGTAGTCGCTTTTGCGATCCAATTAGTCAGAGGCTATAAATGCATCTTTGTTAATAATTTATGTTTGACATTTAATGTGTAAAAAAACATTTATTTGCCTTTATTAATTGCTGACATACAAGTGAAATAAAAAGTGTAAGGTTTCTTTTGGGGTTGAGTGTATATTGAGACCTGGATGGTTGCTTAGCTACATAAACACTTGTATCTTCTGTTTTATCATTTATACATTTAAATATGTAATGTATTACTTTACACTTAAATCTAAGAAAGGCAACCAGAGAATCATGGTGTTCGACTGGTTCTATTAAAACTGACATTTCATTGGCATTGATCATATTCATTAGACAAGTTGGTTTATTCTTAAAGGGAATTTTTCAGGATTTTTCAAACTTTAAAAATGGCTAAAAAATGTTTGTTTGTTTTTTCAAATATACCATGCCTATATACAAGCACTAGCCCTATATTTCTAAAAGGATATCTCTCTAAATATTCCAAATAATATAATAAAACGGGCTTTTCTAAAATAGGCTATGCGCCTATGTTAGACTGAAATAGATTTTCCGTTTAAAGTGCATCATATTCTGTGACGTATTAAATGAGTCACGTGATTTTATTTGATCCGTTATGCACAGGGACGGATCCAGGAGTTCAGATTAAAGGGGCTCAACACAAAATCTTAACGGGCACAGATGGATTTTTTTCAGTAGAAATATAGTGAACTTTAAAAAAAAATATAGGAGATTATGCGAGGAAGTTGATGTAACATCATTTATTAAAAAGTAGATTCGCCATTGATACAGGCTTACACGAAGTAAATATCATCTTAGAAATAGTCCGAATGACGTCAAGCATTATTAAAGTGCTGTCTATTTTTAGAATTGGGATTTCGTTTCAAGTTTATCTCTCCAGTTTAATTATCGATTTTGTCACGTTTTGTTTGTACTGACATACCAATCAATCCGGATTTTTAATTATTAATGATAATGAGATGTCTTTTATCCATTTTAATAATTGTTTTATTTATGAAGACATGTATAGCGTTTTTTTCCTGATGTATTCCCTTTAAACTTCAGCTGATCAGAAGATGTTTAATTTAAGTACAACACACTGTAAATTATGTGTATGAACATTCACACTATAAAGTTTTATGTGTATACTTAGTTAAGTAAATGTTTATTTTGTTTTATTTTACACGGCATTATCTCATTTTATTTCGGCGAGAAATTCCAAGCACTTCAATAAATCGATCTATATATTATTCTAGTTTGCATTGAGTTTTAAACCGAAACTGTTATCAACCACATGACATGAATTATGTAAGAGTTGCCAACAGCATAAGGTACAGATGGAAATGCTTTCAAGCGTATAAATCTGCCGTCATGGTTACCTGATAAAGTATTATAAACATCAACATCGAACCTCAGCATGCCTGAATGTGTGTTTTTTTCAATAACTGTTAATTGTTTATTTGCAATACTGTCATATCGCTTTTGATCTCCTGTACCTCTGAAATCAAAAATACGAATGCTGTATACAATTACATGCAGCACATGTGATATTATAATAATTCATCATGAGTATACGTGTCAGATTTAAAATCTCACCTTTCATGAAGGGACGAGTCTGAATTTTCCATTTTATTTTCAATCAAACAAGCCGGGCCCGAATAGCTCAGTCAGTTTGTCTTCTGACTATCAATCCAGGGGTCGTGAGTTCGAATCCCCGCCCGGCAACAGTATCCGTGATGATTAATATACGACATTGTGTCTCATAACCATTTATCTCTCACTGCTGATTCAAATAGGAAAGTTATCAGTTACTTGTGGAGATGGGGTAGGGTGGGTGCTCGTGTACTGGTTAAACTTTCAAGATCACAGGAAACAGTGGTTAGGTTAACTGATCGTCTGTTAACCCTCGATAGCATAAAAGTGACGCGAAATATTCAATCAATCAATCAAGCAATACACCCTCGGTAAAGGTTGTGCTGATAAAACTATCCTACTTTTTAAATTCAGCGTACATGTGAAGAAATAAACAGTTTAATGTACTAATTGCAGTATGTACTAGTATGTTTTAGTTTTGCAAAAAAAAATGTATGAAATTGTTTTATTTTAGGATATGACAACATTACTCCATTCACATACTTAACTATGATACCTAGATGTTTTTAAGGTTAAACTCATTATAAGACTCGAGTAATGTATACTCACTCAGTATTGCAATATTCTTCTTTCATAACATTTTAGTTTACAAAAGTGTTTGTTTTTTCTTCAAATTTAAATATATGCAACTGTGTATCATGAATACAAAACTGCAGTGGAGTGAATGTTAGATTGTAAATGTTATATGACACTAATTAGCACGTGTTGTCTGAATTTTTCGTTTTCAATAAAAGTATTACACGAGTTAGACACATATGCCATTGTTCGTTTTTTGGTTTACGACATATTACAAATGCATTATAAGTTCTATCACATAACAATCAAATGACCGTATATATACTTGCAGTCATACGGTGTTTTAATGGTTATTTAACAGACAGTGTTTGAATATTACATTTGGTAGTAGACATGGTCCTAGTTCTCTCCGACAGGTGTCGCTACCTACATTTAGCAGTATTGTTGTATGGTGTTTAGCGTCGCTTTCAACAATTTTTCAGTCATATCGCGACGGTGTCTACTTGAGACAGTATTCTAAGCGCTGTCACACTGGAGTAATATGCCGCAGACACATGGTATGATACCCCACCCAGTCACATTATACTGACACCGGGCCAACCAGACCTAGAACTCTCCTCTAAATGCTGAGCGTCAAGTAATGAAGCTTCTAGTACCATTTTTAAAGTCTTTGGTATTACCCGGCCAGGAATTGAACCCAATACCTTCCGCGTGCGAGGCAGACGCTCTACCACTAGACCACGCCGTGGTCTTCATTTAGCAGTAATATACGAGCAGGAAGATTAGTAAGTTGCTTCGGAATGGTAAGACACGTGTTAACATTATGGTATATACTACCCGTCCTGGAGATATCAGGTACTGTGATACTATCATAGGTATAGTTGTATTCATTATACATGTTTGTAAGGTTTTTAAAGTGGAAAAGATTATTTTTATTTTTTCATGAAAGTTTATTATTTCCACACACGTATGCTTGGACATTTAAATCCATAAAATAAAAATGGTTATACCTTCTTATAATGAGCGTATACATTTGTTGTGTTGTGTTTCTGTTCAAATAGTCACATAATAGCATTTATTGATAATTAACAAACCTTCATATTGTTAGATCAAGAAAGAACGTGTATTGGAAATGCAGTACAGGATTTGTAAAATTAAATATTGTACGCCTAATATAATACGATGAAAATAAATAAATATTAAGGCGAATATCATATATTAAGCAATTGTTCAATGCAGTTAATTTTCAAATTTGTATTCATATTTTAGTATTTTCAACACAAATGGATAATTAATTCCATATCTATTTTGTCATCAATGATCATTTATGTTTTATATATAGAGAGAACTATATCTCAACACAATATTCACAATTTTTGGGCTTGTTTTTAAAAAACATAATTAAACGTTTTAAATTCCATTCTGAGCTGAGATTATAAATACAAAATGCCAATATAAACTTGACATACTATAATATAAATTAAAGCATTCCCTGTAGCTAAATATATATATCATATCGGTACAGTGCATCATAGGCCTGCAATCATAAGTGATGGAATCTCCTAAGTTCAAATATGAAGCACACTTTTATAAACGAGAGGTGCTTATCTCATCTTGAAGAACACAGGTATAAACTAGTTCATGTTGGGTTGAAGTTAATTGCTATAAGAAACTGTCAATTACGTTCTTAGAGCGATATTAGATTTGCACTCGTCTAGTGATATAGCCAATTAATGTTTAAAGATTATACCATCAACACACCGGTAAACGATCAGCATGTATGCCAACAGGGAAATGGGGTAAATATGTTTACGTCAATAATTGGAACAAGCTTCTTGTAATGACAGTCAGATATACAAAATAGTATCACTAATGTGTATAACAAAGTGTATTACAACGTGTATTAAAACCACAACGGACATTCTAGCTTATTTTTGTAACTTGTGTTATCCACCCGTACAACTAGTGATTACGTTAAACTTTAATGTCTGTATAGTCAAGTTAGAAGTGTACATTTTAATGCAAATATATTCGGATTATTTATAATTTTTTATAATTTATTATAGGTTATACCATATATTTAAGTATAATGCATAATGACTGCCGTCTGTTTTATTGATTGAAGAGAAACATCCTAAATGCATACGGATGTAAGAAGCATTTTACCATATTTGGTGTTAAGAAAATGTACTCATACAGGAAATACCATGGATTGCAATCAAAATTTATTTTTCATCTCTAAAGTCATTAGCCATTCGGTAAAAAAAATAACGTCTCATAAGCACTTCTAACATTGGGATTGGAAATGATTTATTATAGCACTGAAATATCCATTTCGGTAACAGCTCATATTGTTTTCGGTAACAGCTCATATTCTTTGCGGTAGCAACTGATACTGTTTTCGGTACCAGCTCGTATTTTTTGCGGTAACAGCTCATATTGTTTTAGGTAACAGCTCATATTGTTTTCGTTAGGACAAAGACGATTATAGCTTCGAAATGTAGAACAGTAATCTGCTGAATCAAATGTGGTAGGTAAACTGTATCTTTCGACATGCCCGGCTGGTGTAATAAAAAAGAAACACGATTTAAACTCTTATGTAACAGTAAGCATGCGGCGATAAATGCTCAATATTGTGTTCACAGTATTGTATTCTAGGCCTGGGAACTATGGAGAAACAATTACACGTTTGTTTTATTAGCATGGGTGAGGTCTTGTTGTTGTGTAAATTACATACCGCGACAAAACATTCACCAATCTTACATCTGCTATAACAATAAGTGAACTGTTTTAGATAATAAATGTAATACAAGCATAAACGTGTATTCGATCGCCCCACATAAACAGTTTCGGTACACTGGCAAATATTTGAAAAGCATTTACATGTTTCAATAATGGTTCCACCTAGTAAGATATTAAGCGATATCAAGTGGTTTGGCACGAACAATGATAGGTAGATATATTGACGCCGGGGATACTACTAAAGATTAACAAAAAAAGCAACCACAATGAGAGGTGTCACAATACGCCACATTTTTACTTCCTTTTTTTAGTATGCGCGATAGTGCTTATTTTTCTTCTCAGTGTCTTATATTATTTTATGGCAGTTCTTAATTATTGATAAGCAAGGTTTCTTTAGTTTTACCTATGTAATTATATTTTGCATGTACAGTGTTCTTTATGATTGTATTATACAACTGTGATAGTCTCTTATAACTCCAATATGGAGTGGCAATATATATTTAATGTGCTGTATATATTGATATTTAACATGTGTATGTATGTTGATGAGACTCAAATAAAGATATATACTGATCGTGAAAACCTGGTAGAGGACGCGCCCAGTCGCCTTCTTACATGTAGTACATTAACGTTGTTTGTTATAAAAAAAGAGTTAATCACCACTGCTCTCATAATTGTAACAGCTTCAGCAGATAATTAACGTTTTAAATTGCAATAAAATAATAATTGGTCGTGTGTTTTACTCGCTGTATGGTTAATTCATAATATATTTGATAGCGGCCACAGCCGGCACCTGTAAAAGTATTTATAAAATTCTATATTTGACTAGCTAGAACATGATATATTGATTAAAACATTGATATACAACACCAGCCTGCTCGCCAAACTATAAAAAACAATCAAAAGCAACGTCATAAAACCTACAAATTCTATTACTATCTTTGCGTGTTAAATAAGTTTCAATTTAAGTTGTGTCTAAGCCATATCACTATAAAAATTGTCTGAAGGAAATTTCACAAAGATTTTATTTTGTGAAATTGTACATATTATATGTTTTAATGTTTTATGGTATTATTTTAATAAATTATTATTAAAATATAATATACTATGTTATTCATACTCGTGGAGCTGAACATATTTTTTTATTTGATATATTATCAGAAGGTAGCATTACATAAGCCAATTTTTAGGACACAGAAGTACATGAAATGTTAACTACTTTATTTGTGCCTTTAGGAAAAACAAGACGAAGATAAAATTGAAATGACAGCTAATATGAACAATTTCCTGTTTCATATCCTGCGCCATTGTTTATATAAAGGACTGAACGCAAAAAAGCTGTATTAAATGGTTAAACACAATCGTGGGATATAAATTTCAGGTAAGCGAAATGGGTTTTTTTTTAAAAGATTTTGTTTAAACTAAGTAAACTTTGTTAAACAATTTAAGTTAAAACTTGTCTCGATTTATGGATTTCAACTAAAGAAATTATGTTTAAAAATGTATATTGTTCTTCGAACAATTATGAGAACTATTTCAATGATAAATTAAGAATTACTTTTCAGTGATTAGACGATTATTAATTTAAGTCACTTTACTTTTATCTCTTACATAAGAGAGTATGACCAATCTTAATTTGCTTTTAAAATATGTTTTGCTTCGGCTTCTATTTTATAGATTTGCCCGAAATGATTTTATCTTGACAACAACCGGCGCTGAAAAATGTTTTATATAACGGCGTAGTTCCTGTTTACAACACAGATAATCCTAATTGTTACAATTAGATGTGTTTTTGCTCAGTTAGTAATTACCGATAGATACGGTCAATGTTATTATCTAATGGTTGGCGCTATAAACATGGCAGAACTAAAATATTGTTTGCAAATGATTATTAAAAATAGATTTTCGTATTCTTGAACACACGTATTCGAAAATCATAGAGTAAATAAGTTTCTGTGTAATTACCACATAATTACATTTTTATCATCATGCAAATGTCATTATGATAGCAAAGGTATATGATTATATTTTATTATAAATAGTTTATACCAAAACACGAATTTCTCCATTTGATAAAGAAGTAAGTGTTAGATCTGAAACTCTTACTATATGTATCATGGTTTCGAATCCATATATCATATTATGTGAGCATTACTTTATATCAGTACAGAATCGATATCAATATGTTTTTCATTTTTCTAAATATATGAAATAAAATGAATATTGTCGCAAAACTTTATCTGGATAAATTTAGTGTTGGCAAAATGTCAAACATTTAATTGGTTAACAATAGATGAAAGATATTACAATGTGAAATAAAACATAATACTTTTATAAAGGTATTGGCCCATAGTACTGTAAATCTATTTAACATTAATTTCTTGTAGAAAAAAAATGTTTAAAATGTTTATCCATCAATACTTTGCATCGGAATTTGCCACACAAACTACTGTAAAAGTATTGAATCGATATTAAAAAGTGAACTTATCTTAATTAGAAATATATTGGATTGTTCAATTGATCTAGTGAATATACATATAATGTCTGTGTTTTTTGTCATTAACTTTGTTTTCTGAAAAGTAAAATATATTATTGTCAATAACGTATTAATGAGCGTACTTTATGTGAAATGTAAATAATACAGTCAGTGTTACAGAGTGTAAACATCCGTGACAAAATACCTTTTGTATATTTAGTAGGACGTGCATATCCAGTTACACTTCTCGATAGGTAGTACATGCATTGATATAGAATCGCTTGGCGAGCTATCTAATGCTCAAAATCCATCTTTTAAACATGCCCTGTCTGTTACAAACAATTACATGCGCTACGTAAGCATTCAATTAAAGTTCAGTACTTTTAATTCAATACAAAAACTGGTAGAATTGTATTATTTAGACGAAATCTGAGAGCAAATCTGTTTATCGCCAAAAACATGTATTTAAACTCGCTATTATCGCTGATATTTGAACTAGACCTGACCTGTGGATAACGTAAATTATTCCAAAATATATAATCTCATCAGTTATATCCGCAAACGTTCAAAAATGTTCGGGTATCGTCGATATAACCCGAAAGAAAAAAACGATAAATTCATGCGACCGATTTTATTATATTTCTACATAGCGAAATGGTTCATCTTTGGAATATGACTCAGGTGATCGGGTTTGGAATCTCGTGACAATGATTATACGTTTGTTTTTGTTAATGTCACTAACAACATCAAATAATAAGCGTCATCGAAAGCGGACTAAAATAGCAGAATGGTTGTTATGTGTGTATCTACATCAACATGCAGCCATAAAGGAAGAAAGTGAAAGATTACCTGTACGTTCAGTAGGGCTAAGTGCTCATTTCATAAATAAGTATAAATCTAGAGAAAAACAGTTCAAGTTGGGCTGAAGTTAATTGCCTATTTCCAAAGTCAATTACGGTTCTTAGAGCAATATGAGTACTTGCAAGCGCCTAATGATATAGACAATAACTGTTTGAAAATTAAAATGCCAACAGAAATGTTAAACCATTACGATGTATGTAATCAGCGAAATGAGATAAACGGATTTATAGTGATAATTGTATCGGAGTCCATGATTCATTATCAAATATACACTCCATAAAATAAATTTAATATCATGTCCTATATACATTCTACTGAACAAAAATCCATAATGGACAAGCCTAGAAAAAAGTGTTTGAACCCGATTTTCTATATATCTGAATGTTTAGCGCATTTTGCTATCTTAATTTAAATGGAAGGAACTGATAATTATCAATACTAACAGAGTTGAAGAGAGTTATTAGTCAAATAGAATAAACACAGAGTACTCTTACCAATTCTGTTCAAGTAAAATCAATGTTGAGCAATGTATGCGAAATACCCTAGATATACCAGTGAATGTCAACGTACTGTATATAGAATATGCCGTCTCTTAAGCGACGCGTTCACAAAGGCTTGTCTTAAGTGCAACAGAGTTGTTGTTTATATAACTTTACATTTTAGAATGTAGCGAATCAGAATATGTTGGGAAAAATATCTTAAAATAAATTCAAACAATAAGTGGTCATGTACCATTCAACGCATTTGTAGTTCTCAAACCAAAGATGCAAATATTTGCACCGATTAAGGCTTATGGTCAATGATACAAAATCACGATTGTCTTGTTACGGGTGTTCGCGCACTGCACATAATTTAGTCTTAAAACACAGAAATGTGCAGTGTACTGTTGCAAAGTTTACAAACAAATTAATACACAGTGTGTGTAGAATTGAGTTCCTTCTTATATCTTGTATTTCGTTTCGGCAGGATTAGTTGATTGGGTATCATGAAATCATATGAACAAAATTACAAAACTTTATTACTATGTTTAATGAAATATACTTTAATTTCTAGCCTGACATTTTTTTGCTCATATAACTATAAAAGCCGCAGTTTAATTGGTTTATTTTTTGTTTGAAAACCGGATCGCAGTCTAAATCCGCATACAGACAAGTATTTCGATTTGGAGAAGAGACCCCTCTTAAAGCTCTTTAATCGTTATGTACATATGGTAAAGAAGCATACGATTTTTATGTCTGTTATTTTGATTTATAAGTTGCGCTTCGTGCTTCAAATGGACCCTTTAAGCTATTTAAAATTAATTAGAGATTATTAAACAATTTGTCATGGATAATAGATCACCATTTCAACATAAATTTCTATTGCTACCCACGTTCACATATCATTCATTTGAATAACGCAGACGAAATCGAGATGTTTTCCAGACGTGTTTGAATCAAATTTAGACTGTATCATTTTCAATTCACGTATCCAGTATGTGTTGTAATGGTTTTACCAAATGCTTACCGCATTATAATGCAATAAAACAACATTTAGTGTGGGTCTGCATTTTTATAAACGATATGGTTTATTTATTATATATCTGCAGTCAGTGTCTGTAAAAGTATTAGGAGAAATTCCGTAATTATTATAAAGAAATGTTCTAAATGTCATAAGGAAAATGTGATATGTCGTTTAGTACAAAAATAATTTGCTATGTACTATAATGAAATTATACACCATCTTAAATTTTACCTTGGAGTTCTTAGTTTTATTTTGACAGAATACATTTCTCTTCAAATTATTCATAAATCCGGAAATACATTTTTTTCTCAAAGGTTTGAATAACATCAATTAGATAATAGCTTAAATGTTATAAGAAGTATTGCATCTAATGTCGATTATTAGAAATACATATTTTGAAAATAAAGCATTGTGTTAATGTATAGTTATGAAAGATTAAATTGTAAAAACATGTGTATTACCATACATATATTTATCACGTAATAGTTAGTAGCGTTATAATGTAGAAACATGATTATCGATATTATTGTACTGGGTTGACATGGAGATCGTAATGTTTACTTAAACTTAAATGAAGTAAACATTGCGATGTCAAAGTCACGGATTATTAGATTAATACATGTGATACAAGCGTTAAGTTAATAACGCGGATTAAAAAACCTGATACGGATATAGATGTCAAGTGTATGCATTTATGATATATTTACATACAGCCAAGAAACCAATTAATTTTGTGTGTTAGTTCTACTACTTCAGAGATTGCTATTATTAAAACATTTTTAATGAAAAATGATAAGTGGAACATTCTTGAGAAACCCAGTAACAAGGTAAACACACGCGCTTAGATTTCGTTTTTAACTGGAAGACTTCTATGAAGAATCCAGAGTTGAAACTGGCGTTGTTTATCTCTATTTCAAGGTAATGCGAATGAATGAATGAATGGTGTTTTACGGCACGTCGACACATAAAATGACCTATTTATGTGTCGACGTGCCGTAAAACACCATTCATTCATTCATTTCAAGGTAAATAGGTTTATTTTTTCTAATTTGAAATTACTTGTAACTATCGTAAATGTTAAATATAATAAAGTATAAGAGTCACATATTGTGTAGCAATGTACAATTGTTAAATAATAAGCAGACATTATTTTGATATAATTACTACATTATCTATAAGTCGAATGTGCTTAGATTAGATATTGCTTAATTATGTTTATCTAATAATTTATGATGTATGTATATTGTAATATTTATTGAATAATAAAATGTAGTACGAATTTTGAGACGGGCGTTGTTTATCTCTATTTCAGGGTTAAGACATTTCAAGGTTATGAGAAAATCGATCTAACAGTTGTGTCACACTGGTGGGGAGACTCATCAGCACGCAGATTATACATGTAACACGTTTTCCTGAATATTAGGTTGAGGTTTAAAAAATCCAAATCGATATTTTACTCATTGCTTTTCAATCCGAGATTCTTTTAATAATAACGATATAACATGGGTGGTAATCTCCTTATTTCAATCGTATATTCATCGATATGATTGATTGATATCTTTTATTCTTGCCTGTGAAGTTTTTTCTAAACAAATACAATTGGTTTTCCTGAAGAGAGTATAGTGCATTATTTGAACTCGTCATGTTTATCTCGACCAGTATCTGAATTCGTCAAAAGTTTATTTACACATATATACACTGATAATCATAAATGATTAAAGTTTACTTTAAATATATTGATATTTGAATAAAATATTGCTTGTTTATATTGAAAAAAAAGCATTGCATTATTCCGTTACTCTATGTGTTCTTTTCATCAAATTAAGGAGAAAGTGTAACCAATTTTTTTTGACAAAGTATAGCCCACAAGAATAAATATCACCACCTAAATCTATTGTTATATCCGAACAATACATTTCCACCACCCCAACTACTTTGTCTATTTTAAACACTAGAGGTTGGGAAAGTGAGAACATACCGGAGAAGTGTCTCGCAGATAAAATGACATATTAATTTGTCTAGTATGTGCGAATTTGAAAGCTGGCGCTCCGGACCTGGTTTGTGTTTAACAAAATATCTTTTGATACCGGATTATCGGATGCAATGACAATGTTCAAATTTGGTTAACGATTGATATGATTATAATTCCAGAAAATATTATATCATTTTCTTCATGATTTGAGCCAACTTTCCTTTCATACGCATGGATATTAACAACGTTATGTTTTATATATATGTTTAGTTTGCTTTTAGGACGATCTTTTTTGTGAAACGCAGGACAGATTCACAACTACAAATAATAAGGTGCTTAAAACCTTGTTAGATTTGTGTAAATATGTATAATTCCAATTTCGCTATCATATTTTAAGCATTTTCATTAGATAACGTCAATTTTAAAAGCTTTTACTTTTTGATAAAACCCCAGGCGCCGGACTTCATTTTTACGTTTCTCGCACAAACAAAGAAGAATCGACATATTGATGGTCGGTTTAATATTATGCGAATAAAAATGACGTGCATATCGGTTCCACACTTGTTTAAATATTAAATAAATTACAACAAAAAAAGTTGTGAGCTATTTTCTTCGACTATGATTTTATTGATTAATTTGGTTCAGTGATTTTAACCGGGCGTCACAAGCAAGACAAAAATGTTTTGAGAAACAATAATGTAGCCCGTAGGTAATAAAATGTTCATATTTGAGAGGTAACGATATAGTATCTTGATCATACCATTGAACACAGTCATGGTTAATGCTAGCCGTTGACAAAAAAATGCCCACAGACCAATTTATTCGACAAGAAAAAAAAATGAAATAAAAATATGTATTTGAAGTTAAGAAAAAGACAATCGTGAGACAATGTAAATACACAAACCTTGCACATTTGAATCGTTCCAAATTCGGATTTTCCATCAATTCATGAGCGCACATTTAAACATTCGTGTAGACAAAACTTAAACAATGACGTCATCTTCTTCACTGTGTAGATGCTTCCTTGTACTGTCGATTACTTATTAGTCGAAATCAGGAGCTAAAAGGCGGGTGTTTAATTGTTTCACCTCAACATATTCCGTCATTTTACAATTTGCAGAGTTCATCTGATAACGGTAACAATGACCGTTACGATAATATTGGATATTATATCTAGTGAATTAAATGTCAACCAGGACAAAAATTATATATTCCTACGCATTTTCTTGGCAGCGGATAGTTTAAAATTCCATTCACTTGAGGAGTTTGAGTAAATCCAATACATATATATCATCATCAGGATTAGAATTATAAATAATTAACTCATTTTATTCTGTTTTTATGCATGTGTAAGGAATGTCAAATTAGCACAAATCTGATTGATTTATGCGTGATTCGACATTTTTTTACAAATGCATAAAAAACAGAAAAAAATGAATTTAATCCTATAGTAAAAAGATACATATACACTTGATCGACTCATGGGTACATACTTGCATAGCAAAAATTACTTTTTTGACGCTTAGTAGTTTACGCCAAAATAATACAATGATAGAGACTAGATCGGGACCACATCGATGAGCAATGTCATTTCTACTTTATCTGCAATTCACAATGAATCGTGTGTTTACAGCAATAGCATTTATTGATCATAACACAGTTAAATGTAGCTTTGATGTTTGTATATTAATATGTACCAAAGTATAAATGCACGGCACAAATAGCCTCACATACATTGTGATAACATCTGCACGTGTCTCCATATCCACCAACTGTTGGAATGATTGTTATCGCTATATATGATATTGGATTTCCTTGCGAGTTATTTTAAATTATGTACGAGATTTGTCCATATCAATACCAATTAAGAGAAATATCTTCTACTTGAATTATTCGATATGGCTGAGCGTAATTATTCAAACAAACATTGGGATCTATAAACTATAAACGTCAATGTTAAAGCAGTCTTTAAAACAATGATTTTTTTTTCAAACAGTTATATATTCAACTTTATCTGTTAATTATATATGCCTAGCCTAAATATAATTACGTGTTATGTATAAACGAATTCTACAAAATAAGCACATGTCTTGTCATAGGAGTCTACATACATGCGTATTATACGTAACGCCTAATCAACCATGATTTATAATAGTTATTGCATTTTAATTTTCTCGACGTAGAATATTCAAAAATAAGAAAATTACAATATTAAGTACGACAATCAATGTATAAAAAATTGTCACGACATGGTATTAAAATAGCTATATAGATATGTTGTATTAATAGATATAATTATTAATTCTTTCTCGGTGATGCAAGGGTTGCGAATTTCACAACCATGTGGATGTCTGGTTGTCTTTTTTTTGTGTCATATGGATTTTGTAATCGTTGCTTTTGAAAGCAATACCATTATGTTGTAATTAACTAATGTAATTCATCACATACAGGAGACGCAACAATACTAGAACTCATTCATCACATCGACCACCATTTAACAAAACATTACACACAGTTGAACATGTTTATGGTATGATTTACGTAGTTATACTAATGTTTCGAAACTATATATATATATATTTCAGGAGAACCGGATCCGCGAAGGATGCATAAATGATAGAAGTGATTTTAGTAAATACAGTAGAGATAATTACCTTTTTACAGTGCTAAAACATAAAAAATATCCTGAGCTAGTTATCGGCTTTGCACCTAAATCGAAGGACGGAAAAACAAACAACACAAAAATAAACAATTTTCTAGCCATCCAATAATGAAATGAATGACCGGCAATACTGCAGACAACATTTGCTTAAATACACTACAATCACGCGCCCATAACCCAAACAACGGGTGTATAGAAAAACTATATATACTGAATAGAATACGTTAACTTTTTTGTATTGAATGAATCTAGGGTTTATGGCGTACCAACACATCCTATTTATATTATGCCAACACGGTGAAATATTTCAGATTCACTCTTTATGTACACATATAATAAAAACACACATAATATATTAAAACGTGATATGCAGAATGAATCTAAAACATTGGTTCTATCAAAATACACAAACTAATGCCTTTTGAGGCATGCATGAGCTTCCATGGTCAATTGCTTACCATCACAGATTTGCAACCCTGGAATCACACAGGGTTTGGTAACTGCCTAAATAATAATTATAACAAAAAGTAACAAATAAATATGCATGACTATTATTCAGAGGATCATACATGTACCACTCGGGTCTGTGAGTACTGTAAACGTGCACTCATGCTTAACAGGTTCAACTAAACATGTATATCAAAGCTACTAACGCAAATCTAACCAGTGGTTAAATCAAATTCACAATAGCAAATTATTTATCAATAATTCGTTAAAATATCACTTTAACCCACAGATGATTGCATTTAAATCGATGAAAACACTAACAGAGATTGAGAAATGCGTATGAAATACTCATACTTAATATAAACAACGCATCATCAACATCAACGGAACGGCTCATACCGTCCGTACATATACATATTCACCTGCCCCATACAATATTTGGAGGAAATCGTTTGATTGTACGTGAAATACGCAGATATGTCCATTAACCCAAATCATTTAAAGATATTTATTTCGAGCTCATTGAGCAAATCCAGAACGAGCACACAGGCAGTACAAGCACATCCAGTACGAGCACACAGGCAGTACGAACACATCCAGAATGAGCACACAGGCAGTACGAGCACATCCAGTACGAGCACACAGGCAGTACGAGCATATCCAGTACGAGCACACAGGCAGTACGAGCATATCCAGCCCGAGCACACAGGCGGTACAAGCACATATGCAGTACAAGCACATCTAATACGAGCGCACCTCCAGTACAAGCACACATCCAGTACGAGCACACCTCAAGTACGATCACACCAAGTACCAGCACACATCCAGTACGAGCACACAGGCAGTACGAGCACACCTCCAGTACGAGCACACAGGCAGTACGAGCACATACAGTACGAGCACACATCCAGTACGAGCACACAGGCAGTACGAGCATATATCCAGTCCGAGCACACAGGCAGTACGAGCACACCTCCAGTACGAGCACACACCTCCAGTACGAGCACACATCCAGTACGAGTGCAAATCCAGTACGAACACATATCCAGTCCGAGTACACAGGCAGTACGAGCACACATCCAGTACGAGCACACAGGCAGTACGAGCACATATTCAGTCCGAGCACACAGGCAGTACGAGCACACCTCCAGTACGAGCACACAGGCAGTACGAGCACATATCCAGTCCGAGCACACAGGCAGTACGAGCACACCTCCAGTACGAGCACAAATCCAGTACGAGCATACATCCAGTACGAGCACACATCAAGTACGAGCTCATATCCAGTCCGAGCACACAGGCAGTACGAGCACATCCAGTACGAGCACACATCCAGTACGAGCACACATCCAGTACGAGCACATCCAGTACAAGCACAAACTGCCAGTCAGTACGAGCACATCCAGTACGAGCAGATACTGTCAGGCAGTACGAGCACATCCAGTACGATAATACACTGTCAGACAGTACGAGCACATCCAGTACGAGCACACAGGCAGTATGAGCACATCCAGTACGGGCACACACTGTCTGGCAGTACGAGCACATCCATCCAATACGAGCATACAAACAGTACGAACACATCCAGTACGAGCACACACTGTCAGGCAGTACGAGCACATCCAGTACGAGCACACAGGCAGTACGAGAACATCCAGTACGAGCACACACTGTCATGCAGTACGAGCACATCCAGTACGAGCACACAGGCAGTACGAGCACATCCAGTACGGGCACACAGGCAGTAGGAGCACATCCAGTACGAGCACACACTGTCAGGCAGTACGAGCACAACCAGTACGAGCACATAGGCAGTACGAGCACATCCAGTACGAGCACACACTGGGAGGCAGTACGAGCACATCCAGTACGAGCACACACTGTCAGGCAGTACGAGCACATCTTGTACGAGCGCACAGGCAGTACGAGCACATCCAGTACGAGCACACATTGTCAGGCAGTGCGAGCACATCCAGTACGAGCACACACTGTCAGGCAGTACGAGTAAATTCCAGTACGAGCACACAGGCAGTACGAGCACATCTAGTACGAGCACACAGGCAGTGACTTACACATCGTTCAGACGACGGTGTTTTAGTTAGATAAACCTGAAGGATTCTTGTACATACACTACTTATTTAGTTTATATATTATATTATTTTACAGAACAATAATATGTCGTCATGGTTAGGTTAAGGTTGTAAAGCAACTTAACATTAAAAGTTTATTCTCTTTTGTGTGTATCAGTACACATAAGGATAATCTAAATTTACAGTAATAACAAATAACAACATTTACCTTTAACAATAACATATAGTTAAACGCCGGAATGTTGCCGCTCGAACACTACCTGTACGATGCAATTTCTTTACCATTTTAGCTTCTGTTTGATTAATAATTGCAATGATTCATAAACATAGAAGTGTGTATGAAGAAAATGTATGTGTGCTTCTTAGTAGCAGTTATCGAATGCAGTACGTACTTTTATCGTTTGGGTGTATTGCTTATGCATCAAATGTTTTGTACATGTCGATTTGATTGATTGCTAAGCGTCATTTTATGTTAGCGATGGCTAAAATACGATAAGTTAACCTAAACGGTATTTCCTGGGATCCTGGAAGGTAACATTCATCTCCGCAAGTAACTGATAACTTTCCCGCTTGAATCAGATGTGAGAGATGAAGATACTGAGACACAATGTCATATAACAATTATTACGGAGACTGTTGCCGGTTGGGTATTCGAACTCTTGACACCCGTATTGACAGTCAGACGCGCTACCGATTTAAATAGTCGGCTGAAATCATATGCTAACATGTCTTATCTTTATGAAACAATACCGAAAGAAAAGTATTTTTTAAAAATGTACATTACAAATGCAATACGAGATATATTCTAGTATTTACATATGGTAATGGATTGTAAAACACAACACATGGAATTTCCGGGCGAAAAAAGTAGTTCAATCATATGTTTTCATTATAAACTTTAATGTCACAATCTTACTATTTTTGGATAATTATAAAAATTAATAAAGATATAATTAAAATTTCAGCTAAACTTTTTCGTAAACTACTGAGATAAATGGAATGAAAGTAGTAAAAAAACAGCCTGTCCAATTGGAATTTTTATATTCTAATTGGCATTAGTTTCCAATTGGAAATTACGATTTTGAAACGATCAGTCACAATTGGAAAGTTTCCAATTGGAATGTAAAGGGTCCAATCAAAACATTCAATTTATAGATTCTATTTATATACCACGTTTCCATTTGGAATTTAAAATGTCCAGTTGGGCGATTCTATTTATAGATCACATGTTTTGAGTCCGTGTAGAGTAGGTTCGTAAGTATATGTATGAGTGCATGTGGACATGCGTTAGCATGTGAGTACAGTGTAGGTGCTTGTGTGGGTGCGTTTGTGTGAACGTCTGTGTGTGCGTGAAGCGTACGTGGGTGTGTAGGTGTGTATATGCAGCATGCACGTGCATGCATGAGCATACATACGTGTGCATCAATGCTAAAAGTAGTAGTAACAGTAGCAAAACAGGAGTAATTACAATAGTAGTAATAGTAGTCGTAGTAGTTATAGTAGTAGTAGTAGAAGTAGTAGTAGTAGTAGAAGTAGTAGTAGTTGTAAAGCAGAACTAGTAGTAGCAATAGTAGAAGTAGTAGTAATAGTAAAAGTAGTTATAGTAGCAGCAGCAGAAGTAGTAACAGTAAGAGTAGTGGAGGTAGTAGTAGTAGTGTAAGTGATAGCAGTAGTAGTAGCAGCAGTAGTAGTAATACTAGTTATAGCTTCAGTAGTAGAAATAACAACAGCAGAAATAATACCAGTTTTTAACAGTAGCAGAATAAGTAGCAGCAGATGTAGTAGAAGTAATTGCAGTAGTAGTTGTAGTAGCAGCAGCAATCGTTGTTATTGTTATTGAAGTAGCTAGGAAGTAGTAGTAGTAAAACAGAAGTAGTAGCAGCAAAAGTAGTAGTAGCAGCAGCAGCAGAAGTAGTAGTAGTAGTCGTAGTAGTAGTAGTAATAGTAGTAGTAGTAGTAGTAGTAGTAGTAGTAGTAAAAGTAGTAGTAGTAGTAGTAGTAGTAGTGTAAGTAGTAGTAGAAGTAATAAAAGTAGTAGTATTAGTAATAGTAGTAGTAGTAGTACATGTAGTAGTAGTAGTAGCAGAAATAGAAGCAGTAGAAGGAGCAGCAGAAACAATATTAGAAGTAGTAGCAGAAGAAATAGTAATAGTAGCAGTAGCAGCAGATATAGTAGTAACAGAGCAATAGCAGGAGTAGTAGGAGTATGAACAGTATAGATAGAAGTAGCAGTAGTACTAGTAGTAGCAGCAGACGTAGAAGTAGCAGCAGTAGAAACAGTATTATTAGCAGATGCAGAAGCAGTAGAAACAGTAGAAGTAGTAGTAGTAGTAACAGTATAAGAAGTAGCAGCCGAAGTAGTATTTTAACAGCAGCAGAATTGGTCGTAGTAGCAGCAGAAGAAGTAGTAGCAGCAGAAGTAGCAGTATAAGTATCAGCAGTTGAATTGATAGTTATAGCAACAGCTGAAGTAGTAGAAGCAGAAGCTGCAAAAGTATTACTAATAGCAGCAGCAGAATTAGCAGTAATAACAGCAGAAGAAACAGCAGAAGTATCTGCAGCAGTAGTAGTAGCAGCAGCAATACCGGTAGCAGATGCAGTAGCAGCAGTCGTTGATGAGCAGCTTTCGTTGATGTTGTTATTACTGTTTATTGCTGTTGTTAATGTTGTAGAAGTAGAAAAAGAAGTAGCAACAAAAAAATAGTAGTAGGAGCAGTATCAGAAGCAATAGTAGTAATAGCAGTAAAATAAATAGTAATAGCAACAGCAACAGCAGTAGTAGTAACAGTAGTAGTAGTAGAAACAGTAGTAATAGCAGTAGTAGCAGTAATAGTTGTAGCCGCAGAAGTAGTATTAGTATTTTAGTAGTAGTAGTAGAAGTAGCAAGAAAAATAGAAGTAGAAGCAGCAGAAGTAGTTGTTATATCAGTAGCAGAAATATAAGTATTAACAGCAGCAGAAGTAGAAGTAGTAGCAGCAGAAGTAGCAGCAACAGCTGATAAAGTAGTAGCAACAGAAGTAGCAGTTGTAGTAGAAGCAGCAGAAGTAGTAGTTATAGCAGCAACAGAAGAAGCAGTAGCAGTTGTAGTCATGAAGTTATATTTAAAGCAACAGCAGTAGATGTACTTACAGCTTCAGAAGTACGAAAAGTAGTAACAGCAACAGAAATATTAGTAGCAGCAGCATGAGTAGCTGTAGAAGAAGCAGCAGTCATTGTTGTTGTAAGTGTTCATTTTGCTGTTGTTAGAGTAGCAGTTCAAGTAGTAGTAGAAGCAGCAAAAACAGTAGTATTAGTAGCATCAAAAGGAGTAGTAGTTGTAGCAGCAACAAAAAATAAAAGCATTATGAGCAGCAAAAGTAGTAGCAGTATCAGCAGCAGTATTAGTATCAGTATCAGAAATTGCAATAATAGCAGCAGCATAAGTAACAGTAGTAGTAGAGCAGCGAAAGTAGTAGTAGTAACAGCAGAAACAGTAGTGGTAGAAACAGTAGCAGAAGTAGTAGTAGACAGAGCAGCAGAAGTTGAAGTAGAAGAAGCAGCAGCAAAACTAAAAGAAGAAGTAGCAGAAGTAGTAGTAGCAGCAGAAGAAATAGTAGTAAAAAAAGCAGAAGTTACAACAGCCGAAGAAGCTGTAGCAGTAGTATAAGTAGTAATAGTAGTAATAGTAGTAGAATTAGTAGTAGTAGAAGTAGTAGTAGTAGTAGTAGTAGTAGTAGTAGTAGTAGTAGTAGTAGAAGTAGTAGTAGTAGTAGTAGTAGTAGTAGTAGTAGTAGTAGAAGTAGTAGTAGTAATAAAAGAAGTAGTATAAGTAGAAATAGCAGTAGTGGTAATAATAGAAATAGTAGGAACAGAAGTAGCAGTAGTAGTAGCAGTAGTAGAAGCGGTGGTAGTAATTGTAGTAGTCATTGTTGTAGTAGTAGCATTAGTGGTTACAACAGTAGTGGTTGTAGTAGTAACATTTGTAATAGTGGTAGTAGTGTTATAACGAATGGTAGTAGCATCAGTAGTAGTACATGTAGTGGTATTAGTTGTAGTGGTAATGTTAGTAACTGTAGTAGTAGCAGAATTAGTAGTAGTTGTTGAAGTAGTAGTTTCAGCAAAAGATAGTTGTAGTGGCAACAAAAAAAAAGAAGTATCAGTTCTCTCACTTGCAAAATAATTTATTTCACCGACGTAGTTTCGGCATTATTGTATAACATGTTAAGTGATCTCTCAAGTATGATATGGTATTTGTCCTTCATGTTTTATATGGACAATTACAAGACTGGTTCACAACAAACGCAAAAGAAAACGCAAAAGAATTTTGGGCGAGCCTGTTTGGAGTCGTGTGGTCGTGTTTATTTTACAGACTTTTAAACATAGAGGCTCTACTGCCATAGTTTGTAATGTGTTAGTAGTTTTGCTTGAAATGATTACATTCAGAGTTATTGTCCATGGACGTTTATTTTTCTGTTGACTGTCATACTGAAACTTGTACAGAGACTACGTCCACGTTTTAGCTAGGTTTCAATGGCATGTTTGTTAATGATAAGTAGAAGATGTTATGATAATCAAAACTCTTTCCATAATTATTTTCTTTTAATTTCAGAGTATAATGACGAGCTAAAGCCGAATTGAATTTTATGTAGATAGAGGCATCGTGGTCGATACCCGCACCATATGACCATCACGAAATAATCCGAATATCCAACAATAAATTTATTATCTCCCCGAACATCACCTTTCCGGACAAGAATTGAAAAAAGAAAGTTATCTCCCTTAAAATTACCATAATGATGGACAAAATCATTGTATCGCTAGTAAACAAAGTCTAGCTAAAGATTAACAAGCTAATGTGCTCATTTTCAAGCACACTTGTTTGATACCGACACAACTTATGACACGTAATTAGCATGCTTTACATAATTACTTGTGAAAGCTAATTATTGGGTGAACAAATAAATGCTAACATCAAACAACTCACATACTTCATTATAAATAACATATACGCAAAGCTTTATGAAAATTGCCACGAATTATCAACAAAAGATTCCAAGCAAGGTATAATTGAAAAACCTATTGAACCTGATGAAATGTGAACATAATCAGAGTGTAATACTCTTATTTCGTTCAAACTGTCATATTTTCCAACAAGTTTTGGACAATCCGTGTAGATAAAATAGTATTTTACTATAAACAGATGTGGTCCGGTGGTTTGCTTATAAAAGATATTACGTATGCAGGGTTCTATACAAACGAAAATATTTTGGAAATTTGAATGGTGTATATTTGCTCGTAGATTCGTCAACTTTATGGGAATTTAAAATAATGATTCAAGGTCTCGTTGAAAAGAGTTGAATAAGATCCATTTCGAATATAAACTTTGCTGTATCAGACACAAAGATACCTCGTTCCTCGGTTCTTAAGAGATCGACAGTGAAAAAAGACCAGGATCCATTCGGGTATCATTAAAAAAATCAATCAAATGTCTACTTGTCCGACATGTAATGTAAAACACACTTAAGATTACTCATGAGACGTTTATTGACTGGTTTTCGAAACTGGTTTAGTGTATATGCCGATGAGAGAAAAAGTAACTGTTGGACAGGCTAGGCAAATTTCCATGGCATTTCTGTTCATGCATACAAGCAACGATCGAACCCATTTGTTACTGTTCATTGTAAAATGCATATTATTTATAAGCATCATATATATTTTATCATAATTAAAATAGTAAAATGCTTCTTTAGGTCTGATCTAAATTTAATCTCATAAGTATTACTTCAAACAAACATAGTTGCAATTTAAAGGAATTCAATTTAAACTAGGTAAACAACGAAAATATGCCATGAAAAAATCTTCTACAGTATAGAGATGCAAAGTAAATAAAATACTGAGCAGACGGATTAATAATTATTCAATATGCTTAAAATAAGCTTGGCTGAAAAAACACCTAATACTACACGTATACAGGCCTTGTCCAGTATGTCGTAGTTCTTGTGGTCTCAGGGCCACTTTTCTTTTTAAGATATTTCCCACAATACCGATAAAACGATGGAGCATACATCCAGGATAGACAAATTAGGAAAAACTTGAGGTCATGTTCGAACACACACAAACAACCGCTCGAAATAACTTCCTACTACATCATATTAACGCCATACACCTTGACGGTAATGTTTTTTGAAAGGGAGTGTACTTTAACAGTTTCAGCAGACACTAAGCATATTATAAAGTAATAAAACAACAATGTATTGTGCATATTTTTATAGACAATATGGCAAATGCATCACGTATTTGATGGCGCCCCAACACTCCAAGTTTCCCTTCAACTATTGGAGAAATTCTATAATGGTTTGAAAAATAATCTGAATATCATATAGAAAATTTGATAAATTGTTCTAAAAACCAACCCTGAATTTCAAACTATGATATAAATATAGTCTTAGTTTGGTTCTGTTATTACCAATGCCTATATATGAATAGTACAATGTACGTTGAAAACTCTCTATAACCCTAAGAACCCAACGTTTCAGCATTTTACCGATAAAGTGTTCATTGATACACGAATCTATTGTATCAGCTAGCAATTTCAAAGCTGCATAACCAAATAACCGTGTATGATTATAATATTTAGCATGGATGTTGACTATCTGGATCATGTCTGGTGCAAAAACCGTTGTTCATCGCCGATACAAGATTCAAATTCTTTATAGACTATTAAACATACAATGTTTCTCATTACATACAAATTCAGATAATAAATGTAACACATGACACACAGATAATAGATCAATATAATTGAATTAGATTCTATCAAATTAGAAAATTACGTTATTTAGATACATATATTTTAATAGTTTCTAATGTTGGACAAAAATAAATTTTACATTTAAAAATTTGTCAAATATATACTTGAGTAGATCAACACAAACAGATAGATGTATACATTATGTATTTTGATTGTCAAAGAATTGCGAGTACTTTAAGCTTGATGAATAAACTTACACCATTTTAACAAGACTGAATACTTCATATTTTGCATTAACTTAATGAATTTAATCATACTTGGCCTAAATAGCAGACCGGTGGGTTAACGTAAATGATGTAGTAGTTATATCCGTACACGTTTAAAAATGCCTGGGCATCGTCGATAAAATCCGGATAAACAGTTAAGTTTCAATTAAGATTTGTACCACCGATCTTGATATATCCCTATATAGTACAGTGGTTATATATGCAGATGGTCAATCGGTTGTTTCAAATTCGAATGCCGTAATTTTTATTTATTTGTTGATTTTTATTAATATATTTTCTTCCTCTAGTGCTCCATAAAATGTATCTATTATATATAAAAAATGAGGTTCCAACAAAATATTGTAATATATCTTTGCGCATATCTGGTGACTGTCATACAACTGAAGGTGTATGTGCGATTGAATTGGACATTTCACGATAATTTCCGTCAGTGCAGCAGCTAATATGCATATCAGAAATACTGATCCTTAAATTTAGATTTAAAACACGAATTATTCAATTTTAAGGAGGTATCGGCTGTTATAAATGCATCGAATGGTATTAGAATTGACGGAAATAGTTGTCATTCAGAAACATTTTTTTTTCTTTATAAAAGAAATGTTTAAATACGAGTTATACCGCTATAAAACCTGGATTATTTCACCAGGGGTCATTGTTCCTTTAAAAATCGGTAGCGAGGTTTGGAATCCATTATAAAATTAATATATTGCATACGTGTATTTATCTATATTCCCTAACAAAGACGTTGATTTGCCGTTTTCTGGACATAGCCTGTATGTTTTACGTTCAGGTTTTAAGAAAATACGCATCGTTCTTCAAACATAAAATTAATGCTGTGTTATGACTCTATAGAGTACACGAAAGCTAGTTCTGTAATCACATTTATATCCGAACTATATCCGAACTATACTGTCTGCAAAGTCAGCCATTTGTATGTACGTGTGCTTCATTGTTTTACTATCTGAGTTCTTACTGTCATATAAAAATAATAAGCACATACATGACTATAACACGGTCTGAGATGAACGAAAACACAACACGCAACACGCTATGTGTGACAAACACATATATAACGCGTTGTAAGACACACATAATCATATATACCACACGGTGGTTGTGCTACAAACACATATATAACACTTTGTGTAACACATACATAGATAAGACGTTGTAATTATATAACACGTCGAGAGACAAACACAAATGAAAATACATCACGTTGTAAGACAAACACATATACATGTATTATATCACGCATTAAGAACACAGATATAACATGCTGTGAAACAAGCACATAATATATTATATTATGTAACTAACAAATACGTGTGTGTGTGTGTGTGTGTGTGTGTGTGTGTGTCTAACAAGTTGTGACTAACATATATATAATACGCTGTGCGGCAAAAACATATATAACACGTTTTGAGACATACATATATACATATATAACCCATTTTGAGACAAACACTTTTACATTGTAAAAGTTTGTGAGTGACAAACTGAACATTTAATTAACATTATCAAATGTAATGGTTTACAAATCAAGTAATGACATTCTGATTATGTATATTATAAATATGAATTATGACTGAATCTGCTCTATTAAGTAAAGTACTATATATCACCAAAGAAATGGGAAAAATGATTGATATCTGTTCCAAAATGTGGTTGTTAAATTGATTTGCATACTTCTCAGATTGCCTTTATGCTTCGTCTCTGTTTTCACTGTTATCGTTTGTCCTGAATGATGTTATCTTAATAACATCCGGCGTTGAAAAAATGTTTGGATAAAACGGCGTAGATCCTGCTTACATAATTGATAGTAACAATTTTTACCATTAGTTTTATTGATTAGACATGTTTTTGCCCAATTAGTAATCACCGATAGTTACGATCAATGTTGTTGTATAATGGGAGGCGGCTTGAAATTTGGCACACCATGAGGTCTCATGTTTTGCAAATACTTATAAAAAGAATCGGAATATTGCACAGTCAGGAAGAAAATGGTATTATAGCTTATATGCACGAACAAAAGTAAAGACTTAAGTTTTCCAAGAGCGGTTCATATCAGCTTTGAGATTTGTTTCGAAATCGAACTATAGATAATCAGTACAAACTAATGTCCTAATTTAATTTCAACTAAAATTCTGAATGAATTAATTATTTACCGGTGATAAATTACTTTCAAATAAATACAGAATTTAATTTATAATCTTTAAATGTTTTAATTGCGCCATTGGATCTAGTACTAGTATTGTTCAGAACATGCCGATCAGTGGTTGTAGTTATATGTTACCCAAGTTATATTATTGAGATGGGTGCATCAAATAGTCACTGTGCTGTTATGAATAACAATAATAACCATTTGTTCGGGGAAGTATTCTCTGGCTCTCTTGGTGGCCATGTTTGATATCGTGCAGCACATTAGAATATTCAAAATCCACTTTTTTTGTTAGGTATAATGCAATGACTGTGTAACGGAAACGAGATAGACGAAAAATAAATAAAAATAAGAAAATAATGTTTTAGATTTTTTTTTATTTTGAGGAAAAAAAGTCGCCAGTAAAAATTAATGACGGTCAATCAACCGGAAACAAATGTTTTGTTTTTTGTTTTGGTCTTATCAAAATATGAAATTAAATACCTCAGTATAAAAAAACAATTCCAAAGAATTTGCATGTAATCTTCGAATCCCCTTCTGGTTAAAATCTCCGTTATGATTTATTTACATGAGATGATTGTGCTCGAGTATTGGTTAACCTTCTAAGATCCCAGGAAAGACTGGTTTGGTTAACTGATCGTCTATAAGCAACTGATGGTACAAATTAGTGCTAATATTTAAATAAACAGTTTTATAACAACAATACTAGTAGTAATGTCTTCGTATTGCAATACATTCATAACGAAATGATTCGTTTGATGCGGAAACGTAACTAAATTGGATTTAACGTTGGTGCGACTCTCTAAAAGAGCACAGTATGTTTTAAGAAGAGTGGTTGCGCAGTTGAATAAGTGTTGACCGCTTATTTCAAACGTCGTAGGTTTTATCGTCTTAATGGCCATTCAGATTACCAGTCCTCGTCTGTTCATTCATCATCGAAAGAGGCAGTGAACCTTACAATACATCTAATTATGTGTCTCTGAAACTTATATGTATTACCTTTATTTGCTATTTCGCAAAAAAACCTTAAACTGCATTTTCATCACATTTCTTATAAATATTAAGTTTAACTTTGATACAAATAATAAACGTAGTAGTAGTAGTGATGATGGTAGTAGTAGTAGTAGTAGTATAGTAGTAGTAGTGGTAGAAGTAGTAGTAGTAGTAGTAGTAGTAGTAGTAGTAGCGGTAGTGGTAGTGGTAGTGGTAGTGGTAGTGTTGTGGTCGTGGTAGTTGTAGTGGTAGTAGAAGTAGTGGTAGTAGTAGTAGCAGTAATGATGGTGGTAGCTGTAGTAATAGTGATGGTGGTTGTAGTGGTAGTAATAGTAGTAGTAGCAGTAGTAGTAGAAGTAGTAGAAGAAGAAGAAGAAGTAATTTTAGTAGAAGCATAAGCAGTATTGGTTACAGTAGTAGTTATAATAATAGTCAGTAGTAGTATGTGTTGTTAGTGTATGTATTTTAGTAGCAGTAGTCGTGGTAGTTACAGAAATAGCGATACTTGTAATAAGAATTTGTAACACAGAATATGTGCCAAACTGTGCTATGAAACTTTAAAACTTATGAAGAACAAAATTGTATAAATAAGATTAAGGATATCGGTTAAAGTACATATATTTAAAGTGTAACGATAAAATATATTTTATAATCTAGGTATACTATATTACTGGTATATAATTTATGTCTACAGCTGTAAAGATTGCTTTTATACTGGAACGGGTAAACTCGATTTGCGACGTTGTCGTATGCATCCTTATAAATTGCTATGGTCCCGAAGACATTGATGTATACTGATAATAAAATTACACATATATCCATAATCAAGTTATCATTAATATTATGAGGATTCACATAAAATCTGATAGTGCTTGTGAAAAACTATAAAAGGACGAAAGTACTTAAAAAATATACTCAAAAATTAAGACAATTTATAATTTACTTGCGCAGTAAAAAAATCGTTATAAAATGTGATTAGTCTGGTCGACCCGGTGTCAGTATAATGTGACTGAAAGTGTTTCATGCCCTGTGTGGCAGCGCTTAGAAACGTGTCTTAAGTTATCTAGAATAGACACCATCGCGATATGAAATTTTGTGTTCAAAGTGACGCTTAACCCTATACAACATTTAATGTTCCAGTATATATGTAGTTTATAAAATAACTCATTTTACCCCGTTAATGAAACCCTCACACATAAACAAATTATATTTGTACCAAATTTATCAATAAGAATTACAAAAAATATAGCATACAACAGGTCCTAAAACATGTCTAATTGTTGGACTTATGGAATACTGGGATATAAATAACATACCACATGCTATGAACATATCTTTGGGACATATGTTATTGTTAACACTCTCGCAGCAGGGGGTTGGGGCGTAGTTCTTTGGTTAATAGAACATGTGACATTTTATATCGGTGGCTTAACTACAAATGGCACATCCATGTTTATATTAAACAACTATATTCTCTGGAACTGTTAATCAACATACAAACATTCTTTGATTCTTTAAATCGTAAAAGAAAAGTTAAAAAACTACAATTCATTCATTTCGCCTTTGATTGCTATTTTTAGTTTATGTTAGTTTGCGTGATATCGATAAACATAATACAGTTTAACCAAATAAAATAATAATAAATATATCCATAATTTGAATAAGATATAACACGTTTTAATTAAGGTAACAAATGAATCTAATGTATTTTATTGAATGTAATTATGGATTTATTAAGTAACAGAACATGTTATGTTCTGTCTAATTCATGGTAAATCATCATCATCATCATCATCATCATCATCATCATTATTATCATCATCATCATCATCACCAACTTAATTGCTCTCTCTTTCTCTGTCTCTCTCTCTCTCTCTGTCCCTGTATCTCTCTCTCTCTCTCTCTCTCTCTCTCTCTCTCTCTCTCTCTCTCTCTCTCTCTCATATAATCAAGCATGTGACGGTGTGATACTATAATTAGACATACTTCTTATATATATGGGATAACAGAAAGAAATATAAAATATTAAATGATAATGCATATGTGCCCCACTTGCATAAATTTACCATGCAAATAATATTCCTTACAATATTACAAGATACGATTTATATCGTAGCAAACGTTCATAGTTTAAACATATTGTTCATGCAATAAACCATCAAAATATATATCATTATGTACACTTTATCCCAACACCCCGTGGAGAATTGCTCGTAGGATATTCGCCGCTTCCCTTTAATTCCCAAATATACAAATTATCAATTAATCAGTAATTATCAGCCAGCATTTACTACAACGGATTGAAAAGATAAGATGAACAATTTACTTCAATTGCAATAGGATTAAAATCATTTATAAATCAGAAATTGAAATAAAAGTATAATTAAAATAACAAGTTTCAATTCTATTTAAAATATGCACTAAAACTGTAATTTATTAAGAAACTGAAATTATACCATGGGCACCTTCGCGTCATTTAGAAATTTGTTTAAAAAACGAGTATCACATTTGGTCATGTATGCTAGACAGAAGACACTTAAGAGAAAATACTGACAACACCTCAGTAGGCCAAATGTGACCGATGCATTATTTGTCACACCTCACACTCACCTGTTTATTGCTCATTGATTAGTCAAACTATTTAAAACATGTGCTGTGTACTTATTGGCATTTACCAAATAAAAATTGGTTTCTGTCTTAATCCTGAAGGCTGCGATTAATTGTTATAAGATGTTTAATTCGACATTGTTACACGAAACGTCTGCATAAACACAAGTGTTTGAAGAAAAGTTATACAGAAATATTTTATAAAACTATCGATTCTTTTTTTTATAATAACAGTTATTTATTCTGTCTTATGAATAATAACATCCTGTTTAATTCCTATTGCTTAATAAAATACATACAATTATGAATACAATGACCATAGAATCGTTGTGTTTTTTTTTTTTTAATTTTAAGCAATTCTATGTGCTTGTACGTATTTACCCAATAACACAATTTAAATTGTATTATGACTTCATGAACAGACAAGAAATAAAGACAATAAATGTCCCAAATAATATCCTCGGGTAGGCGTCATAAAAACTATATAAATTACCGTGCGGTAATTTGGAATATGGACAGTCACGAATCCCGAAGGTTGCCGATGTTTGCCGACTTGTTAAAAAATATAGTAGTGTATCTAAAAAGTGTAAAATGGACCAAAGAGATAAACTCTTATTTTAATATAATAATGTCATTGGAAAGTTTAATATAATTTCTTATTGTGCTGATAAGTACCAATTTGGAATAATGTGGTTAAACTATGGTGTCGGAGATAATATATCCAGTTTCTCAAAAAAAAATCTTCAATTTGTACAGAACATATAGAGAAGCTGGAAGACTGTCTTAAATCTTAAAAAGGACCAAAAATTAATTAATTCAAAATTATGAAAGAATAGTCAACACGTAGAACATTCTAAACAACATTTTATGATAAGCGCAAATTTAATATTATAAACAGTTATTGATTTATGAAGATTGACCTAAAATCGTCTTACTTTGTTTATAATATCAATGTTATCGGATTTTCACGGGACACAGATATCGAAAGTTGGCTATGTATATCTTCATACGCGGCACTAGATTTTCTCACTCAATTCACAACATCCTTTCTTGACTATAGATTTTTCTTACTGGGCACTAGATTTTCTTATTTATATTTACTCAACATTCTTACAAAACATTCAAACTTACTTTCATTCTTATTCTATCATATTAAATGTAATATTTTTAACTTAATGACTAGACGTTGTAATAAGCTGGCAATTTTATGATGAAACAATTATAACGATAAAATTAGTTTTCTCCTATATGTTTCTATGAAAACCAAATATCACGGTTTAGCCTGGAATTCATCAGGATTTTTTCAAGCTTTTTAAATTGGCTAAAACTATATTATTCCAATATACCATGCCTATAAATACTTTCTGACCTCATACTGCCAATGCCAAAATTATATGTCAAAAAAAGGCTACGGGCCTAAGTTAGACTAAAATAGATTTCCCTCTTTAAAGTGCAACATATTTTGTGACGTTTTAAATGAGTCACGTGATTTTATTTTGATTTCAATTTGATCTGTTATGCACAGAATCGGATCCAGGATTTCAGTTTAGAGGGGCACAACACAAACTATGAACGGGCACATATGTTTTTCATTAGAAAAATAATGGGTCTTAATAAATTACACTAGGAGTTTATGTGGGGAAGGGCGTAGGCTATTGTTTTTAAAGAGTAGATTCGCCATTGATGGAGGTTCACATGTAGTAAAATTGTTTCATCCTAGAAAGAATCCGAAAGACGGCAAACAGTATTAAGTGCTGTCTATTTATAGAATGTAGATTTCGTTTCAAGTTCACCTTTCCAAATTAGATATGTTTTTTTGTCACGTTTTGGTGGATTTGACATACCAAACAATTCGGATTTTATATACTAATGATAATGAGATGCTTTTTATCCATTTTGGTAATTATTTTATTTTTTAAGACATTTATTGCGTATTTTCCTGATATACTCCATTTAAAGGGTGAGCGACAGTGGTAACTTAAAAGAACAATTTTCCATATATCAAACAAAATTATACGACAGAAATAGACGGCCGAGACTGAAAATCGATAATAATTTCATATTGAACGTTAAGGAACGGTAACTCTAACGACAAAAATACTCCCCATATCTCAGACATAACATATAAGAGAAATCACTGAGGCACTCCTTATGAATATTGCGTCGTTAATAAAAAGAAACATACGCATAAAAAAATTGAAGTAAACATCATTCCAAAAGATACACCGTACAATACAGTAATCCAAACTTGTGCATGAATAGGGTATTCTTTAGAGATTAATTATATTATTGATTGGTGTCAGATTGTTTACGATTGTCAAGAGACCTGTGTAGGTTGTATCAAAATTGGGCTCTTTCATGTCAGGCGTATAAGAAATGTTTGCACAATCGCTAAGACTATTCGATGTATATTAAATTAGCTGTATGGCAAATGCATGAATACGGTGTTCTTGACATTAAGTTACTGCCCTCCATGCAATTATGTGCACTGTTTATACTGATTTCATTGAGAGCATATGTGATTCTTCTGTTGATACAGAAAGGTATGCAGTTCCAGAACTGCTCAGTATTCCTAAAGTTTCAATTGATTATTTTGATGTCCCTTTGCAAATGTCCTCATTCTTTTCCCTAGGTCATCCAAAGTCACGCCCACTTATTTTGTCTTTACAGACTAAAATAAAAATTTGTAGTGGCCAACTAACGCTTTTTGATCAAGAAGGTCTTATTGAAAACACTTCTGCCTTGGTATTTCTCATGATCAGAGACAGCACATGCAATCATGGCAATAACTTCTAACACGTGAACAGATAAAGAGGCAATAACACAGTCACCATAACATTCGAACTGATAAAAATACTCAGGAATTAAGAAAGTTAGTTAAGGAGCTATGCAGCATAATGGAGGCATTTGGTAATTCATTATGAAGATAAGTAAGGACAAAAATACTATTGAACGATTTAGTGTTAACAAAAAGTAAGAGAGAAAGAGAGAATAGGTCAGGAAATGTCTGCTACAGTCGTGAATGTACGTCTTGATAAAAAGGTAATCTCACTCTTTGTCCATATAATACAAAACAAGTTTCCTTTATTATGTCGTCACCCACCTAAAACCTACTCTAAAGAGAAACAATAGATTGTTTCGTTAAAAAACTGTTCTTGCTGCTTTATGTTTTATGTTGGATTCGGAATAAAGATTAAGATAAGTATTTATCTAGCATGAAACCACGTTACCCTAATTACATTTTAAGCTTTTTCCTTTGGAAAACCGAGATCTGGTCATGAATGAAATCTAATAACTTATATAAAAATATATCAAACTATCTTGCAATAGAAATATTACCCGTATATTGTACAAGTTGGTTTCTTTCAAAAGAATCTAAGGGAGAGATCGTAAACTAGTTGAATAGGTTTGATACTAGTAAAATAGGTGATGGATGGTTTGTCCACCAAATGTCCATTTGAGTGGTAAAATTTGGGGTTCGGTCAGTTTGATATTTATGCAACCGGTTCCAAACGTACTTATAATATTAAATGTATTTAGTGTAGCAACGTTCAGCGGCAACATATTTGTATTTCATTACTGAGACAACTCAGCAAAACTATCTGGAATGTATTTCTGTACTTCATTCCACAATGCATGATAAAAAACGGAACAGTCTATACGCCCATGCATCCTGGTCAATCCTCTACACTTCATTACTATATGAAACGTCATATTAAGGAACTAATAACAATTATTCTAAAAAACAGTTAAAATGTTTTACTTATCAATGTGTGAAATTCCATGATCTGGAATAATACATTTCGTTAATGTAAAATAAATTTTATATTCATTGTTATTTTTTATTTTTTCATATTTGGCGGCCATTTTGAAAATGGCGGACATTTTGAAAACTCTGATATGAGTCCATAACCAAAAACGTTCAGTAAGATATGTTTTACTTATCAGTTGTGAAATTTTATTGTGTGGGGTAATTTATTTCGTTAAAACAAAATGAATTACACAATCAGTGATATTTTTTTTTTATATTTGGCTGCCATTTTAAAATCTGAAAATCTGTAATCTGCCCCACTAGAACTGCAGAGCCCAATAAATGGTTTGTTCACTGGATTGGTAGATTTAAAAGATACTTTTATCAAATACAACACTGTAGTTTATAGTGTTGGTGTTTATAAAGTGGGTGTTGCAGTAAATATTAACGACATAACTAGCTTAAAAATAACGTCTGCAGAAGGATATGTGTCTCCATATCCATTTTCACTTCTCTGATTACTCTTATCGCGTTATATTATATCGACTCAACTTGCGAGTTTAATCCGACTATAAATAACAATGAAGGACTTTATTTCCCTCATTGGATATGATTATGTTTGTAGCAATTAATGACTTGATCAGAATTGCTTCAAAAATCGAAACATATTGTTCGGATTTAGAAAAATATGCAGCATACAAAAAACTACTTGACTTTTGCTTATAAAAACGATATTAGCCTGTACTTGAGTGCAAACAAATTTAGTTCTTTTTAATAGATTTCTTAAGTGTGATTTGAAGTTGTCGGCTGCTGTTAGAGGGGCAATTTTAAGTTTCAAACGAGCAAAACTATATGAAAAAAACACGTTGAACACATTTGCAATTACGACACGGTAATAACATAAAACATTGAATTAATGAACATAAAAGTCAACACTGCCGCGTGATGGAGTGTCTGATAGTTATATTCTCATCTTCATCACGTTTTTTGTCCTATTTTTTGTGTTGATGCATTAAGCAATGGTTAGCGTTTACAATAAATGGAATTAGGGAGATTTAGATCCAATAAGAGACACGGCATTAAATAGACAAAGCTATCAAAATACTCTAGCATGCACAAAATGAAAATATCATGTACATATCGCAAAAAGTGGACATAGTATTCAATAGGTATAGATAACTTGCAAGTTATAGAAAACTATTAATGTTAAGTTGAATGAATGGGTTGCCTAACTTATTACAACAAATACTTGTTTATAATTAAATGTTAAAATGCCCATGTACCAAATATACGTCTTCACCAACGTTTTATATTTGAAAACGCAATCGAATAGATCGTTCGTTACCCATCAATACAATGTATTCTCTTGTTTATTGCTATCTGCATCACAAGCATATGGTAAATTCTAATATCGTTGCTGAAATTCGAATATATAAACCTATCATCCTTAACAAACACATTTGATGAATCGAGTACGATATAAACAAGCAGATTTAACTAGCAAACATATAGGATTTAATGGTCTGCAAAACATGGAGAACACTTTATATAAGTGTTTTATTAAAATGTTATATAATAGAGATTTTTAGGTATATATTATCTGTATATTATTTAATCACAGTTCTTTTTCCCTTTTATACAATTTTCAAGAATCATCCGTTTAGGCAAACGTGCAAACCATAATGACGGCATTTCAAAATCGCAAAACATGATTAAAACGTAGGTACTAAATAGTTCGATATTGTCGTGTGTCTTCTTAAGTACTAATGTAATTATGACAATCTCTTTATACAAATACTATATGTATATGTACATCAGTTACACAAGGTGACGGTACTATGTACTTTGTACTGTCCACTTTGTACTGTGTACGTAAGTACTAATGTAATTATGACAACCTCTTTATACAAATACTATATGTATTTGTACATCAGATACCCCAGGTGATGGTACTGTGTACTTCGTACTGTGCACATTGTACTGTGTACTTAAGTACTTATGTAATTATGACAATCTCTTTATACAAATACTATATGTATATGTACATCAGTTACACCAGGTGACGGTACTGTGTAGTTTGTACTGTCCACTTTGTAGTGTGTACTTAAGCACTTATGTAATTATGACAATATATTTATACAAATACTATATGTATTTGTAAATCTGTTGCCCCAGGTGATGGTACTGTGTACTTTGTACTGTGCTCTTTGTAGTGTACTAATGTAATTATGACAATCTCTTTATACAAATAATATATGTATTTGTACTTCAGATACCCCAGGTGATGGTACTGTGTACTTTGTACTGTCAACCTTGGACTGTGTACTTAAATACTAATGTAATTATGACAATATTTTTATACAAATACTATTTGTATTTGTACATAAGTTACCCCAGGTGATGGTACTGTGTATTTTAAGTAAGTATGACAATCTCTTTATACAAATACTATATGTATAGGCACGCCAGTTATACCATGTGATGGTTCTGTATACTATGCACTTTGTACTGTGTACTTAAGTACTAAAGTAACTATGACAATCTCTTTATACAAATACTTTATGTATAGGCACAACAGTAACACCGGGTGATGGTACTGTGTACCGTGTACAAAAGTCATTATGACAATCTCTTTATACAAATACTTTATATATAGACACAGCAGTAACACCGGGTGATGGTACTGTGTATCGTGTTCTAAAGTAATTATGACAATCTCTTTATACAAATACTTTATATATAGGCACAGCAGTTACACCGGGAGATGGTACTTTGTACCGTGTACTTAAGTACTGTAGTAATTGTGACAATTTCTTTATACAAATAATTTATGTATAGGCACATCAGTAACACCGGGTGATGGTACTGTGTACCGTCTACTTAAGTATTGTAGTAATTGTGACAATTTCTTTATACAAATACTTTATGTATAGGCACAGCAGTAACACCGTTGGACGATGTTTTTGTGTTACAGTATTGACAATGAAACTAGGAGTAAGGCTAAATGTCATATGCAAATGTATATACACTTAATGAAATACGGTAGCAGTAGTGTGTGTGGTGCTTATATTTATGTATAGTTATGTAGTTACATGTTAACTCCAACAGAAAGTGTTAAATTTGCTTCTCTCTCAAAAATTGAATGCATCTATAGACGGATATAGCAACATCAAATGTGTCTTAAATTGTGCGCTTTGTAGGAGAATATGTGTTGAGTTTTACGGTAACTTTCCAAATGTACTATATGTACGGATTATTTTAAACTCATGATAAAGCATTTAATGAAATTCACTTATAACCGATTAATTTGCCCTATCGTACTTTTACCGTTTTTGCTTAACAAATTAACTTTGAAGGTTTAATGGCATCTTAAGTATGATGCATAATGTCTGCTATGTGGTTTTGCAATCTGGAAGTGATCCATAAGTCTAGTTTAGAAACAAACTAAGTAATGTCAAGTTAAATCGTTAATAGTCAGTTGGTCCAAGTCAAAAAAAAGTTGTATTATGGTTTTACTATAGAAAATATATTCGTTAAAAATTCATTAGTTTTATTTTTTTATCAAATATGTCAGCGGCACATCAGATGTATTTATTGTTTTCACCGATATGAAACTAATTCATACTATTAATTTTTATACTACCCGTTAAACAAAAATAAATACAAATAAAAGACAAAACAAGTCGGTTAAAGGTCAATGAGAAACAGCTGTCAACATTAAACACTAGTACAGATATTGTCGTAAAGATCCAACGCCAACGTTCTGGTCTGACTGTACGTACCAATAGTTGCAGGCAACGGGTATACTTGACACCGTTTCGGAGGGCACCTGTATTTCTGATATAGATGAAGCCGCTATCTCCGCATGGGGAACATCCACCAAGTCGACACATTCCTTAATGTTCCGTCGGTAATAATGTTTTATCTTAATGAAATATATACATTATTGATTCAGAGTTTTTCCTACTTCTTTTTTTAAAACGAAGCCGTCAAATGCTCTAAATGCGCCTACCTGTTAAGTTACAATAAAAATCTTTTTAACGCCAGTGTTATCTCATTGCAGTTTTACTATTAATATGCTATGCTAGATTTTGCTTTACTCAACTGCAGTTCAGAAAATAAAAAGGGCCGTGGGAAGGGGTATGGGCATGACCATTAGGGGGCCAGCGGGTATGATAATATAGCAATTAATTTATTATGGCATTACCATTTCTAAAAGGAGGGCATAAGTGTGTTGACATGTACATGTATATATGTGGGAAGGCAAACACAATTAAAATTGTTTTTTACTCCATTAATACAAATTGAAGAACTCAACAGAGTTTACTTGCAACAGAACGAGTTTCGATTTGGCTGTATTGTTTGGAATAAGTATGTTTGCTAGTTCGCTGTACGGTTTTATATAAAGATTTTAGGCTGTTAAATAGTAATAATATTGTCTAACGTGCCTTTGTTGGAAGAAAAGTGACACGAGGTAAACAACATGCCAACCAATCTTTTTTTTTTAAGCTGATGGAACCTGTCAAGTAAAATCAAGTAAAATTGTGTACACGTTAAATTGAATACTAAAAATGAATTCGAAAGTAAATTATTATTTATAGTTTTATTAACGGAACTTTATTTTTTTACTTTCTCATTTTTTTTCTTTTCGTTTATGTTTAATAATTTGTTGGAGTGGGCCCGATATGCGAAGTTCAGAACTTATATATTTGTCGAATCTGCTTCCTGAGTAAAACGATTTCTGAGGCTTGTTTTAGAAAGGTAAGCGAGTCGAGTTGGGGTTCCAGCGTAAACCTTCATCGGTATGTACTGTATTTGGCGGTATGAATTGTGTTAAGCGGTACGTTATGTGTTCAGACGTATGTAATGTGCTCAGCGGTATATACTGTGTTCGGCGGTATGTACTGAGTTTAGCGGTATGTATTGTGTTTAGCAGTATGTACTGTGCTCAGAAGTATGTACTGTGGTTGGCAATATGTACTGTGTTCGGCTGTATGTACTGTGTTTGGGACTATGTACTGTGTTCGGCGGTATGTTATGTGTTCGGCGGTATGTACTATGTTCAGCGGTATGTATTGTGTTCGGCGGTATAAATTGCGTTCGTCGGTATGTTATGTGTTCAGCAATATGTACTGTGCTCGGAGGTATGTACTGTGTTCGGCTGTATGTACTGTGTTTGGTTCAATGTTATGTGTTCGGCGGTATGTACTGTGTTCGACGGTATGTACTGTGCTCGGCTGTATGTATTGTGTTCGGCGGTATGTATTGTGTTTGGCGGTATGTAATGTGCTCAGCGGTATATACTGTGTTCGGCAGTATGTACTGTGTTCTGTGGTATGTACTGTGTTTAGCGGTATGTACTGTGCTCAGCGGTATGTACTGTGGTTGGCAATATGTACTGTGTTCAGCGGTATGTACTGTGTTCGGCTGTATGTACTGTGTTTGGGTGTATGTACTGTGTTCAGCGGTATGTTATGGGTTCAGCGGTATGTACTGTGTTTGGCGGTATGCATTGTGTTCGGCGGTATGTTATGTGTTTGGCAGTATGTACTGTGCTCGGCGGTATGTACTGTGTTTAGCGGTATGTACTAAGCTCAGCGGTATGTTATGTGTTTGGCAATATATTCTGTGTTCAGCGGTATGTAGTGTGTTCAGCGGTGTGTACTGTATTCGGCTGTATGTACTGTGTTCGGTTTAATGTTATGTTTCGGCGGTATGTACTGTGTTTGGCGGTATGTATTGTGCTCGGCGGTATGTATTGTGTTCGGCGGTATGTACTGTGTTTGGCTGTATGTTATGTGTTTTGCGGTATGAACTGTGTTCGGCAGTACATAATGTACGTACTGTGTTGGACAATATGTACTGTGTTCTGCAGTATGTACTGTTTTTAGTGGTATGTTATGTGTTCGGCGGTATGTACTGTGTTCGGCGGTATGTCATGTGCTCGGCGATTATGTGTTCGGTGGTATGTACTGTGCTCAGCGGTATGTACTGTGTTCGGCGGTATTGATTGTGTTTTGCGGTATGTTATGTGTTAATCGATATGTTCTGTGTTCGATGGTATGTACTGTGCTCGGCGGTATGTACTGTGTTTGGCAATATGTAATGTGTTCAGTGGTATGTAATGTGTTCGGCTGTATGTATTGTGTTCGGGGGTATTTTATGTGTTCGGTGGTATGTACTGTGTTCGGCAATATGTTATGTGTTCGGCTGTATATACTGTGTTAGGCGATGTGTTATGTGTTCAGCGGAATGTACTGTGTTCGGCGGTATGTATTGTGTTTGGCGGTATGTGCTGTGTTCAGCGGTATGCACTGTGTTCAGCAGTATTTACTGTGTTTGGCTTTATGTACTGTGCTCAGCGGTATGTACTGTGTTCGGCGGTATGTATTGTGTTCAGTGTCGTGTACCGTGCTCAGCGGTATGTACTGTGCTTAGCGATATGAATTGTGTTTGGCGGTAAGTGCTGAGTTCAGCGGTATGTACTGTGTTCAGCGGTATGTACTGTGTTTGACGTTATGTACTGTGCTCTGTGGTATGTACTGTGTTCGGCGGTATGTATTGTGTTCAGCAGTATGCACTGTGTTCAGCTGAATATACTGTGTTCAGCATTGTGTACTGTGTTCGGCGGTATGCATTTTGTTTAGCGGTATGTATTGTGTTCAGCGGTGTGTACTGTGTTCGGCAGTATGTACTATGTTCAGCGGTATGTACTGTGTTTTGTGGTGTGTACTGTGTTAGGCAGTATGTACTGTGTTCATCAATATGTACTATGTTCAGCGGTATGTATTGTGTTCAGCGGTATGTACTTTGCTCGGCAGTATGTACAGGGTTCGGCGGTATGTTCTGTGTTTGGCGGAATGTACAGGATTCAGCAGTATGAACTGTGTTTAGCGGTATGTACTGTGTTCAGCAGTATGTACTGTGCTCAGCGGTAAGTACAGTGTTGTGCGAAATGTACTGTGCTCGGTGATATGTATTGTGTTCGGTGATATGTCCTGTGTTTGGCGGTATGTACTTTGTTCGGCGGTAAGAAGTGTATTCAGCGGTATGTATTGTGTTCAGCGGTATGTATTGTGTTCGGCTTATGTATTGTGTTCAGCAGTATGTACCTTGTTCGGCGGTATGTATTGTTTTTAGCGGTATGTACAGTGTTTGGCTGAGTGTACTGTGATTGGCGATATGTACTGTGTTCAGCGGTATGTACTGTTTTCGGCGTATGTATTGTGTTCAGCGGTATGTACTGTGTTAAGCGGTATATACCTTGTTCGGCGGTATGTTTTGTTTTAAGCGGTATGTACAGTGTTGGATGGAATGTACTGTGTTCGGCGATATGTACTGTGTTCTGCAGTATGTACTGTGTACAGCAGTATGTATTGTGTTCCGCGGTTTGTTCTGTGTTCGGCGTTATGTATTGTGTATAGCAGTATGTACAGTGTTCAGCAGTATGTGTTCAGCTGTATATATACTTATTACAGCATATTTACTGTGTTCAGCGTGTTTCTTTTCTGTGGCATGTACTGTGTTTAGCGGTATGTACTGTGTTCAGCGGTATGTACTGTACTGTGTTCAGCGGTATGTACAGTGTTCAGCGGTATGTTCAATGTTAACATTTTAATTACAATTACACATATTTGCGTTTCAAGCTACTGCTGATCAAATGTTTGTTGAAATGTGTGATACATGTCACAGGACTAATTGGTATGTCACAGTGTCTTTGTCTAAACCATGTTTCTTGTCCCATTGCATTCAACTTTGAACATGTTCCCCTTTAATTCAAATTGGTTGTTGAATCAGACTGGTGCTTTCCCTCTTTGATATGACACAAGTCATTAAATATGCATCATTCTTAAGATGCCATAAAACCTTCAAAGTTAATTCGTAAAAAATAACAGTAATAGTACGTCGGTGCAAATTAAATGCTTCATAAGTGTTCACTAAATTTGTAATGCGTTATCATAAGCTATAAATAATCCAATTAGATATTGCAATTCGTGGATTTACGTAAAACTTGTTTTTTCCGGCCATCTTAGTAAGCATTGTAATCAACTTAATGCCACGTTAACGGTTGTCATCAAGCGCCTATAAAGACGTTTTATTTGTGAGATGAAAGTAACCTTAATTCAGTCTCCCGGAGTATGCACTTCAGTTTATATGCATAACATAGTTAACAGGCGTCACAACTGTGTATCGCACGAATTTCGATACATGATACACTTATGTTTATGTATTCTATAACTATGACACATCACCAGATTTGTTTAAATACACAGTTCATTGTGCTTATAAATAACTATTCATAAAATAAAAAAAATAATCTGCATGTATTTAACTATAAATATGAACGCCTGTGCATTAATCAGGTTCAATAACATCACTATTAACTTCCGTAACACTACAATTACATCAGTATAAATTCAGTAACACTACAATTACATCAGTATTAATTTCAGTACCTCCAAAATTACATCAGTCTTAACTTCAGTATCATTACAATTACATCAGTCTTAACTTCAGTATCACTACAGTTACACCAGTCTTAGCTTCAGTATCACTACAACTACATCAGTATTAACCTCAGTATCACAGCAATTACATCAGTCTTTACTTCAGTATCACTACAATTACATTGGTATTAACTTCAGTATCACAACAATTACACAAGTATTAACTTCACTACCATTACAATTACATCGGTATTAACTTCAGTACCACTACAATAACACCAGTCTTAACTACAGTATCATTACAAATACATCAGTATTAACTTCAGTATCACTACAATAACACCAGTATTAACTTCAGTATCACTACAATTACATCAGTATTAAAGTCAGTACCACTAGAATTACCATTACAATTACATCAGTATTAACTTCAGTATCACTACAATTACATCAGTATTTACTTCAGTATCACTACAGTTACACCAGTCTTGATTTTAATATCTCTTCAATTACATCAGTATTAACTTCAATATCACTACAAATACATCAGTGTTAACTTCAGTATCACTACAATTACATCAGTATTTACTTCAGTACCACTACAGTTACACCAGAGTTGATTTCAGTATCTCTACAATTACATCAGTATTAACTTCAATATCACTACAAATACATCAGTGTTAACTTCAGTATCACTACAAATACATCAGTGTTAACTTCAGTATCACTACAATTACACAAGTATTTACTACAGTACCACTACAATTACATCAGTATAAGCTTTAGTACAATTAAACGGAGAAGTAGACGCGATAAATAAATATATAAATGTGACAGTCTTAATTTGATTTTAGTTATTTTAGCAAATTCCATTAATGTTTAAATAATAAATGTCGCTGTTGTCTTGGATCGCATACGTTTTTTTTTTTTAGATCAATACATAAATGTCTTTTCTATAGCATGTTAGTAGTTATGAATCCTTGACTTGATCCTTCTCATATAAAGCTCTCAGTTCATGTATGTAAATTGTCCGTCAAGCCAAGATGTGTTGCATGTAAAACTCATGGTCGACACCAAATTTATTGGTTTGGCAAAGGCCTTGATACTGTATCTATGGTTTGCATTGTAGCTAGGCGCACTCACCGTAGTCTGATCTGTACATTTATGTCTTGGTTACTCACAAATAATTATCTCCATATATATATCATGCATTGTGAATGAGCATCTGAAAATATCCCAAAAATCGTAAATTCCGTTGTTGTGAATTTAATTATCTCCATTTATGAAATAAAATATATATGAATTCACTGTATCTATATGATTCAACGGTTTTATCAATCCGTCCTTTATATAGCATATGAGTAGTTATGAATCCTTAACTGGATCCTACTCATAAAAAGCAATCAGTTCATGTATGTAAATTTGTCCACCCTGTCCAGATATGTTGTATGTAATTCCATAGTATATAAGTCATGGTCGACACCAAAATTTATTGGTTTGACAGAGGTCTTGAAATTGTATCTATGGTTTGCATTGTGGCTAGGCGCACTCGCCGTAGTCTGGTCTGTGCATTTATGTCTAGTTATTCACAAACAATTATCTCCATATATATATATGTGTGTGTGTGTGTGTGTGTGTGTGTGTGTGTGTGTGTGTGTGTTTGCCAATATGTAATATAAAGCAAGTATCACCATACAAAATATACTTACAATCTTCAATAATCGATATGAAGATTTGCCAAATGTATGCAAGTCACTGTTCACATGCTTATAGGTAGAGTATTATTTTTCATGTAGTACTTTTTACATTACGTCAGCTTCATTGTCAGTGTCATTATCATTGGTTTCATTATGGAGAACACGTCATCAGGGTCATTATGATTATTTTCTATTGATCGTTTCAGATGTATGACACCATCTCTACTATTAAAACATTCCCAACCACATTTAAAAAAGGTATCCAACCGTTTGATTAGTCCAAAAGCCAGTTTTAATTGTTAAAGTATAATACAAGTAAAAATGATAACGATAATCTAGTAGTATGCAACATTATAGCAATGCAGTGGTCACTGTGGTGTTTAAAAAAAAGTTCTCTAATTTGAATTATGCATTTAAACATATAAGCCCCATAGCCATTTAGCGACTTGTATAATTATAGTAGTTGTCACAGTGGCTTTAAGATTCATCGATTATTTTTTTAAATATAATAACTTTATTAAATATAATGATTCGATACCATATTTCATTTAATCTTCATCTAAATATCTACTCGTATGTTTTATCTTGTGTTGGTAGAATAGCTGTATGTTAATGGGAACTGAAATGTACCTGATAACCTCCAACATTGATCATAAGTAACATAGATTACATAAGCACTACTGTAAATATTTAACTAACATAGTTATGAAGTTTGAAATTGTAATTATGTAACGTCACTCTCTCCTTATACAAAGTCACCTTTTTCACTTTTAACAGCAATGCAACATGCATTGGTGAAATAATAAATCTAACATGACTGTACGTTTAATGTTTTATATCAACATTGCTTGTGTGTTTTTGAAGTCGAAGTATTCCCCTCAAATACAAAAATATGTATACAAACGAAGATGAATACGATTGCGGTATTTGTATTTCCAACCTTGCAATACCCGACGAGTCATACTAGGTATCTTTGTTGGCTCAATAGTTATGGTTCTAACAACAAAGTGCATTCGATAAACATTTTCTTTTACATTTGGCTTCGTATGGAAGCCTGTTTTTTATTCCACTTTAATTGCAGATTCCACTACAATATTTAAGATCATTCGATAAACAATTATTTTGTTAACGTTCATAAGCAAAAATTATGGAAGGAAGTACTCGTATTTTCATTTCCCCTGAATATTCTTCAATATGCTTTTGATTAAATTCTGTTTCTGGATAATCATGTTTATTCAAATTAGACCGCATATTAACCTAACTACAAACTGTTTTATATAAATATCAAGTTGATCGGTAACTGCTGCCATGTGGTCGTGTATAAAGATCTCAAACAGTCAGAAGCTTTTAAGCAAAGAGCAACACGACACTTCTTGTGTTGCATATTCCATTATTTTGTTATAGATTGTAATGTTACGAATTCTAATTGATAATGTAACTGTTTCTAGAATATCATGTCTGATTTTCCCGCAACATCATTACTGAGAATATGAAGAAAAAAAAAGGATGTGCTTTTCGAGCGCACGTGTCATGTGTGAGTGTTATAATGAGTGTGTATTAATCATTATTTATTTTTGTTAAGTATTCATTGAATTGTACTTTTTATGTTCAAAACTGAATTAATAGTTACATGTATTGCCAGTAGCTCATTAATTACACATGTATCACCAAGGGAACACAATCATGTTTTGATATGACTAAGCCACGCGTGCTTATTTCAAACTTCACGAGCGGCATCGTTACTGAAAATCCCCTGGAAACGGTGTTATGTTATAGTTGAGAACAGTGATAAACCGTTTTCCATTTTTATTATATTCAATAATGACATTATTCAAAATATGTTTGATTTGGACATGTCCATTACCAATAAAACCTTGAACTAACTAAGATAATTAAGCGGATCATTTCATCAAATATAAAACTAATCATATGTGTTGTACCAGTATCTACGGATATATGAACATAAGTCCTGCATAAAAGATACAATTAGTCTATTTTATATAACATGTATACCATAGATACATAATTACACAGGCATCTCTTTTACAAATATTTATACAGTACATGTTTATATATATGTGTGTATATATGCCTGTAAGTATCAGAGATTGTCTTAAGTCCAATTATAGAAAAATAAATCAAAGAAAATCGAATTAATCCAGATAATGTCTTTGTGGTCTTATATTAATGAAGAAGACTATATGGTTCATACGTCAGTACATTATTTCATGATAATGTTGTTTTTTCGTGTTTTTTTAATGGGTTTTAACGCAATTTTCAACACATTTCAAGTTATATATGGCATATCCAGTTTTACTGGTGGAGGAAGACCTCAGACTGAGTCAGACTGAGTAGAACCACCGTCCTTCCGCAAGTAACTTGAAACTTTCTTACATTGTGTTTTTGGAGCGAGCGGGTCTCGAACCTACGACCTAAGCGATGAGAGGTAAGCGATCTTGAGACGGCGCCTTAGACCACTCGGTCACGGAGCACCTCGTGTTTCATGATACAGAAACAGAATTATTATTCTAATAATTAAGCAAAGTGATATGGAAGGGAAGATATGGACGTGGGCGTTATTCCTCTAAATAGTAATTGATATTGACAAATCTCATTCGTAATTAAATATTACTCGCCAGGCGATCGATTCGACATCATGTATAGAGATAGCAATTATCGGAGCAGTGTAAATGGATATGGAGACAAAGATCCTGCCCTGTAATAGACGTTATCTTTACATATTTGTGGCTATTTGTGCTTAAAGACATGTTATGCAATATCAACACTATTAATTACAGCGTTATATCTAATAAACGTTTCACACAATATGACAATGCTGTAAACAGGCGATTGATTGCGTAAAACGACACTTACTGCATGACCAGACCCATCATAACGTTCTCTACAGATGCACCATAATGCAACACAATAGAATAATTAAAGTTTCGTTTACAGTCGTGCGTAAAGCAGGCTCTGAAAGATTCTTCTGCCTATAAGTGCCATTCGAAATAACGCCAACAAAGTTGTCATACTATCAGCACAAACTTGTGCACACAATATAATTATTTTTCTTGTGATTTTCTTTTATAAATATGTCATCAACACTTGTCTAACAAACGTTTTAATTCAAAGTATAACATGCATTAGTTTATGGACATTTTTTTAGGAAAACTGTTCTACCAATAATGACAATGTCAAATGAAACATATTTTGTTTTTTTAAACACACACAGTGATATGATTGAATAGTGTTTAAAATACCACAAAAACCATTTAAATAGTTTTCTCTCTATACGAGGGATGTTCGAGATGTATAACACGCATGGATAACTCTATTCAATACCTACACAACGGCACATGTACATTTGTATACACATGTATCTGCTGAAACACGGGATAACACAGTTACTGTCGTTTCAATATAGGTAGTTGTTAGTTTAAACAATATTTTATTCACATAAGTACATATATTTAGAAAACATTTAACAATGAAGCAATAAAGTCACATTATGTGATAAAGATAAAGAAAAAAAGCTTTCGAAGCTTGTGTGAATCTGCTTCCGTGGCAGTTGCTTTACTTTCCATTATAGACTTTATCATATTGTTCCGTACTAATTTCAGTTTGGCAAAATATGCATACAATAAGAAAATATAACACAATAGTTTATGTAGAACAGTTCAAGTAATAAGAAATATTTATGGAAGAAAATGAAAGAAAGAGACTTCACTGATTTTTTTTCCTTTATCGGTTCATTCTGGTACAGAGGATAGGTGTTTTACATGTTCGTGTTTATTATACTATACAATACACTGTAACTTAGTCAGGAATCCAACATGGATTTATAAGAATAATTTGGATTTCTGTAGCAATAATAATTTGGATTTCTGTAGCAATACGGATTTATAAGAATGAAATGAAAAATAAAAGCTTGCATAAAAAATGCAGAATAAACGGCAATTGGTTCCGCCGCTCACTCGATCCATTAAACAAGCTCCTCATTAGTTACGGACAGGCGTATCCGCATACATTGCTCTACCATAGAAATTAACTTAACAAAATATCTGTAACAGCTAATGGTGGACATACGGATGCGTGATAAATTTTGATAAAAAATAGACGTAGGATGTAGGCACGACCAGCAATTAACAAGCAATTAGCAATTAATAAGGGTTGTTTTATTGCGAAGACAACTTGACAGCCGTGTAATGCTAACGATATATAAACGACCAAATTTACTAACAGGAGGAGTCGATTTTCGAGATACTTTTAGACTACGTCAGTTTTGATTGAACTAAATTAAAACTGCGCGCTGTGAACATTTAAGTTGAGAAATAAAAAACTTGTGATTACTTTTAGAACTGAAACAACTTTAGGAATTTGTAATGGTGATAACTTTAGAAATTGAACTTACAGTAACTTTAGAAATACTTGTGGTAACTTTGATTTAGACTTGTAATAAATTTAGATTGAACTAATAATAAACATTTGTAATCTCAACTAATTTGTGAACATGTATTGCCAACCTCATTACGCTACAACATTCAATAGTAATTACTTAGCTTTCTAGGATCATATAGAGACGCGACGACTTCATATTTGTGTATATAAATATAACATCGAATGTGACAAAATCAAGGTCTATTCAATTGTGTACGATATTCGAAACGTTTGGTTTTTGTAATGTAATTTGGCACTGCCATGAAAATCGCATAGATCGCATATATATAGGCAGTACCTGACTACTGTTGTAAAAATGGTTGGGAAACGAGTAGCAAATAATGAGGAAATTCGGACTTATATCAAAGTTCGTTCTAAACTCTAAACTCTCGTTGTTCTCTTAAATATATATTTTTGATGAAATATAACAGGTTTATAGGTTGACGAAAGTGTCTTATGAGAAAGTTCGTAGATGGAAAAATAACTTTGATCCCGATGCAGAGTCTATAAAAAATGAAGCAAAATCTGATCGGCCATAGACAGCAACATGTAGGAAAATCGTGTCTAAAATTACAGAAAATGTTCGAAATACTACGCGATATAAACGCAATATAATGTGCGTGATATAGCACGCATGGTAGACGTTACACTTTCTTCAGTTCATTTCTTTCTGAGAATAATCATGACAGTTAGGAAAATTTCTGCTAGGTCGAACCGGTGCAAAAGGTTGGGAACAAAATATGGACCATCAAACATGGCAGAAGGTCAGTCATTGCCAAACGGACCTTGAGTGAAGAGACGATTCTTAAAGCACTGTTCTTCTCTATTTAAGGTTTAGCAATACAGTTATCCGTTAACAAAGGTAAAAGTGTGACTGGAAGGTACTATTGTGATGTTGTTCTAAATATACTGAAAAAGTCACAGGATTCAAACATGTTCGCCTCTTGTATAACAATGTCCCCAGCGCACACCCATGTCCTTGTTACAAATTGTTTTAAGTTTGAGAAAGTTCCTCATCTTTGGGTTTTCTCCGGCTGGCACGGTCTTGGTTCTGCCGTAAAACAGTGCCTTCTTAGTATATCCACTATCGTGACGCTTTCGGATGAATTCACAGACTAAAGTTATGAATTTCTAACCAGGCAGAATTAATTGAGGATATGAATGAAAGCATTAAGATGGCAATAACACAATACATTTCGAACACACTTCATATATTTAAATAAGTACGATTGTATTCGTTTGTTGTCATACATTTGTTTCATAATAAAAGCGCATTGCTAAATATTTTGTATCATAAACCTTATTCAAATTCAACCTTTATTTATTTGCATTATGATTTTATCTAAATTCTTTCCTGAGTCAAATACTAAATACATCTGTATATTTACAGTTATTTGCAAACTATTGGAAACTTATATCAAGTTTCATTAAGATTCAGCATATGTATGTATGATTACTAGCTGTGAAAGTCGAAATAATAAATGGAATGACAAAAATGTTATTATCAGCTATATAAACAAGTACAACATTGTTATATCCAAACACACTATAGAGCAATCTGTAATGAAGATTTGTTTTATTTCTTTATTTAAATGAGAAAATAGCAATACTATACAATTCGAAACATAGACACGTAAACATAATATTTGTTATAATATATTGTATCCCGCCTACTCAGGCGTATCTGTCACTAATTTGTGATTTATAAGTTATGAAAAGGAACTGCTATTTTAAAGTGAAAATTCAGTCAATCGTAAAAATAAGTAATCTCATTGTATTCGTACCAGCTCCTATATTTATATTATGAAATATGTTTTAAGTAAGATAAACTCTTTTCGGGCAAGCCCATAGCAGTGGAATAAGAAACTAAACACAGTCAACATTTATATTCATAGTTTTAATGGAAACATTGAAAAGCATATGTCTGTGATGAAGAATTAACCTGTCGATGTTTTGGATTGCTTTCTTATCCAAACGATTATAAAAATATACTCTAAGCATTTTTAATTCTCAAATGAACCAATGTTCCCCAAAAATACACCCGTACCACACAGGTAAACGTGTATTTCTATTTTCTGCTGCGCTAATTATAATGGTAAATTGAAGTACACGTCGTAATTGCAATACGCTTGGCGCCGGTTAATTGCGGTGAAATCTGCAACATCTATCAAACATGCAATGTATGTGTCATGCATAGTCAATCATGTTACGACAAAAACGTGCACGGTGGTAACGTCAATTTCATAGATAAAAAAACAATTTGAAAACAAAAAAATATTGCTCCAGACAAAATTAATGTATTTTTTGGCTAAATATATTTTTGGCATTGTTTATATTGAGGAAGACAAGATCACAATTTAACGTAATTTATTAGAGAAACGGTATTTGTATTTTTATTTTAAAAGACCGTCAACACATATTACATTACCATGAACCAATCACTACGCGCGTACAATATATAAATAACCGTTGGCAACTAATTGAAAAATAAAGTCATTTGATTATTATCGAGTTAAAGTCATGTTTCAACAGTTCAGAAATTATATGACATGTTATTTATTAGTGTTGGTAAAATGAAAACGAATACACAGAATGGGTACTCTCCGGTCATGTGAGAGCAGTGGTAAACATTTGTGTTTTTTAGTCATATATCCATTGTACTATTAGTTTTGCTCGACGTGTATTTTTGTTTATTTTGTAAACAGCAACATCAGTTGTTTGTAATAACTACCGAATAAGGCATTAGGCTGTTGTCGTTTTATCGTTTATTATAATCCGGAATGTTTATATTCTTTTTAATGTTGATAATTGTATTTATCCTGAAACGTCTAATGCAGGTATGTTAACTGTTCACCTCAATGTAAATATGTATTGTGAGTTTGAATTACGGAATAAAATACTCCTCAAAACCACAAACAACATATAAATTAGCATGTACTTGATTGTCTTTCATAGACTGTCTACTTACACAATAAGTTATTAAAATTTTAACCCGATATAATATCTAAAAGCTTTTGTATTGAATTGTCAATATTGATTGGAAAGAAAGTTGAGTATATTGTGTCTCCTTAATGACTGATATATTGTGTGTTTTTGGTCGGTTTTCGTTGGAAATAAATACATGACTGTTTTAAACATACAGAGAATACCATGTTAGTGTCTTACATTATCAACTGTATCAGGTGAGGCTTAGTGATAAACATATGTTTGTCAGGCAGGCAGTTTATCAACAGAAATGAATATATTAACATGACAAATTAATACATTTACTTTAACTGCATAATATGTTAATATGTAACAATTACAGTCTATACGAGTGGAATAGATTTTATGTTTATGACACAATACACAAACACGGATAGAAAGGTATTCCAAAACTATATTATCTTTTATGTATTTTTTCTAACCTTCTAAAGGCATCTCGCTATCATTATTAAATAAAATACGAATCATTTGGTATTTCAAATCAACCAAAGCAACAAAAAATATAAAATGAATATTTTAATCGGAATGTCGAAATTGGAACGAAGTTTCCATTCTAAAATTGATAATGCTTGCCAATATTAACCTCGTTACTCGGACTCTTTCTATTCTAATATGAAACAAATTCTACAAGATCGTAGCTAATATGATGGTCATATTAAAAAATGTAATCAAGCGTCTCAAAGTCCGCTTCAATTTTAAGCGAGAAAACAATTTTAATCTAACCTTGGTGCGCGGGCCAAATTGAGAAATCAATTTTCAATATTTTATTCTAATATGTTTTGGTTGATATCTCCATGAAAATACAGGATCATATATAAAGCATTAGTACTGTAACAGATAAATATCCTTTTTGTCAATTTTAAAATTTTGAAAGTTCTTGATATACTTCCACTTAAACAAACCCTGACGGCACTATATTTATAAAAAAATATCTGTTGAATGATAAAATCATTCAATTTGAAGCCTCTGATTATTCCTGGAAAATTGTAACTCCGTACTACAACTATAAACTTTGATTTGATGACTTGAAAATAAAAGTAAAATCCAATTCATTCTTGTCTAAATAAAATATGATATATGCCAAGTTGATGCATATTCCTGACTTATTGAAGATGCTAATTTGCCTAGTTTATTTTAAGTTCAAATCGTTCGCTCCTATAAACATCTCTTCTACAATCTCACTTTCAAATAAATATCGTATTAACGTTTATGCCTGGCGTGTCAGTGAGCCATCAAGGCAATCGAACGTACATACAGTGTCACCCCTTGAGGATATAAGCGCACCTTCATGGTTATTTGTATAAATGTGTACCCTATTGTGTTGTTGAGATATCAAACAATTTGATGAGTTTTTCTTTTAATTATATATAAACATGCAATGTGTTTATTTAATACTGTGTAGTTTCTGTATGACCAGCTTTAGTACGCAGTATGATTACCTATCCACAACATCTATTAGATGGAACTGATTTTTATTAATCATTTTCGATTTATTGCCAAAAACTGTATCGTTAGAATTTATCAAACTAAATAAATCTCAGATATGCCATTCCTTCGTAATGAAAAAATAAAACTGATACTATAAGAAGTTTTGATATTCATGTTGCATGATTTTTATATGCATTGATATAATTGTTCATTAGAGGTAAAGGAATATTGGATTGCCCCCATGTCCCCACTTGGCATCAGCTTAATTGATATTCTGTTCCATTGCATATCTTAATGAGCTCTTAGATTGCAAACGATAAGGAACAAAAACGACAATGAGACAATGAGGCGACTTTTAAAAAACAAATACGTGATTAGACTATAACTGATTTATTGATTGAATACTTAGCGTCATTTTAGGCCATCGAGTGCTTACAGACGATCAGTTAACCTAACCCTGGTATCTTGAAAGATTAACCAGTGCTCGAGCACACCCTCCGAAAATATCTAATAACTTTCCCACTTCAGCGTTGAGAGACCCAATGTCGTATATTTATCATCACGGAGACTATTGCCTGGCGCAGATTCGAACTCACGACCCCTGCATTGAAAGCCAGACGCGTTACACACTGAGCTAATAATTAGCATTATAATGGATACAGGGGTCGTTAATTTACGCATACATGTAGCTCAACTAAGAAAATAACAGCACACTAGTTTCTATTGAGTCACTTGGTCACTTATGTGGAATACGGACCCGCTCATCCTGCTCTTGCATGGATATAAGTATTGTCATTATTATCCTATTAAGTAGTATTATATACTAGGGCCATATTGAATGAAATGCGTGATTTTAGCCGACCATGAATTATTACAGCATCAACTAGGTGCGAATTTACCAATAATATATCGTTTAAAGACATTTTTCTTATTTTTTTTATTCTTTGTGACCTGTAAAAACTATATATTGCCTCGCGAAAGAAGACGCCCATGCTCGCTTTCAAGGACTAAATACGTTGTGAGTGATTGCTTTTATCGTTTTATAATTAACATCGTTAATTATATCGTCTGAATTAACACCAAGTTTTGGCAAAGAATATGCCGGATCGCTTGTACCGGATACCGCCAGTTTCACATCTCAAGTTTTACAAGATCTTCTTTTATGAGAAACTGGATCAAGCTGGAGTCCTGTGATTAATTTAAATCGTCCCAAAATACATTTAGAATTTAAACTGTAATATCATTTTCATCAAACCAGAAATTTTTCCCTTATCAATAAATCAGTTACATATTTTTACAGAACATATTTTTATCTATTCCATTAAAGTACGTATTATATGTTATTATGTTGTATGCTAATGCAAACGTTGCAATTCTAAACCACGTCTGATATTTGAGATTTCACTTCATCACTATGTCAGACAGTTTTAAAATCTATTTACAAATTAAGCTTATTAAATGGTATTCTAAAAGTACTAAGAACAGAATTAAAATTAGGTTCCTTGCAGCAGTCTTTATTGTAAACTGCACGTTTCGTAAGTGATCGACTGCAATGTCTCATGATAACTCATAAAGGTCCGACGGCTAAATTCTTAATACATCTCGAAAGTATTGACGATCAATAGTTTCGATTTTGTTTCACTAAGGTGTATTAAAAATTTAGCCGTCGGACTTTTAAAATATACTCGCAGCCGTAGAAGAATTGCATGTTCGCAGCATTTATTTTAATGCATTATATCAGTCTAAAAACTATACAAAAGTGATCTTCTTACAATACAATGAAGTACCTATTCCTTATGAGCAGGAGATTAAATCAACGATACCTGAATTAAAAAAGAAAGGTGTGTCTAAATAAGCGAATACAGTTACCATAGATTTTACAACAGGCACTACCAGACAATCAGATTTAAGTCACTTGGTAATTTAACCGAATAAAGTAGCCGAATAATTAGTCTGCTACCTGATAGTCCGCGAGTTGGGCTTCAACTGAATCTGAAATAACATTATTAATTATTAAATATACCTAATGCTAAACACAGTGTTTCTTCATTTACTGATATTCAGTAAGCTATACAACCGGCGACAGACGATCATTTTACCGAACTACCATCAGACTGTTCATGGTTTGCGTTTTTTTTTATAAAAATCATGTTCAATATATTTCAATTATGTGTGTTCTAAAATGTAGGCGCAGACGTCAAAACTTGTATTCGAACTGCCATAAGCGGTGGTGGTAGAGTAATGACTAGAGTGTTGGACAGTCACGCCTGAGGTTGCGGTTCACCAGCTCGACCCGATGCCTCTCATAAAACAACACCAAGTACTGGTTCTACCCAAGACGCGGACTCGAGAGCGGTTCATCTAAACTCTGAGCTTTTATCGCAATCGACCTAAAATGAATTAGTATAAACTAATCGAACCAGCAGAAGTTGACGGGTCGGAAATCGATTGTTTAAATAGCAAGTAACTTTATATCTACTTCCAACTAACAATACCATAATTAAACATATAATAAACAAGCAACAATGATGGATAAGTGGGTCTAGGTCAACCCTGTCAATCAATGCAATGTTTGTTTTATGAGTCGATTGATTTTGATATAATGTGTCAGTTCGTTTGAAGTTATATATACCTGTTTTCACAGTAACATTGGCTGCAATTTTTTTGTTTCTTTGATAAATAGCAATCCACTGTATTCTATTTCACAAATATAAATTACTTCTAGCCCAGGATTGATTAAATTTGGGAAAAAAAGACTGTGGCATTAAATACCTCTTTCAATAATGGTCCATTAACTTATAACACTTTTAATAGGCATCGAGATTTTAATAGTGTAGTTGACTTTATTTTTAAAGGGTTTAACGCCATTGTTAACATTTTTATTGGTGGAGAAAGATCTCAGAAATAATCGGAGAAGGACGTGAACATATTTGACAAACTATCTCACATATTGTTTTTGACCAAGCTGTACTCGAACCAACGACCTCAGCGTTGAGAGCTAGGCGACAATAGCACTTTAGAACGCACAGCCACGAAGGACATTTGCAAAATGTTTATACATGCTTACTCAATTTTAAAATCAGCTATTTACTATGTTGCACACAATATACATTTTTAATGCAATGCTGATCCAAGGTTAAACATACATCAATTTTAGTGTATGCTTTTACATCCGTTGCCGTTCTGTTAACAGTTCAAATGATTCTTTAGCTGAGATAATGGTTTTTTTTTATTCACCTTTGGTGCCAACATTGCAAACCTTAAATATGGATTTGTGCAAATGCGAATGCAATCCATAATGTTGCAATGAAAATATAATTTTGTTTTAGAAACAGAATGAAAAGCAGTTTGAAGTAATCAATTATCAATTTTACTTTTGTTGAATCAGTCGTTGTGACATACATGTTATATAATATATTATAGTGTAACTGGTAAAGGAATCACATAATATCCTTAATTATACGGTCAGTTCTAAAACCTAAGAGACGGTCTGTTCTTACTATATTTACGCTCATAAACATAAGTATTTTGTTATTGTAGAACGCTCAAGTTCAGCGGTGTTTCTGCCAAATTGTATTGATTATGTCATGAATAATATTCAGCTGGTATAAAGTATAATACGATCGATGTCATTGAAAAGAAATTATGGAAACAATCTAAAAAAAAATAAAATACATATGAATACGTAATGATACAAAATTGCGCTTTCATGATATATAAAACAATAATATTAAACGAGGTGCTTAATTTGAGAGTAATCTTACAATAATTTTGCGTTTGTATCCGTCAATAAAGATTAAACACCCCTGTATGTGAACACAATGTATTACAATACACATTGCCACATTATTTGTTTCACCGATCCATTCATCTATCCTGGTTTGAAAAATAACTCTCCAATTTTTAACCCTAGAATGCTACCGTTTAACCTTGGATATCATACCTTAGTGTTAAATTGGCATTGAATCCGTTGGGGAATTTGAATATAAGATTTTGAAATGACATATATATTACTTCATTTGCATTTATCAACAGTTTCTAAAGAGTTCGAATACATTTGGGAAATACACAAATGTAAGCTACGAATGATTAAATGTCAACAATCTATGTCAGTATCTTTTTTCTATATTTTACCTTATCATATATGGAATTATAGTTGTTACTATCAAACGACTAGACTCTTAGGACGAAGTCAAATAGAACTGATGTATTCGGAGTTTGATTGAACAACAACGTTTTTATTTCATATCTGCATTCAGTATCGTTGTTTATTATTTATGCATTTAAACAGTATGAGTGAGATTGTACTTCATTAAGTAATACTCTTCGTTGCTGTGTGAGTAATGTACACGGATCTGAATTATTTATATATAAATGTGTGAATATATTATGAGGACAAAACCTAACAGGTTAAGTCAGTAAAATATTCTTCTTTTTCTGTATAAATGTGTTTGCAAATTGATGATGTGAACTTTGAAAAATATAACCAGACCTGTCCCAAGAATATAAGAAACTTACATGGATTTGAGGTTTGAAAATTCTGTCCCGAGAGATCACTGTTTTGGCGGGAACGAGGCTCTGTTTCTTGCCTACCGTATAAGGATATCTGCATTTTTACAGGGTTTTGATATTTCTATCTCAACCTAGGGCCGAGATAAAATTCTGACTTTGGAACTAACTAGATGACGTAACGCGTATAATCAATCATGGCTTTTTCAGTTCGGATAAAAATTCCGTTCGTTTGGATAATTGATTTTGCAAAAACAGTTATCCCTTTGGACGGAATTCAAACCCATGTAAGATTTTTATAATCTCAATGTAGATTATTAAAAGAATACATTTTCGAAGATGTTTTATATAGTAGTCTGGTCTGTACATTTATGTATGATTGTTTACAAATAATTTTCTCCATCTACACGTATATATTTTATACATATCATACATTGTGAATGTGCATCTAAAATGATCCCAAAAGGCGGAAATTCCGCTGTTGTGATTTCAAACATTGATCGATCATACGTCCGTTTTCCTAATTTATTTTTATGAAGTTGTTTCAATTTTGTATGTAGGATGCCAAGTGAACTGGTTGTCTATAACAAATCTCTAGGTGGAAATTGATAAATATAATTGAAACATTGCGTCGAATACTTTAGAGACATTATGAATATTTGATGTTGAAGTTCGATCTGCTGTGACTACTCGTACTTTGATCAGTAAAACATTAACAGCGGTATGTTCAATGAAAATTGTGTTTTGCCTTCAGCTCAGCATCAACGTTTCATATTTATCACGATATCGAATAGAAAAGCACTCACTAAATTATTGCTTATAGAGGCATAGTTCTATAACTTGATAATGTAGTAAATTATACAGTGTATTAACACACATAGTACACTGTCGTGCAAACATCTAGGGGAATATACTGATTTTATATATTGAATAAAATGTGTTTATTCATATAATAATTTATGCACAACATTCGATGTTATTTTATACACAGACATAATATATTTAACATGATCATTTATGCAATATACCATGCTGTGTATGGTATGAGTAGAGCGTTTTCCATGTTTGTAACATGTAGGTTCGAATATGACAAAACATCTTGATTAGCTTTAAACTAACTGATCCTGTACATATATCCAATGAAAGCAACCTACTGGGAAACAATGAGTCACTCTGGCTTCAATTATAAGTTAAACTCCAAGTGTTCTCAGTTTTGATTGATCCAGGTATTAATTTAAAATTCATTTAGTGTTATTGTATTTATACTTATACATTACACTATGCCATAAATAATATATCTGAACTGAAGTCGGGTTGTTTAATGCTCTGCGGATATAAGGTGAATCAGTAATGTGTTAAGATATTGTTTTAATTCGAAGTACAAACTTATACCATCTAAGGGGACAGTTATACATTATTGTTATGGGGACAGTCATACAAACTATATTATGGGACAGTCATACATACTTTATTATGGGGACAGTTATACAAACTGTATTATGGGACAGTTATACATACCATGTTATGGGGACAGTTATACATACTGTATTATTGGGAGAGTTGAACATACTATATTATGTGACAGTTGTACATACTATATTATGGGAGAGTTATACATATTATGTTATGGGAGAGTTATACATACTATGTTATGGGACAGTTATACCATACTATATTTTGGGACAGTTATACATATTGTATTATTTGGACAGTTATACATACTATATTATGGGACAGTTATACATACTTCATTATGGGGAAAGTTGTACATACTATATTATGTGACAGTTATACATACTATATTATGGGACAGTTATACTTACTATGTTATGGGGACAGTCATACATACTATGTTATGGGGACAGTCACACACACTATGTTATGGGACAGTTTGTATACTATGTTACGGGGACAGTCACACATACTATGTTACGGGGACAGTCATACATACTATGTTACGGGGACAGTCATACATACTATGTTACGGGGACAGTCACACATACTATGTTACGGGGACAGTTATACATACTATGTTACGGGGACAGTCATACATACTATGTTACGGGGACAGTTATACATACTATGTTACGGGGACAGTCATACATACTATGTTACGGGGACAGTCACACATACTATGTTATGGGACAGTTATACATACTCTATTATGGGCCATTTATACATACTATATTATGGGACAGTCATACATACTTTGTTTTGGGGACAGTTATATATTTTATGTTATGGGGACAGTTAAACATTCTATGTTATGAGGACATTATACATACCATATTATGGGGACAGTTATACATACCATGTTATGGGGACAGGTATATATACTATGTTACGGGGACAGTTGTACATACTATACTTTGTGACAGTTATACATACTCTATTATGTGACAGTTATACATACTCCATTATGAGACAGTTAAACATCCTATGTTATGGGGAAAGTTATACATACTTTGTTTTGGGAACGGTTACATATAATATGTTATGAGGACGGTTATACATACTTCATTATGGAGACAGTTATACATACTATGTTTTTGGACTATTATGGGACAGTTATACATATTATGTTATGTGACAGTTATACATATTTTGTTCTAGGACAGTTCTACATATTATATTATTGGGACAGTTACAAATACTACGTTATGGGGACAGTTACACATACTATATTATGGGGACAGTTGTACATATTATATTATGAGGTCAGTTATAGATACTACGTTATGGGGACAGCTATACATACTATGTTATGAAGACAGTTATACATACTATATTATGGGGACAGTTATACATACTATATTTTGGGGACTGTTATACATACTACGTTATGGGAACAGTTACATATATTACGTTATGGGGACAGTTACACATACTATGTCATTGGGATAGTTATGCATACTTTGCTATGGAGACAGTTATATATAATTAATTATGGGGACAGTTATGCATTCTATATTATGGGAATAGTTTTACATACTATTTCATGGGGACAGTTATACATACTATATTATTGGAATGTTAACCATATTATGGTATTGTACAGTTATACATAATATATTATGGGGCAGTTTTACATACTATATTATGTGACAGTTATACATATAACGTTATGGGGACAGTTACACTTACTGTATTATGGGACAGTTTTACATAATATATTATGGGACAGTTATACTTACTATGTTATGGGGAATGTTATACTTACTATATTATGGGACAGTTATACATACTATATTATGGGACAGTTATACATACTCTGTTATGGGACAGTTATACATACTATATTATGGGACAGTTATACATACTATGTTATGGAACAGTTATACATACTATATCATGGGACATTTCTACGTATCATATTATGTGGACAGTAACACATACTACGTTATGGGGAAAGTTATACATACTATGTTATGTGGATAGTTATACATTCTTTGTTATTGGGACGGTTATACATACTATTTTATGGGACAGTTATGCATATCATATTATGGGGACAGTTACAAATACTACGTTATGGGGACAGTTACATATACTATGTTATGGGGAAAGTTATACATACTATGTTATGTGGACAGTTATACATTCTTTGTAATGGGACAGTTATACATAATATATTATGGGACAGTTATACATATCATATTATGGGGCCAGTTATACATACTATGTTATGTGGACAGTTATACATTCTTTGTTATGGGGACGGTTATACATACTATGTTATTGGACAGTTATACATACTTCATTATGGGACATACTATTTGATTGGGACGGTTATAAATACTATATTATGGGGACGGTTTTACATAGTATGTTATGGGGACGGTTATCAATATTATGTGATGGGGACAGTTATATATACTATATTATGGGACATTAAAAATACTATGTTTTGGGGACAGTTACACATACTATGTTATGGGGACAGATATACATACTGTGTTATGGGGACAGTTATACATATTATGTTATGGGGACAGTTATACGTACTATGTCATGGAGACGGTTATACGTATAGTGTAATGGGGACAGCTATACATACTATGTTAAGGGGACAGTTACACATACTGTATTATGGGGCAGTTATACATACTGTTTAATGGGGACAGTTATATATACTGTGTTATTACGACGATTATGCAGACTACGTAATGGGGACTGTCATATATACTACGTTACGGGGACAGGTATACATACTGTGTAAAGGGGACAGTTATGCATATAATGCTATGGGGATTGTTATAACTATTTCTGTTACTACTTATAAACAGTATCATTGATGTCATATGATAAAGAATTCTATTGCAAGTGATACAAGCCACAATAGTTTTGTTGTTAACAAAATATAGAATCAAGAAACAAGCTTTAAGCGGAATTTAACAGTAACCTCGTACGATTGTACATGGATTTTATCATATTGTTTGTTATACGTTGAAACTTGGATTTTGTGATAAAGTGTTGCAGTTGTACTATTAACACTAACAATGTGGTAGAATCGACATCATTCAATGTACGAAGGAAGTAAATTGAAAATGTATAAATATAACGTGCGGGTAAACAAATCCCGATATGACGATTCAACATGTTCTATACTATATAAGGTTTTAGACTGTTACTTATAGAAGTTTCTAAATTTAAAGTTTTATTTTCAAGTGGGATGTTTTTCCTAAAGTCAGATTTTATATTAACTATTTTTTTTTACAAAATAATTTGTTTTCACTTGAAAAATCGACTTTATTTTTATAAAAAGTATATAATAAATACATCAATATCTGCTTCCTTTTATTTGTGCCGTCAGTCGTTTTTTACAGTAAATATTTATATAAACTGTCTCTGAAAACTGTATCACATACTACAAGAATCATGTTTACCTTTTATATACACAGTGTGTATACTTGTTTTAATTTATTGAAGATTAAATAATATGCATTGACATATATATTTATTGTTCCTGTTATCTATACACTATACGCCAATTCCTTTACAATCACACTGGCTTGCTATGCCGCGTATTGTGTAATAGATAGTTGCAGCAGTAATTGTATTTATAAACATATTTGTCACTTAAACAAGTGCCAATTAATATCCTCTAAGCAATTTAGAACCAATGTATGTTTGCTCCCCCCCCCCCCCCCCTCCCCCCACCTTTGGAAATGAAGATTAAGTTGCCTTTAGCTGGCTGTAGGTAATTTGAGATAACACTACCTGTTGATTAAAATATCGTTAAATATGCCATTGGCCATGCAAGCTGCAACCGTATGTCAGGTTGACATTTGACATTTTCAATTGGTGTGTTGTTTTCAGAAATAGCTTTGCGGAAATAATGTATAATGGAATTGGTTTAATTAATTTCATATTGAAATCAAAAAGGATCATCGCGTTATAACACTTTATGTATGCCAAAAAAAATATGTCAAGAACTAAAAGTAATATAGTTAAACTAGAAAAGGTTCAATAATTAATTTTAAAACAAAACCTAGATGAATAGCAGATAGGAGCAACACAATCATATGTTCATTTATGGTACAAAGGTATCAATCCGTCCATGTTGGATACAGTAAACTACCTTGCAATTCCTTTGTTAGTCAAAATGTGGAAACAATTATAATACATGCAACTCAAAAACGATTAATGATATTAGCATTTGCCATAACGAAAAACGATATATTAATTTAATACAGATTGTGGTTTTGATATCTTTTCATGGTATTTTAATCCCATCTTTATTTGCTTCCTTTATTGAGGATACAATTTTCTACTTGAAATAAACGTATGTTATTTTTAGAAAACGTACATATGGCAAACGTCATTTAGCAATGTGTGTATTGCAGTGCGTTCCTTCTTCGACCGTACTTAAAACCGTATCAAATAGTGTAATTGTTTTACAATTAAGACTAATTAGAACCATTCCGGTGTAAAACATATATTATGTTTATAGTCAGAACATGTCTCATGTTTTGAAAATCAACACGTGATCGGAAAGGTGTAAAGGTGTATGTTTATGTGGTTCCGAGAAAAAGTTTGATTTTTGCATGTTTTAAGATCTGAAAATTACTAAAAAGTTTGATAAACTGTGTTTAAGCATTGTGTGTATATGTGGATTATGATAAATGAGTAAAAAACAGAAAAAAAGAGGAAAATAATGAAGAAAAGTAGAAAAAAATGGTAACGGACAAACACAAAGCAAACTGGCTAAATATGGCGACTCGCCTGAGGGCATACATGTATGTGAACAAGTAAGTGACAGTTCAATCAGCGATGTGCGAAGGGAAGCAAATTCTGTTTCGTTTGATACGACTTCAACACCGATGAAAATGAGCGATTTTACATATCCAAAAGTGTTTGAAACGCCAGCACTATCACAAGCAATTAAAAATGGTGACAATTGTTCTAGTCAAAGTCTGGCGTAGTAGGATAACCCCTCAAATATTGTGCCAAAACAGATCGGAGTTACACACAAACAACTCCCCAACCCAAAGTCGCCCTCTAAGCTGATATAATTGACTATCGTAAAAACGATGAACTTAAAGATATGGGACGTGGATAGACAGTTAAAAAAAATAGATGTGCTTGAAAAAAAGGTTGACATGTTCGACGTTGAAATAAAAAAGTTATGGTCATATGTACATGAAAAGGACAAAAATGTGAACGACAGAGTGTCAAATGTGGAAGATAAAGCTGAATCCATTGAGTCTCCGCAGAGAATGTTCAATGACAAATTAACAGACATTGAAAAACAAAATGCCTCATTGAAATCGGAATTAGTATACGTGCAATCTCAATCAATGAGAAATAACCTCATCTTCACTAGCATTCCAGATGACGCACGAGAAGTACAGGTGGTGACTCATACTAAAGTGAGCCGGTTCATAAACGAACAACTTAAGGTGGCTCAGGGTGTGTCCGATTAAATAAAATTCGTTCGTGTGTACAGAATTGGCCAGAAAAATGAGACATTTCTTTATCGTCTAATTGTAGCGATGTTTGACTATTACGAAGCTAAGGAAATAATACAAAAATAGGAGGTAAACTGAAGGGAACGGAAACGCATATGTACGAGCAGTTCTCAACGGAAATTGCGATAAAAATAAGGAAACTAGTCCAAAAAATGAAAGAAGCAAAACGGGACGGGAAGTCGTCATGGATTAGCTATGACACGTTGTATGTAAATAGTAAACAGGTGCGTAGGAATGCGCTGGGGATGGACTGAAAATACTTTCTTGGAACTGTAATTGATTTACTAAGGGAAGATCCAGAGTTTGTACGGGTATTAATTTGATGACATAATAATACTACCTGAGTCTTAAACTAAAGAAATTACAGAGAATGAGCTTGAGGGATATACTAGTTTTAATTTCTGTAGAAAATTCCAACATAGGCAAGCAAGAGATGTAGTGGTGGAATGGTAGTGTATTGTAAAAGTAGCGTAACAAACGGTATTCAAATTATAAGAAATCATTATAATACCATTGTATGGTTAAATCTTGATTGGCATTTTTTTCACAAAGACAGAAATATTTATTTATGTGGGGTATATTTATGGGGCCAAGATTCACCAGCATATAACGTGGTACAAGTAGATCTTTTTCAGTTGCTACAGAATGATGAAAACGACTTTGAAAGCATAGGGGCGACGTTAATTGTTGGGGATTGGAATGCACGGGTAGGAAATGGTGACAAGAAATACTTTATTGTGTACGATAGGTCAATAACTAGTATCGATTATGATGATTATGTATCTAATAAACCGCTATGTCGTCACTCTTTGGACCCAGTGTGTAACGCCCAGGGAAAAAATCTTCTAGATTTATGTAAATCAACGTCTATAAGAATAGCCAATGGTAGGCTCGGGTCGGATCATGCTATTGGGTCATACACATAGTTTTTTTTACATGTATGTAAATAGAAACGGATCAGGTGTAATCGATTATTTATTAATAAAAGAACGCGACTTTGTTTGTGTGGACGAGTTTGATATCCGTTCTTTCAATGAATGGTCAGATCATGCACCTTTGTCAATTGGTATTAAATATGTTAAAAATGACATACCTGTGACTGAACAAATCTCGTACAAATGGAACGACAATTTACGTAATATTTTTCGAGGTAAAGTAATTGGTCGTTTAGTGGATTTTAATACATTATCAATGAACGTAGATTCCACAAGCAGGGAATCTATAGATAAATTTGTAGACATTCTAAGGGAAATTGCTGACCTTTTTTTTTCTAAAAATGGCCGGGCCCGATTAGCTCAGTCGGTTACGCGTCTGACTATCAATCCAGGGGTCGTGAGTTCGAATCCCCCGCCTGGCAACAGTCTCCGTGATGATTGATATACGACATTGTGTCTAATTATCATTCGTCTCTCACCACTGATTCAAGTGGGAAAGTTATCAGTTACTTACGGAGACGGGGTGTGCTCGAGTACTGGTTAATACTAGGAAACAGTGGTTAGGTTAACTGATCGTCTGTTACCCCTCGATGGCATAAAAATGACGCTAAATATTCAATCAATCAATCAATTCTAAAACTGTGTAAGATAGAGAAAGAATACAATTTCGTGATACAAATGTAAATAAAAGCAGACTGGTTTGATAGCGAGTGTTATGAAGCGAAGAAATCATATAAAATGGCTTTAAATTTATATAATCTATGTAAATCTTATCAAAACCAAATTAAACTTCCTGTTAAGAAAAAAATGTACGAAGTGTTAATTACAAAAAAAAACGTCGAGCTTACGAACTTACGAAGGACACTGAGAGACATTTAAAAATGAGAAATGCAAAACCGAAAGATTTTTGGAGGAAAAAAAAAAGAGAATTATGGAAATGTTAGCACTGAGACGTTTTATGAATATTTTTATCGAATCATATTTCAACTGTTAAAGATGTAGATGCTGAAGCGTTTTGTAATTATCATGACTTTAATAATTTGAATTGTAATTTTGATGAGTTGGACCAGGAAATAAGTATATCTGAGGTGTTGTCCGTGGTAAAAAGTTTAAAAAGAAATAAAGCGTGTTCAGGAGACTCTCTACTTAACGAATATTTCCTTGAAACAGTGGATATTATTACTCCACACATGACAGATTTATTTAATGGTATTTTGAACTCTGGCTTTTCCCCAGAAAGATGTACTGAAGGGATAATTGTACCGGTATTTAAAAAAATGACAGGGGAGATGTAAATAATTATAGGGGGGATAACGCTAGTCAGCTGTTTATCTAAGATTTTTACAAAAGAATATACAAGTGGGGCGAGAAGAACAGTATACTATCGGACGCAAAATTTGGCTTTAGGGTGGGTCGCTCAACAGTTGATGCTATTTTTGTTTTGCAGGCAGTTATTAAAAAATTCATAAATGGAAACAAACGCTTATTTTGCGCGTTTGTAGATTTAAAAAAGGTTTATGATAGTGTGTATAGAAATGCACTATGGATGGAATTGTACCAATCTGGACTAAATGGTCAATTGTTAAGGGTCATCAAAGACATGTACATCAAAGTGAAATCGTGCATACGATGCTGTAACTCATATTTGGACTTGTTCGAGTGTTCAGTTTGTTTAAGGCAAGGGGAGATAATCTCACCAATTATATTTTCTCTATTTGTTGAATTAAAAACTTATTTGGATATGCTAAAAGAGTATTGTGATAAATGGGGCCTAGAGGTCAATAAATGTAAAATTTTGTATTTTGTTTAGGACTAGAGGACATCTGAGAGCTGAGAAAGAGTGGTTATATAATGGGATAAATTTGGAGGTTGTAAATGACTTTAATTATTTGGGAACTGTATTTAATTATACCGGAGCCTTTTTATTAAATCAGGAAACGACCGCAGCTAAAGGTTTAAAGGCGTTGAATGTGCTAATTGCAAATATGAAGAAATACAAATTTAAGCCTAAAACGTGGTGACAGCTGTTTGATGCCTTTGTTGGATCAATTCTTAATCATGGGTCAGAGGTTTGGGGTTATACAAAGTCAAAAGAAATTTAACGCGTACATTTAAGGTTCTGAAAATATTTGTTAAAAGTTAAATCAACAACTAGTAATGCAGGCGTGTATGGGGAACTTGGCAGATAACCCCGTATATATCATGATATGTCAGAATAATAAAGTATTGGAGTAAATTTGTATCATCAAAAAATATATTGATTTCTACTCTGAATAAAGAGTCATTAAGAGATTGTGAGAATGGTTGTACAAATTGGACTAATAATATGATAAAAACTGTTATGATTTTGGTTTTAATTATGTTTGGAATGAGCCGCATAGCAACAATCTTAATATTTTTATTGTTTTATTCCAACAGAGAGTAATAGATGGTTTACTACAGAAATGGCAAAATGATATTGTAAATAACAGAGTTTTTGATATGTACAAACACTACAAAGATGTGTTTAGATATGAGATGTTGCCTTTTAAGCTACGATCCTTTCTGTCCAAATTGCGGCTATCAGCTCATACACTCAGAATTAACACTGGGAAATACGCTCAGAATAGAATGGCAAGAAAACAAAGATATTGTACAATTTGTAATTCAAGAGATATAGAAGAGGAATTTCATTTTATTCTGATCTATCCAATGTATGAGCATATTCGTAAATTATATGTTACAAAATATTACTATAAAAGGCCCAATGTATCTAAATTTATTGAACTAATGCAAGTAGACTCGAAAAAAGATGTGACTTATTTAGCTTAAAAGAAGCATTTACAATAAGAAACAATGTAAATTATACCTAAAGTTTATCCTCAGAACGATATAAGTAATAATGTGTAATAACATTTAATTTATATGTGTAATGAAATCAGTTGCTAGTTAAAAGATGTGCCTGAATATATATGTGTGTGTATGTGTATGTGTGTGTGTGTGTGTGTGTGCGTGCGTGCGTGCGTGCGTGCGTGCGTGCGTGTATGTGCATGTTTGTGAATGTGAACTTTTCACGTGTTATAATGAATTTGTATATATGCATATGTCATGATGAGATACAGTATGTATAAGTCAAAATAAAATATATGTACTGTTCTGTTCTGTTATATAGTAAAGATCCCCTGATTTCGTATACTAGTACGTTTGTTTCTGTATTTTATACATGGCTTGGTGCCTGTTAATGTATGTCATTGTTAATGTTGACAGTTTGATATTAACTTGATATGCTCTGTGTATTTGATTGCAAACATTTAATGTTTTAATAAATAGAACATATTTATTAATATTTGTCAACAACACAAGACATTCACATTTTAAAGGAAATTACGGTCACGATGTGTTTTGTACTTTAAATGTACACGCAACCGATATGTCTAACTATCAGCATAATAATCTGTAGAACTAGTGAACTAATTATTTAAGTTTAAGAACATTATAGAAAAAAGAGTATTGTGATAGAATAAATAATGCCGTCAACTGATCATATGTCAATATAACATGGAACGCATTTTATATAATATTTTAAATACATTTTTTCATCAGAGAAGAATCTCAAAATGGAATCAGATTCCTATCTCAAGAGTTGTGTAGCCGACATGATTATTTTCGGAATCACTCAAGAAGATTCACAAAAAAATAGTCTGGATTTGTTTAATACATAATGTTATTAATGGCCTTTAGATGTCAATACTTTAAAAACGAAAGTTTATTTTCGACAAAAGTGTTCCTTATTAGATGATAAAACGTTTAATTTACTTCGACGGCACTGCTTTTGAAACCGTTAATGACTTTATTTATTTTGGAATCATTTTAACTATGCTTGAACATTTGAAGTTAAAAATCAGTAATTTATTGATAAATCCTTAGATTGATTTATTGATTGAATATTAGCGTCATTTTTTATATCATTGAGGGCTAACAGACGATCAGTTAACCTAATCACTATTTCATCAGATCTTGGAGTGTTAACCAGTACTCGGGTAGACAAATCCAAGTGTCGTGTATTAATCATCACGCCGACTGTTGTCGGGCGGAGATTCGAACTCACGATCTCTGGATGTTTATATAATTGTTATTCGCAAGGTTTTGAAGATAAATTTTATTTTTTGTATGTAAATGTTATTTAGATTGGGTAAGTGTGTGTGGGGTGTGTTTATGTTTGTTATTGTTCAACGTGACATTAGATGATTTTCTATGTTCACATGTTTATGAATATGACGATCAACTAAAATATAGTTTATAGGCTGGTATCTTAAGTTTTATAGAATACCAATTGCATATTTGCTTTCTTTTTCATTTAATAGGCCTGGGATTAAACTACTTTTTAACTCGTATCAATTTGGTTATATCATCTCGTTCAATAATAATTACTCTCCGTTACATCTTCACGAGCACTCTGTCGTTATGCAGAACTAATTTCATTAATTTCTACGCTTCGTAATTTGGGACGATATGCTCCGGCTAATTTGATTAAATGGCACACGTCTCTTTTCAGCAAAATGCCGGGATGTAATCATTGCGCATGGTAGTTATATAATTAAATAAATTACTTTAGCTAAAAACAAAATAAGATATTTTAAAAAAAATAATAGAAACAAACGTTTATAATACATTACTAATATCTTCCCACTGTTTTCTTTCAGGCAGAATTCAATATATAACGCGCATTATACCTCGTTGAAAACACTTTTTTGTCGCTTATATTAAAATTGACAGCCCACATGGCGACTAGCTAATGAACAATTTGCAATCAAATTTAATTTCAAGAAAAGAAATCAAATATTTATATTCCTAATTGTCTGGTACACGTACTGATCCTTTGTACATGATTTCCCTTGCGTACAATACAATTTGCCTTCAGGTTGCTTACTCCACAGATTCAATATTGCAATTACAACCTGGAGTTTAATCAGTATTAGGAAATAGAAGATGCTATAAATATACTATAAAATACATAAAGTAAAACATATTGGCACCCATGAGGTCAGATTCATAATTATAAATTTACTAATCTAGTTACTTCAAAAAACTAACATTTTATAAAGTATGACATACTTGAATTATTGTAACTATAAAACGTATAGTTTATGAAAATATTATTTTCTTTCTGCTTTGTTTTACCGGGAATTGTTTCGCCCACTTTATTCTAAGCTACGCTTTAGAAATAATACAAGAATCTTATTTTATAATTCCTCTAACATATTGTTTCTATGTGCTTTAAATGTACTATCAAAATGCAATGTATAGTATTCTTTTGAAAACATATTTATATAAAAACTTTGGTCAACTGCAGCTGACATTAATATTTATTGACAGCCCCGATGTAATTGTCTAATTTGTGTTTGATTGCTTTTCTAAGAAAAAAACAACGTTTTATTAAATATGCACTTGTTCTAATAAAAATATTCAGTTAAGATGGTGCTACCTATATATGTATTGTATTTATTTAATCTATTAATTTTGTAACATTCAATGTACAGAGATTCATCAAGAATTCGTGTATATTATATATATAAAGGGAGGTAATTAAATTCACAACAAAAGAATCTACGATTGTTGGGATCTTTTCAGATGCTCATTCACAATGCGTGATATATATATATGGAGATATTTTTTTGTGAATAACCAAGACATAAATGTACAGACCAGACTACGGCGAGTGCGCCTAGCTACAATGCAAACCATAGACACAATATCAAGGTCTCTGGCAAACCAATAAATTTGGTGTCGACCATGACTTATAAACTATGGAATTACATGCAACCCATTCGGACAGGGTAGACACATTTACATTCATGAACTGATGGCTTTATATGAGTAGGATCCAGTTAAGGATTCATGACGACTCACATGCTATATAAAGGACAGATTTATAAAACCGTTGGATCATATAGATACAGTGAATTCATATATATTTAATTTCATACAGGGAGATAATTAAATTCACAACAATGAAATTTACGATTTTTGGGATCTTTTCAGATGCTCATTCACAATGCATGATATATATATATATGGAGATAATTATTTGTAAATAACCAAGACATAAATGTACAGACCAGACTACGGCGAGTGCGCCTATATATATATATATATATATATATATATATATATATATACTATCTTTGTGAAATCAGAAATAAATACAATACATTAAACAGGAATAAATATGATACACATTTATGTAAACAAACACAAGAAACATAGTGAGCGACACATTTGCAGACTGTTTTCAGTCAATCAAAAGAATGTTATCAATCAATCCGAAGAATGTTATCAAAGAATCCAAAGACTGTTATCAATCAATACAATGACTGTTATCAATTAATCCAAATAATGTTATCAATCAATCAAAAGACAGTTATCAATCAATTCAAAGAATGTCATCAATCAATTCAAAGAATGTTATCAATCAATCCAAAGACTGTTATCGATTAATCCAAAGACTGTTATCAATCAATTCAAAGATTGCTATTAGCCAATCCAAATAGTGTTATCAATCAATCCAAATAGTGTTATCAATCAATCCAAAGACTGTTGTCAGTCAATCCAAAGATTTTTGTCAGTCAATTCAAAGACTGTTGTCAGTCAATTAAAGAATGTAATCAATCAATCCAAAGACTGTTATTTATCAATCCAAAGACTGTTATAAATTAATCAAAAGAGTGTAATTAATCAATCCATAGACTGCTAGTAATCAGTTCCAAGACTGTTATCAGTCAATCCAAAAACTGTTTTCAATCAATCGAAAGACTTTTGTCAATCAATCCAAAGACTGTTATCAATCAATCCAAAGACCGTTGTCAATCCAATGACTGTAAACAATCAATCAAAAGACTGTTATCAATTCATCCAAAGACTGTTATTAATTAATCTAAAGATTTTTCTGCAATCAATCCAGAGACTGTTATCAGTCAATCCAAAGACTGTCATCAATCAATCCAATGAATGTTATTGATCAATCCAAAGATTCTTGTCATTCCAATAACGGTTATCAATTAATCAAAAGACTGTTATCAATCAATCCAAAGAATGTAATCAATCAGTCCAAAGACTGTTATTAATCAATCAAATGACTGTCATCAATCAATTCAAAGACTGTAATCAATCAATCCAAAGACTGTTGTCAGTCAATCCAAAGACTGTTATTAACCAATCCAAAGAATGTTATTAATCAATCCAAAGATTGTTATTAAAACAATCCAAAGATTTCATCGTCGAGCGGACACTATCCCAATAATATAGCTTCACTGGTCTACCATACGTCACATTGTATGGATGATGACATATATTTGCTTGATTGACAATTTTTAAAATCTACTTATTAGAATAGTATTGGAAACAATCAAATAGCCTTCGCGTCGTACAAATGTACGTTAGATAAGATATCTCGTCACGTTAGTTGCGTTACTATGAAATGAATTGACAGGTGAAATGTAATTTAAAGGACACTGAGGGGAAATATAAACGATCGGCCTAATCCGTATATTTAATAATGAAATATAGTCTGTGTATATTTCCTGTAGTTAATTGAGGATAAATTTATCAGATATCAATGATTAGCACAACTGCAGTATGACGTGACCTGAGGCGTTTATAAAACGTTGTCCTGTGTTTTGAAATGAGTTAAACTGCTTAAACCGGTTCTAGGGACACCTGTTGGTGTGACACCTGTTGTATCATTAAAACCGAGTTTTCTTTGTTCCTTCAAAGAATCCTTTTATCAAACACTAATTTTACTCTGGATACGAGAGGTTCACTAAAGTAAACACATGCTATAACAGCATTATATAAAACTATGCGTTTAAAGACTGTTTAAATAACAATGTAGGTGAGCATTATCCATTGAATCTAACAACAACTGGCGAATCAATGGGGTATACGTAGAGGCAATGTATCAATGCTAAAGGAAGGTCGAGAACAAATATGAAAAAAGGTAATACGTTAAAGTAAGCAATGTTTTTAAAATACCGCATAAGCAGATATCTTTCTAATTGAGCAGCATAAACAGCGCTTATGTCGTTTTAGGCTGAACATTATAAAAATTACATTCAAGATGACATCTTGCCAGGCAGGTCAGTTGTAACAGATACAAAAAGACAGGCCAATGCAGCATTGAAGGCAATGGGTTGAATGGGTGGGCATTATTTAAAACTATCGAAATTGAAAAACATTGTGTGCAATTGAGCCCTCATTTGCTGACATCTGAACAAAAGGTACAACGTTTGAAATGTACAAACAATAAATAAATATCATTATTATAATCCAATAAAAGGTTTCTGAATATTAACTTTCTGGTAATGAGATGTTACGCCAGCGATGCATGAAGTGCGAAAAATAATTAAAACAAAATCATGCAAGTGACTGCTAAACGGATCAAAAGCGATGTATTTTTCTTTATTCTTTCTTAACTTCAGACAGTAATGAAACAATGCAAGGAACGGGAAACAATCATAGTAATTTCATTGAAATGATTAATTTGCAGAACAATTTCTCACTAGTTAGGAATGGTTAACGTGTCGAAGATAGTTATGTAATGCAAAATAAAACTCTACTATTATAGTTGTGAATTTTTACATGTACTTAAAGTTTTAGCTAGATTCATAACATTTTCAGGACGATTAATCGATTCATATATAAAATACGTTTAAACTACATGTACCTTTAAAAGTATTTGGAATTTTGGGGTGTAATACATCACCCAAAATAAATCACATTTCTGATAACGTGCAAAGTAAATTTTTTCACGTTTTCAAAGTAAATTGCAAAGTCGTACCACATATATCATCTTATGCTAGCATATGTTCATCTATTTAAATACAACTTATTAGACTCACCACTACGTCGCAGTGGAAGTATAAAACAACTCTATTAATGATAATCATTCCGTGTCCCAATGTAATTAAATATATCTGAGACAAATGCAATAAAACTTGGCACGCAATGTTTACTGTTCTTAATGATTATTTTGTAAAAGTGTATTTTTTACGGAAAACTAAGATGCCGAAAAAATGAAAGGATATTTGAAATAGGAATGATGATATTTTAAAATACTCATTTCAAAGAAAATTATAGTTAATCGTTGTTGTTACAAGTACTGATGAAATATGTTATTTTTTAATACAATACCATGAAACACTTTACAGTCAGAAGTTAACTAAATCCAAATTTCAAGATACGAAACATCATTACGTATTTTAGACACTGCCTGTATAGTAGCAAAAAGTTCAAATATCTAAATATCCTATTAATCATAGTTGCTTCCTTTATAGCAAAAATAAACACACGTATCTGTTTATTTAAGTTTAAATGAAAAATACATATTGTGTAAATAACATTTAGTTTTGTTAAGTAATTAATTTACGTCAGTGGTCAGCTTGGTGGTTAACTGGATCTAGACACACCTTATTTCTACAAGTCCCTAACTATTTCACCACATATCTAGAGGATCATGACCGTAAAATGTTCATGGTCAATCATGACCTGGCGAATAATTTAACTCATGTCCCATGGATTGAGTCGTATCATCGACTAAGCTACATGTAGCTGGACATGGTTTGTCCCGATGGAAAAGATGGGCAAATATTGTTCGACCTAGTAAGCAACAATGCCATCATATCAATATTCTTGATTACAGCATTTTTTAATACGTGTATTAAGCTATGTGAGTTTCTCACATCAAACTTAAACTGTCGTTAAAATCGACACCATGGTGCATAAGTTACAAGCAATGTGCATTAATACTGTTATAACTGTAAATGTATATATTTATACAAATGACCGGATGCTACGATAGTTAGTTTAAAAGCATCGGCCTACTGAAGTTGAACGGTTCACATTTTCGCCTTAATGTCGCCACTTGTTATTTTTAGTTCGTCGCTTTTAGTGCTTTGTTTCTCCTTAAACTATGGGTATTAATGGTTCTGTAACTGCAGATGCGACATTTCTACTGCCATCATTAATGGTGCTAGAATGTTACGTCACAGTTACAACTAGTAGCCACTCCGGAAATAAGAGGTTTTTTTAATGGACGGTTGACATTTATTTGTTGTACCAAAAATACACCAAGAGAATATTTACACATGGACTATTGCTGAAATATAACTTTGCGGTTTATTATTAAACTTCAAATAGTTATAATTCTATATTAATTATCAAAACAGCGTACATGAAATCACGTGACTTATCATATACGTCACAAAATATGTTGCACTTTTAAGCGAGAAACCTATTTAAGTCTATCCTAGGTGCGTAGCCGAAGTTAGGAAACCCTTTTTATTATATTATTTTGGCATGTTAAAATAGATATTCGTTTGGTAATACGGGGTCAGTGAGTATATATAGGCATGATATATTGGGAATATATGCTTTTATAAAATCCTGATGAATTCCCTTTAACAAAGTATTGTGAAAGTCCAGACATTTGTCCACGTTGTGAGCAACACATTATTGGGTGATTAATTATTTTCTTCAAGATGACTATTGTTATAAATCATTAAATTTTTTTGCTCACATGATACATTTATTTCCAATTGATAAATACATTTTATAATTTGTAAATATATATTGTATTACATGCAACTATGTCACAATAGAAATATGCATCACATTCGCCAGTGTCCATCTTTATATTGATATCGTTGACGATTTATGATTTTACACATACCGGATATAAACAGTGTAATTGTATATTATATACTATTTAAGATGAAAAAAATATTCACAGTCATGGAAAACCCATATTTAAAACAAAACGCATAAACACAACAAATATCCTCACACTGTGTGTCTTTGCTGGGTATTTCTCTAACTTCAATATTATGGATTGAAAAAAAGTTAGATTTAAAATGTGACAACTTCTGCCAGTTACTTTCAATTTTACCAAAAACCTTTGTCGGAAACTCTGTCACTAATATATGTTTTTATTTATTTCCCTAATCTTTACAACAACATAAAACATAGTATATTTACATAAAATAACATTTATTCTAAAAATAATTGTAAGAGACAATAAACTGATATACTAAGATATTGATAATGCAGCTGGACTAGATAACTGGTTATTTTGGCGGCTCATTAATAAACAAAAACATTCAAGTAAGAGCTGGTGTTTTAAAATCAAATATGATGAAACAATTAACATAGCACCAAGCGACATAGCTGATGTCTTTGCGTCATACTATGATAAGATATAACCCCCAACACACACACACACACACACACACACACACACACACCACCACCACCACCACCACCACCACCAAATTATCCCGTATTGCAATAAAAATATCCAGCAAAATGTAAAAGACGAATTTCTACAAATGTCATCCAACTCAGATAGAGACTGCAGCCATTTAACAATAAAATCATTTTTAACAACAGAAATAGAAAACCAGTCATTATAATACTATATTACTACATGAAAACATGATAAACGGAGGAGCAAATCTAAATAAAGTCCTTAAAAACATTTGACAGCATCATAAAACTGACGTACTTGCCAAAAATATGGAAAACAGGACTAATAACCCCTATATACAAAGGTAAAAATAAGACAGAATATCCTCGAATAATTACAGATATGTGGTGCTTCTATCTGTAAAAGATAAACACTTCCAGAAAATTATTCTACGCAGAAGTTCCTTACAACTGATGCACACGTGTTCTGTCCGATTACTCTCGTTTTTGTTTGAATGCACAGGTCAACAAGCAAACTTGCAGATACTGGAGAAGCGAAAAAGCAATCATGTATTTACAGAAGCCTTTACACAGCGAAAAAGTGACGGTTTGGGCAGCACTTAGCCCTCAGGTAATCATTGGACTATTTTTCTATGAAGATGAAAATGGGGAAACTGCGACTGTAAATAGTGACCGTTATTCAAAACTGCCCCAGCGAAGACGAAACATTGACATTAACAATAGGTGGTATAAGCAAGTTGTTGCAGCTCCTCACACAGCCCTGAAAGTGCTGGCCTGGTAAGAACAGAAATTTGGGGATAACCTGATTTCATTGAAAACGTCTACAGCATGGCCGCCGCACTCGCCTGACCTTAGCCCGCTTGACTTCTTCTCTGGGGGTACCTAAAGGACAGGGTCTATAAACCAATACCAAACGACACAGAAGAACTCAAGAATGCAATCAAAAGGGAAATAAGATTAATCGGATAGAACACGTACGCATCAGTTGTAAGGAACTTCACGGGCTGTCTTGACGTCGGACGTTCCTACGAATGGGTATTTAAGTGGCTTCTTTGCGTCAAGCTTATTACTTGTGTGGCTAAATTTTAAAAGCTGTTTTTAAGTGTCTAGAAACAGCCACGTAATTATTTTTCAACTGCTTTTCAAGTCCATAAAAATTACTAACCCTTAACCCTAGACACTTAACTACCCATTCGTGTGCCCGTGATACAGCAAAAATGACGTCACTTGGAGCATATTCTATAAAACGGGTTATAGATTTCAGCGTCTGTCATATGTATACAAAGCGATCTAGTCCCACTTATTGCATATCAAACTGTATTGTATAACCTGTAGCATGATACACATATCATTTGATTTATTATGAACAGTAATAAAATATTTACGTTCAAAACAGTATCAGATATTTTGGGACACCCTGTATACGTATGCCATCACTGCGAGACAATCTGCACATACTTTTTATATTGATAGACACATACTTGCGTTTTGCATAACCACATATTGCAGAAGAGAAGTATTTTTAAATAGTACAGAAATAATATCTATACCAGATAAAACCAAATATATCAATGCATCAGATGAAATGTTTTTAGATGGATGCTAGGATCGCGAACCCACTGCGAAACTTTACAAAACAAATCTTAATTGTTTAAAATATACGAGATATGCCTACAAATAATTCGACAAGGGATAGATATATGGACCAACATCTCACTAAGGCAAATAAATACAAACATCATTACAAAGAATCCCGAAGCAATGCCAGAATCCATGACCAATATTCCATGAATAAAAGTAAATTAAGCCGAAACTTCGATCCATCTTCTCCATAATTAGATCTTATGTTTCGTTTTGATAGGGCTAAACAATTTGGACATGAGGTTATTGCTTGTAACACTTTTTAATTCTCTTATCCTTCTAAGAACAAGACAACTATCTTAAATTACCAAAAAATATATAAATGTTATATATGTGATATCTATGACCCGTACATTCTATTCTAACAATAGTACCACAATTTTGCCTACTATGTTCAAATATACAAATAGCTTTTTTTTTTGTTTATTTTGTTTCACACTGTAAATATGTAACATGAATCTAAGAAATGCGGAAATAAAGAGTTGATTGATTGATTGATTGATTGATTGATTGATTGATTGATGGATTGATTGATTGATTGATTGATTGATTGATTGATTGATTGATTGATTGATTGTTTGATTAAATCATAAATATTTCTAAATCATAAATTATTTATTTTAATAATATGTAAATATTACAATTTACTTACATTTTGTTTTAATAAAAGTTGAAAACCCATTGCTAATTTTGATTTCCGTCTATAAGGTACTCAAAACAAAATAATTAAAAATATGATCAGCAATACAAGCACTAATGTACATTTTTAGGAAATGTTTATATATTTTCATGAAATAAAAGCAACAATGCAAAATTTGTTATCAAAAAAAGCAAGATTTGTTATCGGTTAACGTAAGTATATTACAGGTACTTATACAGAGCAGGTGGAGTACATAACTATTGATTTTAGTGCATGTTTATTTACAATAATGCATTCATGAGTGTTGCTAACACATAACGATAAGAGCATTTGGATGTATGCAAATCATTACATCAAATGTTTTGGTTAATTAAGTATATTGGTGTTTAAACGCTGTGTGATCTCATGTGATGTCAATGACATAATGCCAAAGGTAAAACAGTTAACTAGATAGTTCGTGCTAGATATACCAGAAAATCGAATAAAGATCAAGCATCAAAGTTTGTAAGAAAACAATGTACTCATCACATAACTGTATGTATCAGAACCTTGATGCTATGGAAATTTGCCCACGTTTATTGACACTACACAATGCTGGTAAAGTTTTATAACATGTTAGTCACCAGAGTATTTTTTTGTTAGCAACAAAACAGTAATTGCTATTTCAACATAATTAATAAAAGACAAGGTAATTGCGCCGCAGACACACAATTATGTCGATTTTAATGTTTTAATAAATCACTACCATATCCAGTTACTTCTGAGATGTTTAGTTTCTTTAAATTTGACTGCATATAACCATTCTCCAATTTGCGACATAAACAAAACATAATTAATACTATATAAAAAAACGGCATCGTCACTATTGTTTCATTTCCCAAAGCAATTATTTAATGTTCCAGTTGCTTTCACAAACATTTTGCACACTTAAACAAAAAGTGTTACTATTACTAGACAATTAATATGTACGCATACAAAACAATTTCATTCCTCAACAAAGTCATGATTAGACTGTGCATACACGAGAAGTTCGCTATTTCACAACAATATCGAAACATTTTCAGATTAAAATTAATATAATTCTTCAAATTACCTTAAATATATCTTGATGTTCAACAGACGTAATATTTCAGTCTCCTTAATATAAGCATATGCTTTTTTTCAATTTCGTATCTCGAATGTTAAACATTGAACTAACAAATCAAAAATAATTTAATCTTGAGTTGCTTCATTTTACGTACAGAATTCCGGTTCCCCGCTGGGAATTAGAATAAAACTATATATTAGATATAACATTTGAATATAAACCCATTAGCCTGACAAATGAAATGTAGGAATTTTAGTGATGAATAATAAAATAGTTTTATTAAGATATAAAATATATATAAACAAACTTTGCTAATGCTTGTTTTTCTTAACAATAAACCAGAAAGAACTACACAGTTGGTAACAAATAATAACACAACTTAGCCTTGTTTGCTGTAGTGTTGCAACAAATTGGGATATTAAACGTAACTTAACATGCACAAAATTTGGAATGTATGTGAACGATACCTTGACATTCCATCTTGATTGAGCCCATGTGGTTCCGGCTAAGAATTGAATCATCGTCGATCTCTGCAACGGGGAAGGAATCCTCCAAATGGGTGTCATGTTCATTTTATCATTTTTTGTCATGTTCATTATTGTGGTTAAATTATCAACCCCTGTGTGGTTCCTAGGAGCCATGAGTGATGGCAAGAATAGGATCACTGTGGCTTATGCATGTCATAAGAATCGAAAAATTGAGTAATACGATAGAATTTGCTGAAACTCTGCAGTTCTGCAGGTATCAAAGTTCTAGGTTCATTCTGCATATTCATTTGTTGATGCATTTTTTTAATCTGTATCTTAATTTGTTGTTTTTGTACATGTAGAGTAAACCTGGAATCTTCGTTCCTGTTGGCGTCGAATAACCTAAAATGTGGTGGTATGCCGTAAAATCCCATTCATTCATTCATCTTGATTGAAATAGTTGATAGAAGTATCCCCGCCCTAATCAAAATTAAAGAAAATCGACAACTATAAATACAACGGATAGAATTAATTTCCTAGGTAACTCCACTTTGTGTAGAATTGTATTAAGGTTTTTTTTTTGTATATTGTTAACATTTATCTTGGTATATTTTTCAAGACATTGAAATTATATTATGAAGTGTTATATAAACAATCGATTCAAAATAACTACAACTGGGTTAAACTTCGCTGTACTCATCATATGTTCTACTTCTGACATTTAGAAAAGATAGCTCGAAGCAAGCTTTAAGATGCTCCGCTTATAGCTATATATAATGATATTAAAAGGTATTCATTGTATTTTATATTAGGATTTTATTATAATAAGTATTTTAAAAAGGACTGGGATAAGTACATTAACGTTATATATATATATATATATATGTGTATATATATACATGTGTGTGTGTGTGTGTGTGTGTGTGTGTGTGTGTGTGTGAAGTCAATATGTTAACATTACTGTTGGAATTTCCCGATTATAACCTTTTCTTCAGTCCTGCGACTTTCTACATCATGGCCAATATAATACTTCATTGTGTTTTACACTTCTCTTATACAAACTATAGAATCTGTTTCATATTACGTACTTTATTATTGACAATATTGTCATTTTAAAGCAGATTTAGATAATTTCCAAACTGAGTGTGCAGATATTTGTCTATATTTGTTGATTTAAAAGGAAATAAATAGAAATAAATAGAATGAACTGAACAGAGACACCAATCTAAGACTTTTTACATCATTTGAGGATAAATAGCCATAAGCGGAGATGTGAAACTTTTTATTTAACATATTTGTTAATCGGGTACAGGAACACTTATGGTTTATGAATGTTGTAGACAAAATGTATTGCTGAAACCATTTACGTACTGTGTTCATTTAGATTATATGGAGAAATGGTAGGCGTTATCGTCGTTCTAACAGTTGTATAATGTGAAGGATGCATATCAAATCATTGGGTTTGCCTCCAATCTTCAATATCACCTATCACAACGTACTCAAATTGATAGTTATAACAAAATAAATGAACATTTTCTGATCAAACGTATTCCTATGAAGCAGTTGCGCAACTAACCACTAAGCTAGTGTGTAAATCTGAGTCACAATGATGGTATATGTAGAATTATTTTTGATTTCTTAAATTTTATGGTCATTTGGAAGACGGCATTTTAGTAAGTATGCGTCGATGTATCACCCTTAAAACGATAGTTGAAAATGTTTTTTTGGACATAAGACTGTTATTAAACATGACACGCCATAATACTGAAATCAACGTATTCTCAAATATGCAGATTATTTCAACAGTCAGATTAGCATAATAATACATTATAACAAATCCACGTCTGATTGCGTAAAATGTCTTATCGATATGTTTTATAAAACTATTGAAAGCACGCTAGTGTTGGAAATACTAGTACTTTATTTGAATGATACTAAACACCCTTGGACACAAATGTATACGAATATTCAAATATTTACCAGAGCTATGACCTTACTCCGTACAGAAAAGAAATTAAGGGCCTGAATACACAAAATATTATTTTAATTTCATATTTGCTACATTTTTTAAATAATATCGATAAGTGTAATTTTTATCTAAACATGTTTAAAAGTAAATGTTACAAAGAACTTAAAGAATTAAGGTATCATCAAACACACATGTTTTACATTCATGCCTAAACAATGTTTGTCTCACATATGAATTGTCTTAATTATTTATACACACTTGTTTCAGGATTTTGTCATTTTGTTTTTTCCATTACTGACGCATATAACGACTTCTATTGATCTAAATCAATCAATAAAACGGGGTGTATCATTCTGTAGAATTTCTCTTTAAAAGCCTTTTACTGTTATGTACAAATTACTCTTATGTCGGCGCTAACGGAAAGCAACTTGGGTTTAAATTAACACTGATAATGCCAGTGTCATTTACGTTCTTTGTAACATATTGTATGAACGATAATGCATTTCTTATTGTGGTATTTATATGGTTTCTAATTTCATATGAAAAACGGCGATGTTTATTATATACCAAATACAGAACCACTAAAAATTGTACACTGAGCGAAGAGGTACTGTACAAACGCTTTATTAAGCAGTTCAATTAAATGAAATTGTTAGCATAAAGCGTTATAAGTTACCTTTGATTATGATTGCCAGGTAATCCAATGCATTGTATGTCCTTGTGTTTTAGAAACTGGCATAATTATATTGGCTCAAATTAATGATTAAGCTGATATCGGCCCAGTTTGTATTGTATTACGTGTAACATTTCTAATAACAGTTCTTAACATAACATCTACATCTAAATTTTAGTTGACCTAAAGCATTTCAATTCTGAAATGTCTTGATAGAATGATGATGAAAGAAGACGTCTGGAATATGAATTTGTTGATACTGAAATAACAGGGTTTAATAGGTATTAGTAGGAAATAGTGTTGTGCATTGTATGATAAATTTCTCACAATTCATACACGTTTAGGTCACTTATATACTTAAATTTGTCTGGATATCTGGAGTATTTAGTTGCCTTATATATATTTGGTATTTGCCTGTTTAGTCGCAGCAACACTGCGATAAATTGATGGTAGACTATTTGTGCAATTTATGTTCCGCTTAGTCCAAATGGTGCTCGGTTTGTATTTATTACGCATTCCAAGACTGTAGGTACCGGAAATGAACATTAGGACAGCGACCAAAAGGTTCCACTTCGTTGTGAATAAAAACATTCAGGGACTTGTAACATGGTGTACATTCGCCTGAGGTGAAATAAATTTATCAGTGTCATGGCATTGTTTTATTAATAGAAACATGGGTAACTGAATTATGTAACTTACAAATTGAAAATTTTGAAAAAAAAATGTTTTAAAAGAACAAAAAATAAGATTAATGCCTAACGGGCAGCAGGAGGAATATTGTTTATGTGAGAAATAATTTCGTTTGTAAGGACACACTGGCATTTAAAGGTGGGGACGGTAATAAAAGGATCTAAATCATCACTGCAAAATGATTTGTATGTTTGTTTATGTTATGTTATTCCTGAATCTAGTAGCCGACAGTTTGTGATTGCTTCGCATACGTTTGATAAACTGACAGGTCGCATTTTACAGTTATATGCTAATCATGAACATGATTTTAACTTGCTTCTTCGCGGGGACATGAATGCGCATACCACAGATTGTTAGATAACCATAGTGAACATTTGAAATATACATTATTACATCGATTAAGATATGAAACAGTTTTCACAAGATATTGGTCGTTTAAATAATGGTGGTAAAAGATTACTGGATCTATGCAAGCAAACTTGTCTTTGAATTTTAAACGGACGAGTTGGAAATGATAATGACATTGGCCGTTACACACTTGTCGAACATAAAGGCTCGGGTGTCGTGGATTATGTAATTGGTACATAATTTGTTCTATTTTATTGGCATGGTTACAGTAGTTGATCCTAACATATTATCGGACCACTGCCTAATTGACTTTACCTTTGTGTTCAACTATTCAATTACCGGTATACCTGAGATTGATAAGAATAAAAACGAAAGTCAGTTTGTAACAAGTTAATACAGGTGGAATAAAACATATATCATTGAATATATTCATGGTTTAAAACAAAACTTGATGCTTTTAAAGATAATGTTGCCCATGCCAAAGTGACATTGATTTGTGCGTTAGAGAATTAATTTATGTAATAGATGGAGAAGCGTTCCTTTTATTTAAGCGTGCGTTCAATAGATTTACATGTAATACACGTGGCCTGATAAACGTTACGATAATAGTTGGTTAACAGATGAATGCTATCAATAGAGATGCTATTTTTTATAAAATGTTAAATATATATAGATTAAATAAATCTAACTGTAATAGAGCTAATATGGTTAGTACTAGATCAGAGTATAAAGCATGCATTCGGAGGTGTTCGACTGAGCATGATAAAAAGGATACAATGACGTTGGTGGAAGCTAAACTTAAAAATGATAAAATGAGCGTAATGAGTTCAATATGATGTTTGAAATATTGAACGTACCAATTAGTAAAGAAGCTTAATTAAATGCAATACCTCAGCTTGATTCTAAGAAAAGTGGCGGATCAGATATATATTTAAACGAGTTTTTTATTCGAGGAAAACGTATATCAACACCTTCTTAACTGTCGCTTTTTAATAATATTTATAAAATAGGATATTTTCCAGATGGTTGGTCTGATGGATTTGTCATACCTCTCCTTAAAAAGAGGAAAATAATGTCAGAGAAATTACGTTATTAAGTACTATAGGGAAACTATTTACACGTATATTAAATATCAGATTACAAGTTTGGGCTGAACATTATTTGGTACATAGTGAGGCCCAAGCATGACTTTACACCTTTCTAAAACACACACTGTTCCTTTAATGCTACATGACTTTACAACTTTCCAGCATAAATATTCTATTAATGATACATGACTTAACATGTTTCCAACAACACTATTCTATTAATGCTACATGACTTTACATCTTTCCAACAACGCTATTTTATTAATGCTACATGACTTTACGACTTTCCAACATTACTATTCTATTAATGCTTCATAACTTTACATCTTTCAAACATCACTATTTTATTAATGCTACATGACTTTACATCTTTCCAACAACACTATTCTATTAATGCTACATGACTTGACATCGTTCCAACATCACTATTCTATTAATGCTACATGGTTTTACATCTTTCTAACAACACTATTCTATTAATGTTACATGACTTTACATCTTTCAAACATCTCTATTCTGTTAATACTAAATGACTTTACATCTTTCAAACATCACTACTCTATTAATGCTACATTTCTTGACATCTTTCAAACATTACTATTCTATTAATGCTACATGACTTTATATCTTTCCAACAACGTTATGCTATTAATGCTTTATGACGTCACACCTAAGTAATATAAGTATACACGTGAATGAAGCAATCTTCAAAAGCATGTTAACAATTTTCCCAGTTGGATCACGCATAATACATGCATCAGGAATATTAACATTTTATTAAACCTAATTTTTGTAAACAGGTATTTTTTTTAGCATCAAATAAACCAGCTTATTGCACATTCGTTAAGTCAGCTGGTCATTTGTGCTTCGGTTATTTGTTTCTAAATAGATGTCATTTTTATTTCTTCCATTACAGAATGAAATATTTCAATATATTATATTGATTTCGTTTAGTTATCTTTTCAATTGACCAATATATATTTAAGCAGTTACATTGTGTTGTGTCAAATTCGAGTATGCACATAGATGAACGCAATCATCATTCAGCAACGTTTGTGTGACGTTTGCTTTGAAGATAAATGCAATGAATATACATGTGTGTGTAAGCTATACATACAAATACACACACACATCGGTCATATGTTTTCAACAGCTAAGTGAACATATACTTTCTTGTACATTTTCTGGAATTTAGCGAGACAAATTGGCATACATAACCTCTGTTTATTACAATGTTGTTAGGTGGTCTGATAATTGAACAATAACTCATTCATCTTACAAGTGTTACATGCAAACATCATTGTATTGTGGAGGTCTTACACACAAGACTCACAATTAAACTACTCCAACTGTTGCACACAGCCAGTGTAATAATGTAGTTGGTATCAATACTCCGTCCAAGTATTACTGTCAAGACGTATACATATGAATTGAATGTCCTTGTTAATCTTCGTTAGGAGCAGGTGTTAATGATGTTGTGGTGGTTGCATTAAATATTCAATTTACTGTCTATAATTTAAATGGTTTACAACATTCACTCTTAATTTTGATGAAGTGTTCATGAGATTAAGAATGTACTTTAACTGTCTGACTGATTCCAAATTTCGATGTGTCTAAGAGACATGTAACTACGGGGACACTTGTATTACTCTTCTATTTAGAGATGATATGTTCTTTTATTATGATGAAATGAACTGACAGAGCTTAATTATGTTTGTGAAGAATTGTAAAAATCAACTAACTTGACCACAAAATGGCCCGGTGTATACATTAACAAACACAAATATTATACTAGTACTTTGTCACAAAACTTCCCATTAATTTTATACTTTAATGTAGTGTAACATAGCACTAACAGTGAAACAGGAAAGTTCTATTGTAATACTTCTTACTCATAATATTTAAATGTTCAAATAAACATGTTCTATGTGAAATTGTTACGTTAAGTGTTGTTTGTTTTTTTTTAAATTTCTTAGAATGACATAGTTACTGTATTTCCGGAATGATAAATACGGAATTAAAAAACATCTGTTTATTTTAGTAAAACAAATCGCGAACATCGTTTGCATTGTATGTTTCTCTTTGATAGTCTAAGATAACGTTATCCATAATGCTATTGGCATACGCCGAGGTGCTGAATAGGATGTTTGTGGTCGCTATGCAGAAGGCTGCAAATCCAACCACGAGGATCGACACGATGGCATATATTGCACTCACTACTGATTTGACCCTATTGCGGAATTATGAGCGATTGTTAAATAATACTTCTCCTTGTAACTTAAATAGGTAAATATAAAACAAAGTATACACATGTTTGAATATTTACCGATCAACATCACTGGCAGTTCACGTATGATTGCATAATTTAACCTAACTTTTATGCCAGTTGAGGGCTAACAGACGATCAGTTAACATAACCACTGGAATCTTGGTTACTCATAACTTTTCCCCTTGAAGAAGCGGTTAGAGACGAATAACAATGAGACGCAATTTCGTATATCAATCATAAAGGAAACTGTGACCGGAAGGAAATTCGAACACATGTACCTGGTCTAAATCGACGTAATGTATTCAAAGTATGATAAACGTGTTTTAGATTCATTAACACGTCAATTGTATGACTTGCGTACTGATTTATTAGCTTTCAATACGTTTTAATGACCAGCACTGAACTTCTGGTAAATGTGTTGAATTTTAAACCAAACGTGCTTACCGTTATATGTTTGAAGTATATAGCCTTTGATCTTACCTATGTTTTCAGGAAATATGCGTAAAACGTCAGAATGATTAGTTTGGGAATCTCTGACTGTGATATAGACAAATGCCTAGTCAGCTCTAAGATAGCGATTTGCTTGGTGGTTACACCAAGGAGAATATTCATTTTTCAGAAAATATGGACATTTATTAGTTAATATTAAAGTTCATGAATAGACAAGAAAATAAATATTGTTTAATATAGTTTCATATCGTTGTGTCCTACATGGAAATATATACTTACACGTATATATATATAGTTATGTATGTATTCAATAAACGTACATGTAAGTTATGTAATATTTCTTACATATAATTACTAGCTAAGGATATGTGTACATTTACCTGGTTTTAGACATTTCTATTTCGAAGCATAGTGCCTAGATAGAATTATTGCGCAGTGTCGTTCGGACCGTATAAAATATGATTTTAATTATATATTTGTCGTCTTTTAAACTATCGTGTAAAATAGGATGATGCATTTTATTAATACACCCATTGAATGTAGTCGGTATGCAAAATAAAATGATCATGCATGGTTCTATTTCAGTTTCGTTTAAATACTCCGCTTGAGATAAAATAAAATACATTTTATTATAGTGTACTGATATATGCAACAATAGAATATACACAGTAAACATATCCGACCGTGTTAAGATATTTCTAACAAAGGTTACCATACATGTATATACACATTGTGCATATCGACAGAGTCTCGTTTATGACAAGAAATTTATCCTTCGGGACCGATGTCTATCAAAATATCAAACCAATGTAGGAGTCTTATAGTGTTAAGCTTTAGAGTCCGCTTAATGGTAAATGTATACATTATTTATTTAAAAGCCCTGTATTCCTTATTTAAACACCTCATGGTTATATAAAATATGAACACTGTCCATGGAATTATTACGACGTGCTATATCTCACTTTCAGTATAAATATTGTATAGTGATAGTGATTCATTGTAGATAATGGTGGTACTGTATTGTACGATATTGTTTGAATAAAAGTACTAGGTTGATACCAACATAGTGTTGCCGCCATCACTATCAGTAAGTATACACTTTAGTGTATAGTGAAAAGGGCAAACACCAAGTGGTTAAAATGAAAAAAGAAAGTTTAATTGTAATTGCAGATAATTTGTAACAGTATTAGTATAATATTTGGTCACTATGTTTAAGTATGCTTTTTAGCAATGGCATAGTGTCATCCCTTGGAATAGTATTAAATGCTCATATTTAATTTGATATAAAACTGTAAGTATTAATACTTGCTAAAACTATTCACCTAACAAGTTTACACCACACCTAACAAGTTTACACCACACCTAACAAGTTAACACCATACCTAACAAGTTTACACCACACCTAACAAGTTTACACTTCACCTAACAAGTTAACACCATACCTAACAAGTTTACACCACACCTAACAAGTTTTCACCACACCTTACAAGTTTACACCATACCTAACAAGTTAACACCACACCTAACAAGTTTACACCACACCTAACAAGTTTACACCATACCTAACAAGTATACACACTAAATACGTAAAGGTAAAGTAGTGTAACGTACGTGATCGGGATGTGCGTTTGAAAAAAAGCATTTGTTTAGTTTACACTAGTTTATCACTATTAAATTTATTTTGGCGAATCACAATCGATTTTTTCTGATATGTATGTTAAAGGTACATTAGGTGCATTAATATCAGTGGAGCGTGACTTAATCTTCCGAATCTACATCAACAGTAACACACTTATCGGAGCGATTACAGTGTATTTTGTCCAAATAATCGTTGTATTTACTTCAATTACCGGCTGGGTTTTTTCTGATACATGCAGGTTTTATATGGTATATCAAGTGTTACTGATAGAAGAAGACCCCAGAATGAATCTAAGTATAAGTTTAAAGAGCCCTTGAAATTCTTAAAAAATACAAAGTGATAATTTCTTGGAACTATACCACTTATATGCATATACATATAAAATCAAATGAAAATGGAATTTGTGTTGCATTTTTGTCATATATGGCCCGTGTTGACATCCAACAAGTGTTGTGACCCGTGTGTGAACTATGTTGACATTCAGCAAGTGTTATGCCCACGGAATTAATATCTGCACACAAACTGGGGTAGCAGGGGCGGGGTGCTAGTGTTATTGATAGAGTGTTGGCCGCTCATGCCAGAGATTGCGGGTTCGATCCCCAGCTCGATCCTAAGCCTCTCATAAAACATCACCCAATACTGGTTCTACCCAGAAAGTGGACTCAAGATCGATTCATATAGGCTCTGAGCTTTCATCGCAATCGATTATAAATAAATTAGTATAATTAAACTGAGATATTTAGCTTCGTATTTGCAACATGTTTATAAGAGATATTCAAAAATAGAGTACTTGATCGTTTATCATAATTGCTACACATCCTTCTTAACTCTGCTGAGCAAGCAATATTCTTCCATATCTTCCATCCAGTGTGACCGGAAGGTGATGTACATCTTCGCCCGAATATTAACGCTGACAGAGATAACCGATGAAAATTATTTATAAACGAATGCATGTGCACAGACGTTCCTTGTTAATTTTTGTTGGAAGCAGTCGATATGTCTGTTTTACTGTATTGAATGTTCAATTTACAGCCTATCACTTAATATAGTTTATAACATTTTATCTTAATTTTGATGAAGCGGTCATTAGATTTTATCTTAATTTTGATGAAGTGTTCATCAGATTTTATCTTATTTATGATGAAGTGTTCATCAGATTTTATTTTATTTTTGATGGAGTGGTTTTCAATTTTTTTTTCTTATTGTTGATGTAGTGTTCATCAGGTTTTATCTTAATTTTGATGAAGTGGTCATTAGATTTATAACGTTATTTTAATTGTCTGACTAATTTCATATTTAGATCTGTCTAAGATAATTACGGGAGTACTTGATTTTGCTCTGTATTTACTTTGCATGCTAGTTTGAGGAGCCAATAGATTGTGCTCGTTTAACAGGGGTTAATCAACTGAACTTAATTATTTATATATATACGGATAACTTTAATTTATATGTATTTGAGCTCAAAATACCCTAGTGTTAAAATTAAAAAACGAGTTAAATACCTTATGACACGACTTCGAATAGTTGTTTTGTATTTTACAGTCTTGTAACATATCCTGAACGAGAAATGCTTACTCGTTGACTTGTTTTGGTAGGATTTAACAGTCAAATAAAATTGTTCTATGTGAATTTCTTAAGAGTACCTGTATTGCATTTCTGGATTCACATGAAATTTAAAAAAAAGTAACTGAAAATTTTTGTCAGGAAAAATCGGTTTGTATAGTATTCTTCTCTTTGGTAGCGTAAGAAGAATTTATCTATATATTTACCCGTAATAAGGCGCTGAATAGTATGTCGGTGGTCGCTATTGGGGGTTATGTGTAGAAAGAAAAAATATTCTTACAGTATTATTTATCTCACGCATTTTTATTGATTACTTTTCATTTATGAGTCATTTTATCTGTAAATTCGTTTGATCTGTAAATTCATTTAATCTGTAATTTCATTTGATCTGTAAATTCATTTCATCTTTAAATTCATTTCAACTTGAATTTGTTTAAATTCAGAATTTAATTAAATTATGTGTTTCATGCATTAAGCAAAAAGTCGCATATCAAATGTGTTCTTCCTAGTTATTATCTTTGATAATTATCCACCTAAAGTAGATATTCCAATGAGCTTCGAGCATTTGTACCACGTGATTGTACATAAAAAATCAGTATGTTACGCTTCAAACCGGAAGCGTCCGGAAAATCCGGATAGATTTTTTGTATTGGACGTTAAGGAAGATAACTCTAACTATATGAATACTTCGAATATCTCAGATATCAGCATATCTCGGGTATAATATGTAAGAGAAATCACTGAGGCACTCCTAATGAATATTGTATCGTTTGAAACAACAATAATTATATTCATTTGAGAAATTGAAGTATATATTATCCCAAAACATATAAATAAATACTTAAAGAAATATAATTAAAAAAAAGAAACTATCTGTGAATAAGGAATTATGTTAATATTGATATATTATTTTTTAATTTTATCAAAAAATGTGATAAACATCAACTACATGTTATTTTTCCGTATTTTAAAGAAAATAACCATTTGTTAAAATAAATTGTTTTATAAAATTTTAATCTGATAATGTGTTTCATATGAAAAGAAATCGTGACGAATAATAAAAAGATCATTATACAGTTCACTGTATAATAACCTAATAATATATGAGTTAGAAAGGTATAAGTATAGTGCTGTGATGTTTTCGCAACATATACGATTTACGCGATTTCAAACACACATCAAGATACATTTGATATTCATTTTAACTTGTGAATGCAGGTAAATATGGTAGTGTTTTCAAACAGAGCTTCGCCCATGATCACTCATAACATAAACGTGTATATAAAAAGATAAAGTCTTACAACATTGGATTCTGAAATGTTCAGAAAGTACGTTATGCGTCTTGAGACGTCTAGCTGATTTTGAAATTCTTATAAAAAATATAAATTAATATCTCTTGCAATTATTTCCATCATACACCAACAAAAACTGATAGAAATATAATGTGTTACACTTAACCCGTTTGCAAAGCATGTTGCCTTTCAACAAGAGTTATGCAAACCAAGTAAGGTTCTACAAACACACTGTACTCGATTATATTTACGTTATTCGGATAACACAATTTTAAGAATAAAGAGTAGAATTAAGTGAAACATATCACAATTGTCTGTCTTTCTTAAACTCTGCGGGCAAGCAATGTCCTGTTTAATCTGTCACGGAGTAACCCGATGTCTAACTTTTCAAGAAGTAACCCGATTACAAATGATTTAATGTAGAAACTTTGTGGATTGGGTGCCCTGTTAATTTTCGTCGGGAGCAGCTTTGGTGAAATTTTGCTGTAATTAATGCTCAGTCTTATATTTAGTATAATTTATAACATTTTATCTTAATCTTTATGAAGTGTGACGGCAAAGTGTATATCAGATTAACAATATCTGTTTTACGATATGTATCCATGTTTCGATGTGTCTCAGATACCAACGGGGGCACTGGTTTTTGCTTTGTAATTATTTTGCGTGGAATCTGAAGGAAACAATATTAGTATGTTCTTTTAACAGGGTTTGATTAACTGAACCTAATTATGTATGAGAAAGAAAAAAGTATCTGTGTCCAAAATGCCCCCGATGTATAGATTAAAACAAATGTATATCGACGCATTTCATTATACAATATCAGTGTACAACAAAAAACAAACATTATGGATAAATACGATTCATTATTATTATATTTCTATTATTATCAGTAGAAGTAGTAGTAGTAGTAGTAGTAGTAGTAGTAATAAGTAGTAGTAATAGTAGTTGTATTGTTATTATTAATATTATTAGTAGAAGTAGTAGTAGTAGTAGTAGTAGTAGTAGTAGTAGTAGTAGTAATAATAGTAGTAGTAGTAGTAGTAATAGTAGTGATAGTGGTAGTGGTAATATCAGTTGTAGTAGTATTAGTAGTAGTAGTAGTAGTGATAGTGATAGTATCAGTAGTAGTAGTAGTAGTAGTAGTAGTAGTAGAAAAAGTGATAGCAGTAGAAGAAGTAGTAGTAGTAGTAGTAGTAGTAGTAGTTGTACTAGTAGAAGTAGTAGTAGTAGTAGTGGTAGTGGTAGTGGTAGTTTTAGTAAAAATAGTAGTAGTAGTAGTAGTAGTTTCAGTAGAAGTAGTAGTTGTAAACTTATAAAAGTATTGTTTTAAGCTTGCACAGTGTATTTCGCAGATTCATTTATATTCTCACTTTTTTTTATAAACTGTTCATTACGTTCAGATATGTTTCGGTCCGAGTAGACCAATTTAGGCAATATCAGTGAATCCTTTTCTATAATTCACCGTCAGTTAAGTACGAACCATTGAACTAACTATGAGTACCGTTACATCACCTTCGCATCAAAGGTGAACTCTGGTTTAAACAGTTCACCATTAATATGTTCGGTCTCTGGAGAATCATGTGGGGTATTTATTGTTTATTGCCATGGGAAATATGTCTAGTGATTATAGTAGTTTAAAGTGAGCTCATTATGATTGTTCGTTTGGAGTGCTGATGGATGTAGAAGGATTAAAAACAACCAATATATACAGCTAAATATTAGTTTGTTTATTTTTTAAACTATGCTATATTTGTATATAGGAGAAGTGTTAAAACAAGTTTCAGAAACATGAAATTATGTAATAAAATTGTGTAAAACCAATGAATTACTAATCGTAATTTGAACTCCTTTAGCTAAAACCTGATACATTTTCTGCCGTATCAATACCTGTTACAATTTGTTTACAAGTTATAAATTGTCCAATGTGTATATAAACTATGTGTAATAAATATCCTCTGTCAATGAAATGAAACAATGTCTTCAGTATAAAAATATACAGTTGCACACATTAATGCTATTTTGCACGTTTTTCAATGAGAAACGTAAAAATCGTTTTATCACCAACAGTGATTCGTAGTAGAAATAAGCGTTAAAAGTTGATGTATGATAATTGTTTATAGATGATTGGTATCTACAAAATGAGTCGACGCTGAGTTTTGTTACAGTTATTTCAAAGCATTCACATTATATAGAGCAATCGGCGAAATTGTGTGCACTTCCCGGAATTGATCGCCGACTAGATCCTTTCGTTTGTTTTTAAAGCCTAATGGGTTATCAGTTGTTTTTTTTTCGATATTTTGAATCACCTATCATTTATAACATAACAAGAATGTTCATGTGATACTGTTCACGAAGTGTTTCAGTCCGCAATTTTGTATATATAATGAGCAGCTGGTAGGAACTTGAGCTCCATCCACTGGCGTTTGTGCATCACAAAACTTCCAAAGTATGTGCTCTGTTCGGGCACCACCTTATCTTAAAGTGTATATTCTTGTGTTAATTAACCAGTTCTAAAGTGTTATAATAGGGACTAATCTTTACTTTGTTGATTATCTTTACATACCGTTCTAATTTAAACTAACGTTTGACATGTTCGTAATTAGGTCAATAGCTTTGAACATAGTTTACTAGTAATACAGTTAAGAGTATGGGACGATGAGCAATAAGTTTGTTTTCCTTGTGAAACCATACATTGTACATTCAGATACGTTTATGCTGATAACATTAGATACACAACACACACAAGTATGTATCGGCTTTATATTTGTATATACTTTAAACGTGATGAATTTCATCTCTACCACTGTAACGATTAATACATAAAGCATTAACGCCGTAGAGAAATAAGTTTATTTTCTGATTTTAAACTTAAACTTTATATCGTGTCGAAACATTATTTGCACATAGTAATGAATGAAAATATCCATTGCAGAAGAGGTTGGGACATAAATATAACATCGATTTAATACCGTTACCAGTATCATTGGAAACATTTGTATTTCAGGACGTTATTTTAAAAAATACGCTCCTCATCAAACAGCCGTGCATCTTTTAGAGAAAAAAGTTTTTCTTCCATTTTTCAGCAATCATTTAATCATGAACGTCAGTGTTGTACAATTAAAGAGAGATTGACAGGGGGCCGACAAAACTATGAATCGAAAGTGAACGTCATTTTAACAAAAAGTAATTACTTAAACGAGTTTTGTTTCAGCCGCATACAACACAGTCATTAATATATTCTGCGTTCAACAGAGAGTTCTATGGATAAACAATAACACGTGCGTACAACGTAGCACAACACTGACGTCATACAATATTTACCTCATAGTTCACATAAGGCGACCTTTAGTTTCTGAACACATCAATATCGTGTAATAGTATATCGTATTTTATTGAGAGTAAGCGTCACTGTCAACAATGAGTCGAATTCTCTTTCTAATTAGTTGGTGTGGTGGAAAACTGGCTGTAACATGGCTTACTGGTACATCGAATGAACATCCGTGGGTTTGAGCACCGACAATGGTTTGAATTCCACCGGTCATGTTGACATAAGCTGACGATGCCGTATTCATAGAGTTCCAGTTGATCTGTATGAATAACATGCGCGTTGTGAATATCTGAAACATGTGGAATTGCCATATTTGCGTTGTTTGAGTGTAACATTTTGGAAATTTCTTCATGCTGGTTTTCGTTGATGTGATAGAATTTATTCACAGAGGATAAATTGTTGTGACTGGCTAGTTGCACGATGTGATTTGCAGGAAAATTCTTGATCTATTTCTGAATCAAATATCTGCTGGCACTGTTGTTTGTCAGTGTCTTGTCTATTGTGATACCTGCAGATGTAGTCGTGAGTGACATCATAGATTGGAACGTGTTTACCCAGACGGCATTTCTAACGAACCATTGACGCAGAAAACTAGGTAAGTGTTTAGTTGTACCAGCGATATAGAATGGATGAGTCGGATATGGTCTCTTTAAAAGAATATATTACAATTACCTAAAGCTTGGTTCAGAAGAACATATTTCAGATTATCACCGGTCTTGATTTTTTATTGGCTCTCTGAATACTCTAAGTATCCACGACAATTTGCACCAGATTGTAAGGTCATATCGCCCAAGCAAATGTCCCTGTGCTCTTTGCTTCCTCGAAGGCCAAATTGAACAAAGTTATAAAACCACAGTATGTGTAATATAATGTTTGGAGGTCAGTATCCTATTTCCCCAGTAGATCACAAGGCGTCAACCTCCTATTCGATGATAGGGTCACTCTTGTTGAGGAGGTTGCCCTTTCCATCACATTTAAGTATTTTTGTTTACATCTCAGAGTTTCGCAAACATTACAAAAAAAACTCGGGCCATTGAACATCGCTTCAACGTATCCATAACGACGTAACTGGTGTTAGAAACTCGACATGCCTCCGTCTGACTTCCGAACGCTTAAGAAGAAGCGCCAAAGTAATGTTAATTTTGAGGGATTTCGTGTATTTTTCTGGTTACGATATTTATTTTAAAGAACCTAAATAACGAAATTAAATTGCAACGAATGGTCGAGGGAAAAAAAAGTTACATCAGTACTGCATGGGATTTACTTCGAACTGAAACCTTTCTCGGCTAGATCTTAATTTTATCCGATAGTTTATATTTATATTACATCTACTGAAAGGTAAATTCAAATTTTAAAATTTTTAATTTAGTGCACTGATTTAGTATAATTACGGTTACTGTATTAATATTCCTTCTGTTTCATTTCATGAAATATGCGTGTCGGTATCAGATCTCGTGTGTTTACCAGCGTGTATTTTTTGCACCATTGTGAAAAGCGCTAAAAATAGACCAATTCCTAGAATAATATGTCAATTACAGTTGTAGACACATTTTACGTCAGCGCGACGTATTATTCCAGCATTGTTTACTGTAGCTATTTTTAAATTAGAAAATATAAGTGCGAATAACACCGTAATACTATTAAGTTATTGTGTTGTTATTTCATTTTGTTGACGAGGAATACATTTTTCTAACGAGTGAATTTGCCTTGGTCTAGACCAATTTAAGTCTTCAACATGTGACATGCCCTCTGCAATTGTTTTTGTTTTCATAAAAGTAACATCAAAGCGCCGACTAATTGACATATATCCCCACGATTACCCAAAGTTGTAAAGAGCATTTCTTACCGCGTGTGTAGGTACATGCCGTGACTTACATACAGTAAGTAATTAAAACCAGTTACGTAATAGAAATACTCGTATCCGATGATCGTACTGAAACATTTCTTTTTAAATTAATACCAACAAAAAACCCAGTACGTTATTTTTTATCAATTAAAAGTTTCTTTATTTTTTATTTCAGGTGAATTGTATGATAAGTGTTTTGGCAAGTTGATTGTTTCATTTGTCTTAGACAGCCAACCTGTTAGTAAGTCCGTATCGTCGAACCGGACAGCAAGCTAGCCAGCCAACCAGACAGCTAGCAAGCCATCCAGACATCTAGCAAGCCAACCAGACAGCTAGCTAGCCAACCAGACAGGTAGCCAGCCAACCGGACAGTTAGTAAGCAAAATAGACAGCTCGCCATCCAACAAGCTAGTCCGCAAGTCTATCAGTGACTTAGTCATTAAAAATTTTCGCCAGGGTAATCGCCAAATGAATGCAGTGAAACATGATGATACGTCTTGTAATCCTATTTATATTAAATGCGTATGTTAATTCACATTAGTTTTTAATCACAAATGTTTCATTTCTGAATTGGATGCAAAAATGTGTGCAGCAAGAACTTTTTGTAAGAAGCCTTAATTCACTAGAGGCATTTAATCTTTAATCTAAGATTTGAAGAAAAAAAATATTGTTTCATATCTCGACAATTTAAAATATTATTTTTTCTGTAAGCTAAATACAAAACATTTCAGTCCTTATCGTTGTAAAAAACATAATAAGCTGTATCTCCTTGAAGTAAATTATCACAATTTTATCAACTTACAAAAATCTAGATAACTATTTAAACAACATTCTCTGGTGTGACTCATATAATTCAGATACCAGCAATAAAGATGTTACACGGAAGAATTTTTTGTCATTGTGTATTGTAAAACAATATCTCTACTGTGATGTGAGGATTACTTGAAGACGCATATAATGGCTCTTTGCTACTAGCCCTGCTTTGAATCAGTTTATAGACTGATATATAGAGGAAGCCAATTTCAAATACGCATATTCGTGAAATAGGACAATGTTATTTATATTTTTGATAGGATTCGAGGCAGTTTGTTTATTTTATAACATCAAATTAACAAAACTGAAAGACGTATATTTCAACATGCCAACCAATTCAAATGTATCCAGAAAAAAACGGTTTAGTCTTGAAACAATAAACTGTTTTATCAAATATAATTATGTATTTACTTGAATTGACCGTTTTATATGGTTGGAATGCTCATCAATAAATTATTCTGAACTGTATATGATAGAAAAATCTTCAGGGGCAAAGTACTGTGTATGTCCAATTACTCGTAGTATAGTACCATAACTAATTACGTTTAATCCTATCTTGGCACACGTAGTTAAAACTTATCTTGCTTGAAATTTATTAATTCCGTTTTTTACGTTGCAATAGTAGGATAGTGACAATTGTACGATATTTCAACATTGAAAATATATTGATAAAATCCTAGTATTAATAATGTACCGCGCCATCTGTAGCACGGTTGTGTCTGCTGGCATATGACACCACGGGCTTTAATAAAATTGGCATTAAAAAGTGGTACATTCTATTCACTCCGTACAGTATTATTTGTAGTACACACTACTGTTACATTCATATTGAGAGCTTGGTCTGCTCTATTACACAAACCAGCAAAATTTCATTCTTTCCCATACAAATGCTTTGATATTAACAGCGGTTACAGAATACTTTAAAAAATGATATTTTTTAATTTCCGTTTAATATTCACAAAATTCGATATCGTTATATTTTTTTGAATACCATAGGATATTTAGAGACAATATTAAAACATTAAATATTACATTAGTTTAAATTTTTGTACAGGAAATAGGAAACTATTTATGACTGGAGGCACAAGTCACCATGGTATGGCAACAACAACATTATGCATGGACAGAAAAGTATACAGCGCTCATATACGATTGAATGATTAGCGACATACACGATCAGAGGAATAATTTACTACTGGAACCGTACCAGCTACTGTAATAAAACCACAACTGATGGTAAATGTATGTTATTCAATTGTCGCATTATAATCAAAGTCAAGTCAATATGTTCTAAACAAATACATATACATTTTCGTCGCCATCTGTATTGCTATCATGATAGTACAATTATATATATAACTACAACGCGATACACCTCCACACACACACACACACACCGCACACTCCACGCACACATGCACACGGCACACACCTTCATCGCACACCATTCAATACTTTTTGGAAAAGCATAGTATAATATATTCTTTTCAGTATTTACAAATATACCTCATTAAATCAATTTGTCCTAAAGAAATCTAATTCGCAATTATACACATATCATATTTAATCACATAAATGAGAACACATACTTTAGTTTCCATGTGACAGCTAATATCTTATCGTCGCTCTGTTTCCAGAAACACAAATATTGTTCATTTATAGAGTAATTTTTTTGATTTGTATTCATCAGATTTTTAAATTTTGTCTACGATGGCAAGTGGCAATACTATCTAGATGTAAGCTATACATTATAAGTTCACGGTAAAATGGACATACTTTTACAAGACAACATAAATCCTCTTAGAAATAAACTCTATGCCGTTTAATACCTGAGTTTACGATACACTGTATTGTATTCATGTTTCATATAATCTAATTTTAAATGCTCTCAATCATTGCAACAAACGTCAAAGAATTGGGTATCGAACTTAAAAAACTTTTGTATGATTTTGGTTTTGCTATATTTGGTATAATCTGTATTTAATTAATAATAAACATTTCATATATATTTTTAACAAGTAACATTGATTGTTTTATTCAGGGATGGTTTGCAAATAAGGGAACCAGTTGTGTACTGGAGTATAATAATTTTAAATATAATTTTGAATACGAGAACTATCTATATATTTTACCCAATAACTTGCGTCTTTTTATAACTAAAATTAGAATTTCTGTTTATCAACTTAGAATATATACTGGTTGATTTGCTAGAAACAGAATACAAAGAAATGGACGTTATTGTCAATGTTGTAACAAAAGAGATTTAGAAGACGAGTTCCATTTTATTACCACATGTCCATGCTACACAGACTTAAGAAAGCAGAATATTAAAATAGTTACTATATTAAACCTAGTATGTTTAAATTTCTAGAAATGCTAAAGTCAAATAATAAAGATATCTTGTGTAATTTAGCCATTAACCTTATAAAAATTATATCCTTTAGATCCGCTATTCTAAACAACATTATATAATACTATTTTATTATGTTTATCTTAAGATATAACTGTTCCAGCCTCATTATATGGAGGAGTTATGATAATTTATTATTCGGTAAATTACATGTGACTTTAATGTTTAATTAATGTGTAAATTTTATTAGTTTAACTGATGATGTACTTTGTACAAATCTCAATAAATATTTCTTCTGTTCTGTTAAAGTCAAATGGGTTTTTTTCACGTCAGTTACTTGTCAATTGCTTGTTAGTATGATTAATTAAAAACATATCATATATTCCATGGAAATATTTAACTATAATTGGTAGTTCAGACGCTACGTTAACGTAGACATACTTACGAGTATAATTATGAAGGTTGTCTTTTTCGTGGTTATAATTTATTACGATCAAGTTATAAAGTGGTACGGTAATAATTGATCATTCAAGACATTTCTTGCTAATTGAAAATTCAATTATTATTTTCATATCTTCACTATTTTTATTTTCCTTAACGAATTAGTTCAATATCAATATAATTATTTTCAACAGCAGAATAACACAACCAATGCTTTTTAATATGCATATAAATGTCTATTTAATATATTTTATTAAAAAAATATAAAATCACTAAAAACGACTTTAAATGCAGATAGCAAACCCTGCACGTGTTCCATTATATATATATATTTTTTTTTTTTATATTATATATATATATATATATATATATATATATATATATATATATACATGAGATGCAACTGAAACAGCTGCAGAAGAAACTGTATAGAATTTAACTGAATCTGTAAAATGATAAATGGATGATACTGTGAAATGTAATTGGGGACATTGTTGTTCATTGCTTAATTTAACTTGTATATGTATGTCGTCATTATAGTGTGATTGTGTTGTTTAGAAAACATAATCAGCACAATTAAAAAGTAGATATACAATAGTTATGTCGAGGGATGTATAGGATGATTAGTAAAACAACAACAGTGCACTGCTAAACAACAAACACTGCATAGTAATAAAACTGTCATTACATTGATATTGCATTTTAATGGCATACCATGGTATTTTTCTCAGGCGCCCAAATGTATAAATCTGAGACAAACTAATAACAGAAATGATTATTCATTCTTAAATAAAACAACAATATAATAACACGTTTACACTTGACCATATAATTTTGAATTCTGGACATATAAATGTATGCGCCTCAAATTATATTATCAAAACAACTAAACCAAACATTTGCATTTATATGCACTATATCTAACATGACTGGTAGGATTTTGATTCATATAGCGTGTATATAACAAATATATGCATGAAGTAGAGTATCTTCTTACCTTATCATTCTTAATCCATTTTAGAAATCGGTGAAAAATACTGTAATATGTCACATCATAGCGCTACAAGATACATAAGTAAAACGTACTGCCTCTTGACAGTTGGCAATACTCATCAAGAGTAACTGTGAATCAAAGCTTGAGAGCAAACTGCGCTGTATTTAAAATACTATCGCAAAGCTGGCAGATTTAGGGATGTTATTGGAATATCCTTACCACAATAGCGGTATACGACGCTGATGTTTCCTGATGAGCCGTTATTATTGAAAGTTTAACTGTAGATAACTGTAGTTTATTATAACCAATATGTTGAAATAGTTCAACATAATATACCGTATCAGTTACAGCGTCGGAGACATAGGAGATTTTTAACTAGTGTATTTTGGTAAACTATATACATAGAAGAAAGTGTCTATTTATAAGAATTTGTCATTCATAGTTTGTTCTGAATACTTTGTATTGTGTATGAAACAAACTATATAGTTTACATGGCCTGTAGCAGTAGTGACATCAAGTATAAGGTTACACTTATTGTATAGAAGTATACAGAAATAAATAGGGCAGTTATTCTAGTTTGATAAGGCAGATAAAGATAAAGCGTTTCACATACTTATATTTCATTTTGTTTTTGTATAAATACTATGTTAGTTTCACGTTTAATTCATAAAGATCCGTTAAGTACTAAAGATTGATTTTAGAACATTTAGACGGGTTTAAATTTGTAAGAATACTATCTTTATGTGTTACCTGAATGGCAAAGTAATGTCACGCTATCTGATGTATGCATTTGCATATCATACTTAGCATAGACTTTTCACGTTTATTAATTTCTTACATATATTAATTATGAGATATTTGCTATATAATCCAGGGCTAACGTGTGCACTGTGTAGGAAATATATAACACCAAGTCAAGAAGACGTTTGACAGATATTAGTTTACTGAAATGTGTTTCTTTCTGTCCAATTTATTTCGGTAAATGAGTAAGTACTCTTTATATCACGTTTTTCTATTATAGTTAAATCAAGTAAATGCCGGGTAGCGATAATTTTATAAAATCGGTGCTTATTTATTTTTGCATGATGATAAATTACTGATTGATAATTATACGAGAAAGCTGTCAATTTTATTTTATACTCGAAGTATTGAGAGTTGTTTTATTAGGATGTAGGCCGAAAAATCTATAAAAATAATATTTTGGTGTGTATATCGTATAATGATTATTAAAAAATAGCATTCTAGTATTGTACGATATTTATAAATGATGTGTAGTCCTTCATGGTTATATTATTAATTGTGGATTTATGTGGAGTAGAAAGTACATCTTGTAATACGAATAATTAAAGTAATGTTCCAACATCACTAACAAACTTACAATAAACGCAGTTCCTTTTCGATATATGTTTATTTTACATGATTACATCTTTCATTTAAGATATGCCATCCATAATACTCAACGTTTCAAAACTAAAACAAAATGTACTTTCATTTTCCACATTAAATTCTTGATTCAATCCTAAAGTTTAAGGAACTTTTACCGTATATATTTTTAGTTTGTGTACTTTATAAGTATACCATCTCTCTGTCCAAAGTACAATATTCACACTCAAGTCTGCTATATTAATTTGGTTATTTGTTTATTCATTTCTTTCAAAACATCTATTGATATATATTAGTAGTAAGTAGACAAAATATTGGTTATTATAAATATGGCAAGAATATTTCATTACAGGATTAGAAAAAAATGTATTTTAAATTTTCATGTTCATTAATATTATAAAACGGGCATTTTACCTGTCATGTTAGAATAAAACAAATTGCAATAAGTAATCCTGACGTAAAAATATAAAGAGTACAGTAGAAAAAGCACATTACCTTTTTTAATACATAAACTTATAAAGCAAAAATACCATAATTATAATATTTTACCGTCTAAAATTAAAAACAAATAACATATTATACCCCCTACCCCCTTTTTAACTTTTTTGCAAATTTTCAAATATTAACCTATTACAATACGTTGTTCTGACGTCAAATTATCAACTATACCATAGAAAAAGTAAATTATCTTTCTTAATATATCAGCTGACAATGTCAAAGATACTAATACATGTATATCAAACTTTCACCATCTAAAACTTGAAAAGAATTGAATGTTGTACCCCTACCCCATTTCGGATTTCTGCCAATTTTGACAATTTCAAAGTGTTTCATGTTATAAAACATACCATAGAAAAAGTATATCTTAATACATCAGCTAGCAATGTAAACATACAAGTATCTCAAATTTTCACCATCTAAAACTTGAAAAAAAATGAATATTGTACCCCTTTCTGTCAATTTTGACAATTTCAAAGGGTTTCCTGTTACAATTAGTTAGCCTGATATCAAATCTGGTATCAAATACTACAGCTGATCAAGCAAATTACCTTTCTTACTATATTGATTATAAAGACTTTCTTCTAAAACTAATTTTGGGTTTACATCTACCAATGTGTATCTGTCTTTTGTCAGTATTTTGTCAATTCACATACAAATAACCAGCGTGTTTTTCAATTAATTCATGTAACAGTAAAACATTGTGTTTAAGGACGATTTATTTGTGAAATGTCCTGAAAATCACGATCGTGTGTGAAAAATTTAAAGTCCAAATCATTTTCGAGCTTGCTTTTCATAAGAAAAGCCCAAGAAAACAAAGCGTCCCAGATGATCAAGACTAAAAAGTCCTGAAGAACGGACTTTTCTAAAGTTATCCAATTTTTCCCTATTTTCGTTATAGACAGAATACCTTAAACTGTAATGGTCACTTCTTAAACACGATATACGCTTCAAAACATATTTCAGACAAGATGTCTATCTTCTATCCTAGCACAAACATTCCTCGGCCTCTCAATTCCAACTTCCTGCCTAAAAACCTAGACCTAACTATCTGTCTCTCCCATCCCAACTTTACTATCCGACTCCCAGATCTAAACTGTTTGCATTTCCCATTCAAAAATGATTCTCTTGTATCTTGCATTATTAAATGGCATAAACGTGACAGCAAATTCATATACAAGTCACGTTCCTCATGTCCATACTGGACAGATGTTCGCTATATCAATTACATACACATTGACCTGTTAAAAGATCATCCGAGTGTGATCTCTAAACTTACATGAATACGGGCCTTTGTCAAATTACAAACATGTTAATATAATTATGATAGTTTCCAGTTTACTAACGTAATGTATTATCTTCATTGACCCAATTGTATTCGATTAATCTATTTTAAAAATGCTAATTATTGAGTGATTATAAAACGCTAATAAAGGAAAGTAATACATGTTATGTTTTTACATATTGAGATTGGGTAAATTGTAAATTTTATATTATATATTAACACAACACAGTGAATTTTTGGAAAAACTTTTTTTCCACATACTTTTTTTTTCATTATGAACTTTATTGTTATAAACTTAATATTTTTGGATATTGATAACAATTATGAAGTTAAATTCAAAATTTCAACTCAAAAAGTAAAATACTGAGATAAATGGAATTAAAGTAGTAAATGGGAAATTACAATTTCGGACAGGTCAATTCCAATTGGAAACACAAGTTTCCAATTGAAAGGTATATGACTCAGTTGGAAGATTCTATTGATAGATTCTATTTTTAGATCAAGTTTTCAATTGGAAGGTAAAAATCCAATTGGACGATTCTATTTATATATCAAATATTTTGAGTATGTGTAAAGTAAGAGCGTGTGTATGTGAATGTGGGCATGCGTTTGTATATGAGTGCAGCGTAGGTGCTTGTTTAAGTACGTTTGTGTTTACGTCTGTGTGTGAAGCGTACGCCCCTTACTATGTTTGTATATGCATTCACGTGAAAGCATATGCGTGTATACATGTGCATAGAAACTAGAAGTAACAGTGAAAGAAACAAACACAAAAGAAGCATTTATATGTGTGCGTGCGAGTAGTGACTTCAGTGGCAGAAATAACAACAGCAGCACAGCAGCAGTAGTAGTAGAAGTAGTTGTAGTAATAGTTGTAGTAGTAGTAGTAGTTATAGTAGTAGCAGTAAGAGTTGTTGTAATAGTAGAAGTAGTAGTAGTGGTAGTAGTAGTAGTGGTGGTGGTCATAGCAGTAGTAATAGTTGTGGTAGTGGTAGTACTAGCAGTAGTAGCAGAAGTATTAGTAGTAGAAGTAGTAGTAGTAGTGGTGGTGCTGTTGGTGGTAATATTAGTAGTAGCAGTAAAAGTAGAAGTAGTGGTAGCGGTGGTGGTGGTAGAAATAGTAGAAGTTAGAAGAAGAAGTAGTAGTGGTAATGGTGATGATAGTAAAAGCAGTAGTGGTGGTGGTAGTAGTAGGAGTAGTAGAAGTAGTAGTTGTAGTAGTAGTTGTAGTAGTAGCAGTAGTAGTAGTAGAAGTAGGGATGGCGAAGGTA